>JAJHZJ010000070.1:4083201-4738201 GCA_023548195.1 Bettongia penicillata ogilbyi
CTGGATAGTCCCCAAGAAAACCTCTTTACCCCCCACACTAATACTCCAAGGCACTTGGCTCCTACCCAAATCCATGTCTACAGCCCGTGGCCGCTGAGAATAGGGCACGTTCTTATACACAGCATCCAGGATCTTCTCTTTGACCTGTGTGATTGTGTCACAGTTTAACACCTTTACGGGGATCTCTGGGCTGTTCTCATTGTCTGGATTCACACAGTTCAGGATCTGCAAAGGGGAAAGTGTGGAGAGGCGTTGGAATGGGAAGAAAGCTTTGGGGAGGCTGAGGCAGGCCACCCCAACACACAGTCAAGGAGTATCACCCTTAAAGGAGAAAGGGTGGATGATTCGGTCTAGTACCAGAGTTTCTCCCACCTGATTCCAGACCTTCCTCCCAACCAACCAAGAGAGAGTTATTAATACTCTCTCTTTTCAAGTTACTCAGTAACAGTCTTGTTTAGAGTTGGTAATTGCTTATCTCTCTGCATGCTGCATTCCTCCGGTAGAACACAAACATCCTGAAGGCAGGGAGCAATATTTTTCTTTGTTTCTCTAACACCTACATAATGCCTTTCACTTCCTTGTTTTGACTTTATGGGACCCCACAGACTTTTGTCCCTGTGGTTTTCTTTGCAAAGATACTTAAAGGGTTGGACATTTCCTTCTCCAATTTGTTTTACATTTTACAGATGAAGAAAGGTAAATAGGGGTTAAGTGACTTGGCCAGGGTCACACAGCTAGTAAGTGTCTGAGGCTGGCTTTGAACTCAGCCTTTCACATAGTAAGCATTTATAAGATAATATGTAAAAATAAAAATATATTAAAGTATATTAAAATTTTTAAAAGTTTATTGAACTTAGTTTATACAGAATATAAAGGGCTGCTTTAAGATTTCTCCTGCACCAGGGGATCAGGACTCTCCCTACTCTTCTCATCATCTACTGTGCTAATCAACCAAATGTCCCCCTGTGAATTTTCTATCCTTTGTACTCTTTCTGGGTTTTATTTTTGTATCTTCAGCACTCAACACATAGTGAACACTTCATAAATGTTTGCTGATCAATTGATTATTTTACATCTTTCTCCCTTTCCCAAATATTTCTTGGACACGGCCAATGCAGAGATTTTTTTTTTCGTCTGTGCATGTTTATTGCGAGAGTTTTCTTTGTTTTTTCTTTTTTTTCCAGTGGAGGGAGAGATAGGAGGGAGAGAAAATAAATTTTTCTTAGTTGAACCATTAAAAAAACCCAAAACTTTCTCCCAGTGCTTAGCCTGTCCCCTTATTTATCTGGCTCTCAAAGGTTATCTCCTGGATAGAGAAAGCTGAGGGCAAAGTCTGATGTGTGACTTGCAGATGAGGGGATGAGGTCTGTAACAGGAGAGGCCACATGCTTTGGGCTTCTGGATGGCTTTTAGGAGTTAATGGTAAACAGTGCACTGTGGGCAGATCATTGATTACATGAAAGGATGCCTCACCAGAGTCTTGTACTCAATTTGTTGTCGAATGAGCTTGTCCTCACTCAGGGAGTAGCGGGCCTCCCCTGTGATGGCATCGATCGGGCCCTTCTCCATCTGCTGCTTGATGGCACAGTATAGCATAAACAGTGGTTCCCCTGCACATTCCTGGTGGGCACACACAGACACACAGAGGCCATGGGTCAGGGCTCAGAGATGTCCTTTGGGCCCGACCATGCAGGGCTCTTTCGGCTTCCCTACTCAGTTGGTAGCAAGAAACAGACTTTCCATCAAGAGCCTGAGGGGCAGAGTGGGGGCTCCCAAAGGCCCTTTTATTTTTCACCTGCCCCTCCCTAGGTCATCTGCTTGAGGAGTAGAGAATAGCCCCATAAGCACTAAAGCACACTCTGACTTTCCACTGTTCTACGCAGTGGTCCCTCCCACCTAGTATGCCCTCCCCACCCTATGCTAGCCCTGCTACCCATACCCATTCTTACCTTTAGGAATTTGTGTAGGAGGAAGGCAAACCAGTTGGTTAGCATCTTCTCAGCTACAGACTCTGTCCTGAAGGAAGGAACAGGGAGCTAGGGATCTTCATTCCAGAAGCCAGTCAAGGGGTTGGGTGGGGGCAGGTAGGAAGGTGGGGCACCGCTAGGTGTGAGTCAGGAGCCAGAAACCTGGGAATCAGGCATCATGAGCCCCTAGGGTCTGGCTTCTACCACTACCTGAAGTGATCTGGAGCAAAACACTTTATCTCTCTGGGCCTCAGCTGCTACAATCTGGAAAACTCCCAGGGCTGGTCTAGATGGCTTTTAAGGACTGATCCAAGTTTAATGAATTGCCCCAGCTGCTGTGAGACCATGCAGCTGCTTGGGGGAATAGGGAAAAAGGGAGAGGAAATGACCACTTAATCACCCAAGGTCCAGGAGTCCAGACCTACTAGCTAGTTAATTAATTTATATTTTGGTTAGTTAATTCAATACATTTAACGTGCATTTATTAAGCATCTAGTTCATCCTGACTCCAGGACTACAGGGAGAGGGTCTCAGCTGCCCCAGTAGTCTCCCCCAAATGCCTTCTGTTTGCTACTTTCTCCAGCCTGTCTCCTAAATAATCTCTTAGGGGTGAGGAAGGCAAGTTTATATCTTCCTTCTGGGGAGGTGCCTTGCACTTAGTAGGTACTGGACAAGAGTTTGTTAAAGTGAATTGAATCTAAGTGACCTCTGGGAGAGAGAGAGTCTGAATCAGAGATGGAGGATGGGCAAGATCTGTTTTCCTTCAGCATCCCAACCCTTCCTTCTCTGATCTCTCCATACGTGTGTTCGGCTAGCTGGGTCCTGGGCAGGAACAAAGGCTTACACGACAGCCAGTTAGTAACTAGCCTGGCTGATGGGGATTCGAGGGGTATTTTCACTCCACACGTGGTGTAAATTATACCCTCTCTCCAGAGCAAATCACAGGCTTTTGCCAGGGCTTCCAACAATTGGGCCCTAGAGTGACAATGGCAGGAGAAATTGTCGCTTTCTCCTCAGGTCCCACCCAGCATCTTCTCCCGGTATTGTGCCGGAGATTAGCTCTAATTTAAATACAAGGCTCTTAATGAGCGTTTCTAATGCTCAGATTGGCAGGCTGGGGGCTCCCTACTTAAAGAAATAAAGGCCTTTCCTCCCCTCATCACTTCCCCACGTGGGGCTCTGGGAGCTGGGGACCTTTGCAAGTGACAGTTTCAGAGAAGAGGAAAGGCTAGTCAGTCTCAGTTAATGATTTCCTTCCCTGCAGCTTCCAACAGGTGCTTTGAAACTGGCTAGGTGTCTTCCATAATAAACAGGCTTTGGGTAAGTGAAGGTCAGCGAACAGCTCTCTAGGCACTATTCTGGGCACTGGATATACAAAGGAAAAACCAAAATTGACTCTGGCCTTGATATAATAATAATATGATACCTTTCTCTACAACTTTAAGGCTTACAGAGTAACTTAAAACAACCGTATGAAGGAGGGTTCTCCCATTTTACAGAGGGAGAAACTGAGGTAGGTGACTTGTCTATAGTCATTTAAACCTTGATTTCCCAATCTGCACTCGCTTCAAATGATCATCACCATCTTACAGGCTAGGAAACTGAAACTGAGAGACATGAAGTCACTTTTCCATGATTACAGAGCTTTTTTTTGAAGTCAAGGCTGCTGGTGGTACAGTGGATAGAGCACCAGGCCTGGAGTAAGGAAGATCTGTGTTCTAATCCAGCCTCAGATACTTACTGGCTGTGTGACCCTGGGTAAGTCACATAACCTATGTCTGCCTCAATTTCCTCACCTAAAAAAATGGGGATCCTAACAGCTTCTACCTTCCAGGGTTGTTGTGAAGGTCAAATGACATAGTCGTTGTATTTTGCAAACCTCCAAGCATTGTATAGGATATCATGCTAAATACACAGGTAAGTAGGAAGGTAAGGGCCTATGGTGCCAAGGGAAGATCAGAAGCCCTCTATGGGTTTGAATCTGAGCTGACCCTGGTAACCTGGCTTCTCCAGCTAGGGCCCAGGGCATGGGATGCCCTCAGTCTACACAGGCTCCCCATCTGAGACCTGTTTCTCAGTTGGTTTCCCCAGCCTCCTCCCTCCCCCCAGTTGAGTGGTGAGCCAACCTGCGAAGAAGCAGTTTGGGGTGGTTCTTGTTCTCCAAGTTCTTGTCGATGAGGTCGGACAACAGCTGTTTGAGTACATCGGTGGCGTATTCCAGCCGACCCTGAAGCCCGGTCATGATGAGGGAGGCCACGTTTCCTCGGTCTCGCATGGAAAAGCTCCGTTGCATCTCCAGGGTCCGGATGAAGGTCAGCAGGAAGACTTTATTGTTGATAAGCTGGGCAAAAAGTTTGAGGGCCTTCTCCACATGCTGCTGCCCGTTCCCCTGCACCTGTTGGGGGGCATCCCCAGAGATCAGACCTTTTTCTTCCTCTCCCATTCCCACCGCCTCCCGGGAGTCTAGGGAGGGCCTGCTACTTGAGTTTACATGGGCCACAAAGCCCACCCTCCATCATCATGTCCCTTCTCTTTATATCTTCGGGGGAGCTGAAATAAATAGCCAGGTGCTGGGGCTGGATACAAACAGGGTCTCTATCCCTATGCTGTCTTTAAGAATAAGGCCTGGGAGATAAACACTAGGCAGGAACCAGGGCTGAGTCTCCCAAGAGGAAAGCTGGGAGATATACCAATGGATTCAGAACTGGAGACTAGCCTAGAGGAATCAGTTTCCCTCTTTGCCTCTCCTCGATTCCTTTTAATCCCAACAAGAAGCATTTCTATCTATATGGTACAAAAATGTAGCCTGCTTGACTGCCCACACTGTGTCCCAGCCGAAGGAGAGGATGAATTGGTGCCTGGTTGATGGGCCTCAAAATATTGAAAGGCCGAGTTGTTGCTTGCTGGTTCACTTCCTGGCAATGGGGCATTCTCTCTTTGTGAGGGTGATGGTTGCCTTATAAATGTGTACAGTTGGGTGTGGTAGTATTTGGGTGGCAGGTATTACCTCCAGTTCCCGAAGGACAGGGTGATCCTCGATGCCAGGGAACAAAACCCTCATGGCGTAGGTCCGGTAGTCCAGGTAGGGGATCCCTGAGCGGTCTAGGTCACTGGTCAACTCATTGATGTCTGTCTGCAGCTCAGCAAAAGCTGTGTGTAGGGGAAGGTGTGGAATGGTCAGGGGAGATGTGAAGTGATAAGAATGCATCAAAGGATCATAGATTTAAAGTTGGAAAAGCCCTTAGAGGCCTTGAAGTCCAATCTCACTCATTTTACAAATGAGGAACCTGAAGCTGAGAGAGGTTAAGAGACTTGCCCAGGGTCACACAGCTGGTAAATGACTGAGACACAATCCAAACTCTGATCTTTAAGTCCAGGACTCTTTCCACTGTATCACTTAGTTTCCTCATGGCCACTCTATGACTGATATAAATACAAGGAGGAAAGGATAGGAAAGCAATCCCTGAAGGAAAAGGAAGATCCCCAATGTACAGAGGCAATCAGCTTGAGATTCTGGGTTTCCCCATGCATGTAATTAGATACCTTCCAAGGTCCAGTGCTAAGATTCTGCAATGAGGCTTGGAGGAGTTGTCTTTCCAGACCTTTCCCAACAATAAGAGGTTATCCTGAAGATCTCAAGGGCAACAGGAAGGTTAGAGATGCTAAGAGTGGGAACTGGATTGTAATTATGAGGTTAAACTGAGTTCCCATCTACCTTGCTTTGGATCTTTTCCCAAAGTTTATGGAGAAGCTCAGACAGAATGGTCAACTTTGGGAACCATGATGATCCCAACTTTGCAGGCTCCCATGATTCCAAAGAAGTATCTGTTCAAACAGCAGTGATTTCAGCCCCTCTTTTGCCCCTTCCAGGAGCCTTCTTCCTGCCTTTCCCTGAAACCTAACTCTTCTCCCATATGCCCCCTCCCAACCTCCTTTAGTTTGTTTCTGATCTTGAGTTCTGAAGAGAAAAAGAAATGTCTTGACTTCTAGTTGAGATATTTATCCAGAGAGTCTGCTAAGTTCTCAGCTGTGAATGGCATCCTGGGAGGGTGGAAGCAGTGAGGCAGGAGAGGGTTTGGGGGTTCCTGGTTGCCTGAAATGTGTGGGAGGTGGGAAAATACAGCCTCCTTCCCCACCCTTCCAACCACACACACACACACACACACACACACACAACTAAATATGCAAGGGCAGAGGTGCAGCCTCCTCTAAATATTTCAGCTTTCATAGACTGTGGGGGAGAGAAAAGGCTCTGACCCCTTCTCACTCGTGCGCTGATAGGTGACGTGCAGCAGACCAGGGCTTTAGTTAAATGGTTTTGAGACTGTTCTGTCATTTCGGTCTTGTCTAACTCTTCGTGATCTCATTTGGGGTTTTCTTGGCAATGATACTGGAGTGGTTTGTCATTTCCTTCTCCAGCTCATATCACAGATGAGAAATGGAGGCAAACCAGGGTTAAAGTGACCTGCCCAGGGTGGAATGGTTTGAAATAGGGCAGAGATTATTGTTCTGACTTTGCAGGTGGAAAAATGGAGACCCAGAGAAGGGGAGGAAGTTGGCAGAAGACATTCTGAATCAAGGTCAAAGATGGTACTATAATGATACCCAGATTGCCCAGAAACACACAGGTGTTTCTTGAGGGAATCAGGGATCTTGGGAGTCAAAAGGCACTGCTGGAAGACATGGGACAAAGGTAAGGGAATAAAGAATAAAAGTGAGAGGGAAGGGAGAAAAGATTAAGTGTTCTTTGTTTCAGGGAGAGAGAGAAATCGTGGAAACCTATGAGACCAATGCAATGAAAAAGTAGAAAATATTATTACAAACCTTCCTTACACTCCAGGGCCACTCGGGACTCGAGATTGTCCATCTGCATCTGAAGGCGCTTGAGGGTGAGGTCATTCTCTCGAGACTTGCGTTTATAGGCGATGAGGACGATGATGACAATGATGAGCAGGAGGCTTCCACCTGCCGCGATGCTGACGATGGCTGGCAGGGTCAGCAGGCTGTCCGAGATGACGCTCACTGAGCCAGGGGAGAAGACCATTCCGCCCACATGGACCTGGACATCATGGACATATACACAGAGTCAGTGGCTGCTCAAGGATCATGGTATCACAGACTTCAGAGGTCAGTTAATCCAACCTCCTCATTTTACAGATCAGGTAACTGAGGCCAGAGAAGGTACATGAGTGAGCATCAATGGTGAGATTTGAACATAGGTCCTCTGACATCAGAGTGAGTACTCTTCTATTGTACAATCCTTCCTCTAAGAAGATCAAGCTGCTCTTGTTTTAGGAGTTAGGATTTTAGCCCACAACTACACAGCATAATCTTAAGGGCAAATCTATTTGCTGTTTATTGCCTGCCTTTAATTAAATGCACAAACAATGTCATTTGCTCCTTTACTCTTGTTTGAATCTGAGAGGTTGAATAGTATAGGCAGGTTTAAGAGCATTGAATTTGGAGTCAGAAAACCTACATTCTAGTCCTGGCTTCACCACTTTCTAATTTAAATGTACATACATTTATTCAACACCAACTGTATACAAGTCAATAAGTATCTAATATAGGACAGGTACTGTACTAAGTATTAGAAAAGATGCTCAGGTTGGAGCCTCCCTGTGTTCAGGAAGCTTATAGTCTAAAAGCCATGTGACTTGGACAAGTCATTTTCTGCACTGAAGCTTCCTGTCCTGTAAAATGTAGATAACAATTCTTGTGTTTGACTCATTGGGTAGTTGTCATGATCATAGGTTACCTAAAGTCACCGTGTAAATGTAGGCACCAACTGATGCATGAAGTGGAGGGCTATTGGTGCAGAACACTGCCTTTTGTTTGATTGCATTTGTTAGTTTTGCTGAAATTTTTTTTCCTATTGTTTGTCCTCCGAGTGGGAGGGGCGGAGGTGATACAAAAACCAAGATATTGATAAACTTTTAAAATCCAATACACATGAGATAAGACATATGGGGAAAAGAGGTGAAATCTACCCCTTGCGTAGGAAGTTGCTCTTCTACATGCAGGGTAGTTGACTAGGTCACCTTCTGGCCTTTTCCAACTCTAAAATCTTCTGGTTCTGGATGAAAAAGAAAGACCCACTCACCATGACCTTGTGTTGTCCTGTGAGATTTGGGGGTTCACAAAGGAGCTGTGTCTCAGACACGGTGACAGCACAGGGGGTCTCTCCTATCAGCACTGTGTAATTTAGCTTGGCTCCCCCCGAGGCTGGAGGGCAGAGGTTTTTGCCCTGTTGAGAACAGTAATAGCAAAATTGGTATGTATATGTAAAAGCCAAGTGTGTGTTTACAAAAACAACAACTGAGGAGATCCAAGGGTAACTAGGAAAGCTAAAACGGAAATAGCAGATTCTATAATAAGTAAGAGTCATTTTAGCTGGGTTTTCAGGGGTGGGGGCGTGCTTCTGACTGAATAGATGGGAGGAATTCTGGGTAACTATGTAAGAAGTCAAATGTAATATGGTTAGAGAAGAGAAATTTGGACAGTTATTATCAAGGAAGCATGATCTGTGGAAATCTGAGAGCAGGGGTTACTATGGCAATCAAAATGACCTCAAACTGGAAAACCACTACAGTCAGTCTTAACTTGCTGCAATATTTTTGTTACCAAAGGTCCATAATGGAGAAGTAAAAAGAGGAGGAGGAGGGAGAGGAGGGAGAAGATGTGGAGGAGGATACAGAGAAGGTGAAGGAGGGGAAAAAGAAGGAAGAGAAGGAGAAAAAGGAGGAGAAAGAAGGAGGAGGAGGAAGAAATCGTTCCCTTTTATCAAGTGAGAGTAATGCTTCAAATTCATAGTGTAAAGCATGGAGAGAAGAGGAGGAGGGAATCTGAACTATACCCTAATCCCTAGGGAATGGCAGAGAAGGAGTTCCTCACTGCAGCCGCCTATTGGCCAATCCTAGTCCTTCATGTCATTGTGAGCTCGGTGGGACCTCTATGATCTCTTCTTCTTGCCTTGTATTTGTGAAAAGGCCCAGTGACTGGTGCGGTGGATGGAATTTAAAGAAGCAAAACTCAAAGGAATATTTGGTAGAGAAAATATGAATGGCACACTGAGAAGAGAGGAGAAAAGGAGGGAGGAGAACAAAGATATGAAAAATAAGAGTAGGGAAGAGGTAGAGAGAGAAGCAAGGAGGTAAGAAATCAATTAAGTGATCAACCAGCATTTATTAAGGGCATGCTGTGGGCCAAGCATGTGTTAAGAATTAGCGACAAAAATACAAAGAGTGAGAGGAGCAAAAGAAAGGAATGAAGAAGAGAAAGAAAATGAAGGAAGGAAGAAGGCAGGAGAAGAAGACTCCATGTTGCATTGCACATTGCAAATGTTGAATGAATGAATGAATGACTGCTCCTACCTTTAATATGATCGGGGATCCTGGTTTCTGGTCCAAGATCCCAGTAGGACTAAGCAGTTCAAAAGTTGGATTGGGATAGTAGATGAATTTGGTGTCATTGTAGATTAGTAAAGACTGCACATTGTTGAACACAAACCCAAACTCATCTGGCCGTTCAACAGCATCTAGGCCAGGCCGATATTCTGGAGTTAAAGAAGGGGCCAAGCAGGTCAGGGTGGTTGTGTTCACAACCTTACATACCTGAGGAAGACAAAAGGTCAAAAGCTTAAAGCATGAAGAGTCAAACCAGGACAAGGGGAATGAGGTGCTTTCCACAGTGAGGTATATCCTCTTCCTAGAGAGATTCTTCAGACCTTTCCCAAACCTATGTTACTTACTTGTCAAAATGCCAAAAATGGCAAAGATTACGAAAAAGGAAAATGACAAAGCTGGAGGGGCTGTGGGAAAACAGGCACACTAATATACTGTTGGTGGGACTGTGACTGGTCCAGCCATTCTGGAAAGCAACTTGGAACTAATCTCAAAATGTTACTAAATTGTTCATACTCTTTATATATGTGTGTGTGTGTGTATACATATGTATATATGTGTGTATACATATATACATGTTTACAAATTAAATATTTTTCAATTACATTTAAAACATTTTTAACATTTATTTAAAAAAATTTTTGAGTTCCAAATTCTCTCCTTCCTTCCCATCTTACCCCTATCCCTTGAGAAGATAATATGATATCATTATACATGTGAAGTCATGCAAAACATATTTCATAAGCCATGTTGCAAAAAACTCCCCAAAAATCACATGCAAAAAACCTCAAGAAAAATAAAATGAAAAACATTGCTTCAATCTGCATTCAGAATTTATCAATTTTCTATCTGAAGGTAGATAATGTTTTTCATCACGGGCCCTTTGGAACTCTCTTGGATCATTATATTGCCAAGAATAGCTAAGTCATTCACAGTTGATCATCACACAACTGTTACTATATGCAATGCTTGCCTGGTTCTGCTCGCTTCACTTTGCTTCAGTTCATAGAAGACTTCCCAGGTTTTTCTGAAAACATCCTTCTTGTCATTTCTTATAGCACCATAGTATTTCATCATAGTCATATACCATAACTTGTTCAGCCCAGTCCCCAAATGATGTGTAGTCCCTCAATTTCCAGTTCTTTGGCACTACAAAAAAGAGGTACTACATATTTTTATTCAAACAGGCCCTTTTCCCCTTTTCTTTGTTCTTTTTGGGATACAGACTGAGTGGTGGTATTGCTACTCTAGTAGCATATGCACAGTTTAGTATATACCCTTTCACCCAGCAATTCTATTACTAAGCCTATATCCCTAAAAGATCAAAGAAAGAGAAAAAGCAGTATACCTTGTGGCTCTGGATTGACTGCACTGATGAAGAGAAAATTCAACCACTGCCTTGGTAAGAGGCAATGTGGTATAGTGGATTTGGATTCAGAAGACTTGAATTTGAATCTCTGTTCTATTGCATATACCATTTTTTTTAGCAGGGGTTAAGTCACTCTCTAGTGTCTCTTCTACCTCTAGAATCTATAGAATTTAATCTCTCATCTCCATCCTAGCAAAGTTGTCTATTGCTTTGTTGCAAACAAACGATAGGCTGAGAAAGTTGAACAAATAGTTTCTTTTCTTGATTCTCTGCTGCCAAAAGGCAAGCACCGAGTTGAGGGAATCTTTGAAGAACCCATCTAAAGCCTAGAAATGGCTTAAATTGTTATAGTTCCTTTAAGGTTTACGAAAGTTCTTAATGCAGTAACCCATGGTAGCTTCAGAGGACTCATGGTACAGGACGATAGCTACGTCTTGGCTGAGAAGTGGTAGGCTATAGGTGCGGAATGAGGCATGCATTTTCAAACATGGCCATTGTTTTTCTTAACTCTACCTATTTGTTGCAAGTGAAAATTTTTCTTGGGGGTGCGGGTGGGGTAAGGTTAGACAATAACAAACAATGGTGGTCTTAAAAAGAAAAGAAGATCAAAATCAAACATTTAAAATGAAGACAAATGAACAACAGCCCTGAAAGTTAAGTCCTGTCAACATCATTTCATCCTTGTTTTACAGAAGAAAATAAACGGATAATCTGAGACTCCGAGTAGGCTGTGATTTGTCCAGTCTTCCATAGCTGGTAAGTATCAGAGTGGGAATTCTAACTGAGTTCTCCTGATTCTTGGGTTCTTTTTCTTTCTACTAAACCACTCAGCTTCCTCCTTTGCACTTAGTTTTGGCTCGATGTAGTTTGGGTTTTGATGTGAGACCCTCAGTTTCCCAACCACAGTCAGGATGGAGGCATCTGGCTTCTCAAGAACGTGTTGTATTAGCAGCCAACTTCAGGCATGTGTGATGAGCCAAACACACACAGACACAGACACGTAGACACACACACACACACACACACACAGACTTTCAATTTCAGGAAACAAAAATGTATATATAAGTGTGAAAATTTCTGAAAAAGCTGAGGTTTCCATAGGCCTTCCAAAGAGAATTCAAGTACACAAGCTGCTCCTTTTTGAAGTCCTGCTAAAACCCTCTCCCTTGGATAGTGTCATTTTCGGGTCCTCTTTATCTGAGTGAACAGCCCTTTAAAAAACCAGGTACTCCCTTCATTTTCCAAGTAGGGATTTTGAAATCATGTGGAGACTGGCAGATGCACATGGTAACCATAAAATTCCTGGTCCCAAGGTTTTATGGGGGATCCTTTTATCTCTGCCTTGGAGACCCTTTTATCTCTGCATCTTTGCCTCTGGACAGCTCTCTCCCAGTTCCCCTGGGTTTAGCTCCTCAATGAATAAGCAAATAGCTCTGGACCAAACAAGCCCACTTCTGTTTGCTTCCTGCCTTATGCTGCATTGGCACTTTCTCTGCCAAAAATTCTTTTGGGTTGGACTACTCTAAACCCTGTCCTCCACATCACCCGATGGGGCCCCTAGGTAAACTGAAGGCCAGAGAAAGAGATGGTGTCTTCCGGTAGACTCATCGGAAAATGGGAGCCAATGCTGACTGAACAGAGAAACCCTCTCTTCTCCATTCCTTTCTTGGGAGAGGGGGAAGTTCAGTGTAGGAGAAATCACTCCTAAGTGTTAGCCCAGATTAAAGGAAAAGGAACTAAAATGATTGGCTCTTCTAGAGGTCCAACTAGGCAATTCCCTTGTTTCCAGACAAAAATATATCTAAACCATGAGGCCTCGAGCTTTTGGGTGAAGAGAAAGGAAGAATTGTCTTTAAGAAAAATCCTTTGAAACTTATATATTTAGAAGTAATTTTAAAGAGATATACATCTATATAGATCTACTATATATACATATATATACAATATATATGTGTATCTATATATCTTAAATATGTATGTCTCTATAGACATATACATATATATTCCTATCTAGATATTGATATATATCTATATATAGATATATACTCCAAATAATTATATGCATATAGTTACATATTCTGTCTATATAATATGTGCACATGTTATATATAATGTATATGTGAATGCATGTATATATATTTTACATCTCTGTAATATATGCACATATACTATATTATGTGAATATCTGTATGCATATATATATATATATATATATATATATATATATATATCTTTACATGCTATCTCTACCATTAGAACAAGTGCCCCTTAAAGACCAGGGCCAACTTTGTTCTTTCTTTGTTTCCCCAGTGTTGAGCCTAGCGCCTAGCAAGTACTTAATAAATGCCTGTGGACTGACAAAGTGAGAAACTACAAGATAGCAAAAAGCTGTCATGAATTCAGTAACAATTCTAAATCAATATGGATTCTATTAATAGTAATATATACTTGACAAATAGAGATGCATGTAAAAGGCATCTATTCAATCTATAGAAAGAATATGCTTATTTTGGATTCATATATACATTGGTGGACTTCTTGAAATAATTCAAGGTTCACAGGCCCTGAATCACTGGGATTGATCACCTTTAGAGGTCTCTTTTAACTCTAAGTCCTATGACTGACTCAATGGAGCAAGGAGCAAGTACGGATGGAGAAGTCTTAGGGTGAGAGGGGAGGGGTGCTGATGGGTCCCAGTGAATGAATGGAGGGAGGGAAGGCAAGATATGCCATTAAGTTATCCTAGACTGAATGGAGGGGTAAAATGGAAGAGTGTCCCATCCAATTCCATTTCCATATGGTATCCTGGGAATCAGCATGCAATACTTTGCAAATCTCCTTCTGTAGTACACTTTTGAACTCTCTTGAATGTAGACTGTATGTAGCTCATGTCCCAGGTAAGGAAGGATGCCTCCCAGGCATGAAAGGGTAGGGAATAAATCTGTGACATTGCTCCCTTCCCTTCTTCATCGTCAAGGCTTCTCCAAGGGTTTCAGAACTGGAAGGACCTCAGAAGTTATCTTGCCAAAGTCTTGCCTCCACAGAATCCCCAAGAAGCAGTTTTCCTGGTCTCAGTGATGGAGGCCCCAAGATGCCCTAAGATAGGCACTTCCACTTGGACCAGCTCAACTGGTCAGGATGTTCTTTCAAGTGATTGTCATTATCACATCAAGCCCAAATCTGCTTCTCTTCAACAGGCACTAATTTACTCTACTTTTGTCCTCTGGGTCCAGACAAATGAGTCTAATCTGTCTACACCACAGGCCTTCAAAGACTGGGAGATAGCTATCATGCCCCTTTTTGATGGTCCCAAAATAAGCTGGTTCTGGAGGCCTTTCTGTGGCCCACTAGGGGCAGAATGCTTTTGCTCTGAAAATCCCCCTTCTGTTTTTTTTCCTGGAAACTTCCCTATCTTATGCTTACTTTCCCAATTTAAATCAACAGCCAGCCAAGTCCTAGCATTATGTAGTTGGGACAGTTTCATTAATCAATCAGCAGGGGCAGTGCTAGGATTTGGGGACAAAAAGGATCTTATGTTCCATGGAGGAGTGGGAGAGGAAGACAACATGTACACATACACCTTCTATCGGGAAGACAACACATATTCACATAGCTGAAATGGAAAACTAAACAGATACGACTGACCCCAAATCTGCCCCCTGCTCCTTGAACCCAGGATGTTGCCCAAATGATCAAACATGCTGCCCCACTGTGGAACAAATGAAGGACCCAGGCATTCCAGATATGAATACCAAAAAAGATGGAAACTGGGCCAAGGCCAGGCTCTCCAAAGGACCACTGAAGATCACAGCACCTGAGGCACTGAAGACCCAGGAGTTTCCTTTGCCCACTTCCCCAGCTTCCATTTGTCCAACCCCCTGCCCCTGAGGGTTTTGCTCTAGATCTCAAGCCTCTGCTCAGGTGAGTTAAAACCCACCATAAGGAAGGAATTGGCTTTATACATTACTAGCTTGTTTTGGTCCTTTGGGAAAGCTTCTCTAGGGCCCAGACTGCTGACATGGATTGGCAATCCTCACCCCCAAAGTTTCTCCTCTAACAAACATCTCTAATTCTTTCTACCAGTTCTCCTTTCACATGACCTAGAGGAGGCCGATACTACTCACATTGACCGATTCCTTGCCATTGAACTTGACCCGGATCCTAGGCTCCTGAATGACATCCAGGTTGAAGCCTGTGATGGTTAGAGGCGTGTGGCCACTGGGGAGAAGCAGAGGCTGAGTTAGGGAGATAATGACAATACTCAACATTTATATAGTATTCTTATCTACTTCTCAGGGCTCCTAGAAGTTGACAAGGCAGGTGTTATTATTTCCAGTTTTCAGATCAAGAAACTGAGTTTAGTGATGTTAAGGAAGAATAATGAATTTGAATTCAGGGTCAGAGGACCTGGGTTTTACTCTCAGTTCTACTGTTTATAACACGTTTGACTCTGGGAAAAGTCACTAAGGCTTTCTGGGTCTCAGTTTCCTCTTCTGTAAATAAGAGGGTCAGAAAAGATGTTTTTGAAGGTCCCTTCCAACTGTAAATCCTAGGTCATGTGGATCATAAGTGATGGGACTGAGATGTGAACCTCTGTCTTCTAACTCTAATTCTCAACTAACTATAGTGTTTCTTTAAAGCTTTTAAACTTCAGGCTAGCCTAGGAAGCTGGGGATTAGGTTGGGGAGCTTTTTCTGAGCCCTGCCTAAATGGGAGACTCTAGATTTTACTCTACCCCACGTACCCCAGGCCATGATGGCTCATGGCTCATTTGGGTTGGGGGCATCTGGAGTTCTCTTCTTGAGATTTTTCTTTTTCTTTCCCCTTCCCTCTTACCTGGCAATACTCCACTCTGGCTCAATGCGCTGGACCCGGGGGTCATCTATATATTCGAACTGCAGGCTGCTGTGCACATGGGCTCGGTCCACACTTACAGAAACAGGGACGGGGCCCAGGCCATGGGCTGATGGTGGGGAGACACACACAATCTCATTCATAGATCTCCTAGCAGGGAGACAGAAGGCAACAGATTAATGTGGGGAGCTAGGCAGAAACAGTGGGAAGGAGATGGGTCACTGGAAATGTGTTTGCTTCTGTGGTACTCTCTGACACAGAACAAGGGATTATGGTTTAGGGGAAAGACCATTGCTTTGGGATCAGAATCCCAGCTCTTCAACTCTCTTCCTGACCCCTGTGAGCATCAGTTTCCTCATCTCTAAAATGTGGGTATTAGATTCATAGGTATTAGACATCTGAAGTGGTCTCATGCAACCCTCTTGTTTTTCAAAGGCGGAAACCTGAATCCAGAGAGGTTCAGTAATACTTGTCCTGACAACCATACAGGGTTATTATATGAATCAAATGAGAGGATGCACATTTTGGGACTATTCTTTATAAAGAGAAAGTAGGAGTTCTTTGGAAAGGGCAAGAAGTTGTTCTACATACCCCAAGTTTGGTTAGGGCAGGATAGCGCTGAGAATACTGAGAAATGGTCTAATAATGATAATTGCTAGCATTTATATGGTGTTTTAATGTTGGCAAAGAGTTTTACATATCTCATTTGATCCTCCTAAGAATCCAACTATTCTGTCCCCATTTTATAGGTAAAGATCTGAACATTCCCAGGATTTGAATTCTGGTCACCCTGGCCCAAAGGTCACTCTGACACTTAGCTAACTCGGTATCAAAGCGTGGAATCAAGGGGACACAGGATTTTGAGGGAATTGCTTTTCTGTACAGTTGACTGGTCTCGGTTGGGATGTGATTAGCTATTATATGCTCCTGATTTAGGGAGCTTGCTAGGTTACACCTGGAGGAGGAGGCCAGTAATCAGAGGCCAGCAAAAGGCCATGGAACTATTATGTCAGCATTGGGTGATTGAGATCATTGAAGTCAGGCTCTTTTGGGAACAATGTTCCTGCAGAGAAAGAGGCAAAGCTGTTAAGCCAGAGAACAGAACTGGGGGTGAGAGGGGCTCCAGAACTTTTATGAATATACCAATTATGATGAAGGATTTGAGGTAGGGTGAATAATAGGTGAACCCTCTCCATGGCCCCTTATTGGGAATTGTCCCAATAAAGAGAAAGCTTTAGTGAATTCTGGGTTCCTTGAAAAGCCTCTTAGATCTCTCCTGGAATGTGCATATTAAATATGCTAGGCTTTCAGCCATAGTGCACATAGTAGGTGTTTAAAAAGTATTTATTGACTGACTGAGAGAGAGGCGAGCTAGGGGCTTCTTGTTTGCTGGATATGAGAGCTTCTAATGGGTGAGTTGGGACTGTGTGTTTGCCATAATTCATAATATCCCAGAGCAGGTGTTCAATAAATACCTAATGATAACAATGGCACTAATTAAATAACCTCAGAGCTCCTTTCCAGGTGGGGATTCTCACGGTCCACTCTGAAGGATTTTATTTATTTACTTTTAAACCACTCAGACCCATTGATGAATGGCGATGGCAGGCAAGTTGATGAATTGCGTTCCTGATTGGAAAGGGCTTTGGATCAGGGTTGTGAGAAAGAGCACAGAGGAAAAAGTCCTACCATGCTGGAAAACGCTTTGGAACTTTATTAGAAAAGTCACTAAACTCTAAGTGGCCTTTAACCCAGGAATACCACTACTATTCACGCATCCCAAAGACAGAAGGAAAAGTCCCATCTATACAACAATTATGTATTGCAGTACTTTTTGAGGTAGCACAAAACTGGAGACAAAGTATGTTCACACCATTTGGGAACTAATGGAATAGATGGTGACATACAAATATAGAGAATTGTTATTGTGCTGTAAGAAATTCAGAGAAACTCAGGAGAATTTGTAACAACTGATGCAAAGTAAATCAAACCAAGAGAATAATTTACCCAACAGCACAAGAGAGTAATGAAAAACAAAATTAAAGACACTGGGGCTCTCTTTCCTTTGTCAAGCAGGAAGGATACAGGGCACTTCCACAAGACACCAGACACTTGGGAAAGAAATAGGACATGTTTTCCTATGACCACTTCCCAGTTTCTCAATTCCAGTGCCTTCCCTCTGCATATTGTCTCCATTTTATCCCACAAGCTTGTTTTATATATTTGCTTACTTGTTATCTCCCCCATTACAGCATGAACTCCCTGGGGACAGGGACTGTCTTTTGTCTTCCTTTGTATCCCCACCCCTTATCACAGTGCCTGGCACATAGTAGGTACTTAATAAAATGCTTATTGCCTATGTGTTTCCTTAGTAGCTCATTGGGAAAAGACCTGGAGAATCATCCAAGTCAAGGAAATCTCTCCTGGAGAAACTCAAGCCTTCTTTTTCTTTGATCCTCATTCCCTAATTACAAGTGCTGTCTCCCTTTAATGTATTACTGACCAATGGTAACTTCAGAGGACTCCTGGTGAAACATCTCCCCTTTTGGCAGAGAGGTGGTAGACTATGGGTACTGAACGAGTCTTATATTGTCAGGCATGGCCAATGTGTTGCTTCATTTTCCTTAACTACATTTTACTACTGAAGAGGATTCTAAGGTGGGGGTGGGGCACTTAATTGAGAAGTGCCAGCAATGTTTAAAAAAAAAAATAAGGAACCATAAAACTTGAAAAAAAGAGGGGCAGTGGATGGAGCACTGGTCCTGGAGACAGGAGGACCTGAGTTCAAATCAGACACTCAATACTTAGTAGCTGTGTGACCTTGGGCAAGTCACTTAACCCCAACTGCCTCCCCCAAGCCCCCACCTTCATAAAAAAAGAAATAGAACGGAGACAAAACAAGACAGGGATACATGGGTATGGTCATTCACCAGCACACACCCAATGTGTTAACAGATCACAACAGGGCTGTCAGCTTCTCTTACCCATAGAATTCGCAGGTCTGGTTTCCCAGGAACACAGTAACACTACTCCCTGCTCCTAGGTAGTGGCCGGTGATGGTAACCATGGTGCCTCCAGACTCTGGGCCCCTAACTGGGGCAAGTGACATCACTGCTGGGTTCTTTGGAAGGAATCAGAGAAAAGGAATCATTGCTTAGGTACTGTAGAGAGTGCAGAGCCTTAGTGAGACCTAAGGACCTGCTCAGGGCTGAGATTTCCTCTGTCCTGGGCCTTTCTGTAGCTTCCTCTGTGTCTGACCCCATGTGTGAGAGCAGCTTTGGGGCATGTTCAGTTTGTAGCATGGCCATGTCTCTGAATTAATCACCTCCCTGGGGAGCTTGGTGCTCATAAAGCTGATGGGAAGGCAGGTGCGACACTGATTGATCTATCAATTACTTTACAAATTGAGGACAATTTGAAAATGCTTCCCTATCAGGAGCCGGTGCCAATTCCCTCCGTCATAAAATCAATGTGGCTGAATAAAGAGGCCTTGTCCTGTACTGAGCCACCGTGAAGCAGAAGCCCTTTGCTGTGGGTTGCACCTGCCTCAAACTTCTCTCCAGAACACTGGGAATAGCCCTGGGATGAGTTGTGGAGATGTGGATCTAACCAGGCTATGAAAGCCAGCCTTCAGCCACATAGCATGGGCGGGAAAAGAAACAGCCAGCAGCCTTGATTTAAGGGAAAACAATGAATAATTTCTGCCTAGAGAGGCAGCATGGGATGGAAAATAATAACTAGTATTTATACAGCCCTTTGAAGTCTGTGAAATGCTTTATGTATGTTATCTCATTTAATTCTGACAACAATCCTGGGAGGTAGTTGCTATTATGGTTCCCATTTTACAGATGAGAAGACTGAGACTGAGAGAGGTTATGTGACTTGCCCAGGGTCACACAGCTAGCAAGTGTTGGAGGCAGGATTTGAACTTAGGTCTCCCTGATTCCAAGTGCAGTATCCCACCTGAGGTTTGGATTATAGCCCTCATACTGCCACTAACTGGCCATGTGACCTTGGACAAGTCACCCCTCTTCTCCAGGCTTTAATATCTCCACTTGTAAATGAGGCATCAGACTCGGACAAGTTATTACCTCTTTGGTTCTATGAAACGTAGGAATTAGGTTAGCTAGATCAGACTTGTAAAACCCAAGGCCCAACCCTTATCAGTGTGGCCTGAACTAGATTAAAATGCAATTGGGAAATATTTAATAAAATAAATAAAAATATAACAGAATACAGAGAATGTTAATATGTGGTTTTCCAAGTCAATATGAGACCCATGTGTATCTTTATTTATAATTTAGTAGCTGTTTCTGTTTCTGTTTCTGTTCTGGTTTGACAACACTGGGCTAAATGATCTCTAAGGTCCCTTCCTGTCCTGATATACTATGAGTTTCAGGTTCCCTCTGGCTTTAAGAGTTGCTATCTTCTGTGTTTCCTTCATTGGATCTGGGCAAGGAAAGATAAAAAATATTCATTAGCAGAGAGAGGAGTGTTAGTAGCAGGAAAGATGAATAGTAAGAGGAGAAAATGGAAGCTTTTGTGGTAGCAAAGAACAGGAAACAAAGAGGGTGAGAATGACCAGCTGGAGAATGACTGAAACTAGTATACAGATACAACGGAATATCACTGCACAGACCACTAGGAAGAATTCAGGGAAACTTCGGAAGATTTGTATGAATTGATACAGAGCAAAAGAAGCAGAACCAAGAGAAGAATTTGTATAATGACCATGAAGATGTGAAAGAAAATGACATAGAAAGATATCAGATCATTTCAGTGACTAGTGATGGCTTCTG
This sequence comes from Bettongia penicillata ogilbyi, assembly GCA_023548195.1. NCBI lineage: Eukaryota > Metazoa > Chordata > Mammalia > Diprotodontia > Potoroidae > Bettongia > Bettongia penicillata. Next base: position 4,103,594 of record JAJHZJ010000070.1, read on the forward strand.
TAAACTGTGGCTGGTACATGCCTCCCTCTTCCTGGCAGAGGGGTTGTAGACCATAGGTGTTAAATGAGTCCTATGTTGCTAGATAAGGCCACAGTATTGATTTGTTTTCTTTAACTGCATTTCTTTATTGTAAGAAGCAGTTTTAGTAAGGGATGATAGGGGTCACTGGGAAGTGTTAGCAATGTAAAATCAAAAAGAGTATCAATAAAAACATTCATTTTAAAAAACAGAAAAAGGAAAGGGTAGGGGAAATGAGGCCAGGAGGAAATTAAGAAACTTAGAGGACTGGTGAAATGTATCAGGATTTGTGGTTTGATGATTTTTCTATTGTTTTTTCTTCTGGGGACTGTATATGTAAGGATGAGGAAGGTCGAAGGTCCATGTTATTTACAGATAAGAAAGAAATATGCATTATCCATGTCTTGGAAAAGTTTCAGATTTAAGGTCCTAACAGTTACTTAGATTTTGGAGTTGCCAGAGATCTCTGTGACCACCTAGTTTACCCCAGACATGAAAGGTAACCCCACTATAACAAACCCTTGCTTAAAGACCTTGAAAGAGGAGGAATTTTGTGCTTTTTCAAAACTTGGAAAAGCTGAGTCTGAATGACCCCATTTACTTTTTAATGAACAGCTTGCTGTAGGGTGCAGGAGGATGTCAAACCACGGACTGTTCAGTTCCCTAGAAGCAAGTTATTGACTGAGTACTAATATAGCTCCAGCCTTAGGGTTGGCCTTCAGGAGGCCATACCTGTTGCCTGGCTTTGTGCCTGCAAAGGTGTTTCCAGGTGTGTCTCTGAATAGTTGAGAACACACATAGGCACTTTACCATACTCACACACTCCCACACAGACACACTCCCTTCAGGCTTTCATTAACTCTTCCAAATTTCTACATATACCATCCTTGGCAGAAAGCAGAAGCCAGATAAATATAATACTATTTAATTAGATCCCCCAGGCGATGTGTCCTTGTTAGGATGAAATTAGATGAGGATGTCACACTGGCAGGGGCAACATGACCCATCAGCCTTATTGTACCCCTCTCCTCTCCTAACGCTGTTCTGAATCACCTTCTAGGAAAAACTCAATCCTGTGCTGCTTAGAAATTTGGCCAGATACCCTTAGGGCTTCTGAAGTTGTCACAGCACAGTTAAATGTAGGTCATATGCCCCATCATATTCTGGAAAAAGCAAAGATTTAGAGACTGTTTTGCCCAAAGGATTTTCTGTAGGAAGCTCTGTTGTGAAGAGAACCTGAGAGTTTTGGGTCTGGGACTGCTCTGAAACAAGAATTTTTCTTGCTTGCTCTCCTCCTTAGCCTGGTCCAGAATCCTATACTCACCACAAAGGTATACTGTTGGTGGGACTTGGTCATGAATTCTGGCTTACACTCGCCAATGCACAGGCGTACAGGACCGGAGCTGATTCCTGGGAGTGCACGACCCATTTCACAGACGATCCTAAGGACATACAGAAAACTCCTGGTTAGAGACGTCTAGGGGAAGTGCTCCTATCCTACTCCCTCTGACCCTGGAGAATGAATTAACATAGTCTTGAAATTAGGACCCAATATGTACCAGCCCATCCAGGTGGCTTACTAGCCTGCAGCCATCCAAGGAGGCTCAGGCAGAAGAATTTGGTCATCATTTTTTTCCTTGCTCATAACACGTCTTTGTTTTCCTCAGACAAGTAGTTGAGGAGTTATTTGCCAACTTGACTCAATCCTGGTTTCTTTCTGGTAGGGAGTTTAAAAAGAAGAATAGATATAACTAACTCACAATTTGCTGAGATGGTGAGACCCAGAGTAGGGCGCTCCTAGCAAAACGGGATAAGCAGAGTCCCAAGACCCGAGGGAAGAAATGAGTTTATTAAGAGATCAGTTGACATTGGACTCCCACTTAATCAGGGGGAGAGAGACCTGGCGGAAGGAAGTACTTGATGAAACCCTGGGTTTGGAAGGCACGCCTGATCTGATACTAATGGAGAGAGCTGGAGGGAAGAGAGGTGAGAGGAACTCACAGGGAGAATTCTCTCTCATTCAGCCCAGATCAATACGCCAGTGACTACTTCCAAGGCAGCGGAGATAGTTACAATGAGGCCATTTAGACGCTGATACTGTCACCACAGGCACAGTCTGGAAAAGGCGGGTGACTGGCGGAGGGCGGAGGGGGGGAGGCCATGTAGGTCTTCTTCTGCATGTAGCGGTGGATGGAAGGCTCAACTATTTCCAGCTGGAAGGGGTACCTCAGAACAGAGGGGAACTTGACCCCCCTCCTCCCACCACAGCCCTTATTGGGAGCAGGGGGCTAGGAGAAAAGATTGGAGGAGCAATCCAGAGCCACCCAGCACGTAGTGGGGAGGGAGGAAAACAAACTGTCTTCAACACTAATCCATGGTGTTATCATTGCTCTGTGGGGAAGATCCCTGTTTAACGGAGCGATTTTTATCTCAACAGCTTCTCTAGGAAAGAAGGTAACTAAACACAGATTCCATTTGGATGTAATAAAGCATACATTAAACAAACACACCGAATGCTCACACAGCCCTGGCATGTCGCTGATCTCCATCTCTCAGAACAGTTAATCGTAAATAATGACACTGCCTGCTGGTGGATATTAACATAACATACAATAATGGTGTTATTATGCTCTGCATATTAGATGCAATAAGGTAGCAGGGCACGCCAGAGGAGATGCTCCCCCTTTCTATACATATACATTAATTAGGGATCTGAAGTCAATATCATGGTGATGGTGATGATCAATTACATTTTACATGTAACTATCTCCTTAAACCTCATTAGCAGAGCACTCGAAAGGCTTAATTGAAAGCACCATCAGTTGTTACTTTCAGGCTTGGTGTAACAACACTCTTTCTCTCCCTCCCTGATCTCCGAACCTGGGTATCCCACCCAGGGTATCACAGGATGCAGCAGAGATCATAGGTCTAGGGCTAGATGTGGCCTTAGAAGTCAGTTGGTTTTACACTAGCATCTTTAATAGGCAAGGAAACAGAGACCCAAGAAGATGAATTCCAGGGACTTGGGCAATATCACACAGGTAGTACTGATTGGAGGTGGAATTTGAACTCAGGTCATCTGACTCAAGGGCTAATATTTTTCCCACTGTACCACAGTGCTCTGGAAATTTTCTCATTCTGTACATGATTTGCTTCCTAGCCATTTAGAGTAGCTCTACCGAATATTAACTAATAATTACCAATATGCCCTCAGTTACTATATATAGAACTTGCACATTTGCAAAGTAATTTCCAAGCCTACCCAGGCAGTTGTACAGTTAGGTCCCGATTAGTGCAAATAATGAGCCCTATTAAGTGGTTAAATTATTTGAATTATAACATATTTTCACTGGGCTAGAAGCAATTACCATATTTTCATGTAATTATACTTTGAATAATATAAACTTGAATAATGCAGTCATTTCACTAGATATATTGTTTGCGCTAAACAAGACTTAGCTGAAATGGGGAAAAGATCATGTTAGGAATAAAGAGTCTTGAGTTTGATTACTGGTGCTGAAGTGTTCTATTTGTGCGACTTTGTATAAGTCACGTTTTCTCTCAGCCTCTCTTAGCTTTCTCTGCTGTTAAATGGGAATGATAATATTGTACTATAAGGAAGATGCTTTGTAAGAAACTTTATAAACCCTAAATGCTTTTTTTTTGTATTATAAGGAAGATACGTTGTATAAAGGCATAGCTAAATTTGAATTATTATTATAGATCCTTCCAACAGTTCTGTGAGAGAGGTATGGTATGAATTATTATTTTATTTACAAATGAGGAAAGAGCATTGGAGTGCATGTGAAGTGGATCAGGTGCAATCAGAAAGGAGGGAATGATGGGGAGAATCAAGAAGACCCAAACCCTCCTTTCTGCTTCCTAAAAACCTCTTTATTCTACTTCCTAAATTCTTGGAAGCTTTAGTCTTTCCCTGCTCCTTTATCCCTGGGATTATATTCTTAGATATATGTAAATATGCACATAGATGCACATGTTCTTTATATATTTATTCTGTATATGTTTATATATGTATATGTTGTGTGCTTCAATAGAATGTAAACTTTTTGAGAATAGGGATTATTTTAAATCTGTATTCTCAACACTTAGCAGAGTGCCTGATACAAAGAGGGTGCAATATGGAAGGGAGGGAGGGAGGAAGGAAAGAAGGAAGGAAGGAAGGAATAAAGGAAGGAAGGAAGGAAAGGAGGAAAGAAATAAAGGAAGGATAAAAGAAAGAAAATGACTTTATGGGCTTAGGATAAAAAAAGTTGGGAATATATCCTCTAGGTAGCCTGAATGTTATGCTGGTATCCACGAAATATTTAAAGAACAAGAGAAAGACCTTTAGCGCATTGGGTAGTTTATGACAGATATGCAGAAAACCATGGATAAGAATTTCATAGGATTAAAAGGATGGGCTGTGGCCCACATCGTTGGCAGAGGGAATGCTTACACTGATGACATCATGAATCTGTTATAGGTTGGTCTATCTATCTGTCTATCTGTCTGTCTGTTCATCTCTATGTCAGAAAGGCAGCTAGGTGGCACACTGGATAGAGAACTAGTCCTGGGGTCAGGAAGAAATGAGTTCAAATCTAGCTTCAGATACTCACTAGCTATGTGACCCTGGGCAAGTCACTTAACCTCTCTCTGCCTCAGTTTCCTTCAGTGTAAAATGAAGATAATAACAGGATTGACCTTGTAGGGTTGTTGTGAAGAACAAATGAGATAATACTTATAAAGCACTTAGTGCAATGCCTGACACACTGTAGGAACTATCTCTTTACCTTATGTCATTATATATATGTATATATACACATATATGTATACATATGTACACACATATACTATATCTGTCATATATACAATATTTATACACTCTAGATGTATAGAGTGACAGTATATGTATGCATCGATGTGTACATACATATTTATAGTGCCAACATACAGGCACACAGTATCACGACATACTTGTACATACATGTATATTACACAACAGCATACATACATGTAGAGAATATATCTATAACACATGTGTATGTGCACACAAGTATATGCACATGCATATATGTATAAATCAAAACACATGTGGGTGTATATACATTTGCAATCAGTAAACTATGTGACAACAAGCCCCAAATAGGGTATACTGCTGAATATAGAGAAAGATATGTTTTGAACTGGAACCTAATGAGAATGAAAGACAAGAAAATCTGTTCTATCTGCTTGCCTCCTTCCCTTTCCCTCCTTCTGTGGCCTTTACTCTCGGGTCAGGTTTGAATCATATCTGATCTGGACAACTTTACTGGTCTCTGTGTCCAGCCTTTCCTTTCTCCAATATGTCCTTACGCTCTTGCCCCAAATCCTCTTCTTACAGCACAAAGCTGAGCGTGTGAAGCCCCTATGGAGAAACCTTTGGTGTCTCTCCTCTTCCTAGGATCAAAAACAAACTGGCATTCAAGGTCTCCTCCTGGAAGCTGGCTCCGCTTTAGCTTTCCAAACTCATTTCATTTTCTGCTCTTCAGTCACTCTATGTTCCAGTCAAACTGAATGTTTTACTTTTCAATTTCATCCTGTCTACTGAGACCAGCTCAGAATTGGTCCATCCTCTTCTGTCTTCTCTGCCTGTTAAAATCCTCATCTTTTGAGGCCCAGCTCTCATCTACTTCTGCCATGAAACCTTTCCTGATCTTCCCAGCTGAAAGTTCACTTTTCTTTCTCATGCTTTCCACAGCAAACACTTTGGACATCTCCTTTGCACTTATCACATTCTGTCTTGTATCATCTTTCTCTGTACATGTCTGGTTCCCATATTGGACCATAAATTCCTTGGAAAATAAGAACGATTTCATTCTTTCATCTTTGTACTTTCAGTAACTGGAGCAGTGCCTTGTACACAGTAGCTATCTTATAAATGTTTAATGGCACTGAACTAAATTGAAGGCAGAAGAGATGAAACTGGCCAGTGGTAACCTGCACTGAGATAGTAGGCAAAAGATTTGTTTGGGAGACTAGGTTATATCCCAAATGTAATTAGAGACAGCTGGGTGGCCCAGTGGTAGAGTGCAGGACTTAGAATCTTAGAAAGTCATGAGTTCCAATGCTGTCTTAAATACTAGCTATGTGACCCCGGGCAAGCCACTTAATCATGCCCAGTCTCAGTTTCCTCATCTGTAAAATGGGGGTAATAGTAACACCTACTTTAAAGGATTGGTGTGAGGATTAAGTGAGTTAACATATGTAAAGTGCTTTGTAAACTTTGAGGTGCTATATAAATGTTTTCTATTATTATTAATCAAGAGACTGGTGTACATCTTTAAAAAAATGTCAAAGAGGGTTTAGTTTAAAATATAACTAAAGAAAACAAACTGTAATCTAATCAATTGTGGCATGTCCATCATGAGGTAATTGTATAATAAATGGATGATGTCTGAATAGGTTCTAAAAAAACTTTCATAGATTCAAAGTTGGAAGGAACTTTTTAGATTATCTAATCTATCTCAGTCATTATTGAGGTATTTTTCATATATTTTATTTTAATAGTTATTTTTTTTATTTGAGATCAAAATTCTTTCTCTCCCTCTAGCCCCTCCCATGTATTTCTCTTAGTCATTCTACAGATAATGAAACAGGCAACGGAGGAGTTGAGCGATCAGTCCAAGGGCCCACAGGTAACAAGTGCCAGAAGCCAGGAATCGAATCTAGATCTTCTCATGTCAAACCAAATGTCCTTTCTATTACTCCATAGTGCCTATCAATGGTTAACACTTTGTCTGGCACTGAGAGAGTACTGACTGACAGGTTCACATGGCAGATATACCCCTGGGGTGGAGTTGGGAATGAAATGGAGTAGGAAGGGGAAGGAAAAGACAAGAAGGGGAAGGGGATTGTTATTTGTGGCTGGGGCTGGAAGGGGTCAAGGAGGTGGGGAGGAGAACAGGAAGTGATAACTTCTAGTCCTTTATGATAGCCAGGAAAAAAAACACAATTCACATTTACATGGCATTTTGTAACTTGTAAGATGCTTCACAATAAGCCTGTAAACTAGTATTAAGTCAATTTTAGAGATGAGAACACTGAGCCTGGGAGAGGTGAAGTAACATGCCCACAGACACATAGCTAGCAAGCAGAGAAGCCAGGATTTGAATATGCCCCTAAACCAGTACCTAGCCCCACTATATGGCACTATACAGTCCCATCAGAGAGAAAGGCTAAAATAACTTTATTATTTCCCTTTTCATGTATTTGTCTGAGATTCTATGTCTGTGTGGGCAGCAAGTCCTCTAGTGAGTTTGCTATAACAAGAGGTATCTTCTAAGGTGGGGGAAATATTAAAGGAAGTTTGTGTTGGGGACCTGACAAAGAAAGATTTTATAACCCAGATGTGTCTTGTGGGAAAATCATTTAGACAATCATTTGCAGACCAAAGAGAGAGTGGCCAGAAAGGTGTATACTTGCTTCCTAGCGATGACGATGGACCAGAAGTACTGGGCATAGAAAACAAGCAGAAAGAGGACTTGGGTATAGGAAAAATGTTAAGGTAGCTGGTGTATAGTGGAAAAAGAAAAACCTGTTGTTCAGTCTGTTTTCTTAGTACTGTAGTACTTTGCCATACCCTTATCCAGCTCATTTTACAGATGAAGAAACTGAGGCCAACAGCGTTAAGTGACTTGCCCAGGATTATACATGTAGTAAGTGTCTAAGACCAGATTCGAACTTAGGAGGATGAGTCTCCTAGACTCCAGGCCCAGTGCTCTATCCACCATACCATTTAGCTGCCCAGTAAGTATACACAGAGGATCTTGGTTTGAATCTAAGCTCTTCTACATACTAGCAATGAGACCTTGAGTGAGTGACTTTCCTTTTGGGGGCCTGTTTTATTTAAATCTCTAAAATGAGAGTCACAGGCCAGATGATCCTAAAGGTCTCCTCTAACTATAACACTGTAGACTTCTTTGATGTCAAGCTGTACTGGGGGTGGGTGGGGCAGAGGCAGCAGGCCCTTGGCCAGATTCCTAAGGGTTCTGATAACCAGCAGCCATCTCTCTGTTAATGAAGGTCCAAGAAGACCCGACTAATATACATACCCAATGGCTCTGGTTGGGCAATGTTGCTCAAGGAAGGGGGGCAGAAAAAGGTAAGATTTTGCAGGCTGGATATATTTTACAGTCAAACCCTGAGGCAGGAGACCTGGGCAGTGAAAGGCCTTGAGATCATGACACATGAGGACTGGTTGAAGGAAATGGGGATATTTAGCCCAGAGAAGAGAAGCCTTAAGGGAGACATGATAGCTGTCTTCAAGTATTTGAAAGGCTGTCATGTGGAAGAGTGATTTAATTTTTTTTTCCTTCTTCTCCTTGGCCTTGGAAGGCAGTTCTAGGAGCAACCTCAAGGAGCAGAGAGCTGGGTATTGACTCAGTGTAAAGGAAAACGTAAGGGACAATCTTCCAAAGGTGGGGTGGGCTGCCTAGGACTGGGTGACTTCCCCCTCACCTCATCTTTAATGAAAGCTTGGCAGCTACCTACAGGAGCTGCTATAAACAATATTCTTACTGACATTTGAGTTGGACTAGGTGACCTCAAAGACCCCTTCTAATCCTATAATGTGTGATTCTAAGACCCCAACCCATGAGCACTATTTTCCGCATCGGGCAATATTTCTTTCTGCTGTTGTCCTCTAACTCTCTCCTTAATAATTCCCTATGGGGCCAAAGCTCAGCACGATTAGGAGATTTTGTTCTCCTCTTTGTGCCTCCTCTTATTTTTAGTATTCCAAGCCCCCAGTTCTCACCGTCTCCCAAAATTTCCAGATCCCCAGTCATTAATAGCTAATGATGACTATTACAGTGCTTTTCTTTTTGTTAATCTATCAAATTGAGGGGTGGTAGGGCTGGTTAGATCAGAGAGACAATGTGGCCTAGGGGATAGAGAGCTGGCTTCTAAATTGGAAAGAGCTGCTCTGATACATGCTGTCTGTATGACCTTGGGCAAGTCATATAAGCTTCTAGAGCTCTAGGCAACTTTCTAAAACCATAAACTGCAAGGGCTTTAAATTGCATTAGTAGTGGGAATTTTCTCACCTGGGAGCTCCCTTAAAAAATGAAATCATAAGTCCAGTCCCTATCCCTCTCCTCCCCTGGTTGAATTTTGGTCCCGCTACTTACTAGGGGAGTGACCATGGGCCACTGTTTTACCTTCTCCAAGACTGTTTCTTCATCTATAAAATGAAGAGGTTGTCCTAGATGTGCTCTAAGATCCCCTTCAACTCTCTGTTCTATGACTAAATCATCTCCAAAGCTCTCTGAGCTCTATTATTTTATGGTATCTTTTTCTCCAGGCAATTTTTACATTGTAACAGGGTTATTCAGGAGACAGTCCATCAAAGAATTGATTTCTGATTGGGAATTTTATTCCTCATCCAGTAGAGATTTCATTATCTACTGACTCATTATGCACGTGTCTGACAAAGCTGGGTCTCTTTACTCTCTCCTTGGGTGTGGGGCATGTGGTTGTAGGTGGTACTTTCTCAGTACATGGGGGTGAAAGTCACAGGGGGTGAGTAGGTGAGGCCAGAAGGGCTGTGAGCCCAAATCTGAACCCCCTAGATGGTTCTGACCTTCTTGCTTCCTCCCCAGTAAAGGGAGGTACCAAAGCCAAATGCTGAGGTCCACCTCCTCAAAGTTCCTGGTTACCAGGTCCTCCCCTACAGATCTGTGGGGTACAGATTATAGGCCTAAGTGGGGCCTTTAACCAACATTAACCTAATTGCTGAGTGATAGATGGCACTGCGTGAGCATATGGTGAGTCATTACCCGGCCCGCCAATCCTACCACTTCCTGGGCCCCAGTGCCGGGCCCTTCTAGCCAAATTCATCTCAGGAAGACATCTGTAACGATCATGCCTGCTGCTTGCTGCCCGGGATGAAGGCTTTAATGATGTTAACAAACTTTGAATCCTCGAGAGTTCTAATGAGCCCGGCGCCACTGGAAAGCGATGTCTGCATCCAGCCAAACCCCAAGGCTTGCTTCATCCCTCCTGCCTGCCCCTTCAACAAGGAAGGAGACTGTGGTGGTTTTCAAGGGTAATTGCCAGTGAGGTGCTGCTGGGAGAGACCCCCACTCTGACCTTGCATTTCTACACTTTGCTTTTATCTCCTCACGTTCAGCTTCTCTGCCAGCACTGAATGAAGCTCCTTCCCCTCTTGCTGGGAAGCTGGAGCTGCGTTGGTGACATCTATGTTAAGAAGATGGAACTTACACATCAAGAATTCTCAGCTAAGAGCAGCATATTCCTGTGATCTCTTGTTGCTTCTCCACACCTGTTTCTTTGGATTGGGGAGCCTGGAGGTAAGTGCTTGGAGCTCAAGAGAACTTTCAGGTCAGTGTGTCTGAGAGTCCTGCCCAGACCACAGCATTATGCATTTAGAACTGGAAAGGACCCAGAGTCCATTTAAACCAATTCGTCATTTAAGGAAGGAGAAAACTGGGAGCTGGGGAGGTGGCGGGATTTGTCCAAGGCCGCATAGGTGGGTAGTAAGCATCAGAGATAGTACTTGAACCTAGGGCCTCTGCCTCCTACCAAAGTCAGCTCTTTTCCCTTGAATAATGCTGCTGCTTAGCAAGGCTAAGCTTCCCTGTGGACTGACTATGACTCCTGACCCTGTCTCTCTCTCTCTCCGTCATCCACACTGGAATAAATGCAGCTCTAAAATGCTCCCCATCTATTTTCCATTTTCTATTTCCTCTAAAATTTTCCCTCCCCATCTTTCTTCCTTGATCTCTCTCTCTCTCTCTCACATTCCTTGAGAAGAGTTTGAGGACAGCCCACAGGTCTCTGATGTCCTCACCCCAGGTTGACCACTTTTCTCTGCCCAACTGGAGTTACACTTTCCCCCACAACTATCTTGGAGGGTTTTCTCTTCAAATAAATTTCTCCCACCTCCCTCCTTCTCAAGAAGCAATGGCTAATTATGGCCTTGAACATCAAGCTGGGCTCAGATTGCTCCTAACGTCCTTAGAATTCCTGACCTTAGGAAGCCAGATTAGGAAATCTTGGAACCTGGTGACCAGGAACTGCATCTCATCAATACAGGCCAACTGTAAAGTGAGGAGAAGAGGGGGACAGGAGGAAATGGACAAAGGAATGACTTGACTATATCCCATTGCCTGACTCCCTTGGACTAGCCTTTCCTCAAGACCACCATATTTTCCTTCTGGAGCTATGTTCTCAGTAGGACTGGGGTGACTTTACCAAAGGAGACATTCAGCATGTCTTCGCTTCCCACCCCACCCCCCAAAAAAACCTATGGTGGGAAGCTCCTCTCCTTTTCCTCCAGCCTGCCGCCTGCCACATTGGCCGCAACCAAATGAACACCCCAAATTGGAACATATGTCACTCCTGGAGCCCCATCCGCCTGTCCGCCGCTACATGCCTATTTTCTAATTTCCAGCTGACATTTCCCTTAGTGAAATAAATGAATTTGCTCCAGCGGAGGCCCTGCTCGGATTAAACTGCTGTCATAGCCCCATGTGCCAAACAAATTGTCGCCTGCAGCCCACCATGTGGGATGCATTTCAATGGGGGCTGGGAGGGAGGAAGCAGAGGGTGGGGGCTGGATGGGAAGGAGGTTGAGGAGCTGACGTTTGTGGGAAAAGTGTCTTGGCTGTGCTGTAGGGAGTGTTCTGAATGAGATGTCATAGAAGAGCCAAGGATCCTGGTGTTTGGAGAAGCTGGGAGCTGGGGAAGTGATCAGAGAATAAACCTCCCTTAGCCTTTCCTGCACTGGGACTGGCTCTCTATCTCACTCAAAGCCATTTTATAAGGACAGTGGGGTTTGAAGGTGGGTTTAGAGGTGGGGAGTCCCAGAAGAGAGAGCGCAACTTCAAGGTGTGGGTTAAAATAGAAAACTTTGCAGGTCCCTTCCCACTTTGGAAATTGATGTGGATGGACACAAAGGTGAAGACCATATGAGAGATGGGAGTAGGGTGTTTGAGCTGGGGAGGGGTGTCCAGTAGAACTGCGTTCTTGTCCTTAGGTTGATGCTAAGAGGGTGAGTCTGGTCTCAGAGAAAGCCCCTGGCGGAGGGAGGAGAAAGCACACTCAGCTGTTATTCTTGAAAGGGGTTTCCTCTCCCACTAAGACAAGCTAAGGTCAGGACAACGCAAACTCACTGCTCAGCGATGATGTACTCCCCAGGGAGGGGAGTGCACGGCACCCCGGCCACCTGCACATGCTGGGCGATCTCTGAGAAGTCTAGACCCAGGTTCACACCATGGATGGTGACTCGAGTTCCTCCTTCTGGGGGGCCAGACATGGTCAGAATCTGCGAAGGAACGAGCAATAGGGGTTAGTAAACCATAGTGACCTGTAGCAACATCACTGTTAAGAATACTTGTCCTAAGAACTTGGAGGACTTTCCTGGATACTTGGCCCTGGCTAACTTCATCTGTATGATTGACTTTGGGGAATGTCAATAGTTTTGTCATTGGCTGTCCTGTGAGGAGGGAACCTAGACTCATTACACTGTGTATGAAACAAAACAGAATGAAGAAATTTTGTTCAGGGAAACGTACCTTCCTCCAGAGAGGTGGGGGACCACAGGTTCAGAATATTGTAGACATTGTCACATGTGTTTATTGTATCAATTGGTTCTGCTTTACTTTTCTTTTAGGACAGATATTCAGTAAGTACTTATTGAATGAATAACAATCATCCTAATAGTTTGTATTTAAATTATTAAAATTTTAAATTAAATTTAATTAATTTAAAAATTTAAATTTTAAAATTCTACTTTACTTTTCTTTGTTACAAGGAAGGGTTTAATAACAGGCATGGTTTTGTGCAATATATGGAAATGATAGTGAGATAAAAACAAAAGATATTAAAAAAATCTAAAATACAGGTAAATATGTATCATTCATTTCAAAGGGAGAGAAATGACTTTCAGATAATCTCTCTACAACTACAGGATGGATTCAGGTTCATGAACGTAAAATAGGAGGGGACCTTAGAGGTCATCTAATCCAACCCCCTTAGTTTATGGATGAGAAAACTGAGGACCAAGAGAGATCAAGTGATTTGCCAAGGTCATGTAGATAACAAAAGGCAGTCCTGAGATTTGAACTCATATTCTGTGATTCTAAATTCATCATTCCTTCCATTGCATCCCAGTGCCTTCCATAACTGAGGTAATCAAGTATCTCATTTTTGCCTTTACAACAGACCTAAGCAGCAGGTAAGAGCAAGAGTTGTACTGTCAGGCTCTCCCAGGGGTATGGGCTTCAGGTTGCTCCCTAAAGGAAAGTCGAATCCTCCAATGAATGTGGATTTTAGGCCCAATGGATAACATTCATATATTGGGTGTCCTGGAGTGGTCTGGGAAACCAGAAAATCTTACTCCAGACTCCAGCATTCTTTTCCCAGAATTCTGTCTCCCTTGATTCATTCCCCCATTCATTGGCGAAGGTGTTCAAGGCTACTACATCCTCAATACTGAGTTAAATGTTGTGAGGGACATGGATAGAGGTATTTTTGCATGGTGGAAAGCACGTTGGATTTAGAATCAGAAAACCTGAGTTCAAATCCTAGATCTGTTATTTACTATATATGTGTCCTTGGGTAACCTCTTTGGGTCTCAGTTTCTTTATCTGTAAAATGAACGGGTTGGACAAGACAGACTCTAAGCTCTCTTTCAGCTGGGACCTCAATTTCCAGTTGCATGCCACTCACTTCTTGAGGTGCTGTATTCTGGGCACAGTGGAAGAGCTGGACTGATGCCCTCACATATACATGGGGAATCTGCTCTGTTACCTCCTTCATGAGGTAGGGCTTCACTTATCGCACCAGTGATCTCTCCCTCCTCAGTACTTATCGGATCATAGATTTCCCACTGGGTGGGACCTTAAAGGCAATTGAGTTCAACCCTGTCATTTTATCAATGATGAGAATGGTGACTCAGAGAGCTTTGGTGAGGTTAACATAGCCTAGTAAGATAGGCTGCAGAGGCTGGGTTTGAACCAAGGTCTTCCCAACTCCCACAGTCCTTGGCCTATCGCTCATTATCACATATCCCCTTGCATGGTCCTCATTCTAGGTCATCTCCTAAGAGCTTGTTTGTGAAGAGTGGGAATCCCAACGTAGAAAGCTCTATATTCCTTACAATACTCAGTTCAGTGGCCCATACATACATAGTAAGTACTCAATAAATAACTTGATGAAGGAATCCCAAGCAGACTTTCTTCTAGAATCAAAAAATCTCAAGAGCTGCAAGGGATCTTGGAGATTATCTGGCTCATTCTTCCTTCCTTCCTTTCCTCATATGACAAAATGTATGCGTCTTGAATGCAGGGACTGTTTTCGCTTTTCCTTTTTATCCTGGGGGCTTTGTTGCTGTTTAGTTATTTTTCAGTTGTTTCCAACTCTTTGGGACCCCTTTTGGGGTTTCTTAGCAGAGACACTGGAGTGGTTCACCATTTTCTTCTCCAGCTCATTTTACAGATGAGAAAACTAAGGCAAATAGGATGAAGTGACTTGCCCAGGGTCACACAGCTAGTGTAAGTGTCTGAAGCTGGACTTGAAGTCAAGAAGATGAACCTTTTTGATTCCAGGCCTGGTACGCTATCCACTATACCACCTAGCTGCCCTGAGGGCTTAGTACTGTGCTTCACACACAGTAAACACAAATGTTTGTTGACTGGTTGATTAGAGAGAATGACTCATCTAAACAAAAAGCTAAGGGGAGACTAGAACTCATGTCTCCCGGATGAATAGTTGCTTTCCTTGAACATGTTTCAGTTGCACGTTAGCTAGAACCCCTTCCTCAGGCCTATGAATTTGCAAGTGCTGCCATATTGTGGGCACCATTGGGAGCCTCTGAGCTGCATGGTGTAGTTAACAAGAGTGTACAAAAGTCCTTGTTTCCTCCCTAGGAGACAGTCATAATCAGGCCCCTCTCCCAGAAGCCATTGCAGCTGCTGGGCGATAATGGGCAGAGAAATGATGGTTGCAGAGCCTACAGGACTGGTTCAGCTATTATTGTTAACAATTGTAATAATAATTACTAATATTATTAATTATTATATTAATATTAATAATTAACACCCACGTAGCATTTTAAGGCTTGCTAAGTGCTTTACAAATATTGTCTCATTTTACCCTCACAACAAGCTTGTGAGGCAGATGCTACTATTATCTGCATTTTACAAATGAGGAAACTGAAACAGACAGAATTTAAGTGACTTGCCCATAGTCACACAGCCAATGGGTGCCTGGGACAGTATTTGAACTCTGGTCTTCGTGATCTCAAATATAGCACTCATTTCCACCGTGTAACCTGGCTAGCCAATACCCCTTCTCCCTTCTGTGCCCAGGAAGATGTGCCACTAAGCCTTTTTAAACTGTCAAGAAGACCCAGGTTAATAAGTGGGCAGCAGAGATCTGAGTTCAAGTCCAAACAAAGAGGCCAAGACTAAGATGGCATTACTTGCCTCTTTCCAGCTGGGGGCCCTTTTTCCACAGGTCGGTGGTTTGACCTATTCCCTGGGAATAAACCATTTCACCTTATGAATAAAAAGAAAACCGTGCAGATAGCGAAGATTTGGAGGAGAGCTTGCTGAGGTGTCTCTGAGCCTCCTCCACTTGGGGGGTGGGGAGGGGCTGCCAGCGATAAGCCACAGCCACTGGCCACCTGCCTGCCTTTAGGGGTCCTAAAAATACTCAGTAACAACTGGGTTACCCCCTCTTCCCTCTCCTCTATCCTCCCACCCCTGGCTCTAGGTGCCTCAGGCCCCATGGGCTCTGGGAGCCGGAGCCTTGTTAGTGGGTCACTGGGAGGGGGGCTCTGGAGGGTTGCCACTGCAGGAGAACATCATTAGCATTACAGTTGCCATTTGCCATCGGCTCTCTATCGAAGAGCTCAGGAAATAGCTTTCTCCAGCCCTTGGGTGCCATTGGCCCCCAGGCCTCAGCCCCCTCCCCACCTACAGCTGTGGTGTTCTCCCTTCCCCCTCTCCCTTCAGCCTCTGTCACATATTCTCTCCATTGAAAAAAAAATTAGTCTCTGCACTGTCGTGGTTAATTATAACCTTTCAGAGAAGCTGAAAAATGAATATTTCTGGGGACCTAAAAATATTTTCCTCATGCAGGTAAGGTAGGAAGCCAAGATTTTTAGTGTGGGGTCATTCTGGGGCACTGGTACTTGAGTGCAGGGAATGGGGTGTCCCTGGATGAAAAGTTTTCACAGCTTGTGCTCTGGGTTTAGCAGCAGTGGTTTGCTGGAATTCTAGTTTGTCATTGCCCACAGATACACACCTGTTATTGCAGGGTAACCCATGGACAATGTTTGGGTAGTGCACAGGCAATCCTCAAGATCATTGAATTTTAGAACTATAAGGAACCTTAGAGATCATTTTTTTTCTGTTCTTTTTTCTACAGATGAGAATACTGAGGGCCAGAGAAAGGAAGTGCCTCTATGAAGGCGACATAGGTAGTAAGTAACACAGATAGGATTTGAACCCAGACCTCCTGAGGCCAAATTCAGAGACTTTTCCACTATGGTAGGTTGCATGGTTTGTTCTTTCCTGTAGGATAGTTCATGCTCCTCACTCGCTATAGCGGCTTCTTATTGTAGGATGGCTTAGCAACATAATTCTGTTTCCATTGCTTAGAGAATGAGAACTTTAGTTTATTCAGCGAGTAGCTAACAAATATTATAGCTCTGGCAAGGGAATGTAAGACCAGGAGAGAGCTGGATGTAGGGAACACACAAGCCTTGCCGAGGACCTTCTAACCTGGATGCCAGGTCTTGGGTGAATCAGCCTGTCACAGCCATTTTTCCCTAGGGAGTCACCAAATTAGGTGGTGCCCCATTTCCATAGAATTTGGGGTATATAAAAGACTCTAGGATGCTGTGGACCATGCCAGGGGTGCCTGGAGCACATTTCTTACCAGGAGACACAGATGGCAAGCCACTCAGGTATGGACTAAGACATTTTATAGGTGCACCTTACTTTAAATAAGCCAGAAATGTGAGCATCTTGCTTTTTTTTAAAAATAGAAATTAGGAGAAAATTGTTTGATTTTTGAGACAATTCTCCACAGTGTTCCTTTAAATAACCAACTGTCCCAGAGAATTTAAAATATGATTTGATTTATGAAAGTCTTATTTCAACACAACTTTAAAGGAACCCATCCATTAGAGGAAACAAGAATTTACCTGTACCACAGAGAAAGGTCAGAGAGGTCTGCCCAGGGGTGTACTAGTAAATATTTAATAACTGGCTCTCCAGAAGAAGGTATGCACAACAAATTTTAAGTTCAATTTCCATGATTAATATTGTCTCCATCACTTGAAGTCTAGGCGATTTGCAAAACAATTAAGTGAGCCCTGATTTGAACTGTAGTTCACACTGAAAATTTAACAGTGGGCCCTCCTGAGGCAGAGGGAGCAGCCTTCAGTTCACTATGGGCAAGTCTCTTTGGGACTCAGTTCCCTCAAAGGTAAAATGAGCAGCTTGGACCAGCTGACCTATAAGGTCCCTTCTCAGATTTAAAATTCTGATTCCTATGATTATAAGACTGGAACTGGAGAGAGAGGCAGGTGACTACTGGGAAAATAATTAATAGTAAAGTTCCTGGCAACCCCAAAGAACAAGGGAGTGGGCCAGATGGATGCTCTGTGAACGAAGCTCCCTGGGCGCCAGTCCTCCTTACAACATCCAGGACAAGTAACAGTTCAAACCGCACATCATCTCCTCCAGCTCCAAAAAATCCTCAGTGCCAAGGCTTAGCAAGAATGGGACTTGGAGACTGGAGATGCCAATCTTATTCAATGCCTAGCACTGCCTGAATAATTTCCTTAATGCATAACTCTCATCAGGTCACTGATCAATAATCTTCAATAATTCTCTACTTAGGAGAATTGCAGGTTAAAGTCCACATTTAGCCTGGATTTAAAGCTCTAGTGCTTGCCTGAGACAAAGCAGCTAGGTGGTGCAGTGGATAGAGTGCCAGGCCCGGAGTCAGGAAGACTCATCTTCCTGAGTTCAAATCTGGCCTCAGACACTTACTAGCTGTGTGATCCTGGGCAAGTCACTTGACCCTGTTGGCCTCGGTCCTCAACTGCAAAATGAGCTGGAGAAAAAAATGGCCAACCGCTCCAGTATCTTTGCCAAGAAAACGCCAAATAGGGTCACGAAGTGTCGGACAAGACTGAACAATCATTTAAAGCTCTGAATATCACCTTTGCTTCTACCCCAACCCTTCATAGACCACATAGATTTGCCCTAAGTTAATTCCCATGCCTTCAATGTTTTTCCTATTTCTTCTTGTATATTGAAATTTTGCTAATCCTTCCAGGTCCAGGAAGGTGCCTCCTGCCCAATGAAGGCTCCCCTATCCTCCAAGGGGGTCAGCGAAGATCTTTCTGTAACTCCTTGGATCTCTCCAGCACACTCCACCTTCTTTATGCACCTGCCATGTTCTGACCTGTATTCTAGTTATTTATGTGCCCATCACACCCTTGAGTGGATTGTAAGTTCCCTCAGTGCAGCCACCATGTTATTTTTCATATTTGCACCCTCAGGGAATCACCCAGGACCTTGCTGAATGGAAAAGACTTGGATATCCCCTAGACCTTTGCACTGAGTTCCTGACTCAGTAATCAGCTCCTCTAATTCCCAGACTAGGTCAGAGGATAAAGCTTCAGTTCTTGAGAGCCTAGGCCACCAATGGCTAGTGTTCTACCTCCCCAAATTGGCCAGTGGTGATTCTGTGCATATTCTGAGCCTACTTCTATGAATGTGTGTTGTCCTCCCAATTGGAAGACAAGCTCTCCCAGGGCAAGGTCTATTCAGTCTTGTCTTTGTGGTTCCACTGGTTGGCATAATGCCTACCATCCACTATACACTTAATAAATGTTTTTTGATTGAGAGATTGATCCACCTGTCTAGGAGTGGGGACAGATTATCCCTCTTTTATCCTCCTCCTTTCCAGTTTCATGGGGCTCCTGGTAGGTGAAAAACTTCCCTTCCTTGTGACATTGCAGGACTGAACTGCACAAGTGCCATTTGGTGGATGGCTGCCCAGACATCCAGGCTGGAGGTCCTCTTTCTGGCTATGCCTCATTTTTCCTCTTGAATGAGTTGGAAAATATCTTTTCTGCTCTCCATCTCTTTCCTCCCCCTTACTTCCCTTGGACACTTTCTCACTTGCTTCTCAGGGGCAGCAGAATAGGTGGCTAGGATTATAATGGGTTCACATCCCTTCCTGGATATATCAGCAATCTGGAAATGCAAGCCAAGGATATGCTCTGGGATTCAATAAAACATACCAAACATTTATTAGGTGCCTACTATGTGTGATTCACTGTGATAGGCACAGGGGAAACAAGGATAAGAGATGACACATTCCCTCTCCTCAACTACCTTGAATTTTTCGACTGGGTGTGGGGATAGGAGAAAGACACGTACAGGGAGAAACTTAATATAAGGTAGAGGGTGATGGAACAGAGGAGAGATTCAGACAGAAGAAAGAAGACAAGACTTAGGGGGTATGGGATCACACTCTTTAAATCCTGTGAATTCTACAAGGGAATAGACCTTGTTTAATCTTTGCATGTGATACCATATGCGACATTCCATTATTTTGACTCTTCTACAGTTGTCGCTCTTTGCTTTTACGTTGTTGGACTCTGTGTCTATTTTTCTGACTGTGCTTATGTGCCTTTGCATTAATCCGTATAGACAATAATAATAGTAATAACTAGCATTTTCATAATGCTTTAAGGTTTGCAAAGCAATTTACAAATATTATCTCATTTGTCCTCCCAACAACCATGGGAGGAAGGGCGATAATTATCCCCATTTTACAGAAGAAGAAAGTTAGAAGTTGAGTGAATTGTTCAGGTCACACACTCTTAAATGTCTAAGGCTAGATTTGAACTCAGGGTTTCCTGACTCAAGGTCCAGGTCTCTATCCATGGTGTCACCTAACACTTATCTATGCTTCTCTTTATTCATCGTGTTTGTCCTTTCTTTTGGCACAGTACTGCAATTTGTTATCCATTCCCCAATTGATGGACTCTAGACATCCATTTGATCCTGGGAAGGAACCCTAGAGGTCATAGAGACCAGTTGATGTTTGAACCCTTGACCCCTTTACTATGAACCTAAGTGGCCAGTCAGTTGATGTTTGAACCCTTGACCCCTTTACTATGAACCTAAGTGGCCAGTCAGCTTCAACTTGAAGGCTTCCAGTGATAAGCAACCCACCACCTCTAGTGGCAATCCATTCTACTCTGGGGAGGCTCTAAGTGTTAGAAAGTCTCTCCTTTTAGGGAATCAGCATCTTCTTTCATGCAACTGCCATCCAAAGGTCTTAGTTCTCTCCTTTGAGGCCAAATAAAATGTAAGGACCATCAATTGTATATGATACTTTAATAAAAGCTTAATGCAGGGAATGTGTTCAAATTATGAAGTAGGTCAACCTCATCTTTTGTTTCTTCCCATTTCCTTTCTTTCTGGACTTGTTCCTTTGTTCCCTTATTTTTTACCTTCTTCCCTTTCTCAACATGCTGGTACCCTCCTTCTCTTTCTCTCTCCTCCCCCCCGTCTCTCTGTCTCTCTCTGTCTCTCTCTGTCTCTCTCTCTCTCTCTCTCTCTCTCTCTCTCTCTCTCATCAAAATTGGTTTTCAGGAAAGGATCTGAAATCAGTCATTTTGACTTTAACATGAATCCACAGCCAAAGAACACCTCATGCAATCCTTTGGTGTTCTTTCCAGTGCCACAAAAAAGGAATTATTATACAGTAGAAAGAATATATATAGAGGGATGTAGAATCAGAAGATCTGGACTTGAATCACAGTTTACACCTTTACTGGCCGTGTGACCATGGGCAAGTCACTAAAGCTTTCTGTGACTCAGTTTCCTCATCTGTATAAAGTGAGTTAACATCACCAGATACAAGGTTAAGACTTTCTATAAATATTAGTTGCTATTACTCTCATGATGATTCTAAACTATCCACTTGTTCAATGTGACCAGGACTATTAATATGTTCCAAAGTCATGTATCCATGCCATCTTTTAATTCATTTGTTCATTCCAAGTTATGACTCTTTAGGAAGTGGGTAGGGGGAAAGTGTGGTGTCAGCATGTTTAGGTCAAACCACCTAGGAAGAAGCCAGGAGAATGAGCTTGCCAGGATCTGTTCAACCCACAGGAGTGTCATGGTATGTGTGAGATCGGGCCTCTCATTCGGCCTGCCCTATTACCCACCTCCTAAAACCCAACCAGCCAGCAAAAATCCATCTCTTGCCAAGCCTGGAGCCTTGGGCATTCAAGTCAAGTGCCTTCCACTGCCAGACCTTGTCAAGTTTGTTTTCCTCCATGGGTGACCTGACCTGGAAAACAGCCGACACGGAGCTACACTCTCCCCTGGTCTTGATTCTTACAGCAGCTAATTGAACGGTTGGGAGGGAACTGTGCCACAAAGCCGCCCCAGGGTAAGAGAGCAGATGCAACCGATTAATTACAGCAAGGGAGATCCATTGGGATGTACCAGAATCGGGAAGCACTGGAAAGCCCAAGGGCTTTGCAGAGTAGGAAGCATTCCTGGCCTGACTTGGCTGTTTCCAGGGCAAGGTCCAGGCAGGGTTAGGGGATGGGGTCCATACATGACAGAGATGGAGAGAAAGGAGTAAATATACAGAGAGGTTTTGGATCCTGGAGAAACTCATAGAGGTGATGGTAGACCTTCACTCTCATGGCTACATTACTCATTAGGAAAGGAACTCAATGGTATCTCCTTGCTGGTGGATTATAGAAGCTAGGTACCTAGCAATTAGACCTATTCTGTTTGGCTCTACAAGACAGGACCAGGATCAATGGATAGAAGTTGCAAAGGACCAAATTTAAGCTTGATGTCAAGAAAAAAGATCATACAATTAGAAATGCTCCAAAATGGAGATGACTGCCTTGGGAAGTAGGGGTTTCTCCTCCTTGGAGATCTTCAAACAGAAGCTATATAACCACATATAGGATAGCTTATGGTGGGGATTCCTTTTGTGTATGAGTTGGATCAGGTAGGAAATAGTGAATAGAGTGCTGGGCCTGGAGATAGAAGAGCTCATCTTCCTGAGTTCAAATCTGGCCTCAGACACTTACTATCTGTATGACCCTGGGCAAGTCACTCTACCCTGTTTGGCTCAATTTCCTCATCTGTGAAATGAGCTGGAGAAGGAAATGGCAAATCACTCCAGTATCTTTGCCAAGAAAACCCCAAATGGGGTCATGAAGAGTCAGCCACAACTGAACAACAACTGGACCAGATGGCTGCTAAGAGCGCCTCCAGTCATTCAATTCTAGGAAGTGCTTTACAGCCCCATTCAGACCAAGTATCGGCTATTTTACCCATTTGTTAGGGCTCCTCAATCAATATAGATTCATGACCCTAATTCTGCCTTTTAATTTTGTCTAAATTAGCAGCACAAAAACTCTGAGTGTGGAGTCAAGAGGTCCTGGGTTCAAATTTAATCTCTACCACATAAAATGAAAGGGCATGATGAATGGCCATCTCCCTCAGTGGAGGTGGATAGCTGCATTAATGAGCTCACAGATCTATCAAAGTACAACAGCAAGTCCCTGTTCCCCAGTTGGATTGTTAAGTCTTTGAGGACAGGCTCCAGCCCCTGTCTTACACCTTTTACAGTGCCAATAAATGTCGGCTGCTGCTGAGGATGAGGCGATTAAACTGTCAAATCTAAGATCAGTCTGAGGCTGGGAGCTGGGACACCTGAGTTCTGCCCTGCCCTCTCTCACTGCCATGATGTGTGATGCCAAGTGAGATTCTCTACTTGCAGGGTCACTTTCATTCTGTTGGGTGTTTGGCCCTGGCTGCCTAGTGAGTGTAGGGTGGAAGGCAGGCTGGCTGACAGGATCCATGGGGAAAATGGTTCAGGTTCTACAAGCCTTTTGTCCACATGAAAGCTCTGGGGATTGAGCTGGAGGTGGGAGAATAATGGGACGGGGGATAGGTAGGGAGAGAAGGAGATGGGAGATTTCCTTTTGGGTTGGGAGAGTATCCTCTGCATGGGGGGAAGGGAGGCGGGGTTGCCTAACCAGCTTTTCTCTTGCTTAGCTCTTGAACCAAAAGTTCACATGATCAAAGATTTAGAGATGGAAGAGACTGGAGAAATGATCTAATCCAAGGGTATAATATGCTGAAAATACTATCAGATCCAGCTAATCTGCTGCTAGCTTTGCACAACTACTCTTTCTTTTTCTAAATTTTTTGCTCCAAGGGATAGATTTGGGGGTGAAGTAGAGAAGAAAAATTCTGTATTTGGAAATAAAGGTAATATAAAAACAAAAGACATCTATTTGAAAAAAAAAAGTCATTTGGTCCAATCTCATTTTACAGATAAGGAAATGGTCATTTATAGAATATTTGAATCTTATATATGTTAATGTAAATACCCACAGAGGTAAAGTAGTTTTTGCTCAAGAGGTATTTAGATTGGAAGACTGTTCAAGTTGGAAGACTTGAATTTGAAGATGAGAAAATGGAGTTTCAGAGAGGGTCTTAGCCTTAGCCAAGGCCTCACAGCTGAGTAGTGGCAGAGTCAAATTATAAACCCAGGTTTTGGCTCCAGGTCCAGGGCTTTTTCTATCTGTTGGCCCATCACAGAAAAGTATGAGATTACATATCCAACTGATTGTACAAGTCACCTGTAGGGGGCTTCTTTGGTTCTTAAAAAACCTGCTTTCTGGGGGATGTTTCAGAAAAACCTTATTTGAACTGTTCCAGTGAAGTGAGCAGAATCAGAAGAACAAGTTTACATGACAACAAAGACACTGGTAAGACAAACAACACTGAAACAGTTGAGAACTCTGAGCAATGCGATGATCAATTACAGTTCCAGAGAACCAATGATGAAGCATCTTCTGAGAGAGAAATGATGGATTCAGCGAGAAAATTAAGACATATATATTTTTTTGGACATGGCATTTTTGTTATCAAGGTTTGTTTTTTTCCAATGAAGGAAGGATGAGAAAGCAGATTTTTGTTAGTTGGAAAAACGAAACAAAAACACAAAGAATGCACCTTCCTTTTGCAACCCCCTTGAAGGACAGAAAACATTCTATTCCACCATACCACATATAGACTCCCCTAGCACTCCCTCTTTGGCAGGCTCATTCTGACCTGTGTTAGGATACAAAGGCTGAATTTTGGTCTATCTGAATGGCCGTTTGCTGATGGGTGATTATATCCTTAGTCCTTGTATCAATATAAACCAAACTGCCTTGATTCTCCAGTATATTGTAATAATATAATCCACAGGATCTCAAGAACATAGATTGAGAGATGAAAAGGACTTTAGAGATCAACTCTTCATTTTATAAATAAAGAAACTCAGTCCTAGAGTGGTTAAACAGCTTGTTCAAAGTTATATAGCAAGTGAGTGGCAGAGGAGAGATTTGAACTCAGGTCCTCTGATTCCAAATACAGGACTCTTGTTACTTCTGCACCATACTGTGTCCTCATTCTTTCAGATTCTAAAATCTATGGGTCTGTTTTTGCTAATTCGTGACAATCTGGGACACGAAGGGAAAGGAGGAAGTTTGGGTTTGGGGACATAAGGAGCCAGGTGCAGAGACAAGAAACATTTGACCAAGAAATACATGCACAGTAGCTTAGAGAGTGCTGCTGAGCCAGGGGCCGGAATGCAAGGCTTTTGATTCCCAAGCAACAGCCATTATCTGCTCATACATTCATTCATTTATATGACAGCCATGGATGAAGATCACTGCACCACCTGCTGGGTGGGACATAAAGATTACCAAGCTACGTCGCTGGCATCACGAAGCCTTGCTGAGCTCTGGGATAATGGACTTTTCCATTAGTTTTTTCCTTTTCCTTTGGGTCACTCACTCATCTATGCCCTGTGGGGCAGAAGTCCTGTCTTCTCTAAAATACCTCACATCCAGCAGCTCCATAGGGAGTATCTGCTGCTGCTGACCCCACTCCACAGGGTTGTAGGCATTTGCTACGGTGCCCTTGAGGGTTTGAGCTATTATCTCTCCCTCCCAGATGCTCAGTCTCTTCCAATGTTAGGAGAGAATAACGTTGACCCCATTGGGGCAGTCTTTGTCCTAACCTGTCCCAACAGAGTGGAGACGGGAGTAAATATAGGGCCCCAGGGACAGGAGGAACAAAATAGCGGTTGGCTTCTCTGCCTTTCTTCAGAGTGTGCCTCTGGGGGTGTGTGTCTGTGTGTGTGTTCATGTATGTGTGTGCCCGTGGTCACACGCATGTGTTAGCTCTACGGAACAGGCTGGAGCCCAGCTGATGAGCTCAGCAGGAGCCTATGGCATCTTCAGCCCTGCATGAATCCTCACTGGCTCTGTCTTAGCTGATAGTACATTCCAAACCTAATTGTTATCTCAGCAGAGTAACTCCATCATTCATCCTGACACTACCCCCTTTAGCTGTTTGTTGCACTGATGTTATATTAATGAGGCCTGCAAATGAATGAACAGGAGATCAGAGAGCTGCCTTGTTTCTCCACCAAGCTGGATGACTTATTTATTTATTTTCTGGAAACTTGATAGCAAGTCATCCCCATGGCCTGGGACAGCTGGCTTATGGCCGCCAAGCAGAGGTCTGGTGCAGCACCGCAGATAAATATTCACAAATGACCCAGCCCATAAGCCCTTTTATAAGTCTGGCTCCATCCTGAAGGAAAGGAAATGAGTCAATTTTTTAATTATGTATGTTTATGGCAAGGAGGGCAAGAATTGTATAGCGTTACATATGGTTGCATGTATGAATCCTAGAGGTGCTAGTCCTAGGGTCAGTCAGACCTGTCTTTGATGTTTAGTATTTACGTGACACTGGGCAAGTCATTTAATCCGAAAGGATCACAGGAAGCTCCCTAGCCTACCTACAAAGCCATAGATGGATTACAATTTGCTAAGGAAATCTCAGAAAGGGGGAGTAAAACCAGTGGAGTTAATAAGATATTTACACATTAAATTTTGATTTGGAATGCAATATTATGACATATTTGGTGGGAATAGCTAACTTATATAAATTATGATTTTGTGATAATGTTTTTATGTCTGTATATAGCAAGCAACATTCTATATGTGTATATAAACATTACATACTCATTGCTTTGTATATGTATATATGTATACATGTATATGTAGATAGATATAGATATAGAAATGTCTGAAAGAGAAAAAAGAAAGGAAGAGAAAGAAAGAAACAAAAGAAAGGGAGGAAAGAAGAAAGAAAGAGAAAAAAAAAAAAGAAAGAGAGAAGGTAGATCCGTACAGTGGAAAGAGCCTTGGATTTGAAGTTAGAGGATATGAGTTTGAATCACAGTTCACTCATTTCCCATCTCTGTGACTCTGGGTAAGGGATTTCACTTCTCCGGGCACCACCTTCTTCATCTGTATAATCAGAGGACTAGACCCTTCCAATTCTAACTCTGTGATCCTGTATGTACATATATATTTAGATGACTAAACCTTAGGTCAGGACTTGGGATTTAATCGGTTTGAGGAACTCTCTCTACCAACAGATCTGTGCCTTGTTCTTTAATTTATCATGGAGGGTTATCTAGAGCACTGAGGAATTAAATGCTTTCCCAAAATCACACAGTCAGTGTGCATCAGAAGCCAGACTAGAACCCAAGTCTTTGTGGCTTTGAGGGAAGCTCTCTGTGTATTATGTCAGGCTGCCTTTGTGTGTGCATATATATACATACTTGAGCACCTGAAGGAAACATGGTTTTGGGGGAGTAAGTATTCCTTCCATTGACTTAGATGGCACCCTCTTTCTCACTTAGCTGATAGTCTTCATGTCCATCTATGGTCTCAAATTTCATTTCTTTACTGTGGCCTGAAATTCCATTGTCCTCTGGTCAGTCTGGTATTGGACCTCTTCATCAGAGCTGAGCTGGTCCTCAGGTGACATGTAATCTTATCTCGGGGCTCACACTCAAAGCCTTTCCATCTTAATAGACCCTTTCAGACCTTTTGCTTACCTTTTGAGAACTCAAGATCACAAGAAGACACTGGAGCAGGACTTTAGTATGTAAAGTTCACATTTCCTAAGGTTCATACTGAATTGCTAATAGCTGTGATCTGAGGGGCTGGAAGGGGCACTACCAAAGATAAAAAATTCAGAAAGTGGGTAAGCCAACTGGATAAGTAGAAGCCAGTTGTAAAAGTTACCCTTTCCTTAACATAAAGGATGTCTCACTCTAATAAGATATTGATTTGCAAGATGCTTTCGGTTCAGAATATGTACTGATTCTCACTCTCAATCCCCCACCTTCACCCCAGATACAAAAAGTTAGGAGGTACCTGGGATCCCAGCAAGGTGGCATAATGGGTAGAGTGTTGGGCCTATAATCAGAAAGACTTACCTTTCTGAGCTCAGATCTGGCCTCAGACTCTGTGTGACTCTGGGCAAATCACTTCATCCTGTTTGCCTCAATTTTCTCAACTGGAAAATGAGCTGGAGAAGGAAATGGCAAACTACTCTAGTATCTTTGCCAAGAAAACCCAATGGAGTCATGAAGAGTCAGACATGACTGAAAATGACTAAACAACAATGAGATCACCTTGAGGACCTCTAACTTCATACTTGTGTGGCCCTGAGTAAGCCACTTACCTCTCTGGACCTCAGTTTTCTCATCTGTAAAATAAGGAGGTTAGATGAGATGTTTTCTAAGGTCCTTTTCAGCTCTAATCCTATGAAACACCTAAACTAAGGATAGGCACCCACCACCCATTTCATTTCTAGCCTACTCTGCTTTCACTTGGCATTCCTTTCTACTCCAAATGGGTAGCTGTGAACTGATTTCTGACCTGTCCTCTGGGTTTTTTTTTTTTTTTTTTTTATCAAGCTGAGATGTTTGAGAACTCTGAGCATCTAGGCTGAGAAATCTGGGGCTCAGGTCATTTTAGCCAGACTTCCTATTAATCATCACAACCACAAAATGTATAAATTAAGGCTGATCCTAGTCTCCCCTCTAGAAATAGCCTGAAGTGATGGACCCTCCTGCTCAGGGGTAGCAAAGGCATGGTTGCCTTGGGCTCTGACACGCTGACTGGGTCACCTCATGCCTTTCTGTAGTCTTTAATTAATAGATCTTTGCTCCTAATTCTGCAGATGAAGAAGGCTGGGTTGAGGAGATTCTGATCCTCTGTGCCTAGACTTGCCAATTTTCCCTAATTCTCTGAGAGTTCCCTGGAATCTTCTGGGAGGTCTGGACTTGGGATATTGGAATATCCTTTCCTGGTCTGGATACAGAACAGAAGAGTAATGTGATTCTACCTGATCCAGCTCTTTGGACCAAATCTCCAAGGAATTGAATATGTAGACTTTCTTAGTCTCTCCCGGCTCCTGAATTGACAGTAGCTACCTGGTCAGGTTTGTGGGTCCTTGGAGAGAATGGTCAAGGGTAAAATGGCTCTGTTCTGTGATCCTCCCTCCACAATAATCACTGGCACTTATAGAGAACTTTGAAGTTTTTGCCAAGCACCGCCCATACGTTATCTTATTTGAACCTCAAAATAACCATGTGATGTGGGGACTACAGGTGTTGTTGGCCCCATTTTGGAGATGAAAAGACTGAGGTGCAGAGTTCCTTAAGTAACATGTAAGGAGGAAGGGGATCTTAGAGGTCATCTAATCCAACCTTCTTATTCTACAGATGAGGATACTGAGACCCAGGGAGATTGGGATGTGCGAAAGATCACAAAGACTGTTCTTTCTACTACACTCCCAACACTGATGGACAGCCTCAAGGTAGAGAAGAATGATGAGAAGGTTCGGTCCAGAGCTATTTGTTTAAAGTTATGTAGCCTACAGGGGAAGTAGGTTCTGGTGTCCCTTGTGGAGTTAAAGTTGGTGCATGACTTCAGGCAAGACATGGGCCTCTGCCAAGAAATTTCTCTCTCTACCACTGAGCTCTCAATTTATCAAACCATATGGAAAAGTGCCAAGGAAGAAAGACAGAATTCTTGTCTGTGGATTGTTACCACATGCTTACGTGTATGGGTCTACGTTGAGTGCCTGTCATGTTGCAAAGCTAGAAAGGTTGTCATAAATAGCAGTTAACATGTACAATGATCTATACAAACTGCTGTATACCTGTTATCTCATCCAATCTTCATAATAACCCTGGGAGGGACAAAGTCCCATTTATAGGAAATTATTCCTATTTTATAGAAAGAAAACGAGTCTGAGCTTTCCATTTTAGCAACATGTTCTCGTGGGAAGTGCACTAGATTTGGAGCTGGAAGACCCACATTCGAATCCCACACTGTTTGTATGACCTTGGGAAACTCACTTCCACTTTTGGGGCTTCCATTTCCTCATTTGTAAAGCAAGGGAACTGGACCAGATGCTCTAAAATTCCTCCCCATCACTAGGCCTGGGATTCCACCAGTGTGTACATATAGCATTGTGACCCTCTGAGCCTCAGTTTCCTCTTCTACAAAAAGGGGAGTTGGACCACATTACTATTGATTGAGAGAACTGTTTGAGAGCTGGAAAAACAGTTAGAAGGTCGCTGATTCTCTAAGGTTCTTTCTAGCTCTAAAATCCTAAAGTCTGTGACCTGCTCTCTTCCAAGGGGATTTATCCCCTCAAGGGTGTATTTTGCTTCCTCCTTCCCTAGGCTGCTCTCACAATCATGAGAAATCTGTTCCCCAGATTTCCACTTCCTAAATGTGGTTCACATGGTCCTTGTTCCTAAGATCCCAGGTCACCTAGACTTCCTGAACTGCAAGGCAGCATAAGGAGTGGGAGAATCAAGCACAGTGGGTCAGGAATCTCTTGGGCTTTCAATCTTGTACAGTTTTTCTACTTTGGGGTTGAACAGGTGACACGTGCACTGAGACACACACACACACACACACACACACACACACACAATGCTGACAGCAGAGGTGGGAACAGCCTGCGATAGCTCCTGGGGGGACAGCATCATTATCACACCAGAGTTGGCTGGGAAAGAGCAGACGGAGAGTCTTGAGGGGTCCTAACCTGAAGTTTATGCAAACTGGGAAATCAATAGATTCTTTGACTCATCCTACCTGAAGCTGCCAGCAAGGCTGAATCTCTAAGGGATAGACTTGGTTACCATAGTGACAATGGGGAGGGGGGCTAAGGAAAGAAGAACACATGTCCCTCAAGACCATCCCTCCTTTTTCCAGAGGAGAAGGGTCCTCTCTGAGTCATTTCATTCATTCCTGTCATTCAAGGCAAGATAGAACCAATCCTAGGCCA
Source organism: Bettongia penicillata ogilbyi (assembly GCA_023548195.1). NCBI lineage: Eukaryota > Metazoa > Chordata > Mammalia > Diprotodontia > Potoroidae > Bettongia > Bettongia penicillata. The sequence goes on from JAJHZJ010000070.1 coordinate 4,133,920, forward strand.
TTCAGAAAAGGACATTTTCTGGATATGAAATTGGATTATTCTGCTTAGATACCATCAATCCCCACAGAATCTTAGAACCAAACTGGGGGAGATACCACTGAGGTTCATCTAGTCTAATCTTGGACCAGTTATGTGAATGATCTCACCAATGGTCTCCCAACCTCTGCTTGAAGAATTCCCCCAGGATCAGCACATTGGCACACCTCACCTCATTGTTCCAGAGGGAGCCTGGACCTGTTCAGGTGCTCATTTTAAATGGATCATCTATGATAGGGAACTGTGTGTCTACACGTGGGAGGTGGTGGTTATGGGGAGATTAATAAGAGGAGCAAGAGTCCTCGTAAATCCTAGTGATTAAAGAGACTGTAAAAAAATTCTTTGCAGATTTCACCACGTTGGGCAGAGAGAGCTGACTTTGAGCCTAGAGGGATGCTTTATATTAAAAAAAATGTCTTAAAAATGACTTTTGCAGAGAGATGACAGGAGAAGCAGGGCAAGGGTTGGGGGGAATAAATGAAAGAGGTTATTTCAGCTCATGAGGAAAAAAAGGACTCCGGCAGACATCTCACCCGAGAGAGGGGCTGCTCCAGTGAGGGAGGCCTCCCAGAGGGTCCAGACCTCTCTGCTTCATGGACTTTGGTTTCCTTAGGGGCCTAACTTTTCTCAGTCCATTGCTTCTGGTTGAATAAAACTAATGGGAGACACCTCAGTTTAGGGTCCCATCCCTTACTGCTATATTATCTGGGAAAATCAATTATAGCCTAATTACCTCAGGGGGTTAATTAGCCTCAGTATAGTGTGGGTGCCCTCTAGGAACAGGCCAAAAAGGAGAGGATCTCCAAGGATGTTGCTGTCAGGTAGCTAGGACAGCTCCCTAGCTGTCAAGGCTGGCTTGGGTGCAAAGCAGCAGAAGGGGCCTCTGGTGGGAGGGAGAGGGAGGGGGCTGGTGGTCAATTTCTACCCAACATCCTTTGCAGTGCCTAGAGAGCTGGCTGCTGAGCTGGATGACTGCTAATGTAAAAGATGGAACTGTCCAAGCTCTCAGGTCAGCACACATGTCAAATTACTAGGATCAGAGAGAAAGCATGGATCTGTAGATGTGGCTCAGGGAGCGAAGCTGTTTTGAGGCACCAGCTGGAGACAAACACCATTCTCCAGCAGAACAGTGTCTCAGGTTAACGTTTCTTTCTTCAGTCTGGTAACAGTCAAAGGAGAAATTCAGACCACATCTGTCTTGGCCCTTGGAGCCAGGTCTGGGGGAGGCAACCATCACATAAAATACATGTTTTTGGGGTGCTTAAAGTTTCCCATAGTATTTTCCTCATAATGATGCTGTGAGGGAGGGAATGTGATTCTTATTGTACCCATATTGCAGATGACGGATGAAACTGAGGTTCGGAGAACATGGAATCACACAGTCTAAGCTGGGAGGGACCTCAAAGGCTACTTCATCTAACCCAGGGGTGGGGACCTGAGGCCTCGAGGCCACGAGGCCCTCTAAGTCCTCAAGTGCGGCCTTTTGAGTGAATTTAAACTTCACAGAACAAATCCCCTTAATAAAAGGATTTGTTCTGTAAAACTTGGACTTAGTCAAAAGGCCGCACTTGAGGACTTAGAGGGCTACATGTGGCCTCGAAGTTGCAGCTTCCCCACCCTGACTCTAACCTATAACTGGAAGGAACGCCTCTTGAAAACATCCTCAGTGGGTGGACAGCTAATTCATTCATGTGAAAATCACAAGAAAGAGGGAATTCCTTACCTCCTGAGAGCATCCTTTCCACTTCTGATCATCTCTAAGACTTTAAAAGGTTAAGTGGCTCATTCACAGTCACACACTAGCAATGCTGAGGCCAACGGTTTGCCTTTTAAATGAATTTGGATCCAGGTGAACTTGCCTACAGCTTCCCTAGGGGGATCCAGATTTCCTTTAACAAGGGATCTTGCTGTTTTGTGAATGTACTGAAACTGATACCAGGCAGGAAAAAATCTAGATTGGGAGGGGAGGGGGGAAGGTTACCTGTTCCCTGTCCAAGTCAATCCATCTGTTAGGGCAGGAGGTATGATTACATTAATGATGATGATTAGCGGTGGCACACTGGCTAGAGATCTGGGCCTAGAATCAGGAATAACTTAGTTCAAATCTGATCTTGGATACTTACTATCTGTGTGACCCTGGGCTAGTCACTTAACCTCTGTTTGTCTCAGTTTCTTCAACTGTAAAAGGGGAATAAGAACAGTACCCTTCTCTCAGCACTATGTAAATGCTATTTACTGCTATTTATATAAATGCTAAATTTTAGGGAAGGGAGTAATTATTTAAATGTAATATAGTCTAAGACTCATAGGATCATAAAAGTTTGAACTGGAAAGGATCTTAGAGATCATCTCATTACATCTTCCCACTTTAAAGAGGAGGAAACTGAAACCCAGATAGTATGATTAATCAATCAATGAAACCTAGATAGTATGATTAATCAATCAACATTTATTAAGTGCCTACTATGTGTCAGGCTCTGTGCTGAATGCTAGGGATATAAAAAAAGAGCAAAAGACAGTCCATGCCATCAAGTGGCTTATGGACTCTCAGGTCCAGATTTCCCTGAAGTGGGAAGAAAATGAACAAGATCTGCTTCCTTTGTACAGACAGAGAAACTGAGGCTGGAGGGAGGGGAATGAGCCATCTGAGGACTCTTTGTTTCATTTTTATGAGGCAGAGATGAAACAGTACCTTCCTTTGCTCTAGATGGTGGACAATGCTACCTGCCCAGTCTTTTATTCATCCCAACCATTAGAAAATATGCAATTAGTCTCCAGCTACAAATGACAAGCCATGAATAGCAAGCTGCTAAGGATGATGTGCAGACAATGCAATCTCCAGTAAAGTACACCTATTTCTCTCTGGGCCATTCAAGCCTGGGTGCAGCTATATTTTCTTATGCATTATCTATTCATCTTCCTTTGTAATCTGTTATTCAGGAAACATCATTTTTCTGGGTAACTAATTACCTGTTTCTTCCCATTAAAATGCACAAACAAGTTGGGACACTGAGAAAACCCTGAGAATGAGCACTGGGGCTAATCTGGTCGCTGCCTTTACTTTCTTATTTCAGTTTCAGCTTGGTGATTCTAAGCTAACTGTAGTCACCAAAATTCCATTTCTGCTGAGAAAAGCTAAACCTGTACTGTGAGATGCTCGCCTACTGTGGAGTCAATTTCTCATCCCCACCTGGCTCGGTTAGCATGGCAGGGAGGACAGGCTGTCTCCATCATTGTCTCCTAGGGTTGTATGCACATGTACATACACAGAGGCATGGATGGATGGCCTGAAGCTCACCATGTGCACTCCCTAGCTGCATTCACACATACACATACACACATCACAACTGCATGTACACAAAAACTACTTTTGAATGCTCTGCTGTACCTATTTTTGTATTCCTGCACACCCCACACTTTGTATACCCTAATACACATAGATGCATAGTTAACTTACTGCCTATGTGACCTTAAGCAGTCATTTCTCTCTGGATCTCAGTTTCCTCATCTGTAAAATGAATGCATTTGACTAGATGTTATCTAAGATCCCTTCTAACTCTTAAAGCATAGTCTCTAAGTCCTCTCTCAGCCACAAGTCCCACAATATAGCCTATATTTCCGATTTTATTACACAATCTTCTGTATCAGCTAGTGGGTTTGCTAGCTCTTCCCCCAAACTCTTAACTGGTGCAATTAAGGGTTTTCTCTAACCATTAATAGGCGGGAAGGTTGTCCTTTGTGTCAAACATTTACTGAATGAGAACTCTTTCTTGAGGGAAGAAACTCCAGTGAAACCTTAATGGACTTGATGCATTGATGATAATGGTGAGGATATATGAAGTTAAATAAATGCCCCAAATCATATCACATTTTCTGCGTCTCTGTGGAATGGTTTTGATTTATGGGGCCTTCTTCACCATTTTGTATTCAGGCCATCTGGCTGCCTTGTTTAGAATGCTCTCCCTCCTCCACTCTACCTGCAAACCTCCTCTCTCCAAGACTCAGTTCAAGGTTCACTTTCTCTGTGAAGCCTTCCTTGATTGCCTTCTCCCAGCTCAAAGGGTTCTTGCCTCTCTCAACTTACAGCACCATGGAACTTTCCTCTCTGCTTCTATCACACTCCTCTGTGTACTTTCCTTAGGAAAGGAAAGAATGGAAGGAAAGGAAACAAGCATTAAAGTGTCTGCTATGTGTGAGTACCTTATAAACATTATCTTCTTTGGTCCTCACAAAACCCCTGCAAGGTAGATGCTATTAGTATCCCCATTTTACAGCTGAAGAAACTGAGGTAGACAGAAGCAAGAGTGAGACAAGAGATTTGAACTTATGTCCTCCTGACTCCAGGCCCAGTGCTCTACCCAACGTGGCATCAGCTGCCTTATAGGACTATAAGGATTTAGATCTAGAAGAGACGATCCAAATTTCCTCCCTACCTGTTTTTTCAGAAAAAGAAACTGAGGCCAAGGTTAAGTACCTAGAGTTATATAACTAGCATCTGAGGCAGGATTTGAATCTGGGTCTTTCTGATTCCAGGTCTAGTCCTCTATCCATTATACCTTGCTACTTCATATTCTATTTCCCCTTAGTAGATTTTAAATATTTTAAGATTAGGGGCTATGTCTCTTCTCCTTCTTGTATGCCAAATGCCTAGACAGTGCCTTGCACATAGTAGATGTTTAATAAATCATTATTTGAATTGCATCTATACCATCATAGGTTTCAGAGTTGGGAAAGACCCCAGATCTAGTCCTAGGATCATATATCTAGAGCTGGAAAAGATGCTGAAGGTCATCTAATCCAATCCCTGCATTTTACAAAGGATGAAACCAAGGGCCCAAGGGTATGCGACTTGCCCCAAGATCACACAGGTAGTACGTGATAGAGGCAGGACTTGAATTTAGCTCCTCTGAATCCATAAACAGTCCTCTTTCCACTGTACCACAAACTCCAATGAGGGTCAGAGAGGTCTGTGATTCAAAACCAGGTCTTCTGACTCAAAATGCCATGCTTTTTACACCATAATAGGTTGCTTTCTGTGTAAGAATGTGCTGTAAAAAGTGGAACCAATGAAATTTTCCAGTTTCCTTATAGAGTAGCAAAATCTATACTTAATATCCCCATAAAGTGTTAGAGATCTCTTGGGAAGACACAACCAGTGGTAAACCTCCTGGAATTAATCCTGTATGTTTACAGGTCCACAGACAAGCATGCATATCCATATATACACAAAGAACCACCCTTCAATGGACACAGTGTAAAATCTCTAGAATTACCCTTGTATATATATATATAGTGAAATGTCTAAGTATACAGCAGGGGAAAAGCTTGAATAATCTGAACTAGCTCTGCAGACAAGCATGCATATCCATGTACACACAAGTACATCTAACACTTTGATGAAGCACGCACAGACTGCTCTCTCTCTTTCCCACTACGCAGGATCTTGCTCTGGGCAATATCCTTCAAGCTGAACACTCACCTCTGTGATTTGAGGGTTGGTGCACTTGACATTGTGACTGGACCAGTCAAGCCAGGTTGGGTTGGAGCAATGTTGATGGAGGGTACATCTGCGCTCACCACTGCACCAGCCGCACTCAAACTTCCGGTCAGCCTTGAGGCAGAGGCCACAGCTTTCTCTTTGGGCTGCACATTTGTAGAGGTGGACTGTGGAGAGGAGTGGACCATCATACCCTGTGCTAATGGATGGAAACTAGGAGTTCTCTTTCCCTAGTCTTTGTCCTCTTCTTCTGAGTTCATGATTCTCTGATATAAACTGTTTCATTTGTAGATATGAGACATAGCATGCATTTGGTAGTCAGTCAGGACTTGTGTTCAAATATTTGTTGAAATGAAAATTATGTCCCTGATACTTTAGAGTTGTATTAACATGAATAGATTTCTTAGTTTCGCTGAGCCTCATTTTTCATATGTGTAATGGACATAATAACTGTAGCACTGACCTCATTGGGTTGATGTGGGAATCAAATTTAAAAAAATGCAAAGTGCATTTGCAGACCTTAAAGCATTAGATAATCATCTGTTATTAAATGCTACCAATCATATTTATTATTATATTAATAATTATAATCAGAGCCAACTGGTATCTATAGGTAATGTCTTTTTTAAGCTCAAAGTGTGAGAGATTTTGTCTGTTGAATTTATATATGTATAGTTTACGTATATATATATATATATATACATATATAAATTTAACAGACTCTCTCTCTCTCTCATATATATATATATATATATATATATATATATATATATATATTCATTAGAAATAAGAATGGATAAGACTGATTTTCCCTGTTTTACAGAACAGGAAAAGTGAGACCCATAGAGGTTTCCTGATATCCAGAAACCCCATAGGATGCCAGTGCTGGGCTCAGAATCTGAACTTTGAAGTCTCAAATCAGCAACGCTGTCTATATTCTGGGACACAGATATGGAGTTGCTGCTTGCTTGACAGCTATGCTGGAGTTGCAAGGGGCTGATTGGAAAGCTGTGATGGGCCCTGAAAGACCAGCAAGAGCTGACCATATGAGCCCCAAAACAGCTTTGCTCATGTTTCTGAGTGACTTGGAAGGCATGACCCTACTTAGTACAGTCTAGCTTTTTAAAACTTTAGTAGGATGTATTTTGGAGTTTATAAGCCCCTTGACATGTGAGCCACAATAGCTAGAAATTACCTGGCCAGGCCAAAGCAATCAATTTTCATTTCGGTTCTTAACTGTCTGAGTAGGTTTTAAGTAGGGTAGGTAGGGATGTAGGGGCAAGCTGTGTTCTTGACTCTAGTGTCTAGCTAGTGACTGGAGCTCTGGCCAATTGGGTTCAGAGGTGTTTCTCTGTGGGGTTTGATTACAATGCCCCTAAGGGAAGAGGTATATTTTCTAATATTCCAATATCTAATATCTTCTAATCTTTCATTTATGACCCCTCTATGTTTCCTGTAGACCATTCTTCTGTCTCATTCCTAAAGGAACCACTTAAAGGTTTGGTGTTACTCTTTGACTTTATTCTAAAAGTTTCTTTACTCTACGAATATATATTAAATATGAATTTTAAATCATTCATATATATATAAACAAGATTCTCTAGTGATGAGGATAGAAAGATACTAGTCTGATTCTTTCAGTTCTGGGAGACAGTGTGGTGTAATGGTTAGAGTGCAAGATCTAAAATCAATTTAATTCAATTAACATCTATTAAACATCTACTTGATATAATATTTATTTATTAAGCATCAATTGCCAGACATTGTGTTAAGTGCAGGGGACACAAATAAGAAAAAGATAAAGTCCCTGCCCTCAAGGAGCTTATAATCTAATGGGGGGAAGATAAGTAACAAATGGACAATCCAAGTGACCTGGGTGCAGATCCTGCTTCTGACAACAGCTATGGGATCAAGGTCAGTATCTTTGATCTCAGTTTCCTTATCTGATGGATAAGTCTTACAACTACGGTACTTACCTCCCAGGATGGTTTCAAGGTTTAGATGAGATAGTGCATGGTAAGTGCTTCGCAAACCTGAAAATGCTATATAAATGTCAATTGTTATTATCTTGCGGCCTGAGCTGCAGGGATGTGGCAGCTTAGATGGGGTGGTATTTCTTTAAGCTCCAGGTGCAAAATCAAGCTCTGGGAGTCAAGCCCAGAACATCTAGCAGGGGAAATTTCTCCTGTCTCTCAGCAGTGGGGAAATTTGGCCTGGAAACTGGGAACAGTAGGAAAGCTTTCTAGCTCAGTTCTGATATTCTGGTTATAAAGGATTTAAAGGAAGGGGAAAGGGAAGTCTTTGAATTTTTGGGCTACTGGCATATTGTCTCTCATCTGCCTGCTAGGCACATGTTCCCTTAGAAGGGATGATGAGGTAGGTACACATATAATTAATAATCACATTTATAATATTTATGTGAAAGCACCAGGGTTCAGTCAGGTATAGATGGCCATTTTCAACCTACTGGGAATTTGATTCATAAATGGTTAAACCTCTAGGTGACAGAAGTTGAGTAAAGGCAAGAAAATGCAGAGGATGTTGGCTAGAAGAATGGCTATTACCAGTTAGGGAGGGGGAGGAACCAGGGATGATGGCTCCAGCTCCTCATTTGAATTAAAGGAGGAAGCCATGGGTTAAAGGTATCAGACCTAAATCCCTAGAGTTTTGTGATATTTAAATTTGTGAAACTTGAGTTGCCATTGTGCCTGCCAAACATGTATATTTTTACCTTGTATTAACCTGAAATTTCCTTGACTTACTTTGTACATTGTGTTTTGTATCTACTTCAGTATGTATATTTTATTTCTTCTGAGCAAATATAAACTCCTTGAGGGTAGGCATGACTTTGATTTTTCCTTTGTGATCACAGCACTTGGTTCCCAATCAGCACTTAATAAACTCTTGTCTGATGCACTGTCATTTAATTCTACTCTCATAATATTGGTTGTATTTGTAAAGAAAATCCTTCCTAAACTGAGTCTATTTCAGTTGTGAGTCAATTCAGGGTCTGAGAAAGGAATATGAATTTTAGAGTGAGGACATCTGATTAAGTGGTATAGAGGTTGATACCAGGTTGATACTAGATTCTAAGTGGTGACAGTAGCCTAGTGAAGAGACTCTTTTGAGATTCAGCTTTTATGAGTAAATAGGGCAATAGTTAAGAGGACTTGGGTTTGAATTCTGCCTCAGACATTTGCTCACTGTGTAAATCATTTAACCCAGAAGTTCCTGCTGTGCCTCAGTTTTCTGTAAATCTGTCAACTGAAAAGGATGAATTCAATGACTTCCCAGGTCTTCAGCAGCTCTAAATCTATGTCCCCTTTTCAGACTTGTGAACCCAGTGCAGTCATGGATTCATCAGGATCCCATTATAGGTCTAGGTACCTCTATTTAGTTACAAAAGCAGAGATCAGATCTTTGTGTCATACAGTAGGTCAAGGTCTTTGCTCCCTTTCTCTGCCCTCATAGGTCCCACTGCAACCTTATTCCTTCCCTCATTTGGATTCAGTTCCTGCTGATGGTTTGGTTTGGGGCTCAAGGACAAGGGTGGTGCTATTTGATAGGTGATGAGCTATACACTAGAAAAGTTGGGGTAGCATGGTTCCCAAGTCCCCAGAGATAATTCTCTCCCACCCCCATACCACTCTTTCTTCCTAAACTTTCCTTCCCATGTGCCTCAGGAGAATAGCTTTGAAAACCCTCTTTGTGTAATGGCCCTGGCCAAGTGGACAAAAAAACAAGTTTGATGGAAAACATTGTCTCAGTTTCCAGGGAATATGGCAGGGCTCTCCTGCCCGCAGTTCTAATAGATGTGATTCCACACTACATTTCAAAGGCCCCATGAGTCAAAGGATAACAAGGAGGAACCAGCAAGCCATGCAGGAAAGGCTCTGTTTCTAATAAAACATGGTTCCCCACATGGAACCCCTTTGATGGTCCCAAATTTTGCTTGTGGATCCATTGAACTGTTGCCCAAACAGAGGGCATGTTTTCTTCATGGCACAATGGTTGTTTGGATCTTCTCCCTTCTGCTTTGTCCTTACCCGGGTTGTTAAGACATCAAAATACAACCAGAAAGTTGTCACTTACCTTTTAGGTTTTCTGGATTGTCAATGACAAAGTTGCCATTCCATACTACAGCAAAGTCCACGGCCAGATTGCTGATGTCCATTCCATCATATTGGTACTGAAGGGAAAGAGAAACAGGCATGGCTTACCAAGATGTGGTCACATGCCCCCAACCTAAGGTCAGCCAGAAGTCTCCGTTCATCTGAAGAATAGGGTAAGCCCTATGACAATAATACTGGTGTTTTGGGGGAAGGCATGAAGCTCAGGGGAGAAACCCACAGATTTGCCCATCCTTGGATCAGCATAAATAAGAATGGGAGATCCTCAAGGGAACCCCACCCCTGCCCATTCACCACCATATCTCTACTATGCCTCTGTCATTAGTCAATCCACCTAAATAATCCCCCCAAATCCTTCGGTGGCTTCCCAGTACCTTGTGATAAAATCCAAACTCTTTAGCTTGGCTTTCAAGGCTGGTCCCAATAGGACCCCACCTAATCTTCCCCAGTTTTATTTCCTTAAATGAACTCTCCATCCTAGCTGGACTGATATATTCATTGTCCCTTGAATATGTCTTGTATGAGCCCTGCCTCTTTCACTTTACTCAAACTATTCCCAAGCTTTGAAATGTCTCTCTTTGCTCTACCTAGCAGGCTACTTCAACTGCCTCCCTGTCCTACCTTCACATAATCAGTCCTACTCATTCAAATAAAGTTACATTTCCCAGGTTACCTATCCTAAGTGATCTCTCTCTTCTTTGAACTTTGGAGCCCCCATTAACCAGTCCTCATGTTGACACTGACCCTATGCTATTCTGTGGTCTGCTATCTTTTCAAGTGTATCTATTTATTTCCCCAAGTAGACTATAAAATAGGCCTTATGTGGAGTGGCTGATCAATAGATGATTACTGACAATGGGCTCCTGGGAATCCTTTACATTTTCTCCATTATCTTTAGGGCAAGATAAAGGTTGTCCTATACCTGAAACATGTATTTGTTAACTCATGTGGATATGGGGAACCTCTCATATCCACATCAAAGTGAACTCTGGCTGGGGAAGATGCAAACTAAAAAGCTATGATATTTGGTGGTGGGATAGGGTGGTCAGCCTCAACGACTGGACCTATTCTGTGGAAATCTAGAGTATAGAGTACTGGTTGTTCAGGCATTTTCAGTCATATCTGACTCTTTCTGACCCCATTTGGGATTTTCTTAGCTGAGGTACTGGAGTGGTTTCTTCAGAATATTTTACAGATGAGGAAACTGGGGCAAACAGTGTTATGTGACCTGCCCAGGGTCACACAGCTGGTATCTGAGGTTGGATTTGAACTTGGGAAGATGAGTCTTCTTGACTCCAGGTTTGGTGCTCTGTGCACTATGGCACCACCTCTCTGCCCCTAGTATAAAAGACTAGGTCAGTCATTCATTCTATAAGTGATTATCTGCTATTGGGCAGCTAGGTGGTGAAGTGGACAGAACACCAGTGCAGGAGTCAAGAGGACCTGAGTTCAAATCCCACCTCAGACACTTGACACTCACTAGCTGTGTGACCTTGGGCAAGTCATGTAACCCCAACTGCCTCATCCTGGGTCATCTCCAGTCATCCTGATGAATATCTGGTCACTGGATTCTGATGGCTCTAGAAGAGAAGCAAGGCTGGTGACCTGCACAGCCCTTCCTCACTCAAAACAAAGTCAAGTGTAAATCAATTTCTCTGATGGCATGGTCTTTTTCGGCAACGAAGGATGAGCACACACATACATTATCTGCTATGCGCCAGGCATTATTCTAGGTACTGGGAATATAAGTACAAAAAAATGAAACCATTCATAATTATGATGATAGCAAGAACGTTTATAATACTTTAAGGCTTCAAAAGCACTTTACCCGTGTTACCTCATTTGATCCTTGAAAGAATACAGCAAGGTAGGTGCCATTATTCTCCCCATTTTACAAATAGTGAGGAGGCTGTTAGAGGTCAAGTAACTTGCCTAGGGCCACACAGCTAGTTTGAGGCAGGATTTAAATTCAGGATTTCCTAATTTCCAGGTTCTGCCTTATCCATTAGGCACCCAGCTGCCTCATCTACTTGCAGTGAGGGGGTGGGAGTAGGGGGGAAATGGGCTACATTCTACTGGAGAAGATAACAAGGACATATACAAATCTACACCACATTAACATAATATGAAAAAATATCCATATCTAAAAAGTACTTCAATACAAGATAGTTTGGGAGGGAGGCCACAGCATATACATATGGTATATCTCATAATCTGGTAGCCTCATGTTACCCAGTTACCTGAATTCTCTTCCTTCTCAAATGATCCTCCCCAAATTTTATCTGCAAGTATTTTGTACCCCTCAAGTAAAATGTAATCCTTGAGAGAAGGATTTTTTTATCCTTAATGCCTGGCACAAAACCTTGCACATAGTAGGTGCTTACTAAATTGATCAGTGGATTGACTACACCTCACAGCTGACCTCTCCTCCTCTCCCATGGGCCATTTTGCCTACCCCCTCCTCCCTGGCCCTGGACAATATTCTATTTAGGACAACTACCCACTGACTTCTTGTGCACAAGATCTGTCTAATCCCCAAGTATTGAGATGTGGTCTATAGACAAATTATCTCCTACTGCCAGTATAACAAGGACCTTATGATTCTCCCTCCACTTAAAACAATTACTTTATGTTTTGGACCAGATATCAGAATACAGGTCCATATATGGCTGGAATGCCAGAGAGGTACAGTGGAAAGGCAACCGACTTTGGAGTCAGAGGATTTTTGCCTTTGTCACTTACTATGTGTGTGATCACTGACAAGTCACCTAAGCCCTTTCACTCTCAGTTTCTCCATTTGTAAAATGACAGCCTTTAAATGTCCTTCTGACTCCTATCTTTGATTCTGTGATCTCTCTGCTAGACTCACGATGACGAACTCCAGGAATCTCCTATCCTCCAGGCTGCCCTGGGCTCCTGGCACCTGTCTATTGAGCGTGTCTCCGCTTGGGATCCTGTCCAAGCAATCCCCCAACCCCCTCTTCTCCCTTTGTTGTGCTGAGCTCCTCTCTCATCCCTCCTTTCCCTTGTGCCTGGCGGCTTTCCACCGATTACAAATTCTATCAAGCACCGGTGACCTGGGAATCTGACAGCTCCCAGATAAGAGGCCTGAGATTCTCTTTATCTCTCCCAGGCGAATTAGCTTCCCTCAACACCTCTGTCACTTCACCCCCACAACACACACATCTCCAAGCTGACCCCCCACCGTCAGAAACAGGGAGTTGGCAGATAAAAAGATCTTCTCTGGGCTAGTATTATAATTAAACACCTCCCAGCCCTCTGTCTGGCATTCAGGATTAGTTTAACCCTTGCTGCTCAGGAAGCTCTTTACTTCCTCCTCCTCCTCCCTCACTTCCTCTGGTTTTTCCCTCCCTTTCTTCTCTCTTTCCTATCCCAAGGTTTGATGGAAACTGAGATCTATGCTGGCTTTGGCTCTTTCGGCCTTGGATGGAGATGTCAAGGTTATATGGAAGGAAGTGAATGATGTTTCAGGAAAGCCAATCCAACTCATCTCCTCCAGCCCCGTATGCCCCAATCCTAACATTGAAACTGACTATCCTGCTGACATAGTTTACACAATGCCATGTTGTAGGTTCATGACTACTCAGTGTGGCTTCTCCTCTGTTCCTTGGATTTCTGGGTAAGCAAATGGAACAGGGGCCCTTCTTACTGAGCTGTTCTGGCACTGGACACTGGAGCTGTTGAAGCGAAGGGCTGGGACACGGTAGATGATTCCCTGGATATTGAGGACACACTCGTAGCCCCGCTGGCCAGATTGGGGTTGAGGCAAATTTCGGGCTTTCAGGGCGATTGGCTTCACCTCCCCAACTGGGATTAGGATCTCCTCAGTGGGCACCAGCTGGGGGCAATCCTGGAGGGAGAAAGCAGATAGAGTTCATCTCTTCTATTTGCATCATCATACATGACTGGGGACCCCCAGACTCAGCTCAGTTCTCAAAAGAGCATAAGGCCCAGGGAGCCATTGGTGTATCGATGCTTCATGTGTTTAGATGACCCTTTTTTAGATGATTATTATACTTTACTGTTTTTGCTTTGCGGAAAAAGTTTTGGAGCTGGGTTCTAATCCTGGTTCTGTCACTGGCTATGTTTGAAATCTTGGGCAGGTCATTTAGTAAGTTTGAGCCTTGCTTGTGTGTATGCATGTGTGTGTGTGTATGGGGGGGGGATGCAGAGCACAAAGTAGGGGTAGGGCAGAAAACAGAAAAGAATGACAGTTGACTTGGCCCAGAGGGGCAGGTGGGAATGATATGGTAAAGGCAACATGGTGGAGGACAGCTTAAACCAGGCCTAGTTGTTAGAAAGAGGGCAGTGGGGATAGTTATCCCAGAAAGCTATGCTAATGATTTATGCACAAATAAGGCTATCTTAGGGTAAGATACACATGTTGAGGAACTTATGTGTTAATAGGGGAAAGGGATTGGAACTGTGATTTCACTGGAATAGGGCAGCGGTTCTCAAACTATCTGGTCTCGGACTCTCAAATTCTGACTGTACTTACTATCCATCTGTATGACTTTGGAAAAACCAACTTGAATCTGATGTTTAGTTTCCCTCAATTATAAAATAAAAGGTAATAGAATCTTTCTAGTTTAATCTCTATGATGAGCCTACCTATCAATATTTACAAATAATATTTACAAAAGGCTTAGCACAATTCTTGGCACACAGTAAGAGCTTAATAAATGCTTGTTTCCTCCTCCATCCCTATTTAGGCAAGGATTAGCAGCCATCATTAAGAGACAAATATACTTTTCTTGTCCTCAGAATGTTGAGACATGGGCCACTAGATAGTTACTGAGAAGGGTAGAAGAGGAACACTTTTGGGGGAGTGAGAGCTAGCTTTCTTGCCAAGGCATATTTTATCTCAAGTTGTCCTAGGAGAAATCTGTGGCTTTAATGTGATTTGAGTTCAAGTCCCATCATGGGCGTATACTTGACTATATGATTCTGGGCAAGCCTCCCGATGCTCTAGACAACTTTTTATGTTGCACAGGAGATGCAGATCTGCCCTGGTAGAAGGAGTTTCCTTACCGGGAGTTTTCAGGTCATTGATATGCACTACAAGCCAAAAAAAAAAAAAAAAATTTACATGTGGGTAGGCAGAAGAAAAAATGAACTCTGTCTCAACTCCCAGGGGCTTTGATAATTGTCATCACAGCGTGTGTGTGTGTGTGTGTGTGTGTGTGTGTGTGTGTGTGTGTGTGTGTGTGTAGGAAGGGGTGATGACAATTCACAATTTAAGAAATAAACCAAAGGCATGGATTTTTATCTCCTGAGACACAGGATCCTCACGTCCCTCTGCTCCCTCCTACCATCCGGAGGCTCTCTCCCCTTTCTCCCTTTGCCCCATTTCTGCCAGCTGACCCTCTCATGCTCCCTTCTGCCAAAGGCATCATGTTATCAGTAGCTTCAGCTTTCCAGCTCCGGCTGAGCCCGGCTTTCCAGGAGGTGGATTGAGCCCTCCCAGCAATGCTCTAAACACTTGCTCGGGCTTTTTATCTCGTTTAATTACCAGGCCCTGCGTGAATGCCATGTTACTTTGGAAAACAAAAAAAGAAATAGAATAAAATGTGATTTTGGGGAGGAGGGGCTGAGGGGGAAGACAGGGAGAGACATTTACTCATGCTTGTTGGGTCTGCTCTACCTTCTTTCAAGTCATTCACAGGTATAGGAGAAAGAGTATCAGGCGGAGCCAGGAGACTGATACTGGAAGTCTAGTGTTGCCATTCTTTTTTAAACAGCTCAGTGGCTGTGGGCAAGTCAACTAGTTTTATTGACCTTGTTTGCCTCAGTTTACTCAACTGGAAAATGAGCTGGAGAAGGAAATGCACTCTAGCATCTTTGCCAAGAAAACCCCCAATGGGGTCACGAAGAATCTGACAGGACTGAACAGTAAAGATGACAACAGGCACTTGACTTCTCAGGGACTCAATCACAGAACAATTGATGATTTGCATTCCCAGGAGTTTTCTTCTTACTTTTCTTAAAAACAACAAAAACCAAATGCTCCAAAGGCCCCACAATTGCACTGCAGGCCCCAAAATTTTGAGGCTACCAACAGATGACTCGTCTTTCTGGAAGGGCCCCCTACCATCTGCTTATCAAACCCCTCAGCAGAGGGGCAAGGATTTAGAACAACTGAATGACTCTGCCACATGAGAAAGACGGGCAACATGGTGGAGGGGAAAAAACATGATACTATGGTCAACAGTCTTGGCTTCTATTCCCAACTCTTTCATTTACTGCTAAGTTACTTCTGCTTTCTGGGTCTCAGTCTCCTCATCTATAAAATGGGCTGCCGGGGGTAGGGTGAGGGGAGGAAGGCTAAATCAGATAACCTTGAAGGTGCCTTCTGACTCTCACTGGCTGTCCTCCATGCCTGGAATTCTCTCCCTCCTCATTTCTATCTCCTGACTTCTCTGGCTTCCTTCAAGTCCCTTCAAAATTCCACATTCTCTCAGAAGCTTTTCTTGATCTCTCTTAACACTAGTGCCTTCCTCTGGGATTGTCTCCAACTTATCTCGTTCATAACTTGTTTGTTTATATTTCTTTGTGTGTTGTCTCCTATGGTAGCATAGGCCCGCATGTGTAGTAGAATGAGCTTCGGTTTTAGAGCAGAATCACCTGAGTCAGAATCCTGCACTTGTATGTCCTCTTGGGGACTCAGCTTTTTATCTGTAAACTGAAAGGGGTGGAGAAATGACTTCTAAGATCCCTCTTCCAGGTCTGTATGTAGAAGCAAGGAGCACCATTCCTTGCAGGCTGTAAGTCTCCTACAATATTCCTGCTTTTACCACTTCTGTCCATGCATAAGCATACATGTCCACCCATGCATACAAACACTGCTGCCTTGTTAGGGACAGGAAAGAAAATAATTACATTGGGTGATGCAGAATGCAAAGCATTACTGGGAATGTCTACTGTCATGAGGGATCTTCACAGCCTACTAGGGTTGGGAGATACCACTCAAGGTCATCTTATATCTACCCCCACCCATCCTGCCCCTTCCCTTTTCGACGGACTCTCGTCTAACTAGGCCCATGCCCTGTCTCCTGCCTAACTCCCGTTCTCTATTCGTAACCATGGTAAGCACAATAAGGAGGCATGTTAAGGTTGTCCTAGAGGACTCTAGGGAAGGTGATGGCCTCAAAGATGGATGTCCAGGAGCCCAGGGAGCCATGGAGCCCAGGAAAAGGTGGGTCCTGTGGCTCAGCTCCGTTCAGCAATGCTTCATCAGCTCCCAGAACTGCGGCCACTCCGGTGTGTTGAATCAACTTCTATGTGGAAATGGCATTATCTTCACCCACTGGACTTCAAAGGGGGAGCGGAGCCAGCATCCTGGGAAGCTAATCGGATTTATTTAGTTCTATCTCTCTCTTGGGATAGGGCATAAAGAAGATATTTATGTGTCTACAACACGCTAGGCCTGGTTTAGCCATGGAGGGAGATGAGCTTTTAAAGTTAAAAGCTGTTTGCACACCCACAACCCTGAAGTGGTAATGCTGTGTCATAGGCTGGACCCAGCTTGAGCAAGGAGAGGTTTCCTTCCAGGGTCCCACCTCCAGGGTTGCCGAGCATGCATCTGGGAGAAGGGATAGTCCTATGTACATCCGTAAAGGAAGCTCAAGTTCTTGAAAGAGTTTGGTCAATTTCCTCTTTTATTTTCTTCATGGGGGAAAGGGAGGGTGAATAAATAGTGATTTAAGGTTTGCGCATGTTAGTTAGATGGCAAAGTGGATAGAGCCTAGAGTCAAGAAGACCTGAGTTCAAATCTGGCCTTAGACACTTCCTAGCTCTGTGACTATGGGCAAGTCACTTAACTCTGTTTGCCTCAGTTTCCTCATCTGTAAATGAGCTGGAGAAGGAAATGGCAATTTCTCAATATTCTCAATACTGTCCAGTATCTTTGCCAAGCACACCCCAAATGGGGTCATGAAGAATCTGTTATGACTGAGCAATATTTCAGTCAAGAATGGCAAACATCTTTACATATGTTATCTCAATTGATCTTCACAAGAACCTGGTGCTATTATCAGCACCATTTTACAGATGAGGAAACCGAGAGCTGGAAAGGATTTTGGAAGTTTTGAGCTTTATTGATTGAAGAATGGGAGGCACAGAGTGTTTAATGGAAACTCATGCATTTACACGAAATCTCTCCCATTCACCCTCAGACAGGCTCCTCCGACAGGCTGGAAGCCCAACCTGACTCCCCCTCTCTAGGATCAAGGGAATCCTGAGAAAGCCCTGGGGATGGACTGGGATGCTTCCTGCCTTGTTGGAATCCCTCTCTTACTTTCCCCTCCCCTGCCTTCCCATGCTGAGCATCTGCTTTTAGGCAGAACCTTCTTTACAACTTTTGTCATAGAGACTGACCTGCAAGGCACTGAAAGCATGACTTGCCCAGGGTCACATTGTCACTGTGTGCCAGAAGCAGGACTCTGAACCCTGGTCTTCTCATCTTCAAGGTCAGACCTGTACCCTCTTCAACTCCTTACCTCTCATCTTACATGTAGTAAGCATTTAATAAATGCATGTTGAATTAAATGAGATTTTATTGGGTTGAACTGGATAGTTAATAATGAAATTTGGTTTCATGATTCTGACTTATAATCCCTCTGATTAGACACACGCATTTGCACACACAGATGCACATACATTATACACAGTGGAACTGAAGTCTTGTAGCGTCAGAAAGGAATTTTCTCAAACCCAACCACAAACCCATAGAAATCTCCTTGAAGTAGGGGGTGCCCACCCCCTAATTTCCCTCTGGGGCATATCTTCCCTTGCAGTGCCCCAACCTCTCTGGGGTGCTGTTCCCAAACAGAAGGGCCATGGCAGACAGTGCCAGGCCCAGGAGCTGGGGTTGGCAGTGATAGGAAGTGTGATGAGCTGTTGCCTAGGGTTAAAGAAATTTTTTTTTTTTTTTAGGAAGTGGCTCCTAACAACCTTCCTGACAACCTGTAGCAAAGTTAGAAGCTGGGTTTTTTGTTTCTCTCACTCCCCTAAGAGAGGAAATCCCTGGAGAAGGGCCTAGTCAGTAAATATTAGCTGGAATAAAACCAGCTGAATATCTTCCCCTCCCCCTTCACAGACTTAGGGGAAATGGGGGGAAAGGCAGAGGCTGAGTGGACATCAGACTCTAAGTTGCCCAAACCCCAGGGAGCAGAGAGATGCTCAGTATGGAGGGGAGGGACTCCTGGAAGGCAGGAAGCATCCCAACATATCCTCAGGGCTTTCTCAGGACTCCCTTGGTCCTGGGGAGGGACAGTCACACAGCTTCTTGGGGTTCCAGCTCTGGGTCCTTTCTAAGGGTGAGAGGGAGAGATTTCATGTAAACTGCGCAAGGGAGGTCGGGCCTGTTTCCAATTAGCTTCATTGTGCCTGAGCCCTGCCGGTCTCCACACCCGGGCTGTGAGTTTATTTGTCTGGCTTTGTGTTACATTCATCCCAGCATCTCCCCAGCTGCAGGTCATTTTCAAGTTTGGCCTGAGGTTTCAACTTTTACTGAGTGGGGGGGAGCTCCCCTGGAGACAGAGAAACAGCTGCCCTTTCTTGTCTAGATCAGCATTTCATTGGCCTCCCCCTCTCTCTCTTGGGTCCATCTTTCAAAAGAAACTTAAAGACTTTTGTGCTGGTCGCTGGGAGTCCGTGCCTGACCATGAACTGAACTCACCTGTCTCTTCCTTACCATGGCCCTTTACTTGATCCACCTTCACTCTCAGACATCCTTTTGTGGATTCCAGAAATCCCGGCCTTCAAGCTCCATTTCCCTCCCTCTCTACCAGTTTAAACTAATGGGTGTTCCTGGTCTAGTGTTTCATTGGAAAGCCTCCCTCCCTACCGAAGGGACAATAGGCCAGCTTCCAACTGGAAGCTGATTCCTAAAACCTTAGCGCTGGAAGAAATAGTCAGTAATTGTCTAGGGCAGAAGCAGGGCATTGGGGAAAGAATACTGGAATTGCTCAAAAGATGCGAGTTTGAATCTCAACTCTACTTCTTACTAATTATTTTCCTTTGGAAAAGGCCATGAGTTCCTCTCTGCCTTGGTTTCCTCTTCTCTAAATATGGCAGAGTTGGATAAGAGATCTCTAAGCTTTGTTTTAATGGTCACATTTTGTGATTCAGCCTTTGTGACCATTGTCCTGGGCCTCAGTTCCCTCATCTTTAAAGTGGGGGAGTGAGAGAGGATGCTTTTGATGTTTCTTCCAGTTTCTGAGCTAGGATAATAGAGTTACCAATCTCCTACTGGAACCACATTTGAAATATCAATGCCCTTTTTTTTTTTGGCCTTTCTTTATGTCTTCAGCACTTAATAGGTGCTTAATGAATGTTTATTGACTGACTTATTGATCCCAAACCGAAAAGGGAATTCTTTTATAAGATCTAGAGCTGCAAGGGATCAATCCCATCAGTTAACAGATTTGGAAACTGAGGCCCATAGAAGGTCACTTGGGTAAGTAGCAAGGTCATGATTCAAACTCAGATCTTCTGACTTTAACTCTAGCACCCTTTCCACTACACTGGGAATAATTTCACCATACGTGGAGTTCCATGCTATTGTCCCTATTCTGAAAGGTTTACACGAGCATTGGAGTATAGATGGAGACCCAGCAAGGTCCTTCAGAGGCCATCTAGTCCAAGGAGGTTCCAAATCATGCTTCAGTTACTAGAACGACAAGATTCAGAGCTGGGAAAGATCTTCCAGTTCAGCTCCTTCACTTTACAGATGTTAACATTGAAGCTGAGAAAGTTGATATGTCTTTCCCATTCCATGTTAGAGCTAGCTAGTTCAACGCAGCTGTCCATACTCAGCAAGAGGAAGGCAGTTTCCAATCAGTCACGCTGAGGCACTGGTAGCCTGAACAATGCCAGGCTAAGACGTGAGCTGGCTGTTCCTCAAACATAACTCTCCATCTTCCCCCTCCACGCCTCAGTACGATTAGCTGTCCCTCATGCCTGCTATGCTCTGCCCCCTCACTTCTGCTGCTTAGTTTCCTGGCATCCTTCAAGACTCAGCTCAGATCCTACCTTCTGTAGGAGGTCTTTCCCAGTCACTCCAGCTGCCAATGCCCTCCCTTCTGACATCACCTTTTACCTTCTCTCTCTCTCCCCCTCCCTCTTCTCTCTCTTCTCTCTTCCTTCCCCCTTTCTCATTCTTTCCTTCTCTCTCTCCTCCTCCCCCTTTCATTTTTTCTTTCCTCCTCTCATTCTCTTTTTTTCCTCTCCTCCCTTCCCCTTTTCTCTCTGTCTCTGTCTCTCTCTCATTATTTTCATATTTGTTTCTCCCATTAAAATGTGAGCTCCTTGAAGGCAGCAACCGTTTTGTCTTTTCTTTGTAAGCCATATGCTTAGTGTCCTAAGTGCTTCATAAATTCTTACCACCTGACTTTTTGTGATGACAGACCATCATCCTTTTTCTCTCTCTCAATGATGGCAACCCCATTTACCAGGCTGTAAGTGATGAATGTAAAAATGTAAGGTGCTAAGAAATGATTCAGGTAAGAAGCAAAGAAAATGAGGGAATTCAGACTGCGCTCCCCAGGCACCCCATGTCCCCCAAGCCCTGAAAGCCACCAACACTCATAACCAATGCATCACACATCTTGCACTGTTTTCCAGCTAAGGCCAAAATGCACGCACGCTATCAGTCTACCCTAACAATCTCCTATAACTCCCAATCCCTTGGAACCTCAGCCAAGCAGCTACCAGCAGGGTTCTTGTTCAGGTACAGTGATCTTATCCAAACAAATGGACCTCTCTCCATTCATGTTATTTTTCCTCAAAGACAGAATTAAAGGGACAAAAGCATTTAGATATTCACACACATCGGTCTGGATAAGACATCTGTGGTCTTTGAAACTCAAATCCTGCTGTTCTGGAGTGTAAAACACATTAGAAACAAAAAAAGAAACAGACCCAGCAAGTCATACTATCCCCAGGCTCTCGAAATAGGCCCAGCAAGCCAGCTCCAATCAATATTCATTGACCTGAAATATTTATTGGGAAGATAAGCAACTTGGCATTTCACTGTGTTGATAACAAAGGCAGGTCAGGCACCATGGATGGGATGTTTACTGGATAACAAAATGACACTTTAAGCCATACATGGCACTCTCCCCTGGCTATGATTCATTCTCTCCTTCCCTCCAACAGGCCACCAGTGGTGTATGTATTAGAATATTTGTGGTTGTTTCATTGTGTCTGACTTTTTGTGACCCCATTTGGGGTGTCATTGGCAAAGATGCTGGAGTGGTTTGCTATTTCCTTATCCAGTTCAATTTTACAGAAGAGGAAACTGAGGAAAACAGGGTTAAGTAATTTGCTCAGTGTCACACAGCTAGAAAGTCCTGCATTTGAACTCAGAACTTCCCAACTCCAGGCCAGTGCTCTATCCACTGTGCCACCTACCTGCCTATATTAGAATATGTAATATTCTAATGTGTTAGAATATTTAAAGTTCTAGTGTGTTAGAATAAAATAAAACCAGTCTTTTATCAGTAGAAGGGACCTTGGCATGAAAGAGCGAGAAAGATGAAACAATTTTCTCCTGAACTAGAACTTATGTTTAGCCAATCTTAAAGTGACTTTTCTCCTCAAACAACCCAACGAATGAAAGCCACTCTTTGATGTTCTAGTACAGGGTATCTGATTGGTTGTCTGTCTATGTCTTCTCCAAACCTTGCTTTTGACTCCTTGGATATTTAGATAACTAATGCTCTAAGAAATAGAGTTAATGGTCCCAATTGGAAACTACAACATATATTTCCATTGCAAAGGAGTTTCCAAAACTCCTTTTGGAGTTTTCTGGATAGACATTGCAATCTGATTCACTTGCATTCTTCAAAGAAAGATACCAGAGATAGATCTAAGACAGGGAGATAACATGAAGGAGCCTCCAACTTACCATATGAGAATGGGCAAGGCCTCTCAGAGTCTGGCTTGTAAAAGCTGATTGTTAAATTTCAACGAGCCAACTTACACTTTGGGAAGTAGCAAACCAGGGCTTAATTTATTTATTTAAGAGAGTGATGGAGAAAATGCTAACAATGCAAATTAAAGTTAAGGGTGTGCCATGCACACCCCCCTCCCCCCCTCTTACTTCCCTCCTCCTTCCCCTCTCCCCCCCCCCCCAGTCAGAGAGCTGGTTGTTAAAAATTTACCACATATCCCTACCTAAAACCTATGTTTAATTTCTGCCCATCTTACCTCAGAAATATTGATACGGCCTTCTTGGAAGGAACATGTTGTGGGGTCATGGGTGCAGAGGTTTCGATATTTGCACCAATGGCAGCGGAAGGCACTGTTGACACAGGACAGGCACCTGCATGGAGGGAGGAAAGGAAGGAAGAAGAGAGAGGAAGCTGAGAAGTCATTCATACCTATCAGTTATTTCAATGACACTGAGAGGCTAGGGTCACATACTTTATTTCCCATTCTTTAAAAGGATAATAGGGACAGCTCATAGTAATAAGAACCATTTGTTTTCCATCCAAAGCTCTTATAATGAGATCCTGTCACTAGTGAGTGAATGAAACCGGAGAAAAGCAAGGTGATTCATTCATTCACCAGTCTTCCTTGGGAAGGTAGCTTTAATATCAAATAGATTAGCAGGTGCGGGGGCAGAGGAGAGAGGAAAAGGACTTGGAGGAGCTTGGAGTAGTCAAAAGAAGCCTTAATTGGTCAGAAGACCTGCCTCTTCTGCTATTACCTCTCTGCCCTGGCAGCCAGGGGTCAAGAGGGAGAGAATGCTGGACTTGGAATCAGAAAGCCCAGAGTTCAAATCCTATCTCAGGTAGTTACTAGCTGTGTGACCCCGGGCAAGTCACTTAACTTCTGTTTGCCTCAGTTTCCCCATCTTTAAAATGGAGATAATACTGGCACCTTCTTTATGGGGCTGCTGTAAGGATCAAATAAGATAACATATGTAAAATGCTTTTTCAAACTTTAAAAATCCAAATAAGTGCTAGCTATTATTATAACATTTCTGAGCCCCAATTTCCTTATCTATAAAATGGAAGCAATAAATTGATCTCACAAAGAGAGGGTCAAATAAGATAGTATCTGCGAAAATACTTTAAAAAGCAATAAAATGTAATATAAAATAGAGGATATTATTCTCAAGAGTTAAAGCCTTTTTCTTATTAATTTTTGGGGTGGTGATTGTCTCAAAAATTGGGGGTATTTGAATGTGGGAAGGAGAGGGTAGTGGGTTAGTCAGACCCCCTTGTTCTTGCTCCAGAATCTAAGACCCAGCAAGTATAATTAAAGTATTTCACGTAACCCTTAGGACAATAGAATCAGAATTTTGCTTGACACACAGGCTTCCTTGATGTACAACAGACAAGTCTTGGCTTCTTTTTTGGTATTTCTCAGAGATGGCACAGGTCAGCATGGATGGGGTGGAGAGACTGGCTCATTGAGAAAATGCACTGGTTTTAGGGGATAGACTAGGTCAGGCACCTCCTTAAATTGCTTTCCACTCTAAACTGTCTAGGAGAGAGTGAGAAACTGAAGCTTAGTGAGAGACAGTGTAGCATAGCGAGGGTAGCTGGGTGGCGCAGACCCCTGGACTTTAGAGTTAGGAAGATCTGGGTTTGAATACTGTCCCAGACACTTATTATATACATTGGGCAAATTACTGAATCT
This sequence comes from Bettongia penicillata ogilbyi, assembly GCA_023548195.1. Lineage (NCBI taxonomy): Eukaryota > Metazoa > Chordata > Mammalia > Diprotodontia > Potoroidae > Bettongia > Bettongia penicillata. The sequence goes on from JAJHZJ010000070.1 coordinate 4,158,256, forward strand.
CTCTGGGTCTCAGTTTCCTCATATGTAAAATAAGATTATAATTAATGGTTGTAGCTCTGAGTCTCTGATCCTATCCTAGGACCACCTCAGTGGTCTTTGTCAAATTACTTAACATCTGTGGCTGAGTCTGAGCCTCAACAACCCTCCCCCCTCCAAAAAAAGAGGGAATTTGATTGATTCCTTCCCTTCTAAAAATATGACCCTCAGACTCTAAATTCAGAGATGCCAATTTATATTCTTGCTTTTTATTTGTAAACGAACCTGAGAAAACACAATTGTGAGTGAGCGTAGAGATGGTGTCAAAAAGAAAGAAAGAGTTGCTAGAAAACAGCACTAAATTTGTGTTTATAGTTAACCTTTATCTTTAGTGTTTTGAGGCTTGGTAAGCACTTTAGAAACATATTCTCCTTTTTTCTTCACAACAGTCCTGGGAGGTAGGCACTATTATTATTCGTATTTTACAGATTAGGAAACTGAAGTACAGAGAGGTTAAGTGACTTGCCCTGGGTCACACAGCGAGACTGTCTGAGGTTGAATTTGAACTCAAGTCCACCTAACTCCAAGTGTAGCATTCTATTCACTGCACCGTCTAGCTTGCCCATAAGCAATATAAACAGAGACCTGAACCCAGGTCTTCCTGGCTTTGAGGCCAGCTCTCTATCCTCTAGCCAAGAAAGGGGAGGAGACTTTGGGCTTCAAAATGGGATTTGATGTTTTGGGGAGTTCAGGAAGTGGTGATGCTGAAAGCCCTGAGAGGCAAAAGGCAAGGTCCCCCAGGCTGCTAGAAGGTAAAATTCAAGTACTAGACAAGATGATTTCTAAGTTCTATCATGAATTTTGGGGTGGAAACCACACAGGATCCCAGATTTAAAGCAAACAGGGACTTCAGGAAGCATTAGAACAATTCCTTCATCTTTTAGATGAGGAAACTGTCCAGAAAAGATGAAGTCACATCAGTAATAAGTGGTAGGGGTTGGATTTGAACCCAGGGTCTGCAGCTCTAAAACTAGGGCTCTTTTTTTCCTATGGGAAGAATAATATTTTGGGGAGCAAAGTGAAATTTCTATTGCCCAGGCCTTCTGGCTTCTGCTGCACCCTTGTACACTGTGACAGCATCTATATTGCTACAGTAACCTGAGAGAGAAAGCAGTGACATCACAGAGGGTTGTCATGGAGATGATGATGCTGTCACAAAGAGTGCATTCTCAAGGGAGGAGGGCTTGGTTCAGACTCTACTTGTCTGCTTCATTGGCAAGATTCATAGGATAGAAGCAGACCAGAGAGGACTGTCAGAGGATCAAGGGCTATGCTGGGCTTTGGGAAAGAGAAGGAAAAAGTTAGAGCCTCAACGTTCTCAAGTTTCCAAGATGCAAGGTTGGCGAGGGTGGTTAACGGGAAGCCTGACCTCATTTCAGGTCTTGCTCTTGACTCTCCTGCTCCCTTTTCACCCAAGTCTACCTTAGTTAGCCCTAAGATTTTGGCTTTTTCCTTTTCCAGGACAAATCTAATTACAAATGTTTTAGTTTTTCCCCCATTGGTGCTCAGTAGTCTCGGGCAGCTAGGCAGTGCAGTGGATAGAGCAGTGGCTTGGAGTCAAGATTTGTCTTCTTAAATTCAAATAAGGTCTCAGACACTTACTAGCTGTGTGACCCTGGCCAAGTCATTTCACCCTGTTTGCCTCAGTTTCCTCATCTGTAAAATGAGCTAGAGAAGGAAATGGCAAACCACTCTAGTGTCTTTGCCAAGAAAATCTCAGATGGGGTTATGGAGACTCAGACACAGCTCAAATGACTGAAAAGCTCAGTAGTCTCTGTCCTCTGCCTCTCTAGTGATCTTATTCTAAAAGTGTAAATGGGTTTATTTAGCTATTTATTTGAACCCTGTCCTCTCTCTTCTCAGAAAATTCTATGTTCTGGGTTAGTGTTTTCTCTCTAATACACTCCCCAGCCCCATGTCCTACAAATATGACATTAGTAGAGTCCTGACTCCTGCTCAGGCCCCGTGTGTCCTGTCCCAGGTCTCAGAGTATGTATCATTCCTAGGGTCTCTGGGAATTACCTGATTGGGCTCAGTAACTACTGTCCACCCTCCCTGCTGAATGCCCAGGGCCACTGGCTCTATGCCCCTTCCTGTAGCCAAATAGATGCTAATACTTCCCCTTCTTAGAGCCAAATGCATATGAGCCTGTAAGAGGAGACTTAGAGCCTTTTCCAGAGAGGGCTCATTCAGGAAAAATTCCACGCAAAGGCCTGTCTTTCATGCCTGTCCCTTCTGGCTAGGCCTCTCACTGAAGACGTTCCCAGCTTTTGTGTACAGTTACAGAATCATACAGCTTGGGGGCACCATCAGGTTATGCTAAAGTCCCATGAGGAGCTTGGCTCTGTTAACCAGGCTGCATTTAGACCATCCTAGAAGCGCTTTCTCTACTTCCTCTCAGGAAGGTTGAAGGAAGGAGGGCACAGAGGGCATCCCTCCTCTTCTCCCCACCTTCTTTTATATAACCTGTGCTGCCTCACACACTTCATGGGTGCTGCTCTACAATGAAGTCCTTCCCAAGATGGTGCCTCTTCTAACCTCAAATGCATATGGCACCCTTCCTACTGCCCCTAACATTTGTATACTGCCACCTCCATCTTCAAAAGCTCTTTTCCCCTCACCCTCGGTGTCTATAAATGGGTAATTTTTGCTGCTTTGCCATCAAGACCTAGGATTCCACCAGAGTCATTGTAAATGGGTCAAGAACTCAAACCTTTCACCAGATCCTGCATTTCTGAATTGAGGTACCTTCTGATTCAGAGATCTATGCTTCTGGGTGAGGGCTGGGTGTAGGAGCTGAGGGGAGCTGGGACTGGGGAGAGTGTGGAGATGGGGGTCGAGGGATAAAAATGCTTACAGTTGGTGGGCACTGCAATTGTAAAACTTGAACTCAGTGCTGACAAACATCTTCCCTGTCTCCTTGGACCTTAGCTGTAGTTCCAGGCCAAACCAGTCTAGAAGAGAAAGGAGAAGAAAATGAACAAATAGGCATTCTGATGAGAGGTTGGGGGAGAAGAATGCTCTCCAGATATGGGGTAGGAGGAAACCTTACGGATTAGATTTGGGAGTTCAAATCTGGTCACCTGTACAGTTGTCAGCTATTTTCCTGTGCCTTTTCTAACACACGCACACACACACGTGCACGCTCACACACATGCACATGCACACACACACAGAGACACACGTACATGTGCACTCCTGTTTTCTTTGTAACTAAATACTGCCTAACTTCATGTTGGCACCAGCATACGTTGCTGAGAGAAAGACAAAGGAAAAGGGGAGTAAATGCTCAAATGATAAGCTTCTGCAAGGTGGCAATAGCTTGGGAGTGAAGGGCCAGCCCTGACCCTAGGCTTATGACCACCAGAATTGGAACACTGCCTTCAGACTGACCACAGTTCAAGTGATTTCTTGGGGCTGTTAGTCTAGTGGGGAGATAACACAACTTGTGGTTTAGATGATATTCAAGCCCCTCTAGGAGCTGCGATTTTTTTTCTCTCACCTGTGTCCTCACATGAGGTGAAACCCTGGGAACTGAGGATGAGCTAATCCGGGAGCTTCTGGAATGACTTCTGAAACTTCCTAGGAGTCTGTTAATCAGCTGGAGTCCTAGGCTTATGTCATCTCTCAAAAGGAAAGCCCCCTTTTTTTACTGCTGATTCTAACCAAGTCAATTTCATTTCTTTCAATTTACAAAGCATTTATTAAGCACCTACTATGTACCAGGAATTGCTGGGGATACAAAGACAAAAAAAGTAACAGTTGTACCTGCCTTCAGCGAGCTTACAGTTCTACTTAGGGAAAATACTATATAAGCAGGTAAGTAACTTCAAAATCTATTGAAAGAAAAAAAAAATAATTGGGAGTAGGAAATACTAACCATTGAAATTCTAAGTCATTTGAAAGAGGGTTTAATTGACCATATGTTCTACAATCTCTTAGTTTGGGTTGAAGTAAAAGCAGCTACTGAGGGATTTTCAGATCTTATCAGGGCCCCCTGAAAGCATTCAGTGCCTAATCCACAGTGGAGACTTGGTAGATATGACTCCATATTCTATGATCCAAAATAACCCTGAGTGCACAAATAATATAATGATAGATCCCAGATCCTGTGCTGTTTCTGGCCTTCAGGATAAGGGTATGATCAGCTCAGGGAGAGGGTGGGGTGCAAATGCTCTGCCTAGCACCCTGCCTTTCTCATTCTTCCTTTTTCTCCTTGGTAGGAACTCCTGCTGTCATAGACCCCTTCTTACCTTGATCCACAGGGATGGCAGGGACATCCCTGACCCCAGGGGAGGCACAGATAACCTGATTCCCTGCCACCTGCCCTTCCACTTCTGTCAGGTTCCCAAAAGCACAGGTAACTCCTGCAGACAGGTCTGGGGCATCACTGACAGTCAGGCTGAGCTGAAGGAGAAGGAAATTCAATTTAATTCAATCCAACAAACATTCACTCAGGGTGTTCTACAAGGTAGGCACTACAATAAGTCCCAGGCACACAAAGACAAAAATGAAACACTTCCTGCCCTCACAGGCTTAGATTCTACTGAAAAAGAGCTCAGAAAGAGAAATGGGAGAGTGTTATAATGGAATGCACATGAGAATGGGATTCAGAAGGGCTGGGTTCAAGATGTAGCCCTGTTACTAATTAACTGTGTCACAGTTGGTGAATCTGGGCCTCAACTTCCTTTCCTGTAAAAAGAGATTGGACCAGTTCAATCAAACAATCAAGAAGCATTTATTAAACATGTACTGTGTATCAGACCTGGGATACAAAGAGCAAGATGGACTCATCACTGCCTCAAGCAGTGATCTGTAAACTCCCTTCCAGATCTCAGGTTCTTTGCTCATAATCCTGCATGTATCATTAGATGATAGGGTAGAGACTAACCCATTTGTTTTGCCGCCACCAGGCCAAGCTGTCTGTTCCTAGGAATTACTGAGGATCTGAGAAGGGACAATGCAAATCAGAAACTGAGTCAGAAACTCAGCCCTTGAATTCAGGCTGCATCCCTGAATTGGAGCATGGGGACTTCCGTGATTTCTTCAGATTTAGGTGTGAAAATGAATTCTCCTTCTCTAACTTATTAATGATCAGAGGCCAATGACCAAGTTGATGAGTTACCCAGAATTCTCATTTCTTCTCCTTCTTCCAGTTTAGAAGTGGCTCCCCACCCTCCATCCAACAAAGGTGGGGGTAGGGCAGGAGAAATAAAAGAAATAGAAATATGGGTTCACTCTGATTTTTTAATAATAACTTTAGTAAAAGCTGGGTGCTGGGTAGGAAGGAGGTTGGAATAAATGTCACAAAAGAAGTTTGGGATGCAATAATTATCCAGACCCGGCTGTCATTTCTCAGGTTATGGATCATGTAGAGAGACAGAGCTAGGGGGGGCCTCAGGCAACATCTGGTTCATACCCTTAATCTGAGAGATGGGTAAACTGAGGTCCGCAAAAGTTCCATAGAGAACTTTCAAGGCATCCTGTAGCATCCCTAGCACAGTGCCTGACACATAGTAGGTACTTAGTCAATCCATATTGTTGGATTGATGGTATTTCCCAGTCCCTTTGTTAATTAATTTGCTCTCATTTCCTCTGGTCTAGTTTGGTTCCCTACAGACAGTGCGCTCCCTGTCTCATCCACCTACCCTTTTCTACAGAGGACGAACCTCTTTCTAAGAGTGTAGGAATGAAATAATGGATGGTTCATCAGCTAATTAACACTCATGAATGCTCATAAAAATCCTCTGAAACTGAATGACATTGCAGAGCCCGAGGACATGGAATATTCTGGGCTGGACCTTGACAGGTGGCTAAAGAATATTCTATCTTAAACTCACACAGGTATAGGATTAATTGTCCTCCACCCCCAAATACCCACAGAAGTAACTCATGATTTACACCGGTGGAGGGTCAGAAGCAGTGTTAAGGGTAACCTCAAATAATGGATAATGGCAAGAAATGGTTTTGGAATATGTTTCAGGTCTACTTTGCTTCGTGAAATCCTACGGATGAAAAAGTCTCCAAACAAAAGCAAAAGCAGATGATATAAGCTTTGAGGGAGGGCAGTAAGTGATTATTCACTTTTTTTTTTTTTAAGGTTTCCAATGTTTTCTTTCTAGATTTTCCACAAGAATTAAAGTCACACTCACAAGACAACACTTCACTTTTTTCAAAGTCAGAATAGCCTAAGTCCTTCTCCAGTCCTATAACCCCTCTGTCTGCCTTGTCTATCTCTTCCCCCCTCCCATTTTTATTTAAAGATTTAGGTCCAAATTCTCCCTTCCTTCCTTCCTCCCCTCCCCCCTTCACTTCTTTAAAAAAAAATGGATTTGCTATAGAATTTCTCTAAATGGAAAGCTCTGCCAGTGGATTTAAAACAACATTCAGTTTTAAATGATATACTTATGGCTTTTGACGTATAGATGCACCCCCACTACACACATATACTTTGGGGTACTTACCAGTCGACTGTGTTCAGAGACGGAGATGCTGCTGGGCTTTACCTTGAGGCTCATGCATTGGCTGATGTTGGCAGCAAACCTATTAGCTTCCCGGGCCCTCTGGCATTTGTCCCTCCGGGAGCACCTACAACAGACATCAAGGCATCGAAGGCACAGAGCTCTCTCTTCCCCTTGGACAGGGTAAGTTATATGGAGGCCTGTCATGGTGGAGTTGAGGACTAGTCCATTCATACCTTCCTCTGTTTTTTTCCCCTCTTCTCCTCCTAGGCAAAGGACTCCTGGCTGCTATCTAAGAGTGACTACTATGTCGATTCCTATTGAACTCAGGCTGAATGGAAACGGATTCAGTGTACAGCAAAGGGAATTTAACTTAGGTAGAAGAAGGCAAGATTCAAGGTTGAAACATCTATGCAGAAATCATCTCAAGGAGGATAAGAAACTCTCAAGAATGAAATTCTGGTGGCATAAGCACAGATGAGTCTGACAGGGCAACTGGATAACACAGCAGAAAGAGTTTGAGATGAGCAGTTAACAAATACCTCAGTTCAAATCCTACATTAGATACTTACTAGCTGTGTGACCCATGGCTGATCACTTAACCTCTCAGTGCCTCAGTTTTCTTATCTGTAAAACTGATTTCTGATTCTCCTTCTTGCTCTAAATATATGATCTGATAAAAGTGGTGCTTTGTCTAAAGAGTATCAACCAACTTATATTAAAAAAAAAGGAAGACATTGACTTGATATTAAAAAAAATTTTAAAAAGACAATCAGCCAAAAATATAATAGGGAGCTAGCATGTAGTGAGTTTCCTTTCATGGGAAGTCTCAGCAGGAGAGTGAAGGGCTGATCTTTGGAGATGTTACTGAGAGAAGTCTTAAAAGTTTGAGTATGGATTGGTACCAACCACAGCAGGCTCATTGGCCAAATTGTTTCCTTCTTTACTATCCCCTTGTGCTTTGATGGTGCCCTCAATGCAGACCTCACAGAATTCCAGACCAACCCGATGCCTTATTCCCAAATCCACTTCCCCCTTGTCACCTATTTGCCCATTGTCTCTACTGAAAAGCAGTTCTCTGTAGCAAAGTCCTCCAATGCCTCCTTTGGTCCCTCCAACCACATGGTAAAGTGTGACCCACATCATGTTCTATGTTCTCAAGGTTGTTACCCTAATCCTAACCCTAAATGCTGCCATTGCCACCAAGAGAACAATTTAGTTATAGGACTGGTATCCCACTGGCTTCAAATTTGTAATCGATTACCAGCCTCCAACTGTGGCACCTGGTAGACACCTGCCTAGAGTACAGTGGGCAGTATGCATACTCAGTAACACAACAGTCATTGCTGATGTATGGGCCTGTCTAGATAACAAGTTTGTCCTTATGTATGCCAAGCAGGCATTTGTACAGTGGTATGTGGGCAAAGACAAAGAGGAAGCTGTCCTGGAGAAGAATTATGAGGAAGTAGGCCCAGACTCTATAGAAGATGAAAGTAAGGAATTCTAGAACATATCCAGCAAACAAGCTCATCTGGTCTATCCAGTTTTTCTATCTTTCTCTTTTCCTACCACCCCACAATAAAATCTTTCCTTACTTTTCTTACCTACTTTCTTTACTTACTTACTTTAAAAATCCTGATAAGGATTATGGTAAGAACTCATTGATTAAGAACATCCTACAAAGCTGGAATAAGTGATCAAGGGGGCTGAGTAGAGTATAAGAGGGAAAGGACTGTTCATTCCTAGCTTTGTATCTGGAGCACCTGGTAAAGTGATTGTCTTTGAAGGTCTCCATAGATGTTTGCTGCTGTTGTCAGGACAAAGTGGGTAAAGTGCTGGCCTTCTTGATAGAAAGATCTGAGCATGAATCTTAATTCACAGACTTATTAGCTGTGTGATACTGGGCAAGTCATTAACTTCTCCCCACTCAGTTTCCTTATCCATAAAATGGGGCTAGGTTAGTAACAGCACCTACCTTATGGTTGTTATGAGGCTTAAATGAGATATTGTTATTGTATGTACATTGACTATATTGTATTGAATAGAGAGATCATAGGATCCAAAGATGAAAGGGGGCTCAGAGGTCATTGAATCCAAGCCCGCTCAGTTTCCATTTGATAGCAGTTAATTCTTATGGTTAGAAATTGCTTTTATCTCTACCCATTTGTAAGATGTATATTTGGGATAATTTGGATGTCATGCTTCCTGCAGACAAAGGACAGAGGAGAGATACCAACTAGGGCCAACTCAGATGACCAGAAGGGACCATCTGAGGGCAATGTCTCTTTTCAGGGCTTCTGTATCTTTTTCTCCTGGATTTTTTTAACCTCTCTGGACCTCAGTTTCCTTTTTCTATAAATTGTGGGGCTTTAAACAGATCTCTCCGAATTGCTAAATCTCATGATGATGATCTCCATGCTCTAAGCCCCTGGTAACTCGGGCTCTATAGGGCTAAGAGCCCTCACATCCAGGGAGGCCAAGGCCTGCTGCTGCTGCAGAGGAGGAGAAAACTCTCTGAGGTTACCACTTCCCCATATTTTATGCAGCCACTTCCACCCCAACTCCCTCCTCATCCCCCCATCCCCCTAAGGTCCCCTCCTCTTTCCCTTTTCTGGCACATAATGGATCTAAATATGAATGCTGTCAAAGAAAAGAATTATTGAGGTTTAAGTGAATCTGTAAGATAGCTCCAAAGTGAGCTCTTGACTGGAGTCTTTATCTCATTGACTCACTGAAAATGGCTCTTTTTTTTTTTATCATACTATTTATGGCAACAGCCCTAACAGAGATAAATAGCCCCGGAGACAATAACACACTTGGAATAGCATGGCATATAGAAGAGACAGGAAGGTTTTAAACCCCTCCCCCCCCAGACCCAAGAGGCTCTTTAGCTATCTTCCCGGGCCCTCTGCCTCCCTCTCTGAGAAGACTCGGGCCTGGGAGTGAAGAAACCAGACAGACTCTTGTCTGTTGTCACTGCTGTGGTCGGATGATTCTGGGAAGGCTCAGTGGAAGGGGGATGGTGTGGAGAAAGCTCTGATAATAAAAGGGAGATGATCTTAATTTCTCTTTCAGTCATTCATCCATTCAACAAAGCATTCATCTAGGCACTGGAGATAGAAAGAAAATAAAAACCCTGCCTTCAAGGAGCTTATATTCTAAACACCTCTCCCAAAAGGTAAATACAAAAATATATAGAAAGCAATTTCTGGGAAGCAGAGGGCACCTGCTGAGGGGGAAGGGATCAGAAAAAGCCTCATATTCTGGAGGACAGTTATGACTGAGAAGGAGAGGAAAACCTTGTTGCGATCTGGAACATTTATCAATCTCTTGTTGGTTCAAGGGACAACGCTCTGGTGAGGAATCATGTGACACATTTGGAGTTTGGGCAAGAGCAGCCAACACTGTCATGACTGAGTTGACGTGCCTGCTGGCAATCTTGTGGTTCCAGAATCCATACCACAGTGAAGCGGGAATATGCTTTCTGTGATGATGGTTTACCACAGCTGCACCTGATGAACAACCAAGATGCCATGTGGTGGTGATGGCAAATGTCTTTGTTCTTGCGAACCAAATGACCTCCGAAGAAAATCTGCACATGAGAAGGCATTCTGGGCTTCAGAAGTGGGGCAAAATGAAAATAAAGCTGAGGGGTGGTACTTCAGAGGGAATCCGGATTCTGGAGTCAGAGGACCTAGGTTAATAATGGTGATGGTGATGATAGCATTTACACAGCATCTATTTTGTGCTGAGTACTTATTATAAATACTATCTCATTTGATCCCCACAACAACCTTGTTGTTATTAGTATCCCATTTTATAGAAGAGGAAATGGAGGCAGGTAGAGGTTAAATGACATGTCTAAGATCACACAGCTAATAAGTGAGGCCAAATTGAACTCCCTTTTTCCTGACTGCAGGCCCAGCATTCTATCCACTGAGTTGTCAGGCATCAATCCTATCTCTGTCATCCCGAACTTTGTAAGTATGGCTTTAACTTCACTCACCACTAAGGGAATCCATGATCTCTGTCCCTTCTAATTTTGTCACTGTGGCATTAACCTCATTAACCTCTCTGAGCCTCATTTTTCTCAACTGTAAAAGGATGGGGCTAGACTCTGTCACCGCTAAGGTCCCTCCCTGTTATAGTCTATGAGCCTAATCTAAATTGGGACCTGCCAGTTGTAGAACTGGTGGTTAGAATACTGTCGGGGTGTGTGGCGGGGAGAGTAAACTCCAACCTTTTACCCTCAAACACAAGCAGTGAACCCAGCATGTGGGGGGCTCAAATCCAGTCCAGATTTTGCATCTGTGACATGCCAGTCTCCCTCCCTTCTTAGTCCTCCCAACACCTGCTGCTAAGGCTGGGAGCCAAGAGCTATTGTGTGGGACCCTGAGCTCTGGCCCTCTGCCTCCGCCCCAACTCAGCACATTTCTTGGAGATGTTTTCTGGCTGGCACATGGCCACAGGGTTTCCAGCTCTTTTGGGGTGGGGGGTGGGTGAAGGATTCTTAGTTTCTCATCAAGCAGCCTCTCAGGCTTTCTCTCTCTCTTTTCCCTCCCAAGCTCCTCTTGGAGTTAGGGTACCCTGGCCAGGAAGGCAGTGATCCTGCATTTTTATAGGACTGGTGCTTTCAGACACGGGCTACTTCATTGTCTGTATCTAGGCACAGTTAGGAGGAGATGCCAGAGCCTTTGAATCATAAAGTACTAGGGCTGGAAGGGTCTTCCAAAGGTCATCTCATACATTTGTATAGCACTTTATACTTTTCAAAGCATTTTCACTGTGATGGCAGCCTGTGAGGTACCAGGGTGGTAATTCTTGTTTCTGAGATAAGGAAACCAAGGCATAGGAACAGTGAAGGACTTACCCAATAACTTAGTGAGAGATCTGTTGCTAGAAGCAAGAGAGGTCTTTACCTGTCTTCTTTCTACCACATAGGGCTGCCTGGAGGCTGGATTGTGCTTAACTCACCTTAATATAATGATATTAGCTCATATTTATATAGCATTTACTATATACTAAGCACTCTACAATTATCTCATTTGTTCCTCACAACAACCTTCTGAGGTCGATGCTTTTATTATTACCATTTTATGGATAAGCAAACTGAGGCAGATATCAATTAAGTGACTTTTCCATGGTCACATAGTTGTTACGTCAGAGGCTGGATTTGAACTCAGGTGTTCCAGCCCTCAGGCCTACCACTCTATTTACTGTGTTATCTACTGGTTATTCTAGAAGGGAGGGGAAGTCTTAGAAAGCTGGACGCGGACTCAGGAGGCCCAGGGCTCAGATCCCTTCTCAGATATTTAACAGTTGCATGACTGGGTAACTCACTTAACCTCCCTCTCCCTCAGTTTTCTCATCTGTCAAATGGTGGCAAAGGGAAGCAGTTTCACAGAGTGGCAAAACCTATCTTAGAGTCCAAAAGACCTGAATTTAAGTTTTGCCTCTGACATATGTGATCCTGAGCCAATCATTTAACTACGCAGAGTGCTGAAAAATCCTCTAAGACAATAAGGCATAGAACAATTGTCTATCAACTAATCGATCAAGAAACATTTATGAACCATCGGGTAAGTGCTAAGTGCTAGGGATACAAAAAGAAGGGAAAGACAGTCCTGGCCCAAGGAGCTTACAAACTCATGTAAGCAGACAAATATAGACAAAGCAAGCTAGCCACAGGATAAATAGGAAATAATTAGCAGCTAGAAGACTGGAATTAAGAGGGGTAGGGGAAGGTTTTCTGTAGAGGGAGGGATTTTAGTTGAGACTTAAAGGAAGTCAGGGAGGCAGCAGAGGAAGGAGAACATTCCAGGCATGGGGGACAGCCAGAGAAAATGCCTGGGGCTGAGGGATGGACCAGCCAGGAGTCTGTGTCACTGGAAACAAGAGTATGTGTCAGGGAGTAAAATGTAAGAGGACTGGAAAGGTAGGAGGGGGACAGATTATGGAGGGCTTTGAAGGCTAAATGGGAGTCATCCAAGACAGGAGTTCCCTTTGCCAATGAAATCATACTTCTGTTTTGTTTTTCTTTAAACTGAGGTAATAATAGCACCTACCTCACAGGATTGACGTCACTATCAAATGAGATAATATGTGAAGGACTTTGTAAATCTCAAAGAGCTACATAAATGTCAGCTATTAAGTAAAGAAATGCTATAGTTTCATCCTGGAGCCTCTCCTGTGATCTTAACTCTTGCTTAGAGATATATAGACCTGACTTTAGAGCAACTGGGAAAGAGACCAAAGTAGAGGAAGAGGGACTCAATTTTTAGTACTTCAGGGGTATTTGGTATTGACATGACTCCTTATGATATCAGGGCCTGGGTTCTCGATATTGACAGAATCAAGAACAAAATGGAAGGATGGAGAGATGGATGAAGTGGAAGAAGTCTCATGTCATAGCTCCTGGAGCTATCCCCTGTCCACATTCTATCCACTATTTGTATGATCAGCTGGGGAAAGAGGATCTTACCTCTTTCTCCCATCAAGCACAGCTTGATGATATTTGTGCCTGGTTCCCAGTATTCATGCAGAGGCCATGTAAAATAAAAAAATCACTGTACTTCAAGTCAGAAGTCCTGGCTCTGCCATTAAAGGAACTGTGTGATTTGGGGTAAATACCTTACCTTTTCTGAACCTCACTTTCCCGCACCTATAAAATGGGAAAACTAATACTTGTATTATCAACCTCACAGTGATATTGTGAGAAAAGCACTTTGTGTACTGTAAAACTCTATGTAAATGTGAGTTATTACCCAGGACTTCCCAGACTTACATGTTGTGCAAGGCGCACCAGCCACAGTGAGGATCCCCTGAGCTCAGGCACTCCCCACATGTTGTATACTGTTCACAGGACTCTACTGGGACCCTGGAAACCTAGTAGAGAAATGGAAAAGAGCATGGGGATAATCAGTCTTGTGGATCAGTCTAAATAACTTGCCCCTAGCCACCCGTGTTTTCCCCCCAATATCCTATGAGGAGGAGAGTGCAGCAGGAGTGGAATGAATGACATCATTCCATTCTACTTGTCCAACAGGTGTTCTGACTCAGCCAATTCAACCAGGCCAGTGGCTATTTTCAAGGCAGAGATAAATTTGTTGGCTACTATGGTAGTGGGTTAGGCACTCCTACCCCCTCTAGAGATACAAACAGAACTCTTTAATCTCCTTCTGCCAGCCTTCAAAATCCCCTATTCATGCCAGTGGGCTGGAGCTGGAAAATGGTTAAATCTGCTGAAAGGCTAGTGAGTGACAAACTCATCTGTAAAGAGCTGTCAGCTGGGCTCGGGGTGAGATATCCTTCTTGCACAGAAAACAGAAAAAAGAGAGGGAGGAAAAACTTGTCCCATCAAATAATATTCAGAGTATGGCACAATCTCTTTACATTCTACAAAATATACCACCTGGATCCAATTATCCCATTCTCTGATGTATGCATTCAGTCTCTCTAGTAAATCTCCCAGTCTTTGAAAAGTCTGGGTAAGGGGGAACCGTCCCCACGCATGAGGAAGCTGTTTGTCTGAGTCTTGTCTCATTCGGGAGAATGGGAATCTGTGGAGTCAGAACCCATCTCTGTTCCCATTGGAGAGATCGGTTTCCATATTTCCCCCCTGGATTGTAGAAAAGCACAGACTCACTTCATCTATTAACCAAAGAATGTGGCAACAAAGAGGTGTCAGGCAAGTGTTAGGGGTCAAACTAAGAATGACGCTTATTATTCTTTCCCCCCAGGCTATCTACTTGGAAGCAAAGGTAAGTGGGGTGGTAGGTTGAGGCAAATATTTTGCAGACTGGTCCATTTTTACTTCTCACGTTAGGGCTTAGCCTCTAATCTCTCTGCACTCCACATAACAAACCAAAGAAATATGTGAACTCAGGTAACACAAATCCTTTTGTTTGGGGTGAGGGAAAAGAGTAGTGAGATTTTTTCTGTTTTATTATTATTTCATTGTGGACTTAAACCCCAAATAAAAAGAGAATTTCTTTTTATATACAAAGTAGAATAGAAAATTGGGCAGCCCAGGCACATCTCAACTATTTGTAGCTTGTCCTTTCCTTCAATAAATTTGACCTGAAATTTTCATAACTATCCTTCTTGTCTGTTTCTTTCCCTCTGTTCTCTTCCATGCATTTAAAAAATGCTTCAGTAACCCTACTTTTTTTCCTTTTTTAATGGGATAGGAGAATAACTGTGCTGCTAGATGCCCTCTAGTTCCTGTTCCCTCTGTTCTCATTGAAAAAGGAAAAAAAAACATTCAAAGCTTGAAACACAAGCACAATCAAACAAAATACATCCCCACATTGACCCTGTTCAAAAAAAAAGTGTGTCTCACTCTGCACCCTGAGTCCATCACCTCTCTGCCAGGAAATGGGGAACGTGCTTCATCGCCAAACCTCTGAAATCCCAGTTGGTCACTGCATTGATTAGATTTCTCAAGTCTTTCCAAGTTTTCTTTATCATATTGTTGTACTGTATGAATTGTTCTCCAGTGCTGCTCACTTCACTTTGCACCAGTCCATACAAGTGTGCTCATGTTTTTCTAAAACTATCCTTTTTGTTATTTTTATAACATATTAATATTCCAATACATTCATAAAAAATAATTTGTTGAACCATTCTCCAGTTTGTTAGTCACCCTTCCCTTCCTTTGTTTCTAGTTCTTTGCCATCATAGAAAGAACTGCTATAAATATTTCTATATATGAGTTCT
Source organism: Bettongia penicillata ogilbyi (assembly GCA_023548195.1). Lineage (NCBI taxonomy): Eukaryota > Metazoa > Chordata > Mammalia > Diprotodontia > Potoroidae > Bettongia > Bettongia penicillata. The sequence continues at coordinate 4,173,471 of JAJHZJ010000070.1, forward strand.
TTTCCTCTTTCTTTGAGATGTCTGAGCTATATGCCTAGTAGAAGTAATAAGCAATCTATCAGGTTAGATGTGTGGTCTCTCTAGTGCAATGTTATATACCTGACTGGGCACAGAGACACTGAGAGAGTACACTGGGTAATTATGAGCCCTCTCCTTTATGACAGTCTCTTCAAAGAACAGGCATAGATATTATTGTGAGGAAAGTATTTTCAAAACAAAGTATATGTGAGTTATTAATAACTAATAAGATGATATTTAACATGGAAAAATATGTAGATCTATATTTATGATTTGAAAAAATCAATTACATAAAGTACAGCTTGATAGAAGTTCATGAGAAAAAAGAACTGGGGATTTGAGTGAACCATAAGCTCAATGTGAGGTAACAGTATGCTATGGCTTACTGACAAAAAAACAAAACAAAACTAATAAGCTTTTTTTTTTGGTTGAGGGTAGAGGGGTGGCAGTTTTGGACTTGTGATTTCATTGGTGTAGGGAGTTCCCTGTGTGGAAATTACCCCTATCAATGCAGGTTGGCACTTGTCTTAGAAATTATTTAATTAAAAATGTTTTTATGACACTTTCATATCTGAATATATCTCTGACCGCTGCAACCTAACCAAATTTCTCTGGTAAATATCTGAGACAGTATGAACTCAGGTCTTCCTCACTCCAAGTCTGGCTTTCTGTGTCACCTGATCCTGGAGTCAACAGGGAGCCACAGGAGTTTATTAAGCAGGGAGAGTGATAAAATCGGACCTGTATTTTAGGAAAATACACCTATGTGGAGGATAGATTGGAGTAAGGGGAAACTTGAGGCAGGAAAACCCATTGGGAGGTCATTGCAAGAGGATGATGACGACCTGCTAGGGCAGTAGCTGCGTGGGTACTGCTAAACAGATGCTAGATATTGAAGGAATTGACTGGATATGCAGGTTGTGGGAGAACGAATTGGAGATGACTCCAGGTTATGTCCTTGAATGACTTGAAGTCCCTGTAATGGTAACAGGCCATTGTGGAAGAGGAGTGGGAAAAATAATGGATGAGCTCTTTGTTCCTAACAGCCCCTTCATGCCTTGGCTTGACTAGCTCTATCCATGCAAAATGAAAAGAGGGAAAGCAGGACTTCTGTGATCACTGCCTCAGAGCCAGCCCTCTGCGGCGCTCTTGCTGCAGCCCAGAGATGAGTTGGGCTACAGGGGTTAGCTTTTCTAGGAATGTATGTGGGAATTTTCCCAATGGCTGTTGTAGGTGATCTCATAGTGGGTTAGCTAATCATTTCCCTCAGGGGTTTAGGTGGAATCAGAAAGGAGGAGCCAAGGGAAGACTGAAGGAGAGTAGGTATGGTTATGCTGGAGATACACCAATGGGAGGGCAGTGATGAGACTCACCTTCTCGCCCCTCCCACCCTGACCCACCCAATTAGTTGATTACTACTTTAAGTCTTCATTTGAAGACCATTGCTCTGCAAAATAGGTTTACTATAAATCAGAGGTTTTTAACCTTTCCAGTTGGGATATCGAGGTGGTGTGGTGACTAGAACACTGGGCATGAAGTCAGGGAATTTCCTTTTCATGAGTTCAAATCCAACCTCAAACACTTTCTAGCTGTGTGACCCTGGGCAAGTCACTTATCCTTGTTTGCCTCAATTTCTTCATCTGTAAAATGAGTTAGAGAAGGAAATGGTAAACCACTCTAGCATCTCAGCCAAGAAAACCCCACATGAGGTCATGAAGAATTGGACACTGAATGACAAAAAAATCTTTTTGGTGTCATAAAAGACCCTTTTGGCAGTCTGATAAAGACTATGGACTCTTCAGAAAACTATTGTTAGATGCATAAAAAATATATAGGATTACAAAGGAAACCAATCATGTTGTAGCATAGTTATCATGACCTTAGAAAAAGAAAAGGCTTGCAGAATCCTTCAGATGAAGAAGCCCGGCTTTAATATGTAGAACCTATATAAGATTGCTTGCCATCTTGGGGAGTGGGGAAGGGGAGGGAGAGAAAATTTAAAACTTATGGAAGTGAATGATGAAAACTAAAAATAAATAAATTAACAAAAAAAAAGAAACCTTGGTTTAAATAGAGTTGTGCCTCGTGGCTATGCAAAACTTAGTCCTCACAATAGCCCATGATGTAATTAATCCAAATAGTAGTAAGTCCATTTCACAGATAAGGTAGCTGAGATCCAAAGAAGGAGAATAATTTGTTTACGTTACAGAGTTAATAATGGAACTGTAATTAAGCCCAGTTGTGATTTAAAGTCCAGCTCTTTTCCCACTACTGAGAGAGAGGCATCTTGCCTCTAGTTGGTGAGCTGGACTGGCCGACCCTATCTATCCCTTCCAAAAATTCCATGGTTCTTTTACCAACATGGATTTACCAAAGTCATTTCTTGTACTCATCCATATTTTTGTTTTCTATGTTTCAAAATCACTTCTCTCCCCCTCCTATTCTTACCCTTACCCCCAAAGAGAAGCCTTATGACAAGTACATGCTGGGATTCTTCGTTAGTTTCTCTTCCGGGTCCTGCCTTCACACGGTACCCTACAATAGGATATCCGTTATCCTGACCAACTGGTCTCCTTCCGCCCAACCCCCTCAGGCCAGCCCTCCACTCTAGGCAGGGGTGGCAGCAGCCCAGTGCCCAGCCTCCCTTTCTTAGGTTTCGGACTCCTTGTTGAGTGATGTCTGCATCTGGCTGGAAATTAAAACAACTGTCTGCATTGCATTCACCCCGTCCGTCAAAACACAGCCTGGCTCTCAGCAGCTGGGAAATAAGCCCCTGAAAGGGAGCAGTGTCTCCAGCAACAAAGCCCACTTTCAAGCCAAGTACTATGGAGATACTGAGAACCCTCTTCCTCTCTAAACATGAAACCAATAGCACAATTATTTTTCTTGTTTCCTGGGCCCTCCGGCTTTTATTTTTTAAAAAATAGTTTGAAGAGAAAAGTGCAAAAAAGACAACCTATTGGTTATAGTGAGGAAGCTTAAAAGTTGGATGGATGTATACCCAAAGATGTTTCTCCCTTTACTATGGGGAAGAAACATTGTATTTTGACAAAAACAAAGTACATTGCTTTTCTAGGTATGATGTAACAGAAAACACACTGATCTTAGAACTAGAAGACCTTGGTTCAAGTCCAGGCTTTGATCCGGGCACATTGCTTAACCTCTCTGAGCCTCAGTTTCCATATCTATAAATGGGGATAACAATAGTTGCATTCTCTACATTATAGGGTTGTGAGAAAACATTTTGCAACCTTGAAAGCACTTTATAAATATGAGTTGATCTTACTAAGGTCTACAAAGCACCTAGGCTCTGAAGGCTTCTGATTTCAGCTATTAGAAATTCAGTTCAATTCAAACATTTATTACGTACCTACTATGGGCAAGGGCAGCTAGGTGGTGCAGCAGATAGAAATGCTGGGCCTGGAGTCAGGAAGACTCACCTTTCCGAGTTCAAATCTGGCCTCAGACACTTCTGAGAAAATCCCAAATGGGGTCATGAAGAGTTGGACGTAACTGAAATGGCTGTGCAAGCCATTAGGTTAAGTTTCAAAGATGAAAAATGCCACAGTCCCTTCCCTCAAAGAATTTACCAGGGATGAGACATGTACGCCAACAAATATACTCTAGGTTAATACAGAATGGGAGGCAAAGAGGAAAATCTGAATAAAGTATTTTGTAAAATCTGAGGAGGTAGAAAACACTTTCCTTTGAGGGCTAGGGGAAGGTTTCATAGAGGTGATGACAGGGAGTTTGAGACTTGAAGAAAGAAAAGGATTCTCAAAGCTAGAGATGAAGAAGGAGATGAATCCAGGCAGTTGCCTTATTGGCTTCAGGGAACAATCAATACACTACATACAGTATGTGAAGGAGAAATGAATTTGAAAAGGGGTTTGGCCACCAAGGAAAACTGAGTCTCCCTGGAAGTCAGTCATTCCTGATAGTTTTTCACCTGGTCCTAGAAACCTTACTAACTTAGGCTAAGAGAAATGATTCTAATGAATGTCCACCTCATGACACTATGACAATTAAACACTGACTTCCAGAAGGGCTGAAAAGTACTTCAGGTCAGTACTTTAAAACCCATGGGAACTTGACCTATTGTTTAAGAGTTTGTGGGCCAGATTCCTATCTCTGGAGTTAGGACCAGAGTAACTTTGAATTGCCAGCGCTCGTAGTTGCACCAGTGGCTACTCAAGGTTTCCTTAGGGCATCTGTCTTTTGTCCCGGATTTGGGGGAAGAGGGAAAGCGAGAAGCCCTACCTGCAGATCTGGAGGGAGAAAAGATCATAAGACCTTAGGATTTAGAGGTAGAAGGGATCTGGGGCAGACAGATGGCACAGGGGATAGAATGCTTGACTTATTGTCAAGATGACAGGAGTTCAAATCCTGTCTTCACACTGACAAGAAATGGGACCCTGGGCAAGTCACTTAACCCCTGTTTTAATCAGTTTCTTCATCTGTAAAAAAAAAAATGGAAATAATATTAACCTACTGTCCTGGGTTGTTGTGAGGAGATAATATTTGCAAAGTGCTTTACAAATCTCAAAGCGGCTGTATAAATGCTACCTGTTATTATGATTTTAGACATCAGCTAGTTTAAACTCCTTATTAGTTTTCTCTTGGAAAGTTCTCCATTGTGAGGAGGTGTTCTGTCAGGGCTGATTCAGGGTTTAATGGAACAATGTATGACGCTCTAATGAGGGTTTGTTTATTATTATTTCATTTTAATTATGCCCCAGGCTCTCCTAGCTCCTCCAGTATTGGGGTGTGAGGGTGCTGGAAATGGGCACAGGTTTGGGAATTATGTAAAGCGTCCTAGGTCTAGGAAGAAATGCCCACATCTTGACCCTCAGGGGCGTGTTACACACCCTCTTCTGACTGAATTCTGCTCTGAACCCCGTGCATTCTTTTCTGCATGATCTTATGTTTTGTAATTATCTCTCTGATGACTATAACTGTTCTATTAAGTCATTTACTTAAGAAATGCTCTTAATTAAAGGTGACTCTGGCTGCTTTCCTGGTTCTGGTGGCCTCGGGGTTCCGGGTCTCCAGTGCCTCTTTTGTTTTGAATTCAACTGGGTTAATGATTGTGTAGAAAGACTTCAGTAGAGGTACAGAAAAGAAAAGAAGGTGTTTTTTACCTCTCTCCCTGATTATTCACCCAGAACCCTTAAGGTGTCCACTGGGTGCTAGACCTTGCGTAGTTAAAGAGACTTTTGGATAGTTGATTGCTGGGACTCAATGAAAATCCAAGGCACTTTTAGGAAGAACAAATATCTCCCCTCCTTTCACTTCCTTGGGTCTACACTGATCAAGGACAGCATGACCAGAGATGTGGAGCTGGAAGGGGCCTTTGAGAGCATCTCTCTGAGCACCATGCTGAGATAGCGTGGAACAGGGAACAACAATAAGGACCTTTTAAGTTCTAAATCTAAGATCCTAAGAACTCCAGGTGCGATGCACCATTGCTCTTCATCTGGAGTCTATGAATTAAAAACATTTTTATAACTATACTTCAGTACAACTGTTTCCTTTGTATTATATATTTAAAATCAGTACTCTGAGAAGGGATCTAAAGGTGTCACCTTAATGTTAAAAGGGTCTATGACTCAAAAAAAAATCCCCACTCTAATAGGTAGGCACATCAGCTAGACACATAGCATAGTTAGACCCTTGGAGCTGCAGTCTAATACATGAGTCCTTATTTCTGTGCTGGGGCAGCTGATCTGTGTAGGCAGACTTCAGGGAACAGAACACAGAGCTTACAGCATCTGTATTTGTACCTGAGGAGGAAGCTTAGGTGGCTTAGTGGATAGAGCACTGGGCCTCAGACTTGTACTAGCTGTGTGACCCTGAGCAAGTCACTTAACCTCTGTTTGATTTTCTTTAATCACGGGAGAAGAAAATGGCAAAGCACTCTAGTATCTTTGTCAAGAAAGGGGACATCATTGGCATGCTATGGTCCATAAGGTCACTAGGAGTCACATGCGACTGAACAACCACAGTTTGTGCCTGGACTTGCGCAGTCAGAAGAGTCACTAGATGGTGGCAAAGAGATTCAGAGGGTCTTTGACCATGAAGGAACCTAGCCCGCAGCAGAAACATAGCACCACACACTGGCTTCCTGAAGGAACCTAGCCCACAGCAGAAACATAGCACCACACACTAGCTTCCTGAAGTCCACCACTATCTCAACATGTGCCAGAATTGCAAACGTCCTGACAATGTCCCGATATGACCTGTGGCTGGCTCTAGACATTGCCTAGCCTGGGTACTGGGTGAGGCAAGGAAAAGGAAAAGAGAGGCAAGGAAGATGCTGCCAAGTGGAAGAGGGATAGCCCCAGAGGGCAGAGCTAGAAACAGTGGGTGGAAGTCAGAAAAAGGCAGATTCAGGCTTGAGGCAGCGGGGGAGAACAACTTTCTAACAATACAAACTATTCCATCCAGTAGAATCGGGCTGCCTCAAGCAGTTTTCAAATTGAGGTTTCAGGACTTCTTGGAATCAATGGATCATAGACTGAGAACATAGACAGTGGCCACAGAGTCCAATGCCCTCATTCTACAGATGAAGAAATTTGAAGATAAGTTAAATGACTTGCCCAGAGTCACACAGTGAGTAGATATCGGAGGCAGTAATGGAATCCGGGTCTTCCTGACCCCAATTCCGGTGCCCCATCCACTATGTGCGTCAGAGATGCTGTAGGAGCAATTCCTTTGAGTGCATGGGTTAGATTAGGGATCACTGAGGGCCCTTTCCTACTCTCAAATTCTTGGAGTTTGTGAAGGGAGAGGACTTCCCCAGGCCTTTCAGAGCTCTGAGCCATTAAGAACTTAATCCTTCCGCTGTACAGGAATCTATTCCTCAGCCTTGCCAGATGGTGCACCTGCCCCCACGCTCATCCCCTGCCTCCTGGAGGCATCACAGAGTGAACAGTGGGGCATGTCACGGATTGGCACAGCCGGTGCGTATCTGAGCTTACAGTTGGCCTGATCAACAAGCTCCTATTTCTTGCCCCAGGGAACTGGGGAAAGGGGAAACTGGGAAAGACCAAGTGACTATTAGTGTTGGGAGGCTGATGTTTGGTAATAGGCTAAGTTAGCCATTTTTTCCCTCCCCAACTCTTTTTCTGGTCCTTTTTACAATCCCGTTGGCTTGGGAGCCCATCTTGGGGACTCAGCACCTTCTTTTGTCCACATACTCTGTGCTCCTGGGACATGATCCTTGGTTGTGTCTTGAACAGAGCGCTCTGTCTCTGGACTCCTAGAACTTTCTCTGGCCGGAGCTGTTCCCCTCCTCATCACTACCTTCTGAATGATTTCTTGTTGTTGCTGTTTAGTCACCTCTGATCCTTTATGACCCATTTGGGGGCATTCTTGGCAAAGATACTGGAATGATTTGCCATTTCCTTCTCCAGCTCATTTGACAGATGAGGAAACTGAGGCAAACAGGGTTAAGTGACTTGTTTGGTGTTACACAACTAGTAAGTGTCTGAGGCCGGATTTGAACTCAGGTCCTCCTGACACCAGGTCCGGCACTCTATCCACTACACCACCTAGCAGCCTATATTAAGTGAGTAATTTTAAGTCTCAGCTAAGGGCCCACCTTAATCTTAGTGCTTTCCCTCTGAGATCACCCCCACTTTATCTGTCTATATCTTGCCTGCACAGAATTGCATATTGTCTCCCCCATTAGAACGTGAGTTCCTTGCGGGTAGGGATTGCCTCTTGCCTTTCTGTGAATCCCTGGTGTTTTGTATAGTGCCTGGTACAAAGTAAGTCCTTAATAAATTCCAGTTTACTGATCCTCCTTTCCCCAATTACTTGATATGTGAACTTGGGCAATTCAGCTCAATGGATATTTATCATTTCCCTTATCTGATCCTCAATTTCCTTCACTGGCAAAGATCAAAGCAGAACTAGGTCTTTGAAAGATCCTTTTTGGCACAAGCATTATGTTAGTCTGTAATTCAGGCTCTAAAAATTCAGGGCAGTGGATAGTTGGGGCAGCTAGGTGGCACAGTGGATAGAGGGCTGGGCCCAGAGTCAGGAAGACTTTTCTTCCTGAGTTCAAATCTGACCCCAGATACTTCCTAGCTGGGTGACCCTGGGCAAGTCACCTCACCCTGTTTGCCTCAGTTTCCTCATCTGAAAAATGAGCTGGAGAAGGAAATGACAAATCACTCCAGTATTTCTGCCAAGAAAGCCCCAAATTGGGTCATGAAGGGTCAGACATGACTAAAATGAATGAACAAAAATAACGAGTGGATGATTGGGATTCTTGTAATGGACAGAGGGCTAGAAGACCTAATAGGTTCAAAGTCTACCTCAGGTCTTTACTAGCTGTGTGATCCTTCTAAGTCACTGAACCCTTTTCAGCTTCATTTTATCAATCAACAAGCATTTATTAAGTTCATACCTTCTCTATGCCAGGTACTGAGTTAGGTGCTAGTGATGCAAAAATATACGTACAAGTAATCTGGTCCCTGCCCTCAGAGAGCTTATATTCTACTTGTTTCCTCATCTGTAAAATGGGCCAAATGATATCTGTAGCACCAGCCTCACTGAGTTGTCATAGGATCAAAGGGGATAACATGTAGAATGGAATTTTTCCCAACTGTAAAGTTAACTAAAATGATGGTCATTGTGATTCCATTCCCTTTTCAGTGATAAGTTCATCTTAGCCTCTGACTGACTAATGGGCAGCTTAGGCATCTGCCTCACTCCCAGGCTGTGTCCTCACCATGGCCCCAGAAGGGTGGTGGTCTCTTCCCCTTCCTTCTTCCCCTTCCTTCTTCCCCATCTACTTTTTTTTCTTCTTCTATTAGAATGTGAACCTCTTTTGTACCTCTTAGCTTTAGCACAGTGCCTGCCACACATTAAAGGAGAAATTAGTTTTCTATATCTATCACCCATCTATCTATCTATCTATCTATCTATCTATCTATCTATCTATCTATCTATCTATCTATCTATCTATCACTTATCTATCTACTTATCTTTTTCCTTTCTCCATTTCTATCATTCCAAAAAAAACTTCAAGCTGACCATTAGCCTTAAAAGTTACTCCAGGGAGTATTTACATTCTAATAACCCAAAAGCTCCCTATCCACTCAGCTGCACTTTAGCCAAATCACCCCACATAGGGAGGATCACCCCACACAAGGCAAAGCATTTATACCTCACACAAGGCAAGTGCTCACATGGAGGTCAGAAGAAATGATGCAAGGACACTTTCAAGGTCTCTCTGAAGAACTTTGGAATTAATTGGGAGACATGGGAGATGCTGATACGGGACTGCCAGGTATGGCATACCTGTATCAAAGAAGGCATGGTGCTCTATGAGCAAAGCAGAATTGCAGTAGCTTAAAAGAAATGTGAGATGTGCAGATTCAGCCACACCCTCATTCCAAATGTTCACACAGTCTATGAATGGTGGTATGGCTTTCCCACTGATATTGATCTGATCAGCCACAGTTGGATACACTGTACCTTGACCTGACATAGTAATGTCATCTCGGTCCTCTTTGAATGAAGGACCACCACAACAATACATTTTCAAAGGAATAAGAGCTTGAATCTGAAGGGTTAAAACTCTAATAAGTATATTTTAAGCATTAGTTGGATATTCTGGGTGTGGGGGAAGCCAAATCTGCTGCCCCTGAAATCCTGCGACATAGATGGCTGCCTATGGCTGGCCCTGATGCTGCTTTCAAGAATCACATTTCAGCTCTGCTCAGCTCAGTTATTCATAACTTTGGGTGAATCCCACTCCTCACGTGTAAGATCAGGGAATTGGACTGGATATTTCTAAGGGTCCTTCTGGCTGTAAGTAAATGATCCTATAATTTTGAGACCTTTGAGACACAAATAGTGCTAGGAGATAGAGGTTTGAATTTTGGACAGAGTTTGGGCATCATGATGGCCTGTGTAATAAACGTCTTATGGAGAGGAAATGACTCATTCAAAGGGAATGCCAAATCCATGGCAAGGTCAGAGACTGGGCTTGACTTGCACTAGCTATAAAAATGTTCAAAATTTTCACTCTCACCAAATACTCTTTCTGACATCCTTCCCCAGGAGACAGTCTCAGAGTCAAATGCAATCTGATTGGAAGCCATCAGAGGCCAAGGCTTGTAAAAGGAGACATAGTTCAATTTGACAAACATTTATTAAGCCCTTATAGTGTACAGGTACAGCGTACACAGTAAAGTGTACTGTGCTAGACCCTGGAAAGGGCTGTCTTCTGGGAATGGAGGGGATGGTGGTGGTGGGGATGAGCTGGGTGTTGAGTTGAATTATTCTGATATTGAGGTAATGGGAGAAGGGTGCCAGATGCATTTCCTTGTCTGGGGTTGGAATGAAGGTAAGGAACAGGAAGGAACTACCTGGTTAACCAAGTGACTCTTTAGTAAAATAGGAAGAACACCAAAAACCTATCCTTTAAGAGGGGAGTTTTCTGAATTGCTGAGAGGAAGGAGTAAGGAAAGAGAAGAAAAGCAATTTTAAAGAGAGATCTACCTATCCATCAGGCCCAGGAAGGTGAATCAACAAGTGACTGCTCTGAGGCAGAATAGGCCATTCTTATGGGGGAGTCATGGGGTAGCTGGATCTTCTCAGCCTAGAACCACTAGAGGCTTGGGCAGAATAGTCAGAACAGCACAGGAAGCTTTGGGCCACCCAGCCTAGGATGAGATAGATTTCTTTTGTGTGTCATTCTAATTCTCTTCCTCCAGTTTATTATTTATGAATTTCTATGTTTTCTGTCCTTTTGTGAAAATAAACCCTAGAAAATATGTTCCTTGGCCTGGAGAGTGGAGATATAAGGCTTGGAATGCTTAACAGAGGGGTGAATTCTGGCAAGAGGCAGCAGCAGCAGCAGCAGAGGAGGAGGAGGCTCTTTACGTTAAAGTTTGGATGCGGAAGATGTCTGAACGCTGCTAGGTGAAGAGAAAGGTCCAGGAGGCTCAGAGCCTCAGATGGGGTGTAGAGATCAGCCCAGGCTTAGGATGTAATGAAGGCTAAAAGTCCTGTGGCAAAAGGCAAGTTTCCTAGGACTGCAGCGACTCTGTTAGAGCTGGGGCCTCAGAAAGCTGATTCCAAGATCCAAGGCCCAGACGTCGGTCCTTCAAAACAGCACAATTTCTGAGTGAAGGGGGAGATTTTGACAGGAAGCTTTAGACAGCAACAGAAGCCTGAGGGAGGCTTTTGTCTCATTGGCCAGTTCCCCTTGGTGCTGGTACCACTTCAGTCTATAACCTCATTGCCTCTGATGCTTCAGACAGATGGGACGAAAGGTGCTTCCGTGACCAGCCCAAGATTAGAAATACACAATTCATGTGCCGAGTTCCCTGCCAAGCTCCTTGGCCCAGGTCCCTGGGTGAAAGGACTTTACACTGAGCTTCCTTCTGGTCTGTTAACAAACATTTATGAAGCACTCACTATGTGTCAGGTGCTCAAACACAATCCCTGCCCACAGGGAACATACTGTCTAGTGGGGGGACAACATATGAACAACTGTCAGGAGTGGGGAACCTACAGCCTCAAGACGCATGTAGCCTTCTAGTCCTTGGGTGCAGCCTTTTCACTGAGTCTAAGTTTTACCAAACAAACCTTTTATTAAAGGAATTTATTCTGTGAAGTTTGGATTCAGTCAACAATCCACCCTGGAGGACCTAGAGGGCCACTTGCAGTCTGGAGAACTCAAGTTCCCTACCCCTGAACAGATATACAAAGTAGATAGAAGTCAATCTTAAAAGGGAAGGCATTAGTAGCTGAAGGGACCTGGAAAACCCTACAGTAGACAGCGAGATTTAACTGTCTTGAAATAATCCAAGAAAACTAAGAGGAATAGGTAAGGAGGCAGAATTAAATGGGTATGGGAAGTTTGCAGAACTGTCAACACAAAGGCATGAAGAGATAGGAGATGAGGCATCATGAAGAACTCCAAGTAGGTCAGCGTAGTTGGTTCATTGAGTATGTTGAGGGGAGTAGGGTGTATAGCCCTGCTGGTAGGGGCTATTATTATCCCCATTTATAGTTGAAGAAACTGAGGGAAGCAGAGGTTAAGTGACTTGCCCAGAGTCACTCAGATAATATATCTGAGGCTAAATTTGAACTCAGGTCTTGCTGACTCTAGACCTAGCACTCTATCTACTGTACCACCTACCGGCCAGGGTTCATATAATATTACCTACCATGCAGGTTATTATGAGGATCAAATGAGTTATTTGTAAGAAAAAAAAAAGCACTCAGCGCAGTGCCTGGCACATAGTAGCAACTATATAAATGCTTATTCTTTTACCTTCCCTCAAGATAGGGAGACTAGGCTATTGCTGCCAACCAGGTAAAAAATGATGAAGGCCTGAAATAGGGTTGTAACTGTAGGAGTGGACCGAAGAGGGTAAATATGAGAGATATTACGGAGGCAGAAATAACAAGTTTGGCAATGGACTGAATTATGTGAGAGAAGGGAAGGTGAAGACCTGAAACTGATACCGAAATTGTGAGTCTGGCTGCCTGGGAGGATGGCGGGGGCTCTGCAGTCATAAGGAAGTTGAGAAGGGGGCAGGGTTCAGAGGGGAAAAGCAATGAGTTCAGATTTGGACAAGTTGAGTTTGAGATGCTGTGGGGCATCCCATTCAAGATGTCCAAGAGTTAACTGGAGGTGGAGACAGACTGCAATTTGGGAAAGAGACTGGGCTAGATGTATGGCTCTGTAAGTCATCTGCACAGAGGTGGTAATGGAACCCATGGGAGTGGTGAGATCGGTTCACCCAGTGATCTAATATAGAGCACAAAGAGAAGAGGGCCCAGGACAGAGTCTCAGGGGAGACCTGTGGTAAGGGGCTGTCACACACAATAATAACAATAAATAATAATGACTAGCATTTATAAAGAGCCTACTATGTGCTGGGCACGATGCTAAACCCTTTGCAAATATTAGCATGTTTGATCCCCACAACAACCCTGTTGGATAGGTGCTGTTATTATCCCCATTTTACACTTGAGGAAACTGAGGTAAATAGAGGTTAAATGACTTGCCTGGCTAACACAGACACTACACATCAGAGATGGATCATGAACCCAGGTCTTCCTGGTTCTTGGTCAGCTTTGTATCCATGACGCCATCTTGCCTTTTCTTATAACTTAACCTTTATACTATATTGTTTAATTATTATTTAAATATTTATATTATAGGTGTTATATTTTACATTAATAACTTTATATGTTAGATAATGTTTGCTTTATTAATGTTAGTTAATAATTGGTAATTAACAATAATTACAGTTAATGAGGCACTCTCATAGATTTTGCCTTCTTCAACCTTCCCAGTAAACTTGAGTGATCATGCAGGAGTGATGATTTCCATTTTACAGATGAGGCTCAGCAAAGAGAAATGACTTGTTTAATACCACATGATTAATAAGAGGTGGAGATGGGTCCAAAACCCAGGTCTCTCTGACTTCTAGAGCAATGTTTTTTTTTTTCAACTAATCTCCAGAGTACAGGCTTAGTAAAAATTTATTAATGGATGAATTGGTGGAATCACCATATTTCATCCCAGGTGGCCAAAATTTTGACCCCAGTGGGATGAGTGGGCAAGATTGGCTTATGAGAGTCCTGAGTCAAAAGGTTCTCTCTGTTTCCTCGGTACCAGGAATTTGAGGTTAGCTGAGGTTTATAGTCCTTAGCGGGAAAGAAAAAATCCCCAAGCAGAGGAATGTGAGCAGATGGCATTAGGGGAAGCCAAGCTTGGGCCTTAGCCCTCACTTCAATACTCCCAGGCACTGGAGCCAAGGTGGACATTCCATAAGCCCATGTCCCTCAGAGGTTAAGGGAGACTTTCCAATTGGTTTTGCACTCCTTTCTTTTCCTCGGCATGGGAAGTCTCCAGGGAAAACATGTGCTTTGGAGGACTGCTCTTGGCCCCACATTTCTTCCCTGGCTTACTGAGGGCTATAGTAAAGTGCCTAAACCAGCCTCTTTGCTATCCCCATCCTGGGGATGGACCGGCATTGTACAGTGGAAAAAACTGGACTTATAGTTGGAAAAATCTTGGTTCAAATCCCAAATCTGTTACTCATGTGTGAATTTAGGCATGTAATTTCATCCCTCTGAGTCTTTGTTTCTTCATCTATAACATTAGGAGGTTGGTCTAGATTGCTTTGAAGGTTCTAAATCTGTGTTCCTATGGTTATCTCCCTTGACTACAATTCATTGGGATCTGTAGAGAAAAATCCTCTCTGTGAGCTGATAGGAGACCAGGGTCTTCACTGTGACCTGCTCTAAGTCAAGGCAATGCTTTTCAAATGTCATGTAGCTACAGGCATGGCAAAGAGACTCAGATGGTCACTGAGGGCAGCTCAGTGGGCCTCAGGCATGCCAAGCAGAAAAATCAGACTGAGGAGAGAACTCTCTGCAACTGGGTTAAGGGACAGACAGTCAATGCATTTCTATTGATATAACATGAAGCTCGATGCTAGCTGTGGCAAGCTGAGGCATTAGCCTACCTTGCAGATACCACTTCAGAAATACCAGAAATACACTCTCAGTCTACAAAGTGTCTCTTAAGTCTTTCTCATCTGTTTTGCATCCTAATAATGAGATCTCTGGTAATGGTGAAAAATAAAGAGTTGACAGAAGAAGGTGAAAGTTAGCACTCAAAGGTTGAGGCTGCCGAGTGTGAGGCAAGTAGATGTTTTAAGTTTGTTAAGACTCCTGGGACAATATAAATGTTGGTTACTATGGAGAGGCAGCATGATGTGGTAGATAGAAAGTGGACCTCAGGTCATCTCTGGCACATACTAGCTGTGTGACCACACAAGTCACCGAACACAGTATCTCAGGTCACTCATTGACTAAAATCTGTAAAACAGTTGCCTTGTTATCATTGGTGGTGGAAGTTTCCTCACCAGAATTTCATATTTAGAGTAGAGCAGGGAAGTCCTCTAGTTTAAGACCCCTCATTTTACTGATGTAACTGATGTAACTTTACTGATGATGTAACTGGGGCCCAGAGAGTGACCCAATTTTTTACACAGATAGCAAATGTCAGAGCTGAGATTGGAACCCAGCTGTTCTGAATCCAAACCTTGTCTTCTTTCTACTCCATCATGGTTAGTCCCTATACCACTTAAATGACAGGTCTTTACAAAGCAAAAATATAAAATTTTTACTGCTTCACATTTGGATTTCTTTTTGGGATCTTTCTAGATCAGGGGTTCTTAACTCTTGGATGATTCTGGTGGATAAATTTCAAGGAGTCCTTGAATTTTTACATCTTAATATTTACTGACCTCTGACTAAAATTTAGTGTATCCTTCAATTATTTAAAAACATTATTCTGAGGAGTTCATAGATCTTACCAGACTGTCAATGGGGTTTATAACACCTAAAAAGGTGAAGAAATTCTGCTCTAAAGAGTACTGGCAATGGGAGACAGACCAAGTCAATCTTGACTCCATGTTTTCCATACTTTGTCATCAAAGAAAAGGCAGTCACCCACCAGTGTCAAAGCTCTCTTGCCTTTTAGAGGAGTGCAAAAAGGGGTCCTTTCCTTAGGGTATGGGCCACCCTGTCCCCCTTGGGCTGGGTACCTTCGAACCATTTCTTGTTCTTGGATTTTTACACTCCTAAGCAGGAACCCATTTCCCTGTAATTAATGTAAAAGACTCATTATTGTTTTTTCTTAGGGTTGGATTTATTCCTTTAAAAATCAATAGTAACTTGTCCAAATCCCCTTAAATCCTTATTGTAAACACTAGCATAGCCCCTATAGCCCCTTGAGCTATGAAAACAAAGTGAGCAATCCTATTAAGAGGAGAAGGAACAACTTCCTCCTACATTCCCCAAAAGCTAAAGTTTCTGGAGTCTGTGATTGCTACTAACACAACAGCCAACCTTTGTGACCAGGAGGTGACCCTGAGGCTGTCCCCTAAGAACTATGGACTACCTGGAGACCAGAGGGCTAGAATGGAGTTCAAAGAGAAAATCTATTTTTAATGACTTAGGGGAGCAGAGCTGAGTTGCTGAGCAATTCTGTGTAATTAAAGCTATCTATCACTTGGAGAGGAGAAACCCAAAGTTGATGAACTTTTCAATGAGGTTTTCCCCCTTCATTCATAAAAACTCAGCATGAGGTCCCTGGGGAAACAAAGAGGGGACAGGTTGAAAAGAAGCTGCTGTTTCTAACCTGGGGAGATGCCACCTTTGGATGAGGGTCAGGGCAATGACCTTCCCAGAATCCAACTTTCATTCTGAATAGATGCATGCCTCCCTAAAGGTGGCAACGAAGGGTTGGAGGAGACATGCTATAATATAATTTAATGGAAACAGTCAGGATGCCCACGGTTTAATCTTGATTGCCACTAATATGTTCTATGTCCTTGAGCAAATCACTGAACAGTAATTAAAATAAATCACATTTCTAGAAGCTTTAAGGTTTACTACGTGCTTTCTCTAAATCATGTCACTGGGACCTCACAATGACCCTGTGAACTAGGTACTAGTATTATCATTTTACAGGTAAAGAAATGGAGGCTCAGAGAGATTAAGTGATTTGTCCACAGTCATGCTGCTAGTAAGTCTTAGGGGCAGGACTCGAACTCAGATCTTGCCGACTGAATCCAGCATGCCATAAACCACATCAGGATATTTTTATTTAAGTGGGAAAATGTTTTGTATTCCTTAGAAGAAGCATATGGATATGAATTAACTAATGAAATATCTACCACCCCATTTGGAAGAGAGGCTGAGATTTAGTCTGCTCGGCTGAAAGATACCAAATTAAGAGCACTACTTTAAGGAGGCAGGAAAAAGAGAAATATGGAAATACATATATAAAAATATGTATAAAAAGATTTGGGTCCCACAGGATAAGAAAGCTAACTGCACAAAATAGGTCTTCCAAATGTACCTCTATTTGCTTTCTGAGAAGAGAAGGTATGGTTTGTCTCCCCACAACCCTTTTCATGTGGCAGTGGGACTCTGCATAGATGAGCTTTTTGGAAGGGTAAACAGACAAAAAGAGCAGAGATGCTGATACTGTGTTGTCTCCATGACAACAATGAAATTACTCAGGAAGAGCAAATGGGGCTGGAGATGGGGGCTCGGAAGGATTTGGAGATGGGAGAACCTGCTGCGTCCCATGAAATAGCAGGGACAGCCAGTCTCTGCTATTCCTCTTGTGAACATATACGGTCACAGAAGCCCATAAAACTTATCTATAGGAGGTGATTTAGTTTCTCCTATGCCAGGGCAGCGGATAAAGTTCTTGAATGGAAAGAGAATGTATAATACAAGAGAATAATCCTGACATAAACAGGTACCCCACTTCCATATGCTCTCCTGGGGCTTAAAATTATCTTGCTAGTCTGAAAAGTGAACCCCTCCCCCAAGCTGGGTAGAAAATGCATGGACTATTCTGTACTATTTGGACTAGCTAATTGGAGAGCTGTCCAGAGCTTCGGTTCATCTGACCCTCCTAACAAAGTATGAGAGGCAAATGTGCTCAGATATAGCTCAATAATGGACGAGTAAGGATAGAGGCTGACTGAGGACCAGGGAGAAGGGCATCGTTGTGTTTGGCAAATGATTTAACCCTTCTGAGCCTCTGTTTCTTCATCTGTAAAATGATGCTATCAATAGCACATACTTCACAGATTAATTTTTGAGTATTAAAGGAGATAATGCTTGTCATGTATGTAAAAAAGCTTTGCAAACTTTGAAGCACTATATAAATTCAAGCTATGATTCTTGTTATTACTAGTGCTATAACATATGCAGGACATCAAGGATCTGGAAGGAGTATGATGTCCTATGACGTGATAGCTTTAGGCATCACTCCTGGGACTGGGAGAGCTTTCCTTGGGTTGGTGGGTTTCCCAAGCTACTATGCAGAGAATATAGCAAGGACTTCTGGGAATAGCACCACCCAATCTTTGTTGTGTGGTCCTCTTCCTCTCCCAGGTTCTTCCTTTCCTAAGAAAGAATCCATTGACCTCTGGGTAAAAAGATTGCCACTGTGTCTAAGTGTCCAAGAGCCTTAGAGAGACATTAATGGATGTGCTTCCTCCATCTTGAAACTCATCCTGCCATGGGGAGTTCCAATGCCCACAGAGGACCCTCAGTAGAAACAGAACTGACTAGGGCCAAGAGTCTCTGGGCCTTCCCCCACTGAAGTTCTCTCAGACTATGCTTATAGACATGACCCTGAGTTATGCCATCAGCCCTAGCCAATGTCTGGCCCAACAAAGAGAAACCACAGAACCTGGAGAAGCCTGTGTCTTCTGGTCCAAGGTGTGTGCGACTTGGGAGGGAGGGTGGAATTTCTGTCTAATAAAGAGGCACCAGAACCTCATGTCGTAAAATGGGATTTTCGAAATCTGCAGAGGGCACCCCTCCCTCCAGCTGCCCCTCAATCTTCTCTTTCTAAGCACTGGAGTTTTTTCTTCTTCTGACTGCTAAACCCTTAGCTGCTCTGAAAATATTCTTCCCTGATATTTCTCTGTAGGGGAACTCTCATTAGGGGAGTTTTCTATAGTTCTCCATTTCCTAACACAAGATATTCTGTGTGTTTATGAGAGACAGAGACAGAGAGAGCAACAAAGATATATAAAGACAGAGAAAGAAAGAGTACCAAAAAGAGAGATAAAGAGACAGAGAGAGTGACAGGTAGATAGAGAAAGACACAGAGAGAGACAGAGATGCAGACAGAGAGACAGAATGGGACAGAGGCAGAGAGAGCAACAAATACAGATAAAGATAGAGAGAGAAAAAGAGTAACAGAAAGAGACAAAGAGACAGTGAGTGACTGGTAGAGACAGAAGCAGAGATACAGAGACAAGCAGAAAAGGAGAAGAGAGACAGAATGTGATGGCATAGAGTGTATGTGCATTTGTAATTTCTTCTGGAAAAAAACAACAACTTTGTGCAGTGGTATTTGGGGAGCTATCATTTTCCTCTTATGTTGAACTCCAAACTTGGGCTAATAACAACTCTAAAAAAAACCCATGCTTGGTGCTAAGTAAGCACCAAGGAAGAACTTTTGGATGAAGAGCCCTGTCCTCTGGTGAAATGTTTCCTGGATCTCATTCTCTTGTTGACCAGGATAGAAACGATTGCGCAACCATGGACTTAGGAAAGATGACAGACAGCTAGTAGGCTGTTTTTTTAACTATTACTACTGTAACCTAATAATTTGTTCACAATATGAATAATGTCAAAGATAATTTTAAATAAAGACAAAAACTCGTGAAAGTGTCATCAAAAGCAATGCCCCCTCTTCCTAGGATTCCTGGTGGTTTTATTTTGTGTTGATGAAGGAATGGGTGGGGGTGGATGCTTTCTGAGGTTTGCCACAATGGTCCATAGACCAAAAGAGTTTCAGGACTGCAGGTGTGGCAAACGCCAGATCGGTTTACCTCTGCCCTTCAGAGAAAGCTGTTGCAGAAGAACTTATTTCATAATAGTCTCCTGGAGACAACTCAACACACTGGAAGAGCAGTGGTAAGGGAAGTGAAAGGGCAAGGCTTTAAATTCCATTTCCAAGTGACTATGGGCAAGTAATTTCTCTGAACCTCGTTTCGTCATCTATAAAATGAGGAGGTTGGACTTCGTGGACTGTGAGGACCCTTCTAGTTCTTAGGTCCCTGATATTGAGGTGCTGGGTAGAAGGAGTCCTATTTCCCACCCAGCTCCAGGGATTGAAAGAGCAAACTCTATGACCTTCCTGGGAGAATTTGTCCCCGACAACAAATCTTCATCTGCCCTCAATCTACTGCTTCCTATACTTGATGTCACCAAAGTCATGTTACCACAAAAGGTACGTGTGTGCATGTATGCATCTCTCTGTGTGTGTATGTAGTGTGAGGAGAGAATAAAAGTTTTTTTTTTTAATAAACAGGTGCTTAGGAAATTAATTAGAGCAAATAATCATCCAGTTCTTTCTGAGTCTCTATTTTACTTGGTGCATGCAGGGGCTGGTGAAAAAAAAAGGGGGGGATTTTAAATAATTTTAGAGTTATAACTGATGTAATTAGGTGCTCAGTGAACACTTAACATCGAGCTGTGCTTATTAAAATTGCTGTTTTAATCAGAACATTGCCGAGAATCATTAATAATACAATGGCTTGATTCCCTGGAACTCTAATTAGACCTGGACTTTTAACCACCTGAGCGTATTCTGGCTCCATCTCACTACGCACCACGGGTGATGCATTATCATGGCAGGGCATGCAGGGACAGAGCATCAATAGTGCTATTTAGTGACCAACTGAATGCTTTCTTTTGGAATGTTTGTGAATATGCCTATGTAAGCATCAATGCAATGCAATGCATACACACGTGTGCAATGTACATACTCATCTACACACACATAAGTGTATTTGGGGATCACTGCGAATGTATTTCTTATAAGACCTGTGCACATGTGGCAATATATCATGTGTAGCATATTTATATACATGAACAAAACATATACCAATACCATAATTGAATAGATGTAAGACTGTTCATGCAAATGCATATACCTGCATGTGTATGTGAATGTATATGTGTAATATATCTATGCATATACAATGTATGCATGGGACTATGTATGCATGCATGAGAAGATGCTTCTATATATGTTCACTATTGGTATATATGTAGGGCTGCATGAATACAGAGTGCATGTATTCATATGTGTTTACAGGTATGAATATTGTGTGCATATTTTGACAGGGTCAATGCTTGAGTACTAGGTGAGGGAGGTGATCAAGATAGATGGAGCATGATGTGGGGAGAACTCTGAGATCCAGGGGAAAAAATGTGTAGAGCTGCATTGTTTTGCCAGTGTAGGACAAACATGCCACTTCCTTTTCATCGCTGACCCCATCTTTGCATGAGACAGAATCCTCTCAGATCATTTTGTCCAGACCCCTGGCATAATGCAGGACCTCCCTTTACACATCCCAAGGAGAGTTACAGTTAATTTCATGCCAATGAGCATTAGAAAAGGCCACTCCAGAATCCACTAAATAAATGACTAAAAATGACTCTGGGGAAGAGTAAAGAGTCTAATTTTCTTGTTTAGAACCTGAAGTCACTGGAGGAAGGGAATGCTGGAATTGGGTGAATTCTCCTTAGGCAAGGTCCTAGGACTTTGAGAAGGGAGACGAGGGCCAAAAATCTTTTGTGATTCCCCTGACTCATATGTTTCTTTCTGGAGAATTCTTAGCTGAAATGGTATAGGGAGAAGATGGATGAAAGGAAGAAGAATATAGTGCAGAGTGAGATATCTGCTTCAGGGTGAGATTACTGCCTCAGACCCTAGCCTTGAATATAAAACTCCAGGGTTGGTAGACCTAAGTCAGTTAGCCAATTTAGAACCAGTTCTGTAAAGCATCCTGCACTAGATGCCAGGTCATATGACTCTATATAAGATAGCAGATTTAGAGATGGAAGAGATCTTAGAGGTCTTTGAGTCCAAGTGTATTACTTTAATAGATTAGAAAACTGAGGCACAGAGTGGTTAAGTGATGTATGCAGGGTCACAGAGCTAGTAAGTGTCTAGGGTGAAATTTGAACCCCCAGTCTTGGTGGCTCCAAGTCTAGCCCTATCCCTTCCACTATGGAGATTTTCTTTGAGGGAGGGAGATAGGGGCAGATTTGTGATTCTATTATAGCATGCAGAGCACTTGGTGAGGAAACTTTCTTTATCAATGTATATTGGCAGCAGTTCATAACACAGAGTAGATATCCTTATTTTATATTCATGACAGCTCTGTGAAGGAGGTAAAGCATATGTTAGGCTCTCCATTTTACAGATGGGAAAACTGAGATTTCAAGGTATTAAATAATATGTCCAGGTAAAAGTGAAGACCTGAACTCAAGTCTTTTGAAGACCTGAACTCAAGTCTTTTGACTTCTAGTCTTGTATTCTTTATTCCAAAGAAATGCTCTCACTGTACCCTAAGGTAACCCCTTTGGAGCAACTGTGAAGCTCTCAGGGGTTCCTTTTCAATCGCCGATTTTAAAGTATGGAGAGTAACTTTTCAGTTCAGAGGAGTTTAATTATAGCTGATAGACTTTGGCCCTAGTCCCCTAGAAGATGCAGAACAACCTCTCTAAGAGTTGCTGGTTGGTTAGGGTGTCTGACTTGATTAATTCTGGCCCAGTTGAGCCCAGAGGAACAGAAACTCAGAAAGCTATTTATTCCTTTTTTGGGACAGGATCTTATCCTGTTTCTGTTTCTCACTCCTGCCACTTAGAGCCAATATTTTACAAAACAATTTTTAAAAGGGAAAAGTGTCACCTGTCTTTCAGGGGCAGGGCAAACTAGTGGAAAGAACACTGGATTTGTTCAATATTAGGAAAACAAAACCAAACAGACCATATTAATATCAAAGTAATCAAAATTATGTTATCATATCCATAGATGCAGAAAATGTTCCGGACAAAATACAATATCCATTTCTGTTAAATGCGAAAAAGCATAGGAATAAATGGGCCTTTCCTTAATAGTATCTTTCAAAAATTAAAAGCCAACATTATATGTAATGGAGATAAAGTAGAAGCTTTTCCTATAACATCAGGGGTAAAACAAGGAAGTCTACTACTATCACTATTATTTAACATAGGGCTAGAATTTCTAGGTATAGTAACAAAAGAAAAAGAAATGAAAGGAATAGACATAGGCAAAGTAGAAAAAAAGATTACTTTTTTAAGGTAAAATGTTGTGCTTTGTGGTGGTTTGTTCTTCATTCTCAAAGAGGACCATGACATCAGGAAGATGATGCCATGACTTGCAAATGAATTGAATTTCAGTGAGGGAGGGAACAAAGATAAAATGATAGTTTATATAGAGAACCTTAGAAAGTCAGCTAAAATTTATTGGTTCATTTATTTAATAACTTCAACAAGTATCAGGATATAAAATAAACCCACATAAATCATGAGCCATTTTACACATTACCAGCGAAATCCATCAGGAACGGACAGAAAAAAAATACAATTCAAAACAACTATAGAAAATATAGAAGATTTAGACTTTCATCTACAAAGACACAAACAGGAACTGTATTAATAAAATTACAAAACACTCTACAGAAATAAATATAAATCTAAAAATGTAGACATATAGTTGGATTATGCCAATATAATAAAAAAGCAAAATCTGTCTAAATTAATTTACTTATTCAGTACCTTCCCAATAAAAGTACCAAAGGATTTCATTACAGAGTTAGAAAAAAATAATAACAAAATTCATCTAGAGGAATAAAAGGTCAAAATTCTCAAGGAAAATAGTGAAAAAAGAGGTAAGGAAGGGGCCAAGCAGTAGTTTATCTCAAGCTATATTCCAGTACAGTAATCATCAAAACTATTTTGTACTAGCTAAAAAAAATGAAAATTTTGGTAAGTGGAATGGATTATGTGCGTAACACACAGAAGGAAATGAACTTAGTAACAGTGTTTGATAAACCCAAAGGTGATGATATTTGGGGTAAGGTCTCAATACTTGACAAAAATTACTGGGAAAACTTGAAAAAAGTCTGGTAGAAATTAAATGTAGGCTGAGATTTTATACAATATATATTACAAATAAGTTCCAAATGGATTTATTACCTAGATATAAAACATCACATTATATACTAATTAAAGAAACAAGAAAGAAAATTCTTTCACAACCAAGGAAAGGGGAAGAAGAGTTAAATGATCAAATAATGGGTAGAGGGGATTCCAGAAGAAGACCATTGATTACATTCAGTTGAAAAGCTTTTTCACCACCAAAAGAATATAGTGAAAATCAGAAACATTTAACTTGAAATTGATCTTTACATCCAATATATACATATACGTCTAGTAATGCATTTATAATCTATATCTATCTATGTGGAAGTGATTCAAATATGTAATAATGACAGCAGTTTCCCAATCAATAAAAGAAGTGAACACGCAATTCTTAAAGGAAGAAATCTGAAGTGTCAATAGTCATATGAAAAAACTGCCCAAACCACTAATAATAAGAAAAAGCAAATTAAAACATCTCTGAATTCTATGTAACACCATTTTGGCAAAAATGACAAGAACAGAAAACGACAATAGTCAGAGGAGTGATGGGGAGATAGACATACTGGCACACCATTGGTGGAGTTGTAAATTGGCAGAGGAGAGCAATTTGGAACTATTTCCCTAAAGTGACTAAATTGTGATCCTCTTTGATCCAGTGATACCACTAGTAGGTCTATACCCTGAAGAGATCAAAGAAGAAGGAAAAGACCCATATGTACAAAAATGTTGACAGTAGCTCTTACTGTTAGAGCAAAGACTTAGAAGAAAAGACTGGAAAAAATGGCTGGACAAACTATGGTATAGCAATATAATGGAATATTGGTGTGCAATAGGAAATGATGAAAGCAGCTATTTTGGAGAAACATGGAAAGACTTTTATGAATAGATGTGGAGAAGAATTTGGATAGAAAAAAACTGACGAGGAAGTGTGTGCTGCTTATCTCCTGAAAGAAGGGTGATGGATTCAGAGGTGGAGAATAAGATATACCTTTTTGAACATAGTAAATATACGGATTTGCATTGTTTATGCTTTATAAAAAAAGAAAACACTAAGGCATATGAATGGAATGCTATAACATTGTACAGTAATAAATGATGAATATAAGAATTCCTAGAAAAATGGGAATATCTCTATGAATTGGTACAGATTGAAATGAATAAAACCAAGAAAAAAAACCTTACACAATGACTACATTGATGTAAATGATATCACTAAAAGAAAGTAGAATTCTGAGCAATTGAAAACTCGTTGAAAGCCATGGAGAAGGAAGAACGAAATATAGTTTGTAAGAATATTGTACACATTGTCCATATTGTCAATATTATAATATATTGTATATATTGTCTTGACAGAATATTGTATATATGGGCAGATACGGTCTCTTTATAAGATGTATTAATTTTTTTGTTATAAGGGAAGGTTCAGTTTGGGGGGAAATGAAGGTAAAGACAAACTATATAAATAATTTTTTAAAAAGAGCACTGGATCTGAAAGCAGATGATCTGAGTTCAAATTTTGATTCTGTTTTCTACTATTTATATAACCTGGAGAAAAATCACCTAATCTTTCTGGTCCTCAGTTTCCTCATTTGTAAAATGAGGAGTTTGACCTATATAATTCCTCAGATCCTTTCCTATGACTTCATGTGAACCTGATCTCAAGAAAATTATACAGTAGAGAAATGTTAGGGCCCATCTCAAGTTGTCACAGTCCAGCTTTGGGAAGAAGGATTAGGGCTGTTTAAGATTAAAGAGAGGAGTTAAAAATGACAAACAGACTTCTAAATGGGATTGGAGTCTTAATGAAAATCATAATGAATGGAAGAGCACACAAATATCACCCATAAATGGCCATAAATATTAGACCAACAGATGAAATCCTGGATACTGCCATTATGGACCCCATCAAATTACTGCTATTATAATTCATCAATAAATAATGAGACCCAACATCATATTTAAAGTTCTCTTTCTCCCTTTTCCCCCTTCCATTGTTGGAGTTCTCATTCCCATGATTTTAAAGAGGGCGTCACTAAATGTATTACCCAAAGGGCTACTTATGGGACTAGCAACCAAAGTCCATGTAGATCACAGTCAGGTCAGATACATTCAGTAGGCAGAGAAAGAAAAAGGGGAAAGGGAGAAAAATAGAAAAAAGGGAAGAGGGAAGATAGAAAGGATGACTCCTTTTCCCAGCATACTCTTTAGATCCTTGTTGCTATAATAGACAAATCTTCAGCTTATTCTGTCTTTCTCTCTTTTTTTTTCAAGGAGGTCAATACCAGAGGTCACAATCTTTCTCTCCACCCCAAACCTTGTCAATATTTGAGGACCTTAGTGTGCTGACGCTCGTTAAACATCACCTCAATTTAACATGTTCCTCAGTTTATAAGATTTGTATTTTCTTTCCATTTCAACCACTCCCAGTAGTGGTCACACCTCAAACCTAACCACTATGCAAAACCATGTCACCACCATGACCCTGATTCCCTATTGCTTTCTCAGATCTAAATCACCTTCTAGTTATCCCTTTGTTTCATTCCTCTTAAACATATTCTTAGTCATTCCCTCTTCCTCCAGTCCCTCCTCTCCTCCCAGTGTTCTGGCTTATCACTCCTGCTCTGTTCTCATTTTCCTTCCCAACAGTATTGACTGTAAGGTGAACCAGTTCAACTATATATTGTCCTCCACCTCTAAATTCCTTGTGTCCTTGCCCTATGCCATAAAGGCCCTTCCATTCCTTAATCCTGGCTCATTCCCACACCATTTTGTCTTGACTGCTAAAAGCTGCTAAAGGTGGTCACTCAACAGTGGTGATAGGGTCAACTACAAATTCACATTATCTGATCTCAGTGGGGCTCTTATCACTGTTGGGGCAATCTATTTATTCTTCCTTGATTGGTTCTATCAGGCTTCCCATGGGGGTTTCTCAAAACTCTCTTCTCTTTTGCCATCTCTCTCTTTTTTTTTTACTCTTTCTTCCTTCTTTACTGAGGAAATCTAGACCATTAGTTGTGAACTCTCTTATTTTTTCCATTCCACATATCAAAATTCCCATCCTTAAATATCCTTCCCTGTATTTGTACTTAAGTCTCCGAGGGAGAATTGGCCCTTCTCTTGCCAAAGTCAACCCCTCCAGTGGCACTCTGGATTCTATCCATTCCTGTCTCCTCTGAGAACTTACTCCACTCATCATTCCCACCTTGTCATCTTTCAGCCTGTCCCTATCTACTGGCTCCTTTTCTACTGCCTACCCACATGCTCCCTTAGCCTTCCTCTCTAAAGAAACTTTCACTCGACTTTACCCTTCCTCCAAACTATTGCCCTATTTTTCCTTCCTTAATGGCCAAACTCAGTCATTTACATATCCAGCCTCCACTTCTATCCATTCATTTTTCAACCCTCTATCATCTATCTGACTTCTGATCCTACCATACTACAGAAGCAATTCTCTCAAAGGTTACCAGTGATCTCTTACTAAAACTGATGATCTTCTCTTATTCATGATTCTGTTTGACCTCCATGTACCTTTTGACCTCTATGCACCATGGTTAAAACTCTCCTTCTTCCTGGATACTCTCCCCATCCAAGGCTTTATGGAACAGATTAGGCACTTAAAGTTTATTGACTGACTGACTAAATCTACCTTTCTAACTGATCCTTCTCAGTGTTCATTGTTAATTCAGCATCTCCCACTCCCTATGCATGGGTGTCCCCAAGGTTGTATCCTGGGCCTTATCTCTTCCCACCTCATTCTTGTACCCCAGTCTCAGTCCTCAATCTCATCCTTACCAATGGATCTTACTTCTGTGAATTTAAACACAAGCCATCATCCCTATTTGAAATGGATTCCTTTCTTATTTCCTCTTCTTTGAATCCTTATTTTCCTTCAAGATTCAATTCAGATGCCACTTTCTCCTGGAGTCTTTCCTGATAATTCCAGTTAGTCTTCTGAGCCTCTTGAAATTATATTATATTTACTTTTTTGTGTATATTATCAGTGCTGCTACTATACCTCCATATGGGATAATCCCTAAAGACCATACTTGGGAAGGGCTAAGCCACTCAGCCCCGTATTCCCTGGTACCATATTTCTTCATCCCTGACATTTTCTACATTGCCACACTCTCCTTCCCACTCCTTGGGGGTATATGATCATATATTTAGAGCTGAAGGGACTATAGATGACATAGAGTACAACCCACTCATTTTACAGATATGGAGATTAAGGTCCAGCAAGATAATGAAACTTTTTCAAGGTCACAAATAAGTAATAAATAGAAAAGTGGGAATTTGAACCCAGGACTTCTGACTCCAAATTCATTGCACCATGTTGCCTTCTCCTTTGACACTCTCCCTCCTTTGCATGCTATAGCCAATAAATTCCAAATCCTGTCAGTTTTCCTTCCAAAAGTATTTCTCACATCCATCTCCTGCTTTGTTTTTCCTAGGTCATGCCCTCATTACCATTTTTTCCCTTAGACTCTCCCAATAGCCTTCCAACTGGCATCCTATTTTTAGTTCCTTCTCACTCAGATTTATGCCACATAATACTGCCAGAATAACCTCAAGATGCCTCTCTGATCATGTCACTTGACCATTCAAAAGTCTTCAATGACTCCTCATTAAATAAAGCCACATCTCTACACATATACTCTACGTTCCAGCCAAAATAGAGTATAGGCACAACCCACCTAACATCATTAATTGTTTCTGCAAAAACACTTTAGGTGAAACAGCATTTGTCTCAGCTCGACAGGAGCAATGCTATAAATGGGAGATATGTTCCTGAACTACCAGAATTGGTCTAGAGGTCTGTGTTGAAACCAGAGATTTAAAATAGGTCTTTACAGAGAGCTGAGACTATGTCATCTTTATAACTGCAATGCTCTCATCTTCCTTAATTCTTCTCTTTTCTCCTCTAATCTCCTCATTTCCTGGCCATTTCTTTTCATCCACATCCACAGATACAGAACTCCAACCCTTGCTGTTTCTCCTCCAGGACATAGTAGTAAATCATGAGGTTTCCTTACTCTCTCCCCATCTTGGGTAGAAAATGACAAGAGGGTCCATGCATAGAAGAAAAAGAAAGGAGAAAGGAAGGAAGGAGACAAGCAATTACCTACCCGGACAGTGTGCTAAGCACTTTACAAATTATTATCTCACTTGGTCCTTACAACAACCCTGGGAGGCAGGTGCTATTACTACCCTTATTTTACAGATGGAGAAACTGAGGCAAATGGAGGTTAAGTGACTTTCCCAAGGTCACACAGCTAGGAAGTATCTGAGGATGGGTTTAAATTCAGGTTTTCCTGACTCTGGTCCGGAGCTCTACCCACTGCCTCACCTCCCTGTCTTGGTCTGGCGGACAGAAGAGAAAGTGTGCATTGGTGCCATCCACTGGTACCACCCTGACCTTCCCTGCAATTAGTTTTAAATGGTTCATGGGAAGGCCAATTGTAGGCTATTTACTCTCTCCACCAATTATAGGGAAGAGAACATTTGAAATCTGAATGACCTGGTTCAACAAAGTAGTATCGATGTTTCTGGAAATTAGAGTAGGATTTGGTTATACTATATTAACATCATTGTGAAAAGTTATTGGTCAAAGCTGTGCTATATGCTCTTGCTACCTAGACCCTCTTTGTGCTTCCCTAACTTCCCCAAATTGCTTCTGGATGTATCTCCCAGCCATCCCCTCAGCACAGACATACCCTTTTTGTCTCAAAAATTTTTAAGGTCTGACTCAAATTTCATCTACTCCTTGAAGCTTTCCTTGATTTCTCCCAACCAGATGTAAATTCTCCATCCTCTGATCTTAGAGCAATTTGTGCTTCTCTATGACACTTTCTCTATTTTTCCATGTGAAATCATTATTTGTGTATGTGTCCTCTTTCTTATGCTAGGCCTTTAACATTCAATTCAAATGCCACCTGCTACAGTAGATCTTTCCTGGTTCTCTCAGCCTCTAGAGTCTTCTTCTCAAAAGTAATCTTCCATCTACTTTTATATGTATCTAATTATTTACATATTGTCTCTTCTATTAGAATGTAAAATCCTTGAGTTCAGGAACTGATGGTTTTCTATATCCTCAGAGCTTAATGTAGTGCTTGACTTACAGGAAATGCTTAATGAAAGTTTGTTGATTGCCTGTCTAGCTATAAGCTTCTTGAGGGCAGGACTTATGCTTCCTCTTAAGGGGTTAGGACAGTATCTTGCACATAGCTGTTCTCAATATACTGTTTTTAAATGAATGAGACAGAAAAACTGGAATCAGCACGGTAAGGAATGGTCCAGCTAGTAGCAATAGTCTTGAGTGATCATTGTGGGCTAGCATCTGAGTCCTAGATGGACTACCCTCAGTTCCAGGGGGAGGTGGTCAGAACAAGAACGAATCACTAAGAAACATCATGATTCCAGAATTGAAAAGGTGGTAGGAGGAGAAAAGTCTGGTACATCTATGGGAAAAGACTATTGGCCTTAAGAACTTTGAGTGATGTATTCCTTCATCACTTGCATCAATGAGAATGACTCCTTTACCAGTTTATACTCTTTCCACCAAGTGGAAAAAAAGGAATGGATGTTCTCCTTCCAATAAGGCCTTCTCAAGCCTATACATTTATGAATTAGAATTAATCAGAAGACATAGATGAGAGTCTTTTTGTATATCTCTCTCTTCAGCACCCTGTCTTCAGTTATCTCAAGGGTTGCCATCCAAGCCCCCAGCCAAATTAATTTTATTTTACATTTTAAAACACTGCTAATATGGCAGCTCTTTTAGGCAGGGTGTGTGTTGAAAAAGCAAACAAGCAATGATATAGTGTAACAACTCCAAAAAGGGTGGGAATCACTCTTTAAAAGAGAGCAAAGAATTTAATCAAATATAAATGCATGATGAGAGTACAGACTAATGTATAATATATGGGGATGATCTGCATAATAGCAAAGCTGGCCCTGAGACCTGTGGTTACTGCCTGGGAGCCCGGGTCCCTGCTGGGATTCGTGCCATCCAGATCTCCGAGTCTGTCTGCATTCCATCTAGCAAAGTCCAGCCCATTTACTTGGCCCTGGAGCCCTTTTGCAATCTACTCCCAATTATGCTCCCAGTGAAACAAATCAGGCTGTCCCTGGGAGCAAAAGCATATGAGATTCTGGGAAAAGTCAAGGTACTAGGATTTTCTCAGTTAATCTAGGGATACTATTAATTTGCATTGCAGGCATAAATTTGCATGTTGAATTCAAGAGGCTTCTCTAAATCTATAAAATAAAATTAATTCCTGCAACCTGTAAATCAATTCCTATAATCTTCCCTGATCATATTCAAAACTAATATTCATAGCTTGACACACTGAATATTTCATTCATTTATTCACTTATTCAACAAGATACTATATTAGATTTTGGGGGTATCCATAATATACATGCAGACATACACATATAAATGTACACATTCATGTATACATAACACATGTGTATGTATGTGTGTATGTATTCTATAAAACTGTCCATTTCTTTCCCTTTGGCTTCAAACTTCAAACATGGAGGTTTGGCTGGTGCAAAGTCATTTTTATTTTTTTCTGTTTTGATGATGGTCTCTGAACATATATGTATATAGGTAAATATAACACACATATACACATGTATGTATGTATAAGTACATATAAATGTATCCTCATGTATATGGTACAGCCTTTCTACTACCTAGTAGCAGGCTCACATCTCATTCCCCACTGTGTATATGTGTATATGTAAACAGATACATATAAAGGTATATTGTACACATACAATGTGTCTGCATGCATATCACATATTTGCATGTGTGTACACATATACATGTGTGTACATATTTACAAATATACCCACACCCATTGCCCTTCGAGATCTTAGTCTAACAGAGGTGCCATTACATGCACACAACTAACTACGATCTGAGGTTCAGCTGAAGTAGCTGGGGATATTTGATCTGAAACAGAGAAGCCTCAGCAGGTACAGATCATTATCTAAAAGTATCTGAAAGGCTCTCACAGAGAAGAAAGCTTAGACTCGCTTTGCTTGGTCCCCAAAGGCAGAGCTAAGAGCATCAGGTTCTTCCCACTGAAGGCCTCTGAGAAAACCACTACCCCATGGATAAACCATAGAGGGGTTTCATTCTCAGGTGTGGGTAGCACTGGGTGACCTCTGAAACCTGTTCCAATTCTGACATTATCTGAGTTGGAATACACACATTCACACTACTGGAATGCAAAAGGAGGTAGAGAACACTGATGGCTGGAGGGATAAGGGAAGACTTTGTAGGCAACAGCAGGGCATAAAATATGAGTGTATTGCTAGATATGGTAGGGAAGATGGACTAAGACATCCTTCTCCCATGAGTTCCAAATCTCTTAATGTCCCTGAAGCCATGAACCCACTATCTTCCTAGCATGATTAAGGAGAAAGGTTGTTTCCTTGAGACAATTTCCTAAAACTGAAGGGATGACTTCCAGTCTAGGCTACAGAATGGAAGTGGAAGGTAGGATAAGATGGGAATTAGAACTGCAGAGGAGGGGCTAATGCTATAAATAACCCCAGGATTTGGAGAAGATTTTATATTTTTTCATTGCTTTATGAGTTGAGCAGAAGAACTAGACAAAGGATAGCATTAGAGAGATGAATTTCTGGAAAAGAAAGTGAACCATCATGAATTGAGAATGAGGGGTGACTAGTGGATAGAACACATAATTCACTGAAATCCATAACAATGTTAGGAGATCTAGAGGGAGAATTCAGCATGGTCCACATGGTGGATCTGAACACGGAGAAAAGCAAAGCAGTGAGAAATCATGGATGGATTTTGAGAGGCAATGTACCCAGATCAATGATAGCATGAGGCCAAAGTGTTGGATGAGAGGTGAATCTTATGCTCATGAGAGAGGGAGCATGGAGGTGACCGACTAATAGGAGCCTTTCAATCTTTTTCTGGGTCTTTTGAGGGTCTTGGTTGATCTGGGGAAATAGATTCTCTCTCTCTCTTTCTCTCTCTCCCCCTCTCTCCCTCTCTCCCTCCCTCTCTCTGTCTCTCTCCCTCTTTCTCTCTGTCTCTTTGTCTCCGTCGCTGTCTCTGTCTCTCTCTGTCTCTCTGTCTCTGTCTCTCTCTCTTTCTCTCTGTCTCTTTGTCTCTGTCGCTGTCTCTGTCTCTCTCTGTCTCTCTCTGTCTCTGTCTCTCTCTCTCTTCCTCTTTTTCTCTTTCCTTACTTCCATGGGGACAGAAGTAAAAGCTGATCTAACCACTGGCTAGTACTATCACAGTCCCTTTCAAGACCACTAACATAAAACACCTGCTCTGAAAGTCTCGGCACCCATGTCTTCTTTCCCCTTCCCAGAAACCACAGTCCCAGGATTTCCCTTGCCCCCTTCTCCCCTGACCATTCCTCGAATCACCCTACTCCCCTGAACCAATCATAGTAGAGGACTGTGAGCAGGGATGCTGGTACAGTGTGTTCTGGACCCGGGGACAGGTGACCTTTCCAATTCAGCACCCTTATAAATCTTACCTAATGAAGTTAAGGGAGAAAAGAAATTAATGAATAAATGAAGGTTAAATCACTCCCCGAAGAAGATTGATGCAGACGTTGAGAGCTGGGAAGGTGGCTGGGAAACAGGCAAGAGCCTTGTGCAAAAGGTTTTTAACATTCCTTTTCTGAAATCTGAGGGAGTTGTGAAGCTTGCCAACCCTGATACTGTGATAAGGGACCCCAGCAAGCTAGCAATATATGAGCAGAAAGAGGGGAGGGGAGAAAGCTAGCCTCCACTAAGAGTTAGTTTCTCTAGAAGAGGGTATATATGTACCCATGTATTCAAGAGCTTACACACTTACAACACACACACACACACACAGAGTTTGCATT
Source organism: Bettongia penicillata ogilbyi (assembly GCA_023548195.1). Taxonomy (NCBI): domain Eukaryota; kingdom Metazoa; phylum Chordata; class Mammalia; order Diprotodontia; family Potoroidae; genus Bettongia; species Bettongia penicillata. Next base: position 4,206,926 of record JAJHZJ010000070.1, read on the forward strand.
AATTGCATTAACAAATCAAGCACAAGGAAGTGGCTTGGGTCTACCAGGCCCATCCTTGTTGCCACCATTCTTTCTTCACTTCTCTTCTCTATCTCCCTGTCACCCTTGCCACCACTACTGTGGAAACCTTGGCTCAAGTGGCTTGGAAGGGCCCATGGGAAAGCTGGAGAAGTCACAGCTGGGGCCCATTAGGCAGGTGCTAAAGCAGAAACAGCTGTGGGGAAAATGGGCGATCCAGGCCAATGACTGGAGATGGGAAGGAAAGCTCAAAGCACATTGGGTTGAGGGGAGAAATAATCATGGATGACATTTATAAGAATGCTTTCAGGTTTAGAAAACATTTTTCTGTGGGTGAGGTAATCCATATTTGTAGTCTCCCATTTTACAGATGAAGACATTTAGGCTTAAAGATATTAAATGACTTGTCTCTGAACATAGAGCTAGTAATTGGCAGAGCTAATGTGAATGTCCAGAGTTGGCCTCTTGCCCCCTTTCTGAGGACCAATGATAGACAGCAAGGCTTATGGATAGAGTAGGGATGTATGCTGAACTGGGGGCTGGGAGAACAAGGCTCTCATTTGTGCTATGTTGTTGACATACTGAGGGATCTTCAGGTTGGTGATTTGACATTTCTGAGCCTTGGTTTATACCCTTTGTGAAAGAAGGAAGATAATCTTTATTTAGACCATGTCCTATTTCTTTCTGTCTCCCTAGGGGAAGGTCTGCAGGGAACCTCAGGCAACAAGAAAACCTTCCTAGGACATTTGCCAGGTGGAAAACAGAGGAGAAAGTTGCATGCGTTCCCCTCCTTTGACCCCCCCCCTCCCATAAGTTTCCAAAGCCTAGGCTAGAAGGACAGAGAACCAAGAATTCACCTGGGTTGTCTGTCTCTGTGGATGACAGAAGCTTCTCTTTCTAACCAGGGAGGATCTGGATGGGAATCACAAAGCAGCAGCTGGGACACCTGGGGGTGACTGTGGGAGGGACAGCAAAGACCAGAGGGCCATGAGGGATGGATAGGAGGCCCAGTAAATGAAAGGTCACAATGATTTTCTAAGGCACTGGGAAGGGGAAGCAGACAGATCACACTGTTGCCAGCAGGTGGCTGACAATTGCAAATGAGTCTCTGCAGTTATCTGTTTCTGTTTCTTATACTCCAGGCTGTAAATAGAGGCAACCGGGACATGACTTAAGTATGAAAAATGAGCAACATATTGGTCGGGGGAGCTAGGCACACTGGAGCTCATGGTGGATGGCTGGGGGAGGGGGCTTAGTGCTGAAGCCAGAGAGTGGCTAGGGGCTTTGATTGCTTGAGTTTGGGGAATATTACTGCTCTTGAACCTATTCATCTTAAACCTTCTGGAGCTGGGCTAGAATCTCAGAAGTGGGAGATCATTTCTCAATAGCAGCCTATCTCATTACCTAGGACATATCAGGTCCTTAATAAGTGCTTGTGGATTAAATGAAAGTTCATTTCAAATACCCCCTGCTACATGTTGTTTCCTGTTGTTCAGTTGTTTCAGTCCTGTCTGACTCTTTGTGGCCCCATTTGGGGTTTTCTTGGCAGAGATACTGGAGGGGTTTACCATTTCCTTCTCTGGTTCATTTTGCAAAGGAGGAAACTGAGGTAAGTGGCTTGCCCAGTGTCACTTAGCTAGTAAAAGTCTGAGGTTGGATTTGAATTCAGATTTTCTTGACTCCAGCCCCAGCACTCTATCCACTGTGTCACCTAGTACATTATTATAGTTATTATTAACACTAAATATTTATACTAAATATTTATTATATTTATACTAAATATAAATATTTATACAGTCTTACAGATAAGGAAACTGAGGCTCAGAATGGTGATACAAATTGTCCACATGGGTCAGAGAGGATGCTCTCCTTCTTATATCTGGAGAAATTGAGACTCAGAGAGATAGAGTTAATTACTAACATCATCCAGTATTCCAGCATAGGAACTGCTTCTATTGTCCTTGGAGCTCCTTACTCTCTGCCCAGCCCTCTTTCTTCAGTTCAGTGTTGTGTCTTTCGGCACTCTGCATAGTTGCCTGGCACATAGCAGGTGATTAACAAAAGCTTATTGGCTTATACAGAGAAAGTAACCTGAAATAAAATCAAATGAGCCTGGGAACTATCAACCAGAGGGTTGGCATTCTGGGTCTTAGAGTAAGTCTGGTTCAAGATGCCAGCTGGAATTGTGCAGTTGAGGAAAGCCAGTCCCACGCACTGAAGTTCTGCTCTTTTCTGAAGGCCTATTGACCCTTGTTTCTTCAAATACACACATACCCTAAGATGTATGTGATCACATGCTCATCACACCCTTGCATTCCTCCAGATCCACATTTGTACACCTCATGTCTTGATTTTCATCCGGAAGGTACTCAGGAAAGGCTTGTAGAATGAATGAGTAGGTACATGAAATGGCTCCCACCCAAGCACTGACTCCTTCAGTCTCATACACAGGGGTTAATTGATACCAAATGGGAAAAGAGGGGCAGCATCTCCCCTCACCATCCCTAGCTTCATGTCAGCTTCATGTCCGTTTTTCAAGTCTCATCATCCGCCACAACAAAGTAAAATGTACTGATCAGATATTCCCTCCTGGGAGGCAGAGCTGTGATTAGTTACAGCTAAATTATTCATTTGTACCTGAGGGACCGAAGACCCTGAAGCCTTCCTGAAGGGGAGACCTTTGGTCAGTTTCCCACCCCATACAAAACCCTGGCTCTTGGGCAAAAGAATTGTGAGTGAGTGAGTTCCTATAATAAGCTCAGTTCTGTGGGATAAACCAGTGATGTGGAAGTCATCTCTTTGACCTCCACCAAACTACTGTTCACCCCCAGGCACTGACCATTAATGAAGAATTTTATTTGGGAGCCAGGTCAGCTGACCAAGCAGGAACCAGGTTTCTTGGTTCTTTAGACCCTGTCAGCGCCCATATAAACATCACCATTATTAAAAATAATAGCAGTAATTACGTCATCTCTTATCTCATTTGAATCTAACAACAACCCAATGAGGTAAGTCCTATAGGTATCATTATCTCCTTTTTACAGGTAAGGAAACAGGTTCAGAGGAATTAAGAGACTTGCCTGGGGCCACAGAGCTAATAAGTATCAGAGGTGAAATTTGAATCCAGGTCCTCTGCCATTAAGGAGTAGGACCCCAGGTAAGTTATTTAATTTGTCTCGGCCTGTTTCCTTACCTATAAACCAGTGTGCTCTCCATGGTACCAGTCTGCCTTCTATATACTCAGGGTTCTAAGAAAGTTGAGTCCTTAGAAGTCTGGGGACTGTACTTCTTTCTCTCCAAAGACAATGCCAGTACCACCCCACCCCCCAATTCCTTTGACCTCCTCCCCTTCCCTGATGCTGCTTGCTGTCTCTCACACTTCTGGTGTCTGTATCACTACATCACAGCCACTGTCCTAATCATCAGAGGATGAAAATAACTTTTCACCGCAGCTTCTCTGATGTCGCCATCTTTTGTGTTGATCAAAACAACAAAATGAATCAGACTCTCAGTGTCTGATTGAAGCCTAATTGGAAATCCAGAGTGGCACTAGATGTTATGGTCTAAATAAAACACATTCGATTACTGGAGCTCACACATAGGGAGTGGGAGGGAAGCAGAGTAGGTAGGAGAGCATGGGCAAGGCGCAGGGGAGGGAGGATGCTTGGTGCAGGGCTCCCAGTGGTCACAGAATTCAGAGGGGGAAGGGGGGGGTCCTTCATTAGCTCATCCAGATCCGAACTGGAATGCTTTCTAGAACATTCCCAGCAGGAGCTCATCCAGCCTTTGTTTGAAGACCTACAGTGAAGAAAAGTCACTATCTGCAGAGATAGAAGCCCATTTAGACATAATTCTAATTGTTAGGAAATTTTTCCTTACCTAAGGCCTAAATTGAATTATTTGTAATTTGCGCTCTTTAAAAAACAAACAAACTACTTTTGCTGCCAAGGAAAAGCAAAGTCATTCAAATTCCTATTCCAATCAATCCAACGAGCATTTATCAAGCACCTACTATATGCAGTGGGCTAAGGGCTAGAAATCCAAGAACATATACAAAAACAGTCCCTACCCTTATGTTCTCACAAAGTTTTTTCTTCTCCAGGCTAAATATCTCCAGTTTCTTCAGCCAGTTCTCTTTTGGAAATAACTTGAAGCTCTTCACCATCCCGGCTTCCCTCTTGTGAACTTTGTCAGTGGAACAAGATGATGCTGGATGGAGACAATGGCAGGCACTCCCGGCTGCCCCTTCTACTTGCCATCTTCCTAGATACCATAAGCTGTTTCAGCACACACTGGAATGAATGGCTCACATTTAAAGTGGAATTCAAAGCTTGGAATCGGGACTTCCATGCCTTATCTCCCACTCTCTGAACCTGCCCTCATCTTAAAGGATCCCATTTGCAAGATAGTCTCAGATGCAGATAGAAGGGGTTGAAGGGAGGGGATTGAACATCACGGTTGCTCCAAAACCTTTCATGGTTCCCAAGTGCTTCTTGACATCCATACCTCTTAGTGTGGCAACTCAAAGAGTTCTGCAATCTGACCCCACCTATTTTTCCGTCTTAGTTTTTACTACTCCCCTCAATGAACCCTACTTTCACACTCTAGCCAAACCAACCTAATTACCTTTCCTGAAATCTTGTTCCTTCCTGCCTTCTTGCCTTTACTTATTTTATTTTCAGCTCTTGGAATGACTCCTCCACATTAATCAGTCAATAAGTATTTATTAAGCAATTATCATGTGCCTGGCATTGGCTAAGCACTGGAGTTACAAAGACAAAAGGCACGTTTAATTTAGTATTTTACTTATCCTTGGAGGCCCAGCATCAATGCCACTTCTTTTATGAAGCCTTCCTTGATCACCACAGTCATAAGTAATTTTTCCCTTTTCTGATCTTTTATAAATTGCACTTCATATCTCCTCTCTATGGTACTTATCAAATACCTCCTTACATGGCAATTATTTGTGGATGTCATTTGTCTTTCCATCAGATGGTAAGCTCCTTGAGGATAAGGATTATCCCTTTTTATCCATAGAAGTCTGTACAATGTTGTCAACAAAGAACGAAACTGGATGAAATCTTGTGAACCATAAACCTTTCTCCTGCTCACCACATGGCATTGCTCTTTTCTTTTAAATCACATGCCACGATCTCCATTCTCCAGTAAGCCGTCCAGGATTCCCATTTAGTCAACCAACAGCTACTTCATAGCTATCATTTATCTGATCCTGAGCTGCTCTGTGGGTGAGAGAGAAGGGAAATGATAAAACATTCCTTCACTCAGCTCACCTTCTAGTTGGGAAGACAAGGCCAACAATTAATGTAACAACCAGAGAACAATACAACACATAAATAATTAAGTGACAGATTGTGTGGTGGAAACAATAAAAGAAGTTAAGCAAACATCCAACTGGTCCACATCAATTGACCCACAATTCCCTTCAGGAAACATTTATCATTTTGTGAAGGTACGTTTCTGGTTAGGGTCTGATGATGATGATAATTGCAGCATTTATATAGCACTTTAAAATCTGCAAAGCATTTTACATATGTTGTCTCATTTGATCATTTCAAAACCAGAAACATTCATGGGAATGCTTTACACATACATGGAAAGCATTTTTGTTGAAAATATTAGAATGGAACAGGCAGGATTAGACATATAATCTTCCAGAGAAAACCACCACATCTTTATCATAATCTAGTTAACTGAAGGATGGAGAGAACACAAGATTCCACTGTACTGTTTGTGAACTCTAAAAAGGCATTTGACTCTCTCCTAACAATATGTCTTCCTTGTATGTATTCATCAAAATTACATAACAACAAAATTATATTAAAAACAAAAATAGATGACTCCTCTGGTCTAAAAGGACAGCTACATGGGACAGTGGATAGCTGGGACTCATCTTTCTGAATTCAAATCTGGCCTCAGGCACTTACTAGCTGTGTGACCCTGGGCAAGGCACTTCACCCTGTTTGCCTCAGTTTCCTCATATGTAAAATAAACTAGAGAAGGAAACGGCAAACCACTTCAGTATCTCTGTCAAAATGGGGTCATGAAGAGTTGGACACATCTGAAAACACTGAACAGCAACAACTGATCTATAATATCAAGTCAGGCACAAAACTGGAAGATATATGCTGGCTGATGATTCTTCTATCTTCAGTATTAGACTGGAAACTCCCTGAGGCAAGGGCACATTTCTGCAATACACGAACACCACCCAAACTACCTGGACAGTCATTGAAGCCATCATATAAACCATCATATAAGCCATCATATAAATCATAAAAGCCATAGCTGGCTTATATTTCAACCCTGCTGGGATTCCTCTCCACTCTCCCTCTCTAAATTACCATGTACATTTTGTATATATCCTATACATACTTGTTTATGTTGTCTCCTCCAGGAGACTATAAGCTCCTTGAGGCAGTAAGTTTACTTTTTATCTTCGAATCTCCCATGCTTAGCACAGTGCCTTAGCATGGTGAACATAGCAGTTCAGGTACCTCACAAATAACTGATTGACTGATTGCTGGGTGCTAAAGCTATCTCCCGATGTCTTGAGGAAACAACCCACTGAAGAGCTGACGTTTTACTTATGCTTTTTTATCTTAAGAAGATTTCACAATTTCATTTCCCCTTGAGCATATTAAGTGTTAAGTAATCAAATTAGGACTGTTCTTGTGAAATCAGGGGAGCTACCTCTAATTCACTACAAGTTGGTGGAGAGAAAGAAACAATCTCAGGGAGAGAGCAAGACAGACAGAGACAGTGACAGAGAGACTACCACCCATACCAAAGCTGAAGGGACAAAAGATCCCAGTAGAATTATAGACTCTTAGAGCTGGAAGAGATTTTAGAGAACTAGCCCAAGCCTTTCATTTTAGATTTATTATGAGTCTCCTATCTCCAAAGCAGCATGCTAGGTATGGAGGATATGAAGAGGGAAGGACGAAGTCCCTGCTTTCATGTGGTTCTGCCCAAGGTCATGGATACAAGTATCTACAAGCTGTAATATGAATATAAGGCAACTGAAAGCAATTATGATTTCCCCAAGATCATGCCACCAGGAAGCCCTTCCTATTATTCACCTGAAGCTTCTTCTGGTTTTGTGTAATCTCATGTTCTCCTTTGTTCAATATTTCACAGCTGTGAAGAAAATCTACCCACTGGGGTATAGGGTGTGTTCAGGGAAGACTAGAACATCTTGTGTGATGGCTGCTTTTCACCTCTGATATCCACTTGATCCACCTAGCTTTCACCTGTGGCTCTGAGAAGCTATACCACACCCCAGCAAACTATCTCAGCAGATGGACTCAAACAGGTTGAGGGTAACTGAGGGGTCTCAGATCCATTGATGAGTTAGGGGAATGTCTAACACAAGCATGTCCCAACTGCCATGAAGGTAGCTGACGTAGGCGCTGAGGAGTGCTTAGAGCCTGATTAGACATGGAAGATGCCAAGGTCATCCACTGCATCTTAAGTGACCACCAGGCTTCTTGACTCCGTCCTGCCACTGGACTGTGATGATTCTGGAAGAGAGCATGAGGCCGACAACCTCATGCAATGCTGCCTCATCTAATTTATGCACAAATCAAAAGATATCACCTGTGCCATTTTACCTCTCTCAAAGTCCTGTGGTGACAGGCAAGGGATGAAGCAGCAGACTTGGATACACTGGGAGCTGTAGTCACAATCCTGAACCCAGGTGGCCCACAGGAAGCAGCAGTGGGATTTGGCAGCCCCCTGGGTGCCTGAGCAGCTTTTTAAGGACTATGCGGTCACCTCCGGATGTAAGAAAGAGGCTAGAAAAGATGCCCTAGCTTATAGAGATTTGATGTACAGCACTACATTTGGTCATCTGACTCAAAACACAAATATCAAGACTGATTTGATGAAAATGATGGGGAAATTCAGAAACTGCTAAATGAAAAATGAGAACTCCACAAGGTTTATTAGAAAGATAGTTCATCTGTCTCTAAGAAGGCAGTATATGACTTAATCAAAAGAAAAATACAAGTGAAACTTAGAGAGATTCAGGATTCTTGGCTCAGAAAGAAGGCAGATGAAATTCAGTTTTATGCTTATCATAACCATTCAAGTTGTTTTTATGATTCCCTGAAGGCTGTTTATGAGCCAAATATATATGATGCATCTCAACTACTCAGTGCTGATGGAGCCACATTGATTAGTGACCAAGACATGATCCTGGAGAGATGGACTGTACATTTCCATAGTGTTCTCAACAGACCATCATCAATCAATGAAGCCATTGACCATTTACATCAGGTTGAAGTCAATCCCTTTCTAAACACATTTCCAACTGAAGAAGAGGTTTTGAATGCCATTAGGTTCCTCTCCTGTGGCAAAGCACCTGGTTCTTATTCCATCCTATTCCAGCTGAGATTTACAAGGTAGGGATCCACTGCTCATACAAAAGCTTACTGAAATTTTTTGGGTTATATGGCAAGAGGAGGTCATCCCCTAGGAGTTCAATGATACTTCCATTGTCCATCTCTATAAAGGTAAAGAAAATAGGTTACCCTATTACAATTGGTGGGTGTGTGGGTTGTTTCTCTCTTAGTCATTGCTGGCAAGATTCTTGCCACAGTACTCCTTAACAGGTTGATCCTTCACCTGGAAGGTAGTCATCTACCTGAGAGCCAAAATGGCTTCAGAAAGGGCTAAAGAACAGTCGATATGGTGTTTACTGCCCAACAACTCCAGGAGTAGAACAGAAGTCTGTACATAATGTTTGACATTCTCACCAAGGTCTTTGATACCATCAGTTATGAAGGCTTATGGAAAATAATGTCAAAATTCGGTAGCTTGGAGAAGTTCATCAATATTGTATGTCAATTTCATGATGGCATGCTTGCCCAGGTTTTGGATAATGGATAATGATCTTATACTTTCCCAGTCACCAATAGTGTGAAGGCTGTGTGCTTGTTCCCATGCTTTTTTGCATGATGTTTTCAGCCATGTTGTCAAATGCCTTCAGTGAGGATGAACATGGCATGGAGGTCAGTTATCATACAGATGGTAATTCAACTTGAAAAGGACATAGCCAAGACTAAAGTGGAAGGAATGTTGGTACATGATTTTTTTGTTTGCAAATGATTGTGCACTCAATGCAGCCTCTGCAAAGTATGGATTAATTCTCTGCAGCTTTTGCTAATTTTGACTAAAAATTAACACCAAGAAAACAGAGGTGTTCCATCAACCAGCCCACACCATCCAGACATGGAACTATCAGTTACAGCAAATGGGGAAGATTTGAAAACTGTGGATAAGTTCACTTACCTTGGCAGTGTACTTTCCAGGGATGTGCACATTGATAACAAAGTTGATGCACACACTGCCAGAGGTCGCTGTGTTGGGCAGGCTCCGAAGGAAAGTGTGGGAGAGAAGAGGTATTAGACTAACTGCCAAACTGAAGGTCTAGAGAGCTGTTGTGCTGACCTCATTGTTACAAGCCTATGTAACCTGGACAATGTACCAGCCCCATACCAGGAAACTGAATTGCTGCCATTTGAATTGTCTTAGGAAGATTCCAAAGATCACATGGCAGGATAAGACACCAGACACTGAGGGGCTTTCTCAAACTAAACTGCCAAGCATTCAAACTCTATTGCAGAGAGCACAACTCCAATGGGTTCACCACATTGTTCAAATGCAAACATACACTCGCCTAAAAGACTATTTTATAGAGAACTTGCACAAGGCAACATTCACAAGGTGGTCAGAAAAAGCTGTAAGGATACTCTCAAGGTCTCTCTTAAGAACTTAGGACCTGATTGCCTGACATGGGAGACACTGGCACAGGACTGCCCAACATGGCATGCCCTCATCAGAGAAGGTGCTGGGCTCTATAAGCAAAGCAGAATTGAAGTAGCTCAGAAGAAACAGGAGATGTGCAAATTTAGAGAAATCACCTCAAATGTTCAGATGAATTATTTGTGACTCCCTGTGATAGAGTATTCTTAGCTTATATTAGTCTGATCAGCCACAGTCAGATACATTATAACTTGCTCCAACATAGTGATGTCATTTTGGTCCCCCTCAAAAACCAAGAACAACCAACTAACCAGTCCCTTGTGAAAGCCTTCCACATTTTAAATGACCTTCACTAAAGTCCTCTTCTCACATCTCATTTTGGTCCGGAACCCATACTGGCTTCTTAAAGGCTAAGCCAGGAGGTACAAGCTCCAGCAGGTTCAACCAATTTGGAAAGGGCTCTGTGTTTGCCTTCCAAGGTCCCTAGGGAAGTTTAGAGAGACTCATCACTGGAGGCTGGCAGCCAGGTGATGGATGGTTTTGGTCTCTGCAACTGATAAAGACCTACTAAGGTATGAAGTTGACTCCTGGCTTCACTGTTAAAGGCTGTGCCCATGCCAATGGAAAAAAAAAAGAAAAAGCTAACATTTCCATAACACTTAAGGTTTTGTAAAGTATATATATATATATGTATATTATCTCACTTGATCTTTTCCATGACCCTGTGTGGTCAGTGCTATATTATCCTCATTTAACTGGTGAGGAAACTGAGGCAGAAGTTAAATGACTTGCCTGGGGTCATATTACTAGTAATTGTCTGAAGCTGTATTTGAACTTAGGTCTTCTGACTACGAATCCAGTCCTCTTTCCATTGTACCACTTAGCTGTGTTTAAATGACCAATCTTTAGAATTGAAGCATATTTTGATAAAACTAAGTTGGTGGTAAAATATTATAGATTTTGATCTAGAAGGGACTTTAGAGATCATCAAGTTCAATCCCTCATTTTGCAGATGAGGAAATTAAGTGTCTTGCTCAGGTTTATATATTAAATGTGTGTGTTTGTCCTTCATTGCTGAAGAAGACCATGCCATTAGAGAAATAATGACATGACTTGTACTTGACTTTGTTTTGAGTGAGGGAGGGCTGTGCAGGTCACCAGCCTCACTTCTCCTCCAGAGCCATCTGAATTCAGTGACCAGATATTCATCAGGATGACTGGAGATGACCCAGGATGAGGCAATTGGGGTTAAGCGACTTGCCCAAAGTCACACAGCTAGTGAGTGTCAGTCAAGTGTCTAAGGTAAGATTTGAATTCAGGTCCTCCTGACTCCTGCACTGGCGGTCTGTCCACTGCACCACCTAGCTGCCCTTTATACCTTAAGTAAGAATCTGATGAAGGATTTGAACTCAGATTGTCCTCACTCCAAGCCCAGCACTCTATTTACTACAAATAATGCCACTGTGAAGAAATTATTGCTTGAAAGTTCCAATGGCAACGTCATTTGGGGTATCATCATGTTCTTGCAATATCTCCTTCGCTGTAGATTGTAAGGATCCAATCAGATAATGTATGCAAAACACTTTGTAAACCTAAAGATCACAGGGCAAGTTACATAAATGGATAAATACATACTTTAATATTAGATTGACTGCTAATTAATTACCCTTCTCTGATGACTACTACTTGGCCCAGTGGCAAAAACATTGTATTTGGAATCCTAGTTCCTGGCTCTGCTTAAGTATGACCTTGAATAACTTACTTCAGTTAAATTTAGTTCAGTAAGAATTTATTAAGCACCTACTGTGTGTCAGACATTCTAAATGGGCAGCATGAGTACAAAGGCAGAAATGAAAACTGGAGCAGTTTTAAACCCTACTGATGGAAAACAACATCAATTCAGATAAGCAGATAGAGAATAAAGACAAAGTCCATGGGAAAGGCAGGAGCTTCTGGTTGTGTGGGATCAGGGAAGGCCTTGGAAAGCTGAACCTGGAAGGGAGGTAGAAATCCTAAGGGGGCCTGTTCCCTCATCTATAAAGTGGAGCCAGGGGTCTCTATGGTATTTACCCACTTTAAACCCCATGATGCACCTAATGGGGAGTGATCTCTGCTCCTTCTAGTCTCCTACAACAGTCTGAATTTCTGTGTACTTTCCACAGTATGTTTCATAGCCTCATTAGTTATGCATGTTGTGTTTCCTTTTGTAAAGGTCAACAGTGTCACCCCCAAGTCTTACTTATCTATCTACCCCCAGGACAATGCTTTGTACACAAATAGTCACTAAATAAATCTTCACGGAATTGACTTGCATTTATAGACACATCTGTTGTATAGAATTTCAAATTTAATATAGTTTGTTATAACTATAGCAGCAAGAAATGTTAGTGTGCCACCTGAGAGATGGAAATAAAATAGTCTCATTACAGAAAGGTAGCGTGGTATGGGGGAAATTCAGTTTAATTCAGCAGTCATTTACTAGGTATCTTGTCATATGCAGAGTAATGTGCTTGGCTCTGGGGATACAAAGACAAAATGAAATCATCCCTGCCCTTAAGAAGCTTATGCTCTATGGGGGTGGGGGCGGGGGGGGAGAAGCTACATAGAAGAAAATACAGAATAAATGCAGACGGTCATTTTGGGAGGGAGCACACAGGTATGATGGAAGGTTTGTTCACAACTGAATAGGGATTCCTAAGGGCACAATGGACCGGGATGGATATGGATGGATATGAGGTAGGAGGGAGGAAAGAATGGGGGTCAGGGAAAGGAGTTTAGGCTTCAGCAGTCTACCACTGTAGAACGGGAATTCTGAGGTGAAGTCATAAAATAGCAAGATGTCATACCCTTCATGGTAGCAAAGGTAATGTGGATTTGATGATTTGAGAGATTAGAATAAAGCAAGGTGAGTGCAGGGGTGGGGGTAGGACACACAAATGTGTAGTACCTCATCCTACCTGGTTATCAAGGCACAGGAAGGTCCATGGAATCCTGGGCCAAGAGAATGTAGAAAGGCAAGAATGTTTGAGTCACCCTCAGCTAAGTCACAGGATTACAGCTTTAGAGTTAGAAGAGATCTTAGAGGCCAGTTAGTCCAAAACCCTCAATTTTACAGTTGGGAAACTGAGACACAGAGAGGTTAAATGGCTTGCTTGGGGTCACTAGTAAATATCTCAGGCAGGATGTGAACACAGGTGTTCTTGACTTCAAGTGCAGTAACCTACCCACTATAACAGGAGTGTCAAAGGTTCACTTCTTGCAATACTCTCAAGTACATGGAACCAGATTAAAATGCAGTTAGGAAATATTTAACAAAATGAACAAAAATACAGTAGACTATAGATAATGTTCAGTATGTGATCAGTGGGTATCCTTACATACAATTAAGGGACCCGTGTTTCTATTTGAGACTACACAATATCATACTGGCTTTTCATTCACTCTGATGTTGAATAAATTACTTAATACAAGGCAGGTGAGGTTCAGGAAAAGTTTGGTTATTCTTGGCTTGACTCATGTGAATTGGGAGAAAGAGCACTGGACTGGGAGTCAGAGGACTTGGGTTCTAATCCTAACACTTACTAGCCATGCAAGCTTGAACAAGTCATTTTATACCCCTGGGTCTCAGGTCTCAGTTTCTAGTCTGAAAATAAGAGGGATGTACTGGATGAAATAAAATTATCTTTTTTGGTCTTCAGAGCCCTTTAGCATCTGGCCCTTTCCAGTGTCTTATACTTTACTCTGTACTCAGTAATCTATCAACACCGGCCATTGCGATGTTCTTCACAGAGAACACTTTATCGTTTGCTATCCCCAATGTGGAGATGCTCTCCTTCCTAATCCCAGTCTCTTGGCTTCCTTCAAGACTCAGCTCAAATCCCACCTTCTACAGGGGACTTTCCTCAGTGTATTATCTCTGAGGTTGCCTCCCGTTCAGTGTGTATATATCTTGTACGTACGTAGTTGTTTAAATGTTCTCTCCCCCAATCGAAGGTGAGCTCCTTGAACGCAGAACTGTTTTTGCCTTTGTTTGAATTGCCAGATCTTTGAACCGTGTCTCATACATGGTAAGCACTTAATAAATGCTTGCTGAATGAGCCTTCCTAGCTCTATCATTCTATGATTCCAGCCTAATCCTTTGTATATCTGTATATGCTGGTGATATGCAAATCCCCAGTCTATAATATGGCTTAATCTGACCTCTGGAAAGATAGTTAGAGAGCAGCTGGGTGCTATAGTCAGCTCTAACCAGCTTGTGAAAGCCTCTTGTTAAATTTTCAGTGTGATCATTTACATCTCAGAAATAGGCAATCACTACAAAGTAAAGGTTGATTCAGGCAGTTAGGTAGTGAAGTGAATACAGCACTGGGCTTGGAAACAGGAAGATTTATCTTCATGAGTTCAAATCTGGCCTTAGACACTTACTAGCTTATGACCCTGGGCAAGTCACTTCACCCCATTTGTCTCCGTTCCTCATTGCAAAATGAGCCAGAAAAGGAAATGATAGTATTTCCTCTAGTATTATTGCCCTAGTATTATTGCCAAGAAAACCCCAAATGGGGTCACAGAGACTCAGACATGACTGAGCAACAAGAGCTTGACTTATTGTTCGGTTGATTACCTAGACTTTAGAACGTGTTAATGATGCAGATTAAAATTTCAGGTGTGTGCATGCCTTTTTTTCAGACAGCCTGGTTATTAAATATTTTACTATGTTAAACACAGAGTACACTTCTGTACGGTTCTATACATATTGCTGGAGCTAAGCAGGAGTGGAGTACAAGGCTCAAGAAATGAAGTCATTACCAGACAGGAGGTCTTAGGACTGAAGGCTAATGATAATAGCAATTAGTTATGATAACTGCATTTATATAGGACATAAGGTTCGCAAAGTTCTTTACACCTATCGTCTCATTCAAACTTTACAACATTTCTGCTAGAGAACTTCCTATGTAAAGATTTTTCACTATGTCCCCCATATAGGTCAGTTTTTTCCTTGCTCTATATACCTGAATAAAGACTCAGTTCTATTGGAGTGGAAAAGTCAATGATGCGGGTCCCAGTCCTTGCTCAGCAACTACCTAACTGGAAGACCTTAGACTTTCTGGGCCTCAGTTTCCTCATCCATAAAATTTACCTTTTGGCAGGGCCTTGGATTCTTTCTTGACTTTGCCATCATAACTTCCCCCCCCTTGGAACATCCTTCGACCATGCAAGACCCCTTCTCCCATGGTTGAGTTCCTCTTGAGGTCTCTATTTTGGGCTACATGTCCCTTCCAGTAATATTTCTGCCTCTCTCTAGACTTTTCCACCATGATTCAGCTGCTTTCTTAGTCTGGAACATCCCGCTGCCATACAGCTCCCTTTTCCCACTGGCAAGTTTCTTCTGAGTCTTCCATTTTGGAGACTGGCCCAGGCTAGCCATGTTTCATTCCACTCTCAGCCCTGCTTCTGACTCTCTGGATCCCCGAATGGGGGGGACCTCTCTCCCTTCCTCCCCTCCCCTTTGTAGCTTCTTGTTATATTGCTGTTACATCTCATTAGAATATAAGTTCCTTTAGGACAGAAATTTTCTTTTTTTCTGGTATTTCTATCTCCAGGGCTTAGTATAGTACCTGGCACACGGTAAGTGCTTAATAAATGCTTGTTGCCTGTTTGAATGATATGATTTCTAAGGCCCCTTCAAGATTCAAGATATTATGAGTTCTCAATTCTCAGTCCTAAGAATGTTCCTTTCAGGCATTTGGATTTCTGGTCTTCAGCACCAGCAGAGAAAAAGAGATCAAGCTGCTTTCGGGGGATTAGGGAAGGAGACTCCAGCCCTTTGCCCACTAACAGAGATGAGATTTTTGGTACTAGTCTCCACACCCCCCTCCCCAAGTCTGGGTTTTGTGTTCAATCATCTCTTTTGAAAGTGAAAGATTTTAAAATAGGAGGCTGGAAACTGTTCTCTCTGGAAAGCACTAAGCCAGGCAACTGATGAATAGGGTGAGTTTGCGTTTCTCTTCCCTCTCACAAAAATATTTATTAAATAAAAAAAAGCTCTGAGGAGAATATTAATAGCAAGTAGATGGCTTTGCTGTGTGCCAGTCTGCCTGTTCACAGGGATTTGGGGAGTGTGGGAGCAGGAGAGGGGGAAGGAGAGGAAAAAAGGGAAAGCAGAGTCAAGGGGTAATCACGGAGTGGAGAGCCTGTATCTGATGGACCTTCAGCCTCTCCCCAAACAGGGAGAGGACGTGATATCCCAGCACAGCTCCAAGAGCAGACCAGGTTCTCATGTCCTTAACCAGAAACACATGTGAAGCCAAGAATCCTATTGAAAGTGACGCATTGTAAAACAAAATGTAGCCCAAAGTCCCTTATCCTCACTTTCCTAATCCAAAAACTCTGTAATTCCCTCCAAAAGACCCTCTGGCACAGCCCCTCTCCCTCATCTTCCCTCCCCCTGCAACTTTCCTCACCAGGTTCCCCCCCACATCCCCCCTGGGGCTCAGCCAAGGCCTCCCTGGCCCAAGCTGCAGGGAGGTCTCATGTTACCGAATCTTCATTCCTCTTGTAAAAATACACCCCGGCACGCTCTGCCCGCGCCCTGGGAAGCGTTATCGCTTGGGCTAAACAAATGTGCAGAACCAAAATAATGGACTGAGATGTCAAAATAAATGAACAGAAGACATCTGGAAGAGCTGCTGCCTTCATCTCGTCTCCTCCAGTTTGCTCCCCATCCTCTCCCTCCCCTGATTCTCCAGGTACCTTGCCAACTTCCCAATCCATTAGATCTGGCCAAAGGGAATAGATCTCCGATATTGGGGCACGTTGTCCTCTGAAAGCCAATCTCCTTTCAGACTGAAGACCCAGGCTGCAGAGTTTACTCAAGCCCAAACACCCTGAAGCCCCACAGTTCACAAGAGAAGTAGTCAGTCTTCTGGTCTCAGGTCAGGGCCCTCTGCTGCTGGGGAGTAAATTTATAGGAGGAGTTCATCTCATCACCACTTTTGACGTTTCTAAGGAACTGACACTCTTGGAGGCAGGGGAGACATGATAGAAAGAATGTTGGCTTTGGAGTTAAATGAACTGAGATCACATTCCTTCTCTAATTCTTATTATCTTTTTGATGCTGGACAAGTGACCTAATCCCATCTGGAAAGTGAAGGGACTAACCGAGATCCCTCCAGGGTCTCTTCTAGGTCTAGATCTATGATCATTAAGTAGGCAAGGTCCGCTACATGGCATTCTGTCTCTCCTTTTGCTGATCAGGATAGCTTCTTATACAGTCCAGAACTGAGGAGTGGGAGAGAGAAGAGCAGGAGGAGGCAGTCTCTCCCTGTCTCAAGATCTCAGCCTTCTTTCCCCAACATGCCATTTGTTTCTAATAGTTTCAGATCACAATTTTCCCTTTTCCCAATGTGGACAGCATATAGTTAAAATGTCAGCTTCCTAGAAGTCAGGATGATGGCAGGTTTGAAGGAGGTGCAGGCAGCCAAAAGAACCATGATGCCAGACTGGGCCTGTCTAGGAAGGGATCTTCCGAATCAGCCTTTCATTGTGTGAATGACTCCAAGCAGTGAGAAGTCACCCCCTGATTCAGCTTCTGAAGCCTTTGAAAAAATGCTCCCAATTTCTTCAGAAATCTCCTTTAGAGCCTTTAGAGGCTCCCTTTAGAGGCTAACACCAGCTTCAGCAGATTAGAAACCAACACCAAAGCTAAATGAGCTGCCTTAAGAGTGCTAGAGTCCAGTGCAGATGAAACTAGATTTGGATGTGAGATGACCCATACAGAAAAGGAACACTGGTGCCTCTGCAGCAATGGAACAGGGCACTAGCTCACAGAGAACAGCTCATGAGGCTCTAGGATGTAAAGATTTACAGTGTTTTCCTTGAGAGAATGCTAGGTTTCCCTGTGAGAGTGGTAGCAGGCGCATCATTATCTTCATTTCGCAGAGGAAGAAACTGAGGCCTAGGAGATGAAGTGATTTGTCCATAGTCCCACAGTCTGTAAGAGGGATATTGATATAAATGATGGATAAGATGGGATTTGAACTCATGTCTCTTGATTCCCATTATATCACCCTCCTAAATAGTTACCACTTTTAAGAGTCCAAAGTGGTTCAGTGTACCTCATAACTGACTTTCTCTGTCCTACCTAATTCCACTTTCCCCATCTCCCCTTCTCTCCATCCCACCCATATCTCAACCCAGTTCAGTATTTGTTGGCCCAGTATTTGAGGTCTATTTCCTTTGGCCAGAACTAGTGGACTGGGAAGATATGAAGGCACTGATGCCTTGGCACAGGCACAAGTCATTTCTTGTACACTTTCAGTGATGAGAAACTCATTACCTAGATAGCTTCTAAAGATCTTGTCAGTTCTAGTACTATGATTCTGTACAGTATCTCTCTCTCTCTCTCTTTCTTTCTCTCTCTCATTCTCTATCTATCCTATATAGCTTTTGTCCCTCTGTTTTTTTTTTAAGGGAAAATCCTGGAAAGAAAATTACCACCAGTTACATAGTGAATTATGGGGCAGGTGAGGGTGGTGAGGAGGGCAAAAAACAAACAATATGAAAGTTCTGGGTATTAGTGTGGTTTACTAAACGTTTCTGTTGTGGTGGAATTGGGATATATTTAGAAAGACCTCAGGACCAAATATGGCGTGGTGAGGCATGAGACTGGCAAGGGACAGAGATGAATAGCCACCAATTGAACGGTAATAAAACCTTCATTTGTCCTATTTCCTGACTCATTTTATCCAGAAAGATCAAGTGTGGCATCATCCCCTTGGGTGTCCCCTTAGGATGGGTCTTCAAACTTGAAGTCTGATCTCACCTCTCCCTGAAGCTGGTTGCTGAGCTGGACTCTGGTCCCAGCACCATATTGAAGCTGCCTTCATACACATTGAGGGTGATTGGGACTGTTTAGTCTGCTGGGCACATTCCTGGATTTCTAAAATAAATAGCAGATTATGAGTGACTCGGCCTCACACTGTCAGCTAGCCAAGCTGGAAGCCTTTGAGTGATCCCTAGGGATGGAGCCATGGGCCTGCAGGGGAGAGGGTGATTGTCAAGGGTGTGGGCTACTTTGCATAGCTCTCTCCACTCATGTCAATATTTAGGGATGGGGAGCCTAGAAACTTACTCTGAGGTGCTGGTGGAGATGTAAATGGGAGAAAACATCTGGCCTTTGAGGGGAAAGGAGACAGACTCTTCAGGGTTTTTCTGAGAAGGTATAACAAAGAGAAAAGGAGATCAGCGGAGAGAATCCTTCCTAGTCATTTCCCCTTAGACTTTTTGACTCCTGTATAGCCTGCCAGGGGCCAGATTGATAGTATCTCCACCTGTCCCACGATCCCATCCCAATGGCAAGAAGAAAGGCCCTCTGCTGTGGTTCCCTTTTCCCCATTTCACCCTTCGCTGGATCATTTTATGCCTCTATTCCCACTGCTAATTCAAACTAATTAAAGTATAAAATAGGATAATTGTTTCCATCCCCACACTCTTTCCTCACCAGCCCTGGTGGTGAGTTATATCCCTTCTTAGGGAGTGGTTGGCCCTGACAAGTTGGGTGGAAATGGGATATTAGGTTTCCCTTAGCCTGCTGCTTGGCTTTCACTTGGCCAATGGCCTGATTTTCACTATCGTCTGCCTTCCACTAGACCCTGGAGATCTGAGTAGCACTGAATTTTATAAACATCTGTTGATTCATTGCTCCTGGTATGTAGGTAGTAGACTGGCATCCTGTCAATGGAGCACCTGGCCAATTAGATGGATGGGGAATTAGTTCCCAATTCCCTCCTCTCTCCCCTACTTCCCAACATATTTGTCTTAGGTCCATTAATGGTACATTAACATTGACTTGTTGGGCAATGGCGCTAAATACCTTGACACCTCTTACTAAGCCCTATTTCTTAATTGCTTTTAATTGACTTAAAAGAAAAACAGAGAGGAAAAAAGAAGTTTATGCTGGATTCCTATAGATCTATGAGTAAAAGAATGAATCTCCGAGGCAGTGTCCATGTTCTGTTCTCTCTGGATCTTGTCTCTGTGCTCATGGACCCAAGAATCTTACAAAAAAGTTGATTAGAGGGATAGAAATTGGTTCCTGGGGCTAGGGGCAGGATAAATAAAGTCTGCTTCTTCTTTGCTGAAGCACTGACCTACAATGAAATACCATTCTCAACATGTCTTGTCATATCAGAGTTTTTCCAGAATTTTAGGGTCTTCTAGATGTCATTTCATCCAGCCTCTGACCTCTAATCTTAGCCCTAGTTGATGACGGTTTTAACATTCCTCCAAAGAAGGAGATTCTACACACCGACTTGGTCACGAGTTCTTCCTTTGGTCTGACCACACTTCTTGCTGTATATGTAATCTGTGTCCATTTCTTCTTGTCATACCCTTTTTGTGAGGGTATGGCCTGGATACTGTATGGTGCTGCTGATGCTGTCATTCAGTCATGTATGACTCTCTGTGACCCCATGGACCATACTGTCTATGAGGTTTTCTTCACAAAGATACTGGAGTGGTTTGCCATTTTTCTCACAAGTGGACCAAGGCAAATAAAGGTTAAGTGACTTGCCTAAGTAGGTTTCAAAGGCTACATTTGAAATCATGTCTTTTCTGACTCCAGGTTCTGTACTCTATCTACTGAACTACCTAGCTGTCTCCTGGTAACATATATACATATGCATATGTACATATACATGCATACGTAAATAATCGTAGTAATTTAGAATTGCAAGAGACTTGAGATTATTCAACATAATCCATTCAATCCAATCCAACAAATACTTGTAAAGCAGCTACTGGATGTAAGGACAGGACTTGGAACTACAGGAGATATATTTAATAAAATCTGAACCCTGCCCTCATAGATCATATGTGTGTGGGTGCACATGCATGGTCATCTAGGTATCCGTGTGTGTACATGATTGGTATATGACAATTGGTGGTGCATACCACCTACCTAAATATAATACATAATAAATGCCTAAGAGAGTTTAAACTCAAGTATTACAATTGGTCCAAGGTACAGGAGAGACAAGGGTGAAGAGGAAAGGAAAGCAATCCAGGCATAGGGAAGAACATGAGGGAAGGCAGAGAGGTAAGAAAATTAAGAAGGTGTTTGGGGGGCAGAGAGTGTGTGTGTAAATTTAAATAGCTTATCCAAGGTCATGGTTAATTAATAGAGCCCAGGTCTCCTGTCTTCTTCAGGTCATCCATGCTCTTTTTCCATCATGTGATCCATTCTCTTCTATTTTATAATTGCTTGAACACCCCCAAACAGGTATTTCCACGGGAACTGTCAGACAAGGCTGCCTTGTATTTTTCAATGTTTCCCCTGAAAGGACTCAGCTTTCCAGGGATGTTCTCTGTGTTCACAATGTCTCAGCCTCAGACAGATGGGCCTTGAGTTGTTCTTGGCTCCCATCCCTGATCTCGACCCCTCGTTAAATCAGTTGGGCACCTGTTTCTACAATATTTACAGCTGCTCAGGTGCCAGGGTTAGGTGCTCCACTGCAAATTGCCCTTAGAACCCCCTCTCCCTGGATTACAGCTCCCCTGTGGCACAGGGCACCCCTCTCCACCCCATACATCTCTACAGACAGCTCGGTGGCATTAGACCAAGATTCCTGCCATGACTGGTCAAAGTCTCTTACTGAAACTGTTATTGCATTATCACTGTTCATAGCCCAGGATAAGAAAGAGGTGGAAAGCTAAGAGAATAGATACAGTTGAGGATGGAAAGGGTGTTTACAAGTTGTGGCACCCATCAGGGACAGAATTAATACTTGTGGAACAAAGGCCATTTATCCCTCCAAAGTCTTTTGCTCATTGACTCTTTTTCATCTGATCCATCACCACCCCCTGCCCAATCCTTCTCCCCTCATGAATCTATGGCTTTGCAAACCATTTTCAAAAACCATTCATCCACAAATAAATCAAATATATTTGGAGGCAAAAGTATTCATGGCACCTCCCAATGCATCCAATTTGGCAATCATTTATTAAGTGCCTACTAGGTACAAGGCACTGTGCCAGGCACCTAGGACAAAATGTAAAAACAAAAACCAGATCTTGCCCTCAAGAAGCTTATATTCTGCATTTCCCAGGGCTCCATCACTCACTGAGTGACTCCTGTCAGCACAATATTGTGAGGAGTGCTAAGCTTCAAGCCAGAAAGAATCTTGGGTTCAAATTTTGGCTGTAACATTTACTAGTTGTAGGACCTTGAGCAAGACAAGTGACTTGTCCTTTAAAACCTCAGTCTGCTAGTTTGTAAAATGTCTGTCCTTACATACCTGTTGTGAATAAAATGCTTTATAAAACTTTAAAATGCCATTTATATGTAATTATTATTACCATTTTTATAATTTATTACTTATAATTATAATCATACATACTTATATAATATACTTATATATAATAGTATAATACTTATAATTATAGTATAAATTATTATTTATTATCATTTCTTGTTTTCTCACATCCTAGGACTAAGAAAGGCCAAGTCACACCACAGTCTACCTCAGTCAGACTCATTCTCATGAAAATAAAATAGAAAAAAGAGACAAAGGAGATAGAATTACCTTTGGGCCTGCTGGCTGCCATATTTCAGATATGAACCAGTGGGCCAATGATGATTTCTATGCTATTTTATTCACTCTAGGAAACTCTTATTTTTTTTTCCTTCTGTTTCAATTTTATTTTCTGTTGTATTTTTTTTTGGGGGGGGGGAGTAGTTGAGGAGATGAGGGGATGGGATGCTATTTTTTGTTATTTTCTGTGCTTTTAAGTATCTGTAATTTCTCCATCCAGGTATCAGCCTCTAACCAGGAGAGTTCAATTCTAAGGCATGGCTCTGTGGGAACAATCTGCTATTTTTGGATCTCCCTATAGTTCAGAACTGCTTTAAGATTCCCAGGAGGACCCCACCAATCTGGAAGAAGAGCCACAAACTTCATTCTCCTCTGACCAGGACTCACATCACCATCTGCCCCCCATGATTGGTGGAATCCATAGACCAGTGTCTGGGAAGTCACACCTGCCTCATTCTTATCATATTATCTTCCCTTACAACAAGCTGAATTAGAAATTCTCATGTAGGCCCTCTGCCCTGCCTCCCCCCAAACCCCCATGGGATGGCTTTCTTATCTTCCCACAAGTATTTCAAAGGATTATAATAGTCTACAGTTAGTTACATGGCACTTCAGCATCCCTGTGAGGTAGGTAGTATCAGCATTTTATTATTTTAATCTTCTAGAATAGGGAAAATAAGGCCCAGATGGGATAAATTCCCAGTCACACAGTTGAGATATATTACAGTCAGGATTTCAGTCTGGATTTCAGGTCCTGAGTTCTTTCTACTAGGCCAAAAAGAATCTAGAGCTTACAGGCACTTTATTGATAATATTAGCTCACACTTGGATAAGCACTTTAATGTTATAATATACTTTGTATACATTATCTCATTTGATGTTCACAATAACTTTGTAACATAAGTGCTGTTATTATCCCCCTTTACAGATGAGGAAACTGAGGCTGCACAGCTAGCAATTGAGGTGGGATCTGAATGCAGGTCTTCCTGTAGTTATAGCCACTGTGTCACATTGCCTTAAAAACACCTAAATGAGTGAAAGACTTAAATGAAGAATATGAGAATTTTTATGTATGAGGAATATGAAGACCAGAGAGGACAAGTATGCAGTTAATAACTGGCAAAGGGCAGCAGGTAGTTCAGTGGATACAGCGCCTGACCTGGAGTCAGGAAGACTCAGTATCCTGGACTAAGACCCTTACTAGCTGTGTGACCCTGGGCAAGTCACTTATACTGCTTGCCTCAGTTTCCTCATCTGTAAAATGAGCCAGGATGTTTAGAGAAAATAAAAGCAGTCCAATAGCTATATGCTAACCCTAGGTACACTAATGAATAGAAAACTTTTGATCTGTATCCACTTCTTCTGTACTGTACTGCACCTTCTGCCTTCTGCACATTGCTGCATTTCACTAAATCTCCCAGTTATCTAATGCCCTTCTATTGAAACTGGGTTACATCTTACCTTAAGTAAGGTTTAGTTCTTCAGAGTTGTTCTTCTCTACCCTTGGCCCCCAACAATACTTTTATTCTCTTGGCTCCCTGACCTCAATTGGTCATCCTAGTAACAGAAAATTGATACTAATGCACTCTATCCACTGTATTACCTACCTGCCCTCATCTTGTATATAGTAGGTGCTTAATATGTCTGTTAAATGGTATAGAGGAAAGGGCAACGAATGGATTTGGAATCAGAGGACTTGGTTTTGAAGCTCAGCTTTGCTACTTATTACCTGTGACCTTGAGTTAGTCAACTCCTCTCTTTTGGCTTCAGTTTCCTCATCTGTAATATGAAGTAGTTGGAATTGATGTCTTCTAAGGTTCCTTCCAATTCTAAATTTATGATGGTATGAAATAAATGAATATGTGTGTGTGTAGATACATTTTACCATTCTCCCAGGTATTTATTTGTATTTTCAAAGTAACCAGAATGAAGTAAAATGAAAGGAATTCATCATCACTGTTGGATATAGAAAGTGCTGTAACAGGTTCATAGGTGAGTTACTTTGGGGATAGACTGACTTTCCTGATGACCTTCAAATTATGCCACAGATATGATCCACTTACATGAAAAACCAACTCAGACTCTAAGTTCAGAATCTGTAACGTTTGGCAAGCTGGGGTGTTCAGGGCCATCATCCACCTGGGACTGGTTCTGCTCCAGAGAGAGGGCCACATGAAAGCGAAAAAAGGAAGGAGGAGCCAAGTGGATCTTCATGCTGCGTGCATGTGTCCCACATATGGTGTGTGCCGTCTGTTCCTAGGCAATGTTTAAGTTAAAATTCCATCTCTGTTCTCTGGATGTGCCATATCCCCCCGTCTAGTTCTCTTGTGCTCCTTCTCACCCATCAATGTATACTTGACTCAGGTCTTCTTGCTCTGGAGTAGGGGAGAGCTGGGGACCTTCTCAGGGCTCAAGGGAAAAAAGGCAGGGGAGGTGGAAGGATACCAGAAACCTTGGTAGAACCAGTTTGGAAATGTCAATTAAGAATCAATCAACAGCCCTTTTCTGGCATCTTCTGCTATCTTGTCAGGGACCCCAAATTTAGAGACTTGGATTCACCACCAAGAGCCCTTTAAGAGAAGCAACAGGGTATGGGGCTGAGAGCCAGGAGAGCCTTATTCTAATGCATGGTTCTCCATTTAGGCAGCCATGGGACCAGCAGCAAGTTACCTTACTTCTCTGCGGTTCAGTTTCCTCCTCTCTAAAATGGGGGGAATTGGGTTAGATGACATCAAAGGTCTCCACTAGCATCAAAATCCTAAGTCCCTTTTAAAACCATGGGCCCCTGCTTGGAAGGAAATATCTTTTCCTTCTCTTATACACTCCCACAGTACCTAGCAGCCAGTTAGGTGGTGCAGCAGATAAAGGTATCAGCGCTAGTCAGGAAGACTCATCTTCCTGAGTTCAAATCTGGCCTCAGACTCTTACTATCTGTGTGACCCTGGGTAAGTCACTTAACCCTGTTTGCCTCAATTTCCTCACCTGTCAAATGAGCTGGAGAAGGAAAGGGCAAGTCATTCCAGTATCTTTAATGGGAAAACCCTAAATGGGGTCATGAAGAGCAAGACATCGCTGGACAACCAACAAAACTACCTAGTACCATGCTGCATGAATGACTGTTGCCCAACAATGTTGGTTGAATGAAAGACAGAATCTTGTCCCTTCCTTTCATTTTCATTTTCTTAAGTTAATTTTAGAAAATTTCCCTTTCCCTACTGTCAGTCACATATGATTCCAGAGAAACTATGGTCAGCCTTTCCCCTCTTCTCTTTCTCCATAGTTTTTTTCTATATTTGGCTAGGAACAGCCAAAAGTTTTTTCTTCCTATATTTGGATTCTCTCTAGTTATAGAAGATCAGAGCTAGCACATTCCAGTTTTTACCATTTAACTGGAGTATGAATGTTTCATCAGGACATGTGGGAAACTGAGGCACAGATTGGTAGCTAGTGTGATACAGGAGAAAGAACAGTGACTTTGAAGTCAAAGGACCTGGATCCAAATTCCACTTTTAGTGGGTCTCATTTTCCTCATCTATAAGATGAAGAGATTGGATTGGGTGCCCTCTGAAATTACTTCTAGCTTTAGCCCTGGATCTAGTTTCAGGAAGCTAGGGAGTGCTGGACTTGGAATTAGGAAGATATGAGTTCCTTACTAGTAAGTGACCCTTACTAATGGTGTGACCCTGGCCAAGTCACTAACCTCTGTCTGCCTCAATAAAATGAAGATAATAGTAGTACCTACCTCCTGAGGCTACTGTTGAAGATAAAATAAGACAATATTGTAAAGCAATTTGCAAACCTTAAAGTATTGTTTAAATGCTAAATCTTATTGATGCATGATCCTGTATACAACTTTAATGTCATGAGATTTCCTTGAAGTCTCACAGCAGATTGCATATGCCCAGGCTCCCTCTCCCAGGCATGACCTCACCCTCTCACAGCTGGTTGAGTTTCATCTGGTCTATGCAAGTGTGAGCTAAGATGGAGATTTCTTCTCTCACTCCTGATTCCTCGCTTGGGTTGGTCCCTTACAAGACTGGTCCAAGCACCAAGGCCTGGATTATTTACACCTTGTTGGCTCCCCAGAGCAGCAGACTCTGCTGGCCCACAGGTCATAAATCTACCTCCTAATCACACCAAGATGCTCTGTGCAGTCTGGCCTGTTCTTGTGGGGCAGTTTATCATATTCAGAGACATGGAGCTGCGGCTGGGGCAGCAGGCATTCAGGAAGTAGCTGGCCCCCAAATGTCTCTCTCTAATTCCCCTTGAAAGATCAGGAGTGAACAGGAGAGAAGAGCCAGGCGGTGGAGTGCACAGAGCCCCAGTCTTGTAGGCAGAGGATTTGTGTTTCAGTTCTGATAACTATGGAACAGCTATGTGACTGTACATGTGAACCTCTGCTTCATTATCCATAAAATGGCGATACTCATAGACGAAGGCCGATATATTAAGTATAAAGCCAGTTTTGGAGTCAGGAAGATCCGGGTCCAAGCCTTGTCTGTCATAGGTATTAACTGTGCAGCCACAGCCCAACCAGCTAACTTCTCAGTGTGCTAGGTAATGCTCCAATAGTATAAGCTACAGAGGAATTGCCAACATTCATGAGGGAAGAGGATTTCTGCACAGTCAGTGCCTCATGCTGATGACGTGATAGGTTCCTTCCCCAAACCTCTCCCTTTTAGCAGGGTTGCTATAAAGCAAGTATATTAGAAACCTTAACATTCTATAGAAATAGGAGTTATTATTATGATTGCTAAAACCCAGGTGACCTGGGCTCAGGCTTCCTTTTGGATTTCCAAATGGCAAAGTCCAATGATGTCAGTGAACAAACCATAATCTCTGCACAGGTGCTCCCATTATCATTTCTGGGCAGCCTTGGGATGTCAGCACTCACCTGTCTCTCTGACATGACGTACAGGTAACGCTGGTCAATGGAGAAGGCCATGTCCCGGAGGATAGGGCTCCCATCTTTGAGAATGGAGACCATTTCATACTGAACCCCTCCATGGGGAGGGCCATCTGCCCGAATCTGAAAGAGAATCAGAGGTGTCCTTAGCATCTCCACAAAACTTTCTCCCATAGTAATTTATTTGTGCTTCTCACAAGATCCATTTTGTTTGACTCCTACTTAAATATAGAATTCTCCCTCCTAGACTCTACACTCTTATGATCTCAGGGACCAAGTCTGTTTCATCTTCCTGTCATATCTCCCTGCACTTAGCATAATGTCTTTGCATGCTTTAGAGTTTAACAAATCTTTGTTGAATTGAACTGAGTTGAATTGAATTTACTCTTAACCCACTTTGGAGGGGAAACCATTAATTGCTCTCCCCGAGACTTGTAGTATCCCATCTCACTCTACCTTGTCCAAAAGAAGATGAGGAAATTACTAAGTTTTCCTTGGTACAGAGGATGAGTACTAGGTGTGAACTCAAAAGTCTAGGGTTCAAATACTAGTTCTGATACTTATAAATGGCATGAACTTATGCAGGTCATTTCTCTCTGGGCCTCAGTTTCCTAATTTTCAAAATAAATGAGCTGACAATTCCTATGACTTCACAGGCAGGCTAAAATGTTCCCCAGCTACTAAGAGGTGGGGAGCTCCAGTTTCCTCATCTATAAATGGAGATAGTAATAGCATCTACCTCACAGGGTTGTTGTGAGGATCCAATGAGATTACATATGTAAAGTGCTTTATGATAAACCTTAAGGCGAACCTGTAAATACTAGCTCTTATGGATGTGTCCCTGAGATGGGACTGGCCTAAGGTGAACCATAGTGGTTCTGGTTTCTACAAATCTGTAGATTGGACGTGTGAATCTTTGCTTGCATGTTCTCACCAGCTACATTTTAGCCAGCATGCAAATGCATATATTTATGCCTGTCTGCCTGCCCGGGCATGTTGGCTGCAAGATGGTGACATTCAGGGGGCACTGCTATATTTGGAAGGGAAATGAGGCCAGATCCTGAAACCCAACCAGAGAGAGAAAGAGGCAGGTTTCCATGTTGATGGTCATTCAGGCAGTATGATTTAAGGGGGCCTGAGAAGGTTCCACCTCAAAGTATCTCCCCAACTCAGGTTTGTCACTGATGCCTGAAATTCCATCACTAGATATTCATTCCTTTGGGTAAAGGCACTGACCCTTGTAAAAAATACAAATATCCTGGAGAGATGTTCATCCATTATCAGTCAGTAGCATGTTAGTTTATTAGATCCTGTCAATTCTGAAGGCTGGATGAGAGCTGAGAGCTGAAAGCAGTTTTTAATAGGAAGAGATTTCACCCATAAAGCACAGGGGTCTGATTACCTGGGGTGGACACAGTCAAGTTTGACTTCCACCTACTTTTCTAAGCTTTCTGCATGCTACCCCCATAATACATTCTACTTTCCAGGTAAATTGGCCCACTTGCCCTTCCCCATGCAGCCCATTTCAACTTCTATTTCCTTGCCTTTGCTGAGGCTACGGTTATCTCCACCTTCACCTTAGAGAATCCCTACCTTCTTTCAAAGTTTGGTTCATGGGATGCATTTTACAGGAGGTCTTTCCTCATCCTTCTTCCTCCATCTCCAATTTCCTTGTGGAGTATACCTGAATATACTTATGTGTATTTATTTCCCCTGCCATCCACCTCCCCTCTTTCCCCATTGAAAACAAACTCCCTGAGAGCAAGGAGTTTCTTTTTTTTTTCTTTTGTATCTCAAGCATTTAGTCAGTTCCTGGCCCATACTAATCAATCAATCCATAAACTTTATCAAGTGCTTACTACTGGCCCAGCACTGGGCTAAGCATTGGAAATACAAAGAGAAGCAAAAGATAATCCTTTCCTTCAAGGCACTTATAACCAAATGGAAGAGCCAACCTGCAGAAATATATATATATATATATATATATACATACATATATATATATATATATATATGTATGTATATATATATATATATTCAAAGCAAATTATATACTGGATAACTGGGAAACAATTAAAAGAGGGAATTAAGAGGGGTTGGAGCTTAATAAATGCTTGGTTAATAAAGGAATGAATGGAGCAATTTTGCAGCAGAAATCTAGGTACTTAGACAGAAGCCCAGATTCCTAGTGAGGGAAGTTTGTGAAATAGAAAGTTGAAAGGAAACAAGTATGTATTAAGTACCTACTGTGTGCCAGGCAGTGTGCTAAACCTCAGGGTTACAAAAAAAGGCAAAGGACAATCCCTCTTCTCAAGGAGTTCATGGTTAAATGTAAAAAACTATGTACAAAGAAGAAACATACAGGATAAACTGTAGATAATCAACAGAGGGAATGGGCCTGAAATTGGGAAGATTCATCTTCCCGAGTTCCGATCTGGCCTCAAACACTTAACTAGCTGTGTGGCCCTGGGCAAGTCACTCAACCCTCTTGGCCTCAGTTTCCTCACCTGTCAAATGAGCTGGAGAAGGAGATGGCAAACCACTTCAGTGTTTTTGCCAGGAAAACCCCAAATGGGGTCAGGAGAGTTAGATATGACTGAAAATGATTGAGGAACAAACAACAAAACAGAAGGAGGGCAAAGAAAAGAAAGCTAGAATAGCATCGCTTTTTCCTCCACCAATACAAGTCCTTTGTATCCTTGGAGGTGCAGCTCAAGTGACACCCAGCTCATCCCTGAAATCCTCTCAGATCACTTCTGTCCACACTTACCACTTATTCCCCTTACCTGAACTATTGTTTATAACATACATTCCGGGCACTTAATTATATTCAATGCAGTACATTATATATATTGTCTTGCTATAGAAGTAAGTCTGATCACCCCCTGACCCTGCAAAAAGACTGTGTAAGGTCTTTGTATCATGCTCCCATTTGGGAAGGATATTAGTAAGCTAGAGAGAGACAAAGGCTGGAGATCTTGCCATATGAAGGAAGTAGGGATGCTTAGCTGGGAAAAGGACAGACTAAAGCCAAGATGGAGGTGGGGTGAAGACCAGATGTCTCTCTTCCAGTATGTGAAGCTCTATTGTTTTCCCTGTTGGAATGTGCACTTCTTGAGGGCAAGGTTTTTTTGTCTTTCTTCAGTCTCTGTCTCTCAGCCTGTTCCATACTAAGCACTTAAGAAATGCTTGTTTATTTGGGGCAACTAGGTGGCACAGTGGACAGAGTGTAGGGCCTAGAATCAGGAAGAATTCAAATCCAACCTCAGACAAACACTACTATTTAATCTTGTACAAATCTCTTTACCCTCTGTTAGCCTCAGTTTCTTCATCTGTAAATGGGGAAAATCATAGAACCCATGTCTCTGGATTGTTGTAAGGGTCAAATGAGATAACAGTTGTAGAGTGATTATCACAGTGCCCAGCGTAGTAAGTACTATATAAATGTTATATAATTGCTGCTGTTATGATTGATTGATTGACTGTCAGGTGGAAGAGAATTTAGCCTCATTCTGCTTGGCCCCAGAGGACAGAAGCTAAAGGAGCACAGGACAGATCCTGCTTTGAGGAAAGAAGAAATATTCCAACAATTAGAGGTACCCCCAGGAAGAAGGTTTTGTTTTGGTTTTGGCATTTTTGAGAGGCAGTGGGTGCCCTTTCCTTGGCGATTGTCAAACAAAGCCCGGATAACCACTTGATGAGAAGGCCATAGAGGAGTCCTTGTTTGGGCATGGACTGGATCAGATACAGCTTGTGAGGTCCCTTCCAACGGAGAAATTCTGGGAATCGGGGATGTCAGGAGTATCTATTTCCTGTGGGGGCCCCTCAATTCCTACTAGAGAATTCAACAAATACTTTTGCAACAGAACTGAACTGGAAGCCGAACAACTCAGGCTCCTTAGCCTCAGTGCCATAGTCAACATGAGGCTGCCAAGTATTTCTCTTGGATGATTTTAATATTAGGTTCTCTTTTACATCTACTGTGTGGGACTGTTGCCGTGGGGAGAGTGCCTTTTGAATCTTAAAGAGCTATGGAGATTTGAGTTGTTATTATCATTATTAATTCTATTTCTGTTATTTCCACCTGTCCCCTTTGGTGTCTCTCCTGACCAGTATCCGGGCCTCCTCTTCTGTTTGCCAACCCCCACTGCCACCCCCAACGTGAGAGAAGATGAACAGAGGCCACAGGGGTGGGGTTTCTGGCTAGGATTACTGCAGGCCTGGGGGAGGGAGATCAGTCCAGTGGGCCACATTCCTCTGTTCTGTCTAGAATTTGCACACTTGCCAGAGAAACATGATAAGGGCACAGCTGGCGCCTGTTTGGAGGACAGCTGTGGACTGTGGGCCCAGGGCCAGGGTGGGGGAGGTGA
Organism: Bettongia penicillata ogilbyi; assembly: GCA_023548195.1. Classification (NCBI taxonomy): domain Eukaryota; kingdom Metazoa; phylum Chordata; class Mammalia; order Diprotodontia; family Potoroidae; genus Bettongia; species Bettongia penicillata. The sequence goes on from JAJHZJ010000070.1 coordinate 4,238,596, forward strand.
GGTCCCAGTCCCTGCAACTTTCATGGACTGGGGGCCCCAGTTCTCCACTCCCTTCCTTTCCTGTGACCACTTGTGGCTCAATCTTCAGAGGGAAGGGGGATGATAAGGGGGTACTGGCACTGTCCACCTCCATTCTTCTAATGCTGGCAACATTGTGGGACAGGACCTAGCACTGGGTGGAAAAGCAGACCTCAGGGGTATAGCACTAACCCACCCCTATTTTATTGTTCCCCTGTTGCTCTCCAGTTCTGTACTTTCCTCTCCCCCATCTCTTCTTCAAGCCTTATTCTCCTCCTCTTTCCAACCTGATGTTTAAAGCAGTTGCCTTGACAACTACTGCTGAAATCTCTCCTTCCTGTGTTTGGGAGTAGGGGGAAGAAGGTCATTTGTTTTCCTTTCCCATGCTGGGGTCAGGGGGACCTTTAGTTTTTGGATAATGGGATCATTGATTTAGAATTAGGAGGGACATCGGTGGTCACCTGGTCAAATCCCCCTGATATTACGGAGGAGGAAACTAAGGCCCAGAATGGACAGGACTTGAACCCAGGTCCTCTATTCCTCAAACTACTTTCCACAGTATTACATAGCATCTTTTTGTCTTGAACCACCGTATCATATGCATCTTCCTCCACTCCTGAGGACTAATTCTAACCCCCTCCTCCACCTCCAAATAAAAGTGTTCTCTGACAGCAGACAGGTTGTGATTAAGCATAACAGACTTTGAACTTTCATGGAAGAGACAGATCCAGGCACATCCATTAAAAAGAAGCATCTTTAAAAATCCTGACAAAGCTTGGGTCCTTGATCCTTGACCACTGCATCAGCCAAGTAGCCCCTTCTGTAGTAACTAAAGGGAGACTGGGAAGACTGGGAGTCAGGGGTCTTGGCTTGCCCTGCTGTGTACATGGCTACTCCTTGGCTACTCAGCTTTTCTGTTCCTTAAAGTAGGGAGACTGGTCACTGCATTGCATCAAAGAATTTAGAGCTGCAGGGGATCTTGGAAGGCTTCAAATCTAATCCCCTCAATTTACAGATGAGGAAATCAAGGCCCAGAGAAAAAAAATGACTTGCCCAAAGTCACAGAGACAGCAAATTGCAGACTTGGGATTCAAACCCAAGTCTCTTGACTTCAAAAACCAGGCTGTTTCCAATATACTTTGCTCCTTTCCTGGTCCTACAAAGGGGTGTGAGAAGGAAGTCCTGATACATCTTCTCATTTCTTCCCCAGGACAGTGACCTGCAAGCTTTGCTCACACAAGTGGCTCAGTCCCTCTGAGTCCCCATCCAGCTCTCCTAGTCAGGGTTACAAATTAAGCTGCTGGGGGTGAGAACAAGCTTTCTCTCCACATCTAGGACTTGACCTGGATGACAGAGCCAGACTCCAGTAGGAAGAATCCAAAGGCAGGGCTCTGGAAGGGCTAGCTCTCCAGGACAGGGTTGGGGGATGCAGGCAGGAATCAGGTTAGATGATGTAAACTAACTGGGTGGAAGGGCACAAATTTTCTGAACCCTAGACAGATTCCAAACCAACTATTAAAGTTCTGTTTTTTTAAAACTGAATCAGAAAATAATTCAGAGATTAAAAACAACAAACAAACAAAAGAGCTAAGTGAACAAGGGCCAAAATGAGCCCAAATTAACCTGATAAGTTATCTGGTTCAAGTTCCTGATTAAGAGAGCAAGGTCAAACCAAGAAGTTTCTCCCTCCAAGCTAATGCAGCCCTTACCAGTCCCGCCCCCCGCCCCCCGCCTCGGGGATCACCCAAAGTAGTTGAAATAGGAACTGGGTGCTGAGCAGAAAAATGGATCAAAAGATACCTTTTCAAGATCAGGTCCAATGAGATAATATTTGCAGAGCACTTAGTAGGGACCTGGCACATAATAGGGACCTGGCTTGTCTGTGTTATCCCTTTTCACTTCCTCCATTTTCTTGACTCTCTCAGGGCAGTATAGCAGAGTGGGGAGAGTCTGGGTCTGGGATTCTGAGACTCGTCTCCTAACTCTGCCCCTTATCTGGGCTACCCATGCCACGCTTCATAGACAGCTGTTGTGTAGTACAAAACACATTAGTCTTGAGTCAGAAGAACTGTGTTTGAACACCAGCTCTGCCAACTAATAGCTATGTGATTTTGGGCAAATCATGTTATCTCTCTGAGCCACAGTTTACTCATCTGGAAGATGGGTACAATATTTGTATTACCTATTCCACAGGATGGTTGGGAAGTTCAAACGGGATTATGTATTTAGAGTGCATGCAAAATGCTACAGGGACTGGAGTGTTTTCAATAGTATATGGATCTACCAGATGAGAAAAGTCCCTCCTCCAATGTAATTTATAGTCTCTGAGTTGCCTAGGGCACAAAGTGGATTAAGTGATTTTTTTTTTCCAGGTCACAAGGCCAATGTGTCAGAAGTAGGACTTGAATCCAGGTCTTTCTGACTCTAACGCCAGTTCTTTATCTACTATACACACAGCTTTTCACAATGCTGTCTAAATATCTATTATTCTTGTTATTATTAAGCAAATCAATTTCTAAGAGCCTAATGTTTCTTTCTATGCCAGGAAAGATAATACCATTCATTATCTGCCATTGGTGGTGATGGGTCTAGAGTCAAGAAGACCTGAGTTAAAAACTGACTCAGACACTTACTAGCTGTGTGATCCTGGGTAAGTCATTTAACCCTGTTTGCCTTCATTTCCCCATCTGTATAACGGGGATACTGATAGCAACAATATCCCAGGATTGTTATGAAGAACAAATGAGATAATAGTTAGAAAGTGCTTAGCATAGTACCTGCCACCTAGGAAGAGCTATATGAGTATTAGCTATTATTATTACTATTTTCTGAAGTCATATAATGCTAGAATGAATAGAGAATGTAGAGATCAACCCTTTATTTGACAGCTGAATAAATGGGTCCCCAGGGAGGTGAACCTTGGACAAGATCAATGACTCAAAGTCCAGGATCTTTGTCTTTTCACTATATATCACCACTGTGAAGTAGTAGAAAGAGCACTTCAATGTATGAAGAAAAACATTTGGCTTATTTGGAAGAAGAGTTTCTTATAAATTCAAACAGGTTTTAAAAAAAAGAAATATAGTGGGGGTGGAGCCAAGATGGCGGAGTAGAAAGACTCACGTATGCTAGCTCCGAACCCACAGCCCATATATTTCCTGCAAGAAGAACTCCCCACAAATTCTGGAGCACTGCAAGGTGTGCAGAAACACAGTGGAAAAGATTTCCTTTCCAGAGAGCCCTGGAGAGCTGTCCCCAGGGGTCCGTCGCACTCCAGACATCGGAGTCCACCCCTGTGCTGCCCTGGCCGCGTGGCCCCAGAGGAGCAGATCCGAGCAGGCTTCAGGGATGGAATCTCCAGTGGCCGGGAAGGTCCCTCTGTCCACAAATGCTACAGGTCAGTGAGAGAGACGTCTGGGATGGCCGAGAGGGGAGCAGGGTGTCTCTGTGACTCGGGCCCCCTCAGGAGGCAGCGGCAGAGGCAGTGGCAGAAGCAGCCGCGGTGGGCCCAGGACTCCTGGAGCAGCAGGCAGAAGTTCAGGGCCATTACTGAAGGTCTCTGCATAAACCCCCTGAGGGAACTGAGCCTGGGAGGTGGCCCTGCCCCCACCTGAGCACCAGAACTTAAGCTCACATTGAATAGCAGCCTTGCCTGCCACAGAAAGCCCATTTGAATCTCAGACCCCAAGCAGTAGCTGGGCGGATCTAGGCAGGGGTGGACAGGAATCTCAGAAGTCAAGTAACTGGCTGGGAAAATGCCCAGAAAAGGGAAGAAAAATAAGACTACAGAAAGCTACTTTGATGGGCTACAGATGTTCCTGCCTTTCAATTCTGATGATGAGGAACTATTCTTACCATCAGGGAAAGACGTGGAGGTCGGGGTAGTTGGTGGGACCACACACACACACACACACACACACACACACACGTACATGCATGCACGCACAGACACATACACACATGCACGCACATATAGAGACAGAGAGCACAGAGTGAATTGAATAGGATGGGACCATATCTTAAAAGAAATTAAGGTAAACGGTGAGAGAGAAATGTAGTGGGAGGAAAGAGGGTGAAATGGAATGGGGTAAATTATATCTCATTCAAGAGGCAAGCAGGAGACTTTTTAGTGGAGGGAAAAAGAGGAGAGCTGAGAAAAAAGCAAGAAGTTTACCCTCATTACATTCGACTAAAGGAAGGAATAAAATGCACACTCATTTTGGTATGAAAACCTATCTTACAATACAGGAAAGTGGGGGAGAAGGAGATAAGCAGGGTTGGGGGGATGATGGTAGGGAGGGCAATGGGAGGAGGGAGCAATTTGAAGTCAACACTCTGGGAGGGACAGGATCAAAAGATAGAATAGAAACAATGGGGGGCAGGATAGGATGGAGGGAAATACAGTTAGTCTTACACAACATGATCATTATCGAAGTCATTTGCAAAACTACACAGATAGGGCCTATATTGCATTGCCTGCCTTCCCAAAGGGAATGGGTGGGGAGGGAGGGATGGGGAGAATTTGGAACTCAAAGTTTTAGGAACAACTGTTTAGTATTGTTGTTGCTACTAGGAAATAAGAAATACAGTTAATGGGGAATAGAAAGTCATCTGGCCCTACAGGACAAAAGAGAAGATGGGGACAAGAGAAGGGAGGGATGATAGAAGAGAGGGCAGATTGGTGATAGGGAAAATTAGAATGCTCAGTGTATTGGGGTGGGGGGAGGGGATAAAAGGGGAGAAAATTTGGAACACAAAATTTTGTGAAAATGAATGTAAAAAGTTTAATAAATAATTTTTTATGAAAAAAAGAAAAGAAGAAATATAAACTATCAACAACTATATGAAAAAATGCTACAGAACTTAAAGAAAAGTACATTAAGACAACTCTGATGCATCAATGCAAATTGTCAAAGATGGTAAAAGAAATGATCAGTATTGGAGAAGGAAGGGAAAGACCGACAAACTAATCAATTCTTGGTGGGCCTGGGAATTGGTCCGAAAGTCAGTTTGGAATCATGGGGGGAAAAGTCATTAAACTGTACGTATCCTTTGACCTAGAGATGCCATTAGTAAATATACAGCCCAAAGAAGCCAATGATAGAAAGAAAGGTACAATATTTACCAAAATATTCATAGCAGACCTGTTAGTAATAGCCAAAGGCTATAAACAAAATGTGTGCCCAAAGATTGAGGAAAGATTGAAGAAATTGTGGTGCATAATTGTAATGGAATATTATTGTTCTTTAAGGGAATATATACATTAGGAATTCAGAGAAACATGAGAAGCCTTCTATGAACTGATGCAGGGTAAAAAAAGCAGGAAAAGGTGAACAATACACCCAATGATCACACTAATACAAATCAAGAAAACACTAAAAGAACAAATTAAATACAGTGACTTATGTTGGTTCCAGAAAACTGATATGGAAACGTTTCTTTCCTTGCTACACAGAGGTGACAGTCTATTCCCTGGTCACAAGTCTTTCCTGTCTGTATAATGAGGGATTCCTTAGATAGTCTCTGAACTTTCCAGAATTATATCTATGATATTATGGTCTTTCAAAATCCCTGCTAAGGCCCAGTTTAAGATGAGTTACTTTAACATATAGGGGCAACTAGGTGGAACAGGGGATAGCACTGGGCTTGGAATCAGAAAGACTCATCTTCATGAGTTCAAAGCTGGCCTCAGACACTTACTAGCTGTGTACTCCTGGGCAAGCACTTAAGCTGTTGGTCACAGTTTCTTCATGGAAAACCATTCCAGTATCTCTGCCAAGAAAACTCCGAATGGGGTCATGAAGAGTTGGACCTAATTGAAACAACTCGATAGAGACAACAACAACACTTTAATATATCAAGGTCTCCTGCCACCCATATAGATGATAATCTTTCTATAAAGCATAATATATTACGAGAGACTTGTCTGAGGCTCTGAAAATACAATCGACTTTTCTGTAGTCACACAGCTGGCAAGCACCACAGTCAGTATTTGAATACAGATTTCTGTGGCTGATCCAGTTACTGTACATACTATGCTCGACTGCCTTGGTATTGGCTAAGGGTAGACAAACAATGTTGCTCTCTGTTAATACTCAAGTGTCACTAGGAGATTGACAGCTAATTCAGTTAATCAGCTATGTTCCAGACATTATTTTGGGTTCTGTGGATACAAAGACAACAATGTAATAGTTGCCCTCAAGGAGCTTACGTTCTATTGGAAGAAAGCAACATAAACAATGATTAAGTACATACAAAACAGACAAAGAATCAATACAAAGGAATTTGGGGAAAGGGACTATCAACCAGGGTGAATCAGGAAATCAGTGATGTATTATCTGAGCTGTGTGAGCTGCAAAGGAAGCAAGTGTGGAGGAAGAGCATTTAAGATCGAAACTAGCTTGGACCAAAACATGGAAGATGATAGAACATCAAATATGGGGAATAGTAAATCAGTCAGTTTGGCTGGAACATAAAAAGTGTGATGGAGACTAATGCTTGATTACTCTGGAAAGAGAGGTTGGAGCCAAAGGCTTTAGATAGCAGACAAAAGAGGTTGTACTTTATTCTAGAGGCAAAAGGGAGTCATGGAAGCTTCGAGAACAGGGGAGTAACATCTCATCTCACCTGTGCTTTGGTAACATCACTTTGGCATTTATGAGGAGGATGAATTGGAGAGAGGAGATATCTGAGGCAGGAAGACCCGTTGGGATGCCACCGAAATAGGACTTGAACTAGGGAGGAGGCTGTTTAAAGCAGAAAGAAGACAGATACAAGAGATGTTCTAAAGGTAGAATGAATAGAATTTGAGAACTAATAGAAAATGGGAGATGAAGGAGAGTGAAGAGTCAAGGATGACTTCATAGTTTTGAATCTAAGTGACTAGAAAGGAAAGTGGAATATTCAGCAGAAATTGAGAAGTTAGGGGAAAAAGTGTATTTTGGCAGGGAGGTAAGTTCTGTTTTGGACATGATGATTAGGACTGTTCATCAGATGCAAGATAAGGATAGGATATTTAGATCTGAGAATCAGCTGCATGGAGATGATAATTGAACACATGGGAACGTATGAGATCACAAAGAAGGAGTACGGAAAAGAAGAGGTGCTAGGAACGGGAGCTGGGGTTCATTCCAGGCAGATGATGATCTCTCAAAGAAGACCAAGCAATGGTCAGACAGGTAGGAGAACAAGGAGAAAGAAACATCATGAAAACCCAGGCAGGGTTAAAAGCTCCAGAGAGGACAAAAAGATTGAAGATTGAGAAATGGTTGAGATAATCAGCTAAGTGGACTGACCAAAGCCACATCTCCATCCTCAGTGATGGGGGCCATGAGTGTGTCTCCTCAACTAGCAATTGCAATAGGCTTGAAAACCTCAATTTGGCAAAAATACGCAGGAAGGCAGAAGATTCAGTTTGCCAGGGAGTCAGATCATTAGAAGAGCAATCCAAGGCTGATTTACCGTCCTGTCCTCTGTGTGGGAGGTTCCCCCATTGAAATGAGAGTGAAATAGCAATCCTATTAGTCCCTTTCCTTTAAATCACAGCTATGTCTATGCAGAAATTAATGACAGTCTCTTTACAAGCACATCCAATTCAAATCAGCATATCCAATTAACTCGCTTACCTGCAGGCCCCTTGAAACTCCTTCTTCTTGGGCATCAATTCCTTTTTTCTATTTAGTCCTAAATTATGGCAGCGCTTACTTGGGCTTTGACACTTTAATATTACTTTTTCTTCCCCAGTGCTGCTGGGGAACAGCAAGCATTGGACATCATGCTGGGGAATGGTAAGCAGTAGGATTCTGAGGATGTGTCCCAGGGATGGCCATATGGTATCATGGAAAGAAAACGATATTGGGAGACCTTAGCGTGGACTCTGAGAAGAAAGGTTTTTCTTGGGATAGGACCCTGGGCATGTCATTCTACTTCTTTATGCACAGTATCCTCATCTATCAAATGAGGTACCTGCCCCACCTATCTTACAGGGTTCTTGAGTACATCAAATAAGACCACAGAGGGGAAAGTACTTGGAACAGGATAAAGCACTAGACAAATACATTTGTATATCAATGTATTGTATAAAGCACTAGACATTTCATTCATTAAGTTTTAAAATGTGCTTCATATATGGTATCTTATTTAATCCTCAAAACAATCCTGGAAGGTACCATTATTATTTCCATTTTCCACATGAGAAAACCGAGGTTCAGAGGGGTAAGTGACTTACTCAGCTAATAAGTATCAGAACCAGGATCTGCACCCACATCTCCCCTGACTTTGAGCCTAGAGATCTTTTTACTATGCTACTACTACCTCTCTAAATGTTATTACGACTAGGATTTGATTTGGAGGTAGAAGGAATCTTATGACTTATCTAGCTCAAACCTTTCACTTTACAGATGAGGAAATTGAGGCCCAGAGAGGAAAGGTTATAATAATGACTAGCATTCATATACATATGTGTATAAATATACACACATATACGCATATTTATATGTATATACATCTATACGTAGTATATATGTACACACACATATATCACCTATATGTGTATGTATGCACATAAACTCTGAAATATATTGTCTCACTTGATCAATCATCGTATGAAGGAGATGCTATTTTTATTTTCCTGAGTAAACTGAGGCACAGAAAGAATAAATGGCTTACTTAAGGTAACATAATGACTAAGGAAAAGAGCTGGACTTGGAATCCAGGCCCTTTGACTGACACCAGAGCTAATACGTCTCCCCAATACCACCTCAGTGTTTGGAGGACTGCAACACTTCATGTTGAATTCAGAGCAGAAGAGATCCAGCATCCTCCCCATTAGCACTTTTTTCCTTGGGAAGGCACTGTTACTATTCTGTCTTCTTTGAACTCCCCTTTGAACTCTGTGCTTGCCAGGGTACTGTACTTGTTTGTGCGAATGTATTTGCATGTGGAATGTAGGGAAAGGTAGGGAAGCTGTGGTGTGTGGTTCTGACTAATCTGGAGAGGAAGGTAAGGAGGTTCTGTGTCTGTAGTTGTACATTTACAAGAGGAGAGAGAGAGAAGAGAGAAAAGAGAGAAGAAAGGAGAGAAGGAAGAGGAAAGAATAGAGGAGGGGAGGGAGAAGGGAGAGAGCGAGAAAGAGAACAAGAGAGTGGGAGACAGAGAGCTAGAGAGAGGAAGAGTGGGAGAGAGAGAAAGCTAGAGAGAGGGGGAGAGAGAAAGAGAAGGGGGAGATTCAAGCTTCAGTTTATTTCTGTACAGCTTCATGACCCGAATTATTTATAGATTGAAGTCTTTGGTAAATTCAATCTCAGAAATACATCTTCCCTCCATCCTGCAAACACACACACACACACATACATACACACACAACACACATACACACACACACACACACCCAGCAGCAGCAGCAGCAACTTCGATGTTCTTCTCCTCCTCCCCAACCTCTGAGCTGTGGAAATGTTAACTAAACGTTCAAAGGCACAACCCAGCAGGCTGAAGCTCCCTGGAGGATGACTGGGAGCCTGGCCCTAAATGCCTGGATAATTGGAGGGGAAAGAAGGAGGCAGCTCAAACTTCTCCTGTCTGTTGTACTGAGCCAGAAAGGGAGACAGAGGGGGGATGAAGGACTAGGGGTCTTGTCCATTGAGAGACAGGAGACCTTTTCTAAGATTTGCAAATGCATCTTCCCTTCCTCTCATCCTCCTTTACTCCCCCAGACTTGCTACTCAGGTTATCTTTTAGCACTTGTCCCAAATGAACTGTCAATCACCAGGGCTTTGGCACTGGAAGGAAGGATGTATATTGGAGATTGACATTTCTATCCAGGCACAATTATATCAGTTTCCTTGAATGTTAAGGACCTGCCTGGAGTCCTCAGCTGCGGTGTGGCTGGCACAAGTATTTGTGATCAGAAAGGGTCATGGATGTCAAAAGACATTTTACAAAGAGGTAAAGTGTCAAAGAGGGCATTTCCTTCTGGGGTGTGTGTGTGTGTGTGTGTGTGTGTGTGTGTGTGTGTGTGTGTTTGTTTATGGATGGAAAAAGGAGAGAAAAATGCTCCCAAAACCTACCCTTTTCTCTCTAGACTGAAAAAAGCAAGCTACTCTGACAGAGGATCTTCAAAGTACAGCCTGAATAACCCAGTTCCTATCCACTGGGTGATTTTCTGGGTAGAGGTGGGGATAGCAAGTGGTTATTTCCCTTTAGGCATCAGCAACAAATCTTAGTCATATGATCCAGATTTAATTTTTGGTTTTGAATGAACTGAAGGATCCCAGGCAAATGACTCAACAAATCTGAGTTTCAGTTTCCTCAACTATAAAATGGAATAATATTGCATTTTTCAGTGTTTTTGTGATGGTACTATTTTATAAACCCAAAATGACTACATAACCTATTATTTATAATGTGGATGAAACACATTACAAAGGAGGAAAATGTCCTGGAGAAGAAGCTAAGTGATGTCAAAGAAATATATGAACCAAAGATGAGTCATGGGTTGATCACAGAGCAAAATGGGGAGAGGGGAGAGAGAGCTAACTGATGGATATCTTATATGCTGATCTTACATGCCGATATTCACACAATGTCAAGAAATTTAGAAGATCTCCAGCATATTGAGTCAACCCCCTCTGGTAGATTAATGGGACAACATGAACGTGAGTAAGAGTTGCACAGGATAGACATCTATGGATAGGTTGCAATCTTCATCAATGGCAGGCTCAAATTGATGAGATCATAGATCCACTGGCTTACTGAAAAGGAAGTGAACTATTGGCAAGTTCTTTCAATAACTGCTTTCTCTACAGTTCTCCTGGAAGGGGAAAACTTGGTGGATCCTTAGTCCATGGTGCTGCTGAACACTTGGTATGTTTAATAAACCCCTTCTTCAATATAATTCCAAATATTAAAAAACCAAACAGAAAGATGGACAGATAAAACATTCTTACTATGTACCGGCCACAGACATGTCTACTGTAGCTCTCTCTTCCTCCACAGTAAGATGAGAAGGGACACTATGAACCACTGAGCAGAGAAAGAATCACCTGCTTTCTGGTTCCATCTTTGATAGAGAGACTTTTCTCAGCCCTTAAGGAGAGGAAGATGGCTAGATGCTGCAGGAGGCAAATGCCTAGATGGTTCAGGCTTCCAGGGCTGGTCTTAAGGAGAGACACAGGTATAAACCCAGATCTGGCTCCCTGGCCCTGCTTCACCTCTAACTACAAACCGGGCAGGGCAGGAGGCTCAGGGAATAAGATGAAGTTGCCAGAGGCAGGGGAAGCTCTTGATTGTTCTGGGAAACAATGAGATAAACACAGCAAGAGACAGAAGAGGCATTAAGCAGCCTCAGATGAAATCAAATCACGCAGGCAGCAAAAGCAATATTTCACTTGGAGGCTAGGAGAGTGGGGAGTGGGGAGTGTTTCGGGGAGGGTGGAAGGAATTAATAAAGAATGATGAGGAGCTTCTGCCAAACTCCCATCTCTGTTTACTCTTTATGCTCTGGGAGTGGCAGAGGGACATGCGACATCCATGTTCCAGGCAATGCTAACACCAAGTTTTTCTTGCTCAGAGATGGGGTTTTGAACTCCTGAACGATCCAGAATCATACCTAAGTCCTGAGTCCTGGAGTTTTCGGGTGATTCAGAGCCACACAGGTCTCTTGGGGTCATATGGGGTCAGATGGCAATACACCCTTCCCAAAGGGGGCCCTAGGATGGATGATATGAATAGACTCAGATATATAGCTGACTGGAAAGCCTCTGAAATAGCCTCTGTGTTTTTAAGACCTCAGTTTTCCTCTGTCAAATCAGCCTTGCTGGCTGCAATGGCCTTTAAAAAAATCATATTTTCGGGAAATAAACTAGCTTGTCCATTACTAAAGAGTAGATTTTCCTTTATGTATGACCACAGGAGACCAACTGGGACCTAGATGAGGTCTAAATGTTCGCTGAATTGGATAGAAGCAAATAGAGCCAAGGATGGGCTATTTAGAAGGGTTATTACCCCTTCTAGTGAACTCTTTCTTTTCTAGATCATAAGAAACATTCTTCAGAATGTCTGTTCCGGAAACGACTGCAATCTTCCTTTTTACTGACATGGTGACTGGGTTTTTTGTTTGTTTTGTTTTGTTTTTGTTTTTCTTTTCCATCGGGGAAAGTAGGAGAGGGGAGGAGGGGCGGTGTTTGATGGTGATAGAAGAGAAATATAGGAGAGACCTAACTTTGTTCTTATAATTCCTGAAACACTCAAAGGAAAATTTTCTGGACAAACCCCAGGGTCTGTCAACAGTCCAGAAAATAGGAAAACAGGAGAAAAAAGAAAAAATTCTAGGTCATGAGGGCTAGATGGTCATTTGTTAAGGGTGATGTAAAAGGAATCTTCAGCCAGACTTAGGGAGAGCTAGATGGGCTCTGAAGGGGCTTCTAACTCTGAGATGCAATGTCCATGTCCCGTGCATTTCGATGTCCTTTCTCATGCCAAACCAACTATTGGCTGTGTCCTAAAGATGTCTCCCTCGTTTTCACTGCTGTCTGTCTGCTCAAGTTTTCTCTCTCCGTCTTATCTCCTCCTTGGGACCTAACCGTGAAGCCCAGTTCAAATCCTCATCCCTCCGAGGGTTTTGGAGAATGGCTAGTCAGCAGGGCAATGCTCACTCTGATTCTAGCTATTTTTTTCTCTTCTTTCCATCATCTCCTCTCCTCACACACCTCCCCCACTCTTCCTGAAGTGTTCTGTCACAGCGTCATAGGCATACTCTTGACGTGAGTGACTCCATCTTGAATTTGTAATGCTCATAAAAGAGCTTGGAGCTCTAGCTAAAACAAATGCTCGACATGTATGTAGTTGGGAGAGCACTGGACCAGAGGTCAAGAGACCAGCATTGGCATCCCTTCTCTGACTGAGGGCAAGACTCTTCTTCATTTTCCTTATCTCTAAAATAAGGACAAAAATAGCAGCTGTCACTTGCATCATGCCTGAAAGTGCACAAAACACTTTACATCTGTTATCTCATTTGTTCCCCTACAAGCAGCAGCATGTCACAGTGGAAAGATGGTCAAATGGGGTCAGAAGAACTACTACACCACCGGTGTGAGTCACTTTACTAAACACTCCTCCCCAAAAGAGGGGATTGGTCTTAATGACCCCTGGGTCCCCACTCAGCTCTAAATATAGGATCCTATGAACAACCCTGTGAAGTAACTACTATTACTATTCCCATTTTACTGGTGAGGAGACTGAGGCTTGGAGAAATTAGCTAACCTGCTGAGGGATAAGGATGATAATACTTCTATACTCCACACTTCATAGGATTGTTAGGAGGCGAGTACTCTATAACCTAAAAGCCCTATCTAAGTGAAAGCTGTTATTGGTAAGGCAGGAATGGAAGGACTGCTTGGCACTTTGGCTCAGAGACAAAGCGTGTCTAAGTAACTGGGATCAGGGGATGTAATTTGGAGTAAGTAGGCTGATGCAGCAGAGATAAGGAAAGATAACCTCTAGAAGTATGCCCTTCAAGGTACCTAGCAGCCCGAGGGGTGTCCTCTGCATAGACGGCTCACTCCCTGGCAGTGCCCAAGGGCACAGCAGGCAGTTGAAGGAAGCCGAAGATCCTTAAAGAGGTTTTCTGTTTGAATAGCTGACGTCTCCACACCTCTCCCAGTTCCCACTCCCAGGAGAGGGACTTTCATAATGAGCTGCCTCATACCAACAGACCCCTAATTAATTCCCTGCTATTCTTCTGGGACCAGATTCATCCTAATCAAATTTGGGAGGAAAGAATAATGAATGGAGGTTTTTATTGGCGACTCGCTATAGAATGACCCCCAACACCCTGAAACAGCCCTTTCCTGGAAGGAGACACCTGCCTTTCTCCCTGTATTCCCTGGATGGACACCTGCTTCTGTTACTCAAAGGATACCCACCTCCTTCTTATGTGGTTGACTTGCAGCTGCTGGGCAGGATGCCAGAGTGCAGACCTCAGTGGTGGTTGGGAATAGCAAAAGACCCAGAAGGGAGATGGGTATGGGATCAGGAAGAGAGAGAAGCTGCCCTCTGTACTCTGCCTTCCTAGGGTTTTGGAGAATGGCCAGTCACCTGGGTAATGCTCACTCTGACTCTAGTCATTTGCTCCTCTCCTTTCACACGCAACTCCCCCACCCTTCCTGAAGCGTTGTGTCACAGTGTCATAGAAATGCTCCTGACATGAGTGACTCCATGTTGAACTTGTAATGCGCACCCACATGCCAAAGTACCAGAGTATGTAAATAGCTAGGCTGTGTAGGCCTTATGACCAGATGCTTGTGAGGAGTGTTGGTTACTTTGACCAAATGTTATTTGTAATGGTCAGAATGACCAGATCTGTTTTGTTGTCAGATATTCAAGAAACACTTGATATTCAGCCTGAAATGTGGTATGAATGTATTAGTGTATTGAGACAAACAATCTCGACCACCCAGTATGTTGGCTGTAAGCTGATTGGGTGATTCCTCCAACGAGGCCAGGCTTAGCTCTATGGTCAAAACCAAATTTAAACCCAAGTAGAGTATAACCAGGAAAATCTTGGATGTGATAACCTGAGAATTCAGGGAGAGGCTTCTAGTTAATGTCACTCAGGCCAAACAGAATCATAGAAGTTCTGAGTTCTAAGAGATGTGGTCCTCCTCCTGCTCCATTTCATCTGGCCCCATATCTACCTGAACAGATATATCACCTACCCCTAAAATGGTCATCCAATTTCAATGGGAAAATATCCAACATTCTGAACCCACCTCTTCCTAGGGTTGCCTGCCCCATTCCACTTGGGGATGGCTCTGATTGTTAAGGAAGAACAATTATGACTCCTTCTACTTCTGAGACCAAGCCGAAGATGTCTCATCTCCCTTAGAACAATCCTTCAGCTGGGCAGGTCTCTCAGGTAACCTTGCTTTGTAACCACAAGAACACTGTAGCCCAGAAGTGCCTGTTTTTCTAGTGTCTATTCTCCTCCCTGTGTCTAGAGTATCTTGAGGAGTAGAGAGAAATGCCAAGCATAAGAGGATCCAGGCCATAAAGATCACACATGGCCTTCTAGGTCCTCAAGCACAGCCCTTTGAATCCAAACTTCATGGAACAAATCCCCAAGTGTTCTGTGAAGTTTGGATTCAGTCAAAGGGCCAAAGTTGAGGACCTAGAGGGTCACATGTGACCTCGAGAAAAACCCCAAACAAATAAAACCCACTACAAAATTTCTGTCTCTAAAGCTGAATTCCGTTTGGAAAGAAATGAGAATGGAGTGCCGGAAAGGACATAGCTCAGGGATCTCCTTCCCCTTTCTCTCAGCCAGATATTTTTCATTTCTATACTGATGTCTTTCCTACTGGAAAGGTGCTGTGTATATAAGGCCAGTTTTTAAACTTCTTTTATATTCCCTTATAATGCCTAACACAGCACTGGGTACATAATGACACTCCATGAACCCCTCAGTAAACATCTGTTAATTGATTCGGTGGGGTATTTTCATCTAAAGACTCTAGGATGGAGCTGGAATGATCTACAGTAAGGACTGAAGTGATATCCCCTAGGAGGTCACTTATCCAATCAATTAATGTTCACTTTCTATACTCTTTATCAGGAAAAAAAGAGTTTAGAAAAAGAGCAGCAGAGGCTTGAGCTCTATGAATGGGGTTAGTGAGGGGACAGAAGGGTTCTTTTTTTTCCCTTTTCTTGGCCCACTTTAAGAAGGCAGACTGATTCAGAGCAGGGGGGCCTGGTTTGGTCAGGATTCCTGCAGGACCTGGACTGAGGACAGAGGGCAGAGGCTGCTGGGAGAAGGAGGGAAGGAGAACGTGCTCTGTTTCTAAGTTTTTTAACTTGGTGTAATAAACAGAGAAAAGAGAGAGAGAGATGGCCATCCCAGTCCTTTACCCACAGAGAGAAGTCAGCTCTGGGCAAACCTGTGGGCTTCTAATCTGATCTTTAAAAAGAGATAGAAAGATCTATAGCATCTCTTTCCTGTTGAGTACTACAGCATCCCTACCCACTCCTCTTTATATATATTTTTCTCTTTAAAAGATTGCTCCACCTCTCAGGGGACCAGAATCATTAACTGAAGAGCACTCTGTCTTGCTGATGTTTCCATAGTTTGGCAATCAGGTGACATCCAATGGAAATCTGAAAAGGCAAGGCTGGGCTAAAAGGAGGGGAATGGAGGAGGGTGTCTTAAGCTCCAGGCCCACCTGCCCTTGACCTTGCCCCTTTCTCCTTGATACCGCTTGGTCATTCTGATAAGTCCTGGGTTCCCAACTAGGGGGAGGATCATATGACTTTCCTTCCTCTCTCCCCACTGCCATTGCCTCAAGGCTCCAGGAGTTGACTGATATCCAGTTTGGGCCATGGGAAACCTCCCCCCAACTCTGACAAATGACAATTACTGCCCCTCATTCATCCTGACACACCTCATAGTGGTAAAGGTGGAAGAGGGAAACAGGGAAAGGATGTGTGGGGGAAGGGGAGGAGGAGGTTTGGATGGAATGAGGACAAGTCATGGAGCTAGATAAGAATAGGCTCAGGAAGACTCTAAGAGGCAGCTCAGCATGGTGGAAAGAGAACTTGGCCTAAGAATCAGGAGAGCTGGGGGTTTGCTCCTACTTTCACCACTGTTTCCACAAATGATTTTGGGTCACTTGCCTTAAAACCAGATTTCCCAATAGGCTTTCTCGGGATTTACCTCAGGGGTATGCTAGTAAAATTTTAACAACAGGGTCTTCTAAGGGGATACCAATTTAAGTTTAGTTTGAAGTATTAATATTTTCTCCATCTCTTTCTTAGGTCTAGACCACGGTATCAAACTCAAATAAGCAAGGGGCCCACTAAACTGTACATAAGGACCACTGTAACTGCAGTCAGACTCAATTTTTAAATGTAATCTATTATTTATTGTATTTTTGTTAAATATTTTTAATTACGTTTTAATCTGGTTTAGCAATACTTTAGGTGTGTCAACCAGCCTTGTTTTTGACATCTCTAGTCTAGACAACCAAGAAAACAGACAAAATCCAGCCCTGATTTTGTAGTATTTGCCTAGATGTAAATGCTCACACTGAAAATTTAACAATCAGCTCTCTCTGAGCCTGTCAGCTCCCCTATGAGCTGGCTCCATCACTCCCCCACTGGGTCTCTAGGGTCTAAATACATCAGGTCAAAGAAAGATTATTCATCTGTATTCCTTCCCTCCTGAACAGAAATTTTTTTTCCTTTTGGGTGGGGGGCAGGGAGGGGCTTTATGAGGGCATTGCCTCATCTGTTAGTAACCTGAAGCCCAGACCTATTTGCCAAAAGCACTGGAGAAGGTAAAATTTGACCACTAAGTGCCCGTTAAGTAGGGACAGAGGGAGAAGAAGGACCCTGAGCAGTCAGTTCTGAAGTAGAACTTGAAGGAAGATGATAGAAAAGAACAGATGCAGTCTCCCCATTTAGAATTTAGATTTCAAACTGTAAGGAGCCTGAAAGGCAATATAATCCAAGCCCCTCATTTTATAGATGAGGAAACTGAGGCTGGAAGGAGGGAGGGTATCTTGTCCAAGTCATACTGGTAATAAGAGGCCAAGGTGAGAGTCTAACTCATTTTGGCACTCCAAGTTCAGTATTTTTCACCTTTTTTGTCTCCTGTAAGACACTTTTGGTAACTTTGTAGAGCTAGGAAAAACTCCTCATCTCACTTGTGATGCTGGCTACTTCAGTCTAGGAAAGGCAGAGGTCACTAGCATCCTGATGCCCAGAGGGCCTAAGAGGCTTTACTCTATCCTGATGAGCTTCTATTTCTTTGCCCATAGAATGAAGATAATATTCTCACTAGCTAGTGCCTGGTACGGAGAAGGTACTTTAACAAATGTTTGTTGACTGCCTATCTCATAGGATTCTTATGAAGTACCAGTGAGATCAGATATGAAGAGCTCTTTGTAACCGTACTATATAATAGGGAGTTGGAGAAGGATGTGGCAAACCACTCCAGTATCTTTGCCAAGAAAACCCCATAGACAGTATTGGCGTGCTATGATCCACGGGGTTGCAAAGAGTTAGACACAGCTGAATGACTGAACAACGACTATTTAGATAAAAATAAAAAGAAGAGAAGCAGAGAACTGGGGGTCCCTGGGGACGGAAGGTAAAAGAAGATTCCCTGGGGAAGTACAGTCAAGGTACTGGCTATTTTCAAAGAGGAAAGAAAATTGAAGAGCAGACAGATTTTCCAGTCAAGTTTGGATCTAGTCCAACCCATCAAAGAGGGCGAGACCCTGAAAGGTCCAGATGGGCTCTGGCTCCCTGAGGGATAATTCCTTGAATCATCTCAGGAGAGTCAGTGGCTTAACACTATCCTTGGATTCAATGGAGAAGAGATGATGGCTTTCCCTGTTCAGCCCATGGCCCCTCTCCTCACATTGCTCCCAATTATATGCTTCCCTCCCTCTTCTTCTCATGTCAAGTCAAATCAAGTCAACAAGCACATATGCCAGATTCTGTGCTAAATGCACACTGAGAATTCTAGGACTTTAGTATGCCAGAGCTGGAAGGAAACTTATGGATCATTTAGTCAATTGAATTTAACAAGGATTTATTAAGGACTTACTATGTGCCAGGCAGTGTGATAGGCATTGGAAATGCAATGACCAAAGCAAGACAGTTCCTGTCCTCAAGGGGAAACAACATGTATCCAGATAAGTGAAAATTAGAAGGAAAATAGTTAACTGGGAGGAAAAAAATCTTTGCAGCACTTCTGATAAAGGATTAATATCCAGGATGTATGTGAAACTGATTCAAACATATAGGAACAAGAGTCATTCTCCAACAGATTAATGATCAAAGGAGACCAATAGACAATTTTGAAAGGAAGAAGTCTAAGCTGTCAATAGCAATCCCCCCAAAATGATCCAAAGCACTAGTAATTAGAAAAATGCAAATGAAAAGAACTCTAAGGTTCCACTTCATATTCATCAGATTGGCAAAGATGAGAAAAATGGAAAATGACAATTGTTGGAGAGGATATGGGAGGACAGGCACACTAATATATGCTGATGAAACTGGTTGGTTTGGATGAATTGGTTCAGCCCTTCTGGAAAGCCATGTGGAACTAGGTCCCCAGTCACTAATCTGTTTGACCCAGAAATGCCACACCTAAACCTTTACTCTCAAAGAGATCAAAGAAAGATGAAAAGAACTCATGTGTATAAGAAGTATTTAGAGCAGCTCTTTTTGTTATAACAAAGAACTGGAAACAAAGGGGGTTCCTATCAATTGAGGAATGGCTGGATAAGTTATGAATATAATGGAATATTATTACACCATAAGAAATGATGAAAGGGACAATTTCAGAGAAGCTGGACAGACTTGTTTGAACTGATGCAGAATTAAATGATCAGAAATAGGAGAATTTATATAATCCCAACAACATTATAATGGAAAACAACTTTGAAAGACTTCAGAACTGTGTTCAAGTGCCATGACCAGTTACAGTTCCAGAGGATGGTGAAACATGCTCTTGACAGGGAGGTGATGGACTCAAGATGCAGAACGAGACCCATATTTTTGGACATGTACAATGTGGTTAATTTTTTTTTTGCTTGACTGTATATTTGTTACAAGGGTTTTCTATTTTTCAACGGAGGAAGGGTTGGAAGGAAGGAGTGGGGTTTAGTCATAGGGTTATCAAAAAAAAAAGAATGAAAAGAGGGTCACTGGCAAATTCTTTTAAATGTACAGAATAAAGGAAAAGCCAGAAGGAAACACAGAAAAGCAGGATTGACAGTTATATATTAAAATTATTATGTATTTATATGTTATTTACATATAAAAGAAAGAGCAAGTTCTATGTAAAAGGAATGTGTAGTTTCATGTGAAATCATTTTTTTTCTTATTCTACTTTATATATTTTAGGGCAGCTATCTGGTGCAGTGAATAGACTGCAAGCCTTAGGAAAATTCATCTTTCTGAGTTCAAATCTGGCCTCAGACACTCACAAGCTGTGTGACCCTGGGCAAATCACAGTTGGCCTCATTTCCTTCATCTGTAAAATAACCTGGAGAAGGAAAAGGCAAACCACTCCAATACCTTTGCCAAGAAAACTTCATATGGGGTTACAAAGAGTTAGACATGACTGAAATGACTGAACAACATGTGAGATATTGAAAGCCTTATTTTGTTTTTAGTTTGAGTCCAGAATAATATTATGTATACACACGTTATTCCAAAATATGTACAAAATAAACACAGACCAATTTTGAGGGTGAGCACTAACCACATGGGAGATCAGGAAGGGGCTTTTAGGGAACTAAGAATTCCAAAAGGCTAAGGTGAGGAGGAAGCAACTTTCAGATGTACAGGTCGGCTGGTGCAAAGATACAGAGACAGTAGATGGAATGATGTTTCCTACGAAGGACAAATGTGAACTTATTAGAGTACGTGGAGGAATAATTTACAAGGGCGTCCCCAAAATTCCTAGTATAGTTTAAGCTTTAATAGCTTAAAACTTAAATTAATAAGCTTAATTGAGCTATTACAGCTCAAGACTACACTAAGACTTTTCAGACACCCAGTATCATTGAACTGATACAGGCTGACTATGGGAGGCTTTAAATATCAAGAATTCTACTTTTATCCTGGACGCAGCCCCTGATTTTTCTTGACCATGAGTGACAAAAATCTGATTTCAGAGTGAAGGAAAATGAGACCCAAAGAGAGGAAGAAATTTTTCCAAAAGTGCTTAAGTAGTGAAACTGTTGATTCAGAATTTGAACCAGCATCTCTTTCCACCAATGCCATCCTACATTCCCAGGTGTTCTCCTGATCCTCATTACTTCAGCAACCAATAGTTGATGCTGGACTGTCCCACCCAATCCAGGTTTTCCCTGCTTTGAAAAGAAGCTTGAAGGCTTGATTGAGGTTTTGATATTAAGCAGAGTACAAGAAATGTATGTGTTTCTTCACATACTTGGTTGACCATCTCTAAAGTCTGTGTTAGGGGTAAGGAGAGAGAGGCATAGCTATCTGCAAATGGGCTAGTTCTCTATATGGAGTAGTTCAGATATACCTAAATGGCTGCAGCTAGTGATATGTGTCCTTCCACACATCTGATCTGTCCTCCTACTGATCATTAATTTCATCACATGGGTTTGGCATCTCAGCCCTTGGTCTCCTTTCAGAAAGAGTAATCAGGGTTTGGTCTGTGGAGGGCCCTGTCTCCAATGAGCTCAGTGGTGACTATAGATTACAACGTCTCTGCCTGCATTCATGTTCCATTTCCCACTCTCCTCCCCTGGGATGGAGAAAGCATCCCTTATGCAGGCCTAATGCAGAACTGGGTCAGCGGACCACAGGAGGAGGCAAAAGGGAGGGGAAGAGGGTGGGGGAAGGAAATAGGGAGAATGGAAGGGATTGAGGAGGCTGTCAGACTAATGGGGAGAATGCACTCTTGGGCAGGGGCTTTTGGGGGCCTTTCTCTTGTTCTTCCTTGGATGAGGTAGTGACAAAGTCACTCATCCACAGAAATTTTAGTTTCAGAGAAACAGCTATTTCTAAACGGTGATTTGTTGGCTTAGAGACATCCCTACAACTCCCACACACCTGACTGCTTCTATCCCTCTCTGGATCTGTTTTATGCACGCACACACACACACACTCACACACACACATACACTCACATACACATACACACACATACACTCACACACTCACACACACACTCACACACACATACACACAAACACATACACTCACACACACATACACACACACACAGACAGACACACACACACTCACACACACCAAAACATTCCCTGTAGGGTTTTACTTATCCCAAATCTCAGAAAACTAAAATTTTAAGATTCTACAATTGATGCCCCATTCTTCTCAATCCTCTGAACCCCCCGCCCCACCCCCCAGCACAGGCTTCAGAGATGGCTAACTGACCAGTTGGGTTCTACTGACACAAATCTTGCCTGGGTCACCCCATCATGGAACTTCTACCCTCTTTTTACTGACTTGCTTTCAAACCCCAGGTTTCTGTCATAATCCTGGAAGTCTGATTGATGGACATTAGTGAGGCTAATGTTTTCCTGTAATTAAAGGTCCCTCCTTCACTCCCCATCCCATCCCATCCCATCCCTAATCCCAGATAATTAGCTCTCTGATTGCTAGTGTTAGGCAGGAAACCCAGTGTTTGGAGAGGGATTTTGGGCAGACGGGTCAGGCAAACACTCGGCAGGAAACTGCACTGGGAAAACAGGCTGTTCTTGGAGTGTGTTGTTTAAATAGCTTTGTGCTCTCCCCTCCAAGGGACTTGGTTCTCTTTTCCTTGGCTTGGTTTGTTGTGTGTGAGGTCTTGGGTGGTACTTTCAGCTGCCCCCTGACCCTGATAGCACCTTCTGCTAATGGGTTAACTTTCTTGGGCCTTTAGAATCCTGAAACTGGAGAAGGATGGAGATAACCTCCACAGAGTAACTGTAATGCTATGCTCCCAGTATGCTAAGGGGAAGGATGTTCCCAGAGGAAGTATTCATTCCCATATGAAAGTAAGTGTGTGTGTTTGTGAGAGAGAGAGAGAGAGAGAGAGAGAGAGAGAGAGAGAGAGAGAGAGAGAGAGAGAGAGAGAGAGAGAGAGAGAGAGAGTCAGTAAGCTTAGATCTGCTTGCCCCAGGCTCATTGTACTCCTGCAGGGATGTGGTCAAAAGGTTAATAAAATGAGTCGGGTGACAACAAGAATCGGTGACTCTCCATGGCCCAAGAGGGAGAAGGGGAAATCCTTACCTCCCGTTGCTGACAGGATCTAAACAGTGGCAGCAGAGGGCAGCAGGCTCAGGCTGGCTGACTCCGATTACCCACCTGAGACTACCATTTGTTGACACAACATAGACAGGACTTTGCTTTCCCCATTGTTCTCCAGAAGAGATGCTTCTGGTAATAATAATGGTACTTTTCCAGGGTGTTCTTAAACTTTTCAAAGTCTTAGCACCATCAATTATTGACAGCTGCAGGTTTTATTATCTCCAGTTTACAGACGAGGGAAGGGAGGCCCAGATAGAGGGAGACAAAGGTAGACCTGATGCTAGAGTTCAACTCATTTGACTACTAATCTATTGAGAGCTTTCTACATGACACCCTGAGAGGTTCTGGGAGTCTCGATCCAATGTAACAGTTACTAAGCATCTACCATGTATGAGGCACTATACAAAAGGCAACAGGGCCTAGTGGAACACAGAGCCAGCCTTGGAGTCAAGAAGACTGGGGTTCAGATCTGGCCTCTCAACCTTTACTGACTGGGCAACCTTGGTCACTTAAACCCTCTGTGCCCCCAGAAACTCTAAGACTATAAGAACATGTGCTGACTGGAGTTTCCTTGCCAATGAAATCAAAGGTCTATTTTTTGTTAAATATGCAAGGCATGGGGATGTAAATTTTGAGGGAAAACAATGTTTGCCCTCAAGGAGTTTATGTTCTAATAGATGTTGTCTGAAGACATATAATCCAGATGATAGGTAGGTAGGAAATTCAGGGCAACTGGGGCTTCATATTTCACAAATTTCACACTGATATTCCTAGGATCCTACATCTTCTGGAAGCCTACTCCTAGTATTTGTCCATATTTCATCTAGGTGATGTATTCTTGCCAGAACAGAGGAAGACAGAGTTTATAGGACAAGAATTTGGAGCCAAAAGAGTCCTGGTGAGGGGCTCTTCTCCCTTTTGTCTAATCCAAAGGACTTGATGCCAGTTGGTTCTGGAGATCAGATAGGAAGAAGGTAAGAATAACAAGTCAGAGGAAGAGAGAAGGGATATTGAAATAAGAAAGCATATGCCTTCAAGGGAGGGGAGATGCTGCAGCTTTGGCACATTTGGGAAGGCAGAGTCAGTCACCAGACCCTGTGTTAACTCTTCTCAGTGGTCTGGCATGCTGGGGATTTGCCTGCTTGGAGGAGGTCTCTGGTAGAGTCCTGACTCCACTCTCCCATCTCAGCTCCTCTAATGAGTTCATAGCATGGGGGAGGAAATAGGTTGTGGATGAATTCCAGATGAGGGTATCAGGTTTGCCTGAAGTAGGCTCTGTGGCTTCTGAATCCCTAGGTAGCAAGCCCAGTTAGAATTCAACTGTGTGGAAATGGCTCTCATAGGAAGCCTTTCTGTGGAATGCCAATGAAATTTAACCTTGACTCTTCCACCAACTTTCTGCCCCTCTCCCTCTTCTGACCAGACACCATTTTCTTTTCCCCTCCTGACCTCAGTCTACCACGTTAGTTCAAGTCCCCACTATCTGTCACCTGGATGTAATAGCCTTCTAATTAGAATCCCCACTCCAATTCATACTCTACTCAACTACCAAAGTGATTTTCCTTAAGCACAGGGGCAACCAAGTCACACCTACTCAATAAACTGTAGTGGTTCCTTATTACTTTCAGCATTGGGCATGTAAAGCTATTTTATGGTCTGTCCTTTCCCTACCTTTTCAAACTTTTGATATGCTATTGTTTTACATACACTCCAATATCCAAATCATCCTGGTCCATTTTGCTGTTGTTTGTAACGTGACACTATCTCCCATCTCCATATTTTTGTACTGTTTGTTTCTTATAGAAGACTCTCCCAATATCTGACTTTTAGAATTCTTGATCTCCTTTAAGATAAGGCTCAAGGGTCATCTACTTTAGGAGGGCTTTTTCTTCCCCCTTCCCCCTTCCCCCTTCCTCTTATCCCTTACCCCCACCACCGGTTCTATTGTTACCTTCTACTTAAGCCACTTCCTGATTAGTGTGAATAATGAATCCTTTGAAGTGGTTCCATTATTTAAAATCATACTGCATATTTCCATTGGGCAGGAACCAACTACCCTATTTTAGATAACTATAACTTCAAATTGTAAGCAATTGGTTAGATATGACCACTTCGGGGAATTCATTAGTCACATTAATCAGGACCTAGCTACATTCTGTGTTTATCTTTTACAACAAAGCTAGATGGACAGTGAGCTGAACCTGGAGTCGAGAAGTCCAAAGTTCAAACTCTGCCTCAGCTGCTCATAAGCTGTATGACCTTGGACCAGTCACTTAACCTCTGTTTGCCTCAGTTTCCTCAACTATAAACTAAAGCTAATGACAACAACCAAGGTTGCTGAGAGGATCAAAGGAGACAATATATGCAAAATGCTTTGCAAATCTTGAAGTCCTACAAAAAATGCTAGCTAATATTATCAATACTCTTTCCATGATATTATACTACCATTCAATGAATATTTATGAAATACCTACTGGAGTCTAGAGCTATAATAGAAGACTTTAAATATCCTCATGCCCAGTTTCTTCTATAGATAAGAACCAGAGAAGATTGTCCTCGGAGAGAGGAGGCCATGAACTTGGACACTGAATACGTCTCCATAATGTGCTAGTCATTCCAAGTGCCATGCCATGTTTGATTGTTCCTTTGATAAAATGGGCCTGTTTCCCCTCTGCACTAAGGGCTTTATTTTCTAGTGTCTGGCTTTAGAGACCTTGATCCAGTCCCAGAGTTCCCTGCCATTCCCTCGACCCCTTCTTCAGCAGCCCCCAGCCCTCTCCTGGGTCATTTCTTAATGATAGGCAGCCTGAAGATTGTGGGGATAGGCCAGTGTTGACTAGTTGAGCTGAAATTTGCATTTTGCTTCAAAAAAACAGCTTGGAATCTTACAGAGTAGAGAACAGCAGGGCTTTAACTTCAATAGCCAATGCCTGAAGGCCCAGTCATTTGAATTAAGTACAGAAGCATTTTTACCTATCCTCCTCCCTATTCCCCAACCTTGCATCCCTAAGTTTTCCTTCCTCAGTTCTCTTACTAACAGGGAGAAAATCTTAAATAAAAAGCCTTTCCGAACATGGTGGTGGGGAAAAAGCACTTGTTGTCTTCTCAAAAAAGAACCTTTAGCCTCCTAAAGAATAACGAATGGAGGGACAGAGGGGGACTGACAGGAAGATGGACAGCTGTCTTAAAACCCATAAAAAGGCTCTTAAATTAAGCAAAGCCCTGAAATGTGACCAAAAAACAGAACATAGGAGGAAAAAGTTCTAGATTTGAGAAAGTTCTGAATTAGGTGGTACAGTGGATAAAGTCCTAGACCCAGAATCAGGGAAGTGGGAGTTCAAATCCAGCCTCAGTTGTTTATTAGCTATATGACTCTGAGCAAGTCATTTGACTTTTGTCTGCCTTAGTTTCCTCAGTGGTAAAATGGGATTAATGATAGTGCCTGCATCCCAGGGTTATTATGAGGATAAATTATGAATGATATTTTTAAGGAACTTTGCAGAGTTGCCTGATGCACAATAGGGACTTCATAAATGCTTATTTCCTTCCTTCCTCTCTCCATGGATGGAGGCAGTGTGAATCACAGTACAAGGGATTAATCATGGAATCATAAAAAAAAATTTACTGAAACTGGAAGAGATTTGAGAAATCACCGACTTTATTTAGCCTGATAATTTTGCAAATGAGGGAATTGAGGCCCAGAGAAACAAAGTGACTTGCGCAGCTAGCTGTTGGCAGGATAATAGCTTCCTTTAGATAGAACTCCTATATTTAAATATTCCTATTTTAAAATAAGACTTTAAGGCTGAGAAAGTGCTTACCTCATACAACCTTGTTAAGGTAGGTAGTATAATATCATCCCCTTTTACAGGAGGGGAAACTGAGATACAAGGAGTTCAAGTGATTCATTCAGGGTCACAAAGTTACTAAGTAGTCAAGTCCAAGGATAGATTTCTTTCCATTGCATCACTCTACCTCTCCTTCCAGAATTTGAACCTCAAAGTCTCCCAATTTGGGGCTCAGGGCTGCTTAACCCTAGGCCATGCTGGCTGGCATATTGGTATTTACTGCATAACTTTGAGCAAATCATTTAGCATCTTTGCATCTCAGTTTTTCTCCCCTGGAAAAATGGAATCATGAGCCTTCTCCCCTAATGTCAAGGTGCTGTTGAGAGACGAGCTGTTGTGAACATGTCCTATTACTCTTATAGATATCAGCCTTGGTTCTCGTTGCTTGCCATTTTCCCTGATTCCCTCCCCCTGCCCTTCCTCTCCGGGAGATGTGGTGGCTATGTTAAGTAGTGGCTTCCAGCCAAAATCTGTACTTTATTAATTGCACGTCAACTACTCTGTGTAATGTTTA
The DNA here is from genome assembly GCA_023548195.1 of Bettongia penicillata ogilbyi. Taxonomy (NCBI): domain Eukaryota; kingdom Metazoa; phylum Chordata; class Mammalia; order Diprotodontia; family Potoroidae; genus Bettongia; species Bettongia penicillata. The sequence goes on from JAJHZJ010000070.1 coordinate 4,265,767, forward strand.
ATGCGGTTTCCAGGTTGGATCACATCCATGGCAAGAGGAGGAGACCACAGAAGCTGAATGTGTAGTCACTGGGGGAAGAGGAAAGGGATTTAACATGTCAGTGTACCCTTTTATAGCCACCAATCTCCTATTTCCTTGGTATTGCCCCCATCTTCTTATACTGGCATGTATAAGAACTCTCCACTGAAAGGGATGAGAGGTTACGAGTCCAGTGCAAGTTCAGTCTGGGGTCTCTTTCTGAAAGACAGAAAGAGGATTGGGAAGAGAGCCCAAGAAGACAGGTCAAAATGTAAGATGACCAAGAAATAGCATCATTAAGGAAAAGTTAAATACTTTGGGACAAATTGAATTCTTGAGGATGGAAAAGAGAAGATTGAAGGGTGTCTTATTAAGGCTTTTAAATAATATTCAGGATTAGATTATTGATGACATACAGACCATCCGGGTTCTCCTCTAAAGAGGAAACAGACCTCCTAAGAAATCAAAGTGAGGGTGCTAGCTTTTGTTCTGCCCCTGGCAAGTTGTGTGTCCTTGGGCAAATCACTTCATCTCTCTTTTCTTTGGTTTCCTCATTTGTAAAATGGGAGAAGAGGCCATAAAAGCACTAATGGCTTCATCAATGTCTTCTAGCTCAAATGTCATCCTGGAGGTGCTAGAATGGGTGACTGAGGGGACTAACCATCTCCAAACCACTAAGAAGAGATCTCTTAAAAGTACTGACACCCTTGTGTCTGGGAAGGCTAGAAATAGGAGGCTGGTTAACTGACCTTTGGGGACTCCTAGGATTATATAGACTAAATGCTGAAGGGGTCGACATGAGCTTGTGGTATCTGGAATTTATCACTGTAGACTGTTCACTCTGGGCAGCTATTCACTTTCCCCAAGGGGAGCATTAATTTGTTCACTTGTCCCTACTGCCTCTCTCTACACAGACAGGTACTGAGGCCTCTGTGGAGATACAGGCTGCTGTAATGAATGGTGTAATACAGAAACTAGTAGGCACAAAAATAGCAAAGAAAGAGAAAAAGGACCCAAATATTTAAAAATATTTGTAGCAGCTCATTTTGTGGTGGCAAGAAACTGGAAACTATAAGTGAGTGCCCATCAATTGGAGAACTGTTGAACAAATTATAACATATGAAAGGCAATGAAATATTGCACAGTAAGCTATGATGAAAGGACAGCTTCAGAGAAACTTGGAAAAACCTATATGAACTGATGCAAAGTGAAATTACCAGAATCATGAGAATAAGGTATGCAATAAGGGCAACATTGTAAAAACAAACCATGAGAATAACATATACAATAAAGGCAACATTGTAAAAACAAACAACTTTGAAAGACATAAGAAGTCCAGTCTAAGTAATGATCCGTCATAATTTCCAGAGGGTAAATGATGAAGCATTTTGAGTGGACTCAAGATGCAGAATAAGATATATATTTATGAACATGGGCCAATGTGGGAATTTGTTTTGCTTAACTTTGCATGTTTAGGACACACTTTTTAAATAGAAAAATGAAAAAGGATTGACTGGAGAAAAAAAAATGCTTATTAATTTTAACAAATAAAATGAAAGTTAAAAAAAAAAAACCTGCTCCCAGGGTCCAGGAAGGAGAGGATGTCTCATTGTGGCAAGTTATTTAGACAACAATTCCAGTCTCACTGGGTTTTAGAAACTGATGTTTTGCCCCTTGATTTTCCAAATACCCCCTTCTAGCCAGGCTTATATCCTCTCTCCGCTCTCCCAGTTTAGCTGGGTTGTCCTGGTCACTTTCAACCTTCTACCTTAAAGTGGGCCCACTAACTTAGCAATCCTGAAAAATCATATTTTTTGCTCTGTTTATAAACCTACTCTCCCCTCGCCACTGGGATTAGGGCCTGGGAATGACTCTTCTTTCAGTTGTCTGACCTTGCAGATTTCTTTGTTTTGCACAGGGATCTATGCGAACCCAGCAGAGGCACCACTAAGGGTGGCCAGAAAGGAGGGCAGGCAGAGAGCAGTAGTAGCAGCAGCAGCAGCATGGAGCTGGGGGAGCAGACACTCTTGAGCCTGTATTTAGCAAACACTGCTTGACTGTAGCGGCACTAATGGATTCTGTTATCTTGCCTGGACTCTTGTCTAAAGATCAGCAAAGTGCAAGGAGGCTTTGAGTTAAAAATACTCAGCAAGCAAGCAGGCTTAGGTGGGAAACACATCATGGGAAGTTAGGCCAGTGAGAGGACTCTGGGCACAGAGGGACATGGTCGAGAGATGGGAGCTTCTGCCATGCTCGCCTCCCACCAGCTTTCAGTTCAAGTGCATAGGAGACTGGGCAGCTGGCCAGGAGAGCAAAGCCAAAGGGATAGCCACTGTGGGTTATTTATTTATTTATTTTAAAAACAGGGTCTGGCGCTATCCATTGAGAAGATTGACTGACAAGGCATGTAGCAGCCTTGGCTCCTCCTCAGCACTGAGATAGTTTGGTTACTGGAAAAAGAGCTAGCTAAATTTAGAGCTAGAAGATGTGAGAACAGGGAACACAATAAGCATTTATATAGTACCCACTATGTGCCAGGTACTATATTAAGTGTTTTGCAAATAATATCTCACTTGACCCTCACAACAACCATGAGGTAGGTGCTGTTATTATCCCCTTTTTTGGGGATAATAAAAGTGATTTGCCCAGAATTTCACTGCTAATAAATGCTTGAAGTCAGATTTGAATTCAGATATTCCTGACTATCTGGGAGACCTTTCCACAGTTTCCTCAAGCATTAAAATAAAGGGGACTGTTCGTGGTAATGTTAGGAGCTCATTGAGCCCTAAATTCTATGAATAGATTAAGTGCTTGATGAACATCCCCAGGGCAGAGATATTGAAAGAGAAAAGACACATCTAGTGATATCTCATGCCCTTTATAAAAATACTGAGCTCTAGTTCATTTCATAGCCCAGAAAGGAAATAGACTAACTCCTAAATGGAAGAGGAGGCCCTCTTCTTTCCAAACCTCTTTGCATTAGAGAAATGATCATGGGTAAAATCTCATCCCACAGCCAGACTCTGAAACTTACAGGAGATTATTGAATGGCGTGTATCCTTTGGTTGTTCATAGCATCTTCAGAGGGACTACACAAGGAAACCAAAGAAAGGATTACCCATTCTTAAGCATTTTCTAGAATCCCAGGGCTGGATGGAAGCTCTGTGTCTAGGCCAAGTGGCAGAATAAGGCTTAAATCTAGGTCTTCTGATTTCCAGTTTAGTGGAAATTTGTAAAATAATAAATCAATGAGGATTCTTGTTTGCACACAGTGCCTGGCTAATACATATTGCTAGGTAATTTCATGACTCCTCCCTTCTCCCACCTCAATCCCCTAGTGCTCAATCTGAGTCATTTTGAACTCACACAAACTCAGCACCTGAGCTTGCACCTGGGGCTATGGAATAGGAGAAAGGCAATTGCAAAAACAGAAAGCAAAGCCAGGGCCTGTGGGAAAATGTCAGTTCTGTGACTTGAGTATACAGTTTTTATAGATTCAATTCAGAAAGCATTTATTAAGCTGTGTATAAAGCATTGTGCAAGATGCCAGAGATACAAAGATAGAAATGATAAGAAAGAAAAGTCCAGCCTTCAAGGAGCTCCCCTGTGCTCCTCTACTGGTTTATGGGGGACAGGGAGAATCTAAATAACTGAAATTCACACAATAAACTTCATTTTAGCCATTTTTTGTTTCAAAATCCTTACCATAACCAAACCTTTCACCACAGCATACCACATGGTGCCAAATAACCTAGTGTAAATTTCATAGAAGATTCTGGAGTGGGCCTGAAGGTTGGTGGCAACTGGGAGGATGGTGATGATGTTAAAACTCAGCAGAGTATCAACCCATCACTGCCTCATTTAAGGCTGATGATGAGAGGCCCAAAGCCCCCTCTTGGCAAACTGGAACCACCAGTGTATTAATTAATTATTTTGCAATGAACTCTACTGTACCTCATTGTCTGCAGCTCCTGCTCTCCAGAGGGGCTCTAATAGACTCAGTGCACACTAGATAATTAAATACCAACACATGAAGCCCCTGCTCAGTGCAGGATGGGTACTTGCTCCGTTCATTAGGACAGGAATGGCCTTTGCTAAGAGAGCACACAGAGGTGGCCACCAAAGTGAGAGGTTCATGTCCATGAGTGGAAGTGAACGAACCCTTTCTCTTCCCTTGGTTCCGTCATCTGTTCCTGTAGATCTGGGGGTTGCGGGCATGGAAGGGGAAGAGGAGGAGAGTGGAGGGTTTCCTGCCCTGCTGCAGGCCACAGTAGAGCTAGCTTCCTGCTCCTCTAAGGCAAGCCAGCCTGCAACAACTGGCAAACGCAGCTTAATGATTATGTTTCTACTTAATATAAATGGTAGTTATTTAGCCGCCCAAATACCAATTCCCCACTGAGCTTTCCCTAGTTAAGATACTACAAGATACACTCGTGCACACACGGGCTCACCAGATATGACAGCAAGCACCTGGGAGCTGTCCCTGCTTCACTCCTCCTTTGGCCTCTTGAGAATTGTAGTCTGGCTCTCTATAGTGAGGGGCTGGGAGTGAGGAGTGGAACCCTTGCAGTATAGACTTGAAATCACTCAGATAATTGATGAAGGGAGCTCTGTGTGCTCTCTTTTTCTAAATTTCAGAAGGCAAAAGTTCCTCCTCCTTTCTCCCTAGCAGTAGGATGCTCAGACTATGAAACAAGGATCACAGACTTGTATCTGGAAGGGAGCTTAGGAAGCCCAGTTTGGGTTGAGTCAAAGGGCTACATTTGAGGACCTAGCAGGTCACATGAGGCCTCAAGGCTTCAGGTTCCCCACCCCTGAACTAGACCAGCTTTCTCATTTTACAGATAAGGAAACTGAGGTCCAGAGAAGGGCTTTGCCTAAGGTCACACAGTTAGTACTTGTCAGAGTCAGAATTTGAATTCAGATTCTGTGACTCCCAGTTCAGCATTCTTTCCACTGAATTTATCCAAGCCCTTTGTTTTACAGATGAAGAAACTGATACCAAGAGAGATAAAGGGATTTGCCCAAGATTGCCCAGATAGTAAATGGCATACTCAGGTCCTTCAATTCTAAAATTAATGCACTTTACCACTTCCCGTAGAAAACATTGTCTCTGGAACAGGGGAATGGACTAAATGACCTTTAACTGGTCCTGCTAGTTTACAGAGTCAGTGATTCAAGGAATAAGGAAAATTCAAGATGGAACAAAGGAAGAGCAGATAGTTTCTGAGAGCAACTGATATCAGTCCTCAAAAACTAGTGGGCTTCGAATGACAGCTTAATTAGATATCCTTCACCAGGTGATGACATCATCATAAGGCCTCAATTCCAGCCAATGCACTGGGCTGTGAGAAAGAGAACAGCCACAGAAGGCTTATGAGAGCCACATTTAGGAGTTAAAAAGTTAATTCTTCCTTTCATCAGGGACTCAGCAAAATTCAGGTCAAAGAATGATGAACTGGGAGTCACAGAATCTGAGTTCGAATTCTGACTCTGGTGAATACTATCTGCGTGACTTTGGACAAGTTCCTTCTCTTTTATGGGCCTCAGTTTCCCCATCTGTAAAATGAGGAAGTTGATCTAAATGATCTCTAACATCCCTTCCATCTCTACATCTATAATCCACTTAGCTCCATTGTTCTAATTCCTTTCAGGAGAAATTCTCCATATTACAGTGATGGTGGTACTTTCCATTGAAATAAGGAAGTTTAGAAGAAGGGACAGCTTTAGTGGGAAAGAATGAATTCTGAGTTGAATGAGTTGAATCTGAGATGGTTATGGGATAAAGGTAAAGATGCTTCAGAGGCAATTGGAGCTGCAGGACTGGAATGCTTCAGAGACGATTGGAGCTGCAGGACTGGAATTCATGAGAGAGATCAGGGCTAGATCTAGGGGAACTACATCAAGAAAGAAGGCCTGGACAGAAAGAAGAAAGCTCAGGACAGAACCTTGGGAAACACACACACTCACAGTTAGGACATGGAAAACAGAGGAAGCAAAGATGCCTGAAAAGGAATCGTCTTATAGATAGCAAGAGAAGTAGGAAAGAAGAACACCATGGAAGCCAAGGGAAGGGAAAGGATCCAGGAAGAAGTCAAGATCCACAATGTCAAAAGCTGAAGAGAGAGCCAAGAGAGAGTTACGCAGACTTTGAGAAAAGACTGTCTGATCTGCATGTTAAGAGATCACAAGCAACCTTGGAGAAAGCAGTTTCCATTAAATGGTGGGGCAAGGGGCTGAGAAGTGAGCAGGACGTAAGGAAGAGGAATCAGAACTTTTTCTAGGAATCTGGCATGCAAAAGAGGAGAGATACAGGATAAAAGCTTGAGAGGATGGTAGGGTTTAGCAGGGGTGATGAACCTGGGTCCTCAAGGCCACATGTGACCCTCTAAGTCCTCAAGTGTGGCCTTTTGACTGAGTCCAAGTTTTACAGAACAAATCCTTTTATTAAGGGGATTTGTTCTGTAAAACTTGGACTCAGTCAAAAGAACCTAGAAGGCCACAGATTCTCAACCGCTGGCTAGGAGCATTTTTTTTAAGCATAAAGGAGAGGTGGTCATTTTTATAGGAACAGGGAAGGAGGCAGTAGATAAGGACAATTTTTTTTTTTAACAAGGAGGAATTGAATGGGGTGGTGGTGGTGTAATGAATAGTTGAAGGAACAAGGTCTTCTTACAAGAGATGGGAGGGGATGAGACCATGGGCACAAATGGAGGGGACTAGTTTCAAAATAGAGATGTTAGTATGGCATAGCAGGAAGGGAACTAAGTCTTGACTCTGCTTGTATACTACTCATAGGACCCTTGGGCAAGTCAATACACTTCTCTGGAGCCTGAGTTTCCTCATCTGTAAATAAGAGGGTTGGAGTAGATGATCTTTAAAGTCCCTCCCTGGCTCTAAATCCTACCATCTTACAGTTCTATTGTTTCAGGTGGCTCTCAGTTCCCCACTGGAGTTAGATTGGATTGCCAACTGTCCCTCCTTTGACCTGGTGTTAGGAGCTCTTCCCCAGATGTCTTGGCCTTCCTGTTCTCAGCCATCCATAGAAATCAGTGTCTCTAAGACCTCCCCCAATTCAGTGTGCATGTGTGTGGGGTGTTGGTGTTAGTAGAGAAAAAAGGGGTCCTCTGTGCATCTCTCATTAGTAATTCACCTCCTCTTCTGCTGAGCTCTGCTCTCCCCCTCCCCTCCTCATCCTCCCATATGCAGATGGCTTTGTTTTCCAAACCTGATAGATGCTGACAGGGATATTGTTCTCAGCATCACCAGACTGCCAGAGGCTGCTTAAGTCAAATAATTTTCTTTCCCCTAATAACTTGGAGGATTTTTTCTCTTAAAAGCAAAAGCAGGAAAAAAAAGTATTTTTCTAATGCCTCTTGTTTGCCTTAAAGAGGCAGAGTGTCATTTACCCTCCTCTTTAGTCCGAAGTTAAATGAAAAGAACTTTAAACAAAGACCAGCCTGCCTTGAAGCAATTACTAGTGACTGGAATAGGGGAAGAGCTGAAATGGGGTTGGGGGATGATCTCTAGAGAGTGGTGATTGACAGGCTGATGGGAGGTAGGAATGTGTGGAAACTGTACTAGAGCCAGGTGGGAGGGTGGGAGAAGCATAAGCCATTTATTAAAGGGTGCAGAATGTTTTGTTTTTGGGGAGGTAGAGGGTATAAGGGATGGCTGGAGAGGAAGGAAAGATATCATCAGAAGCCTTCTGAAAATATCTCTATGGGATCTATTTTGACTATTGTCAAGAAGGAGGAATAAGGTTGTCTTGGCCAAAGATCTAACTGAGCCCATGGCAAGTCTCCAGAGACCTAAATTCTTTCTGCTCAGTCTTATTTTTCAAAAGAGGCTAAAGAAATGAGGTTGAAATCCCTTCCCCAAATCCCTGGTCCATCATATAGCATGCATCCAGTAACAAATAATTACTAACCAGTTGCTTGTGCAGGGCACTGTGCCAGCTAACGTGTGGACCCACAAGATCACAGGAACTTAAAGCTGGAAGGTATCTCAGAGATGTCTGAACAAAGAAACCAAGTCTAAAATACAGTTCCTGCCCCCAACTCAAGGGGCAAGGCTACCATTCACTAAGAGTTATCTAATAACACTGTGTGGAGCAAGCTCAAGGACCAGATGAAGAGGGCAGGTAATGATTACTATACGATCTCAGAGGAGGAGGGGTCAATGGAGGCTTGCGTGCTAAAGGAGAGGACACCCTGGCCTTTGCATGGGTGGCTCATTCCTGGAATGCACCTCCTTCTCACTCTTCCCTCTGAGAATTCATAATTTTCTTCAAATTTGACGTTGCATCATCTTATACATGAGACCTTTTCTGATTCCCCTGCTAGTGTCTTCTAGCCCCCCAAATGAAGAGTTCTTTTTGCATATACTTACATATGTGTATATTGTCTATTCCAAGAGCATGTAAGAAGGAACTTAACAAAAATCCCAGCTCCTAACACAGTGTCTGGCAATTGGGAGGCTTTAATAAATATTTATTAATTGAACTAGACATTGGAGGATAAGTAGGGTTTGAATAGGTTTCAAAATTAGCTTCATGGCCTTTAGATACAGAAATTTCTAGGTTTTGATGATAGACATATCTGACTGAAGTAAAAAAGTTCTCACTGGCAAATAAATAGTGGGAGATAGAGATTGGCAAATTAGATTGGGGGCAGATTGAGGAGGGCCTCCAGTGCTAAGATTTGATCCTATAGACAGGGAGTCATTGAAGGGTTTTAAGGAGAGAAATGAGATGTGAAGGAAAAGAAATACAGGTCAAAAGACTGGGTTATTCCATTTCCAGGTCTTTTCTCCCTCCCTCTGTTACAAACACAAATAAACATATGTAACATACACCCGTACATACATACACTCACACATATGCATCTAAATAACACTTCCAAGTGTCTATCCCTTAAGGTTACATACTCTTCCCCCCTCCAGATGTTTCAAGAGCACCTCATGGGGAACCTTTCCATTTGTAGACAGCCCAAGCCACCAAGAGTCTGATCTTAGATCTAGGCAGAATGATGTGAGTACATGTTCCTGACACTTAGATCATCCCCAAAGCTCTTGGACTTTGGACTATTCTGATGGCAACTGTTCCAAAGAAGCTAGACTGTGTTTCCAAAACAATTTGGAGAGGAGCTTGCTCTTCAGACAGAGATGAAAGCCTACTCCTAACATTTTTGGAAGGAAAGGTTTGAGATGATCTGGATTAGCTGCCCTTCAGCCTCCAAGGACCAGAAATACTGGGTATTAATTAAAGTGAGACCTCATGTGAAGGAATATTTTAGTGCAACAGAGGGGATATGAAAGGGCACAGATGGGGCACTGTGATCACTGTCAGGGTACTAAGGCAGGAGGTATAGTAGAAAGAATCTGGGACTTGTGGGGCCAGGAGACCTGAATCTGAGTCTTCTCTTTACCACTCACTAGCTGTGTGATTTTGGGTAAGTTAGTCAACAGGCATGGATAAAGTGCCTACTATGTGCCAGGTACTGTGCTAAACATTGAGAATACAAAAGAAAGGCAAAAATATGATCCCTGCCCTCAAGGAAATCACATTCTAATTGCAGAGATAATAAGCAAACATTGCACTTATAAAATACATATACTATATACACATATGTGTGTATATAGAGTATCTATCATTATATGTGTATCTCCCTCTTCCTTCCCTCATCCCCTCCCCACTGCCGCCATGGGACTCCATCTCAGAGGGAAAGGACCGGCAGTGGTGAGGAGAAACATCAGGAAAGATCTCCTGCAAAAGACGGGATTTTGTTTGAGTCTTAAAGGAAGCTGGGGAAACCAAAAGGCAGAAATGAGGAGGGAGAGCATTCCAGGCTTGGGGGGCAGCCAATGAAAAGGTAAAGAGTTGGGAGATACAGCATCTTATGCAGAAAGTAGCAAGAAGACTGGCGTTGCTGGATTGTTACAGGATGTGGAGATGAGTGAGATTAGTTGACTTTTTTCAACCTCAGTTTCCTCATCTGTAAAATGGGGACACATACTACAAACCTCACCAAATTGTTGTGAGGATTGATGAGACGCTGCATAAAGCTTTTTGGTTTTGGAATCAAGAGGACTTAGTGCCTGGGTGACCTTGGGTCACTCATTTAACCCCTTTAGGTCTTCCTTTCCTCATCAGCAAAATGAAGGTTAGATTACAGGCATCAAACATGTTGCCTGGGGGCTACAGGAGGCCCACAATACTCTCCAATGCAGCCTGAATTAGATTAAAATGTAATGGGAAATATTTAACAAAATAAAGATATAATAAAGCAGATACTGTTGCTATGTGGCTTTCTAAGTCAATACCCAGCTACTTTTTTCCGCCATCCCCATTTCTGTTTGGGTTGACACCATCTGACTGCATGACTTCTCAGGTTCTTTCTAGATCTAAATATACAACATTATTATTACATCAGGAGGTTGGAGGTAGAAGGCAGGGAGGGGGGTATAGAGAAGACTGATTCTCTGAAACTGGGCTTGCATATTTATCTCTTGAGGTGGGCACTGGGGATTCAGTTTCTGGCAAGTCTAGGGCTGGACTCATTGTTTCAGCTGAACTTTCCTCCGGGGCAGGAGAAGGGATTTGCCAATGAAAATGCTACCAGCTGAATTGGCATTAACTAACCATATTGGGCATAGGGCTGGGGGTATGTGGATGGGTAGAGTCTGGAAATGAAAATTAATCCTCTCATTATCAGCCTGACCCTTAGATCCATAGAGGGATTGGCTTATACAGCATCTGCTCCAGCAGTCTGCTCCAAATTTCATCACCCTGTATCCTGACTAGGAATGCTGGGCTTGCATAGTAATGACAATATAAAACATATTTAGAACTTGAGTGGCACAGGGGCCTTTGCTTCATTGAATGCCTTTCCTTCCCTAGGCACTCGTCTCCACTACCACCCCATGATCCTCCAGGTATCTATGTCTGGGCAACTATTGGTTAGGGTCCATTCCCCTGGTGCTCCTTTCTTGGTAGAAGCCTATCTTCCCTGCTGTTGTGCCCTTTGGACCTCTGGGTGCTGTCATTGGACATGCTTGTTTATACCTTAAGAGAATTTCCAATGGCCCTGCCATTGTAACCTTCGGACTTTGGGGTCTTTCCAGCTGCCCTGCAATTGAACTCTTCTGTATACTCTCTCCCCTAGTAGAGTGTGAGCTTCTTGAGAGAGTGACTGTTTCATTTTATTTGTTTCCTCTGCATTTAGCATAGTTTTTGGCACATGGTAAATTCTTTTTACATTTGTTCAGTCAGATTTATTCTATCTTAAACCCTATGATTTGAGTGGGGGATGTGGGTGGGACTGCTGTATTCTCCTGGTGGGAGAAGATCATCATCATCCATTCCCATTTTCCTTTTCCACACCACCTCCCCCAAATACTTTTCACTTTAGATTAAAAAAAAAAATTCCTAGGGATTGCTCTGCTTGTAGGTACACAATCCATGCACTTATACACACAGAGCAAAATTAGGAACCCCAGGGGGATGCAGATATTTGAAAATGGGGAAAGACAATGAAATGTACATACTCTCGTTTGCTTCTGTTCCCTCTCTAAGGTGACTGGATTTGGCCAACAGGGCCGTGGTTTGTCGATCCCTGAGTCATCTGATTACTAGACAAAAACAGAGAGCTGCAAGGGATTTCACAGATCATCTAGGCTAAGAGTCAGCAAATTATGCCCCCATGGGCTAATTCTGCCCTGCTGCATGTCTTTGTATGGCCTGTGAACTAAGAATAATGCACTTTTTTTATACTTTGAAATAAAATTTTACTATTTAAAAACCACTCAGTTTACAGGCTGTTTCATCTTCAGGAAATTCTAATTGTTAAATTCAGAATTATACTCAGCTAAAATCTCCCAGGAAGGTGACCTGTGAACTCTAGGTTAAGAACTCTGCCTTTAGAGAATATATGGAAAAGTATAGGGGTTGAGGAGGGGCAGCTTGGTGGCACAGTAAATACAGTACTGGGCACAAAGTCTGGAAGATCTGAGTTCAAATTTGCCCTTAGACACTTACTGTCTGGGCAAGTCATTTAACCCCCTTCCTCAGTTTTCTTATCTGTAAAATGAGCTGGTGAAGGAAATGGCAAACTATTCCAGCAACTTTGCCAAGAAAATCCCAACTAGGGTCATGAAGAGCTGGGCATGACTGAAATAACTGAATAACAATGAGGATCTGAGGAGGTTGGAAAAAGGGTAGAGAAAATGCCACCAATAATGGATGACTGAGGAGTCTGAGGACAAGGGTCCTAGGATTGTGACTAGCTCAGATGAGGATCGCTCAGAAGAATGCTCTCCATTTGATGGTGATTTGGTGACTTGGTGCTTAATTCTGCAGAGAATATGTTACACTCCTAACCAGGCAGAGCACCCTCCCTGCCCTGGGTATTACTGTCAATTTGATCGTAAGGAAAGGGCTTAGATGATTTGATGATGCTTAAAGGACTCCATGGTACTGAAGCTACAAACCACAGAATATCAGAGCTTGGTCTGGAATAACCACACCTGACATTCTCTTCCATCCCAAACTATCATGACATATATGGTGCTACTACTCTATCTTCCAGTCAGACCACATCTTGTATATTGGGAAGGGGGGCGCTATCTCCAGTCTTCCTGACCTTGCACTGGATCCCAATGACCCCTAGATGAGAAAGTGAGGCTGATGACTTAACACAACTCTGCCTCACTTAAATTCAACTTACTTGTAAGTCAAGAAGACACTGCCCTCCAGATGTCATTGGACCTCTTTGAGAATGAAGAATGAACACCAGTAACAACATCCTTGTTTATTGTGTTCGGTTCTGGGGAAATCAGTAAGTTGGAGCAAGTCCAGAAGAGGGCACCCAGGATATCAGGTGGGGAAGAGAGGAATGAGGGGCTAGAGACCTTGCCAGATGATCATGTGTTGAAGAACTATGACTTTAACCTGAATAGAAGAGAGGACTTGGGGAAGACATGATGGCTGTCACATAACAGGAGTTGTTTTGTTAGATCCCAAAGGAGAAAACTAACACTAGGCAGAAATTGCAGAGACAGACATAAAGAAAAACTTTTTAATTAGAGGTGTACAAAAGTGGAATAAGTTGCCTCAAGAGATAGAGCCTTCTTTAAGCAGAGATTGGATAACCACTTATCAAGGGTATTGTAGCCAGGCTTCCATGACCTGTGACTTCTCTTCAACTCTGATGTTCTGAGATTCTTTGATCTAAGAAGACCTTGGTCCGGCAGAACCAGAAGTCATATTAGATAAAGCGTGGGCTTTGAGAAAGCTAAAGTAGTTAGAAAAGAAGAATACCAGGATAAAAATCTTAGTGCCCTCAGGGCATGATGTAGGAAGTGAAATGAAGATGAAGAGAAATAGGACCTATTTTAGAAAAGCTGGGGATCATAAAACAATGATTGGTGCAGAGTAGGAGAAAGCTGGGGGAAGGGTGCAGTTAGAAAGGAGAATATGGGCTACCTGGGGGCCAGTCAACTAGGAAAGTCTGCAAAGTAAGAAAGTATAGATTTAGATCTTTAAGTTACCTTAGAGGTCATCCAGTCCAAACCCCTTATTTTGAAGCTAAGGAAACTGAGGTCCAGAGAGGTGATATGATTTGCCCGTGGTCACACAGGCAGTAAATGGCAGAGTTAGGATTTGATCCCAGGATTTTTGATTCCACAATCCTACCCTTCATTGAACCAGAGTAGCTGCTGAGGGAACCAGTTACACAGAAAATGCATGGGAAAAAGGGACTAGATCGGGGAAATTTTTGTAACTAGAGGAATTAAAAACCTTTATTGCATAAACAACCTCACTGTTTGGGTTACAGTTTGAAGCTACGGGCAAGGGTGCAAAGGTGGAAGTAGGAAGTATTGAAATGGCTAAAATTGAGTGTGATAGGCATGTATGAGGCATCTGCTAGGTGCCAGGTGCTGTCCTTGGTGCTGGAGATACAAAAGACTACGGATAGCTGCTTGGTCTGTAATTTTTTAGGGAATTACACACAGTCAATCAACTAGAGCTTACTATGTGCCAGGCACTATGTGAAGCACTGGGGATCCAAAGAAAGGCCAAAAAGATCCCTAAATTAAAAGGCAAAACAAAACCCTGAATGCAGTAATCAGGAGAGGTTACCTAGACCTCATTGATCTCATGGTTGGAGCAGGTCTTGTGATATCTCTGGAAACTCTCTGCACCAGGACAGAGTCCCTTGTTTTGACCAGACTCAGTTACTCCCCAGTCTTTGGCTATTTTGAAAACGTTGTAATTTTTCCCAGTTGAAGGATATTTAAACCCTGCCCCTTTTGCTCCTTTTGGGCACTTGGATAGTCCCAGACTGCCTCCATGATAGACTGTTGCTGTTGCTCCTTGGTAGTCCTCTTTATTTCAGGTTGACAACCCAAACCACAGTCTCTGCTCTCCAGAAATTCACAGTTCTAATGGGGCAGGCAATATGTAAGTATCCAAGTGAAGAAATTCCTTCTTATGGCAAAAATGAAAATATTTTCTGTCCTCAAGGAGATTTTCTCCTTTTGGAAGGAAAAGATATGTACCCAGATAAATACACAAAATCTACACCAAGTAACTTGGGGGGGGGGTGCTGCTAATGAAGGGATATAAGGAAGGCCTTCCTTTAGGAGGTGGTGCATGTGCAACAATTGGAGACAAGGAAGGAAAACATTCCTGTTATGAGAAACAGACTGTGGTTTCCCCCACCTCCCACCCCAGGTAAGACAGAGAATGCAGTGTTAGGAGAATAGTAAGTAGCCCACTTTGGGTGAAACATTGAATGGATGAGGAGGAGTAATGGGAAATAAGTCTGGAAAGATAAATTGTAGGGAATAAGGAAGGTACTGCTATTTGTCTCTTCCCCTAAGGGCCTTCTCTGTCTCAATGCTAGCAGTCCCTACTCCTTGCTGTACCTGGGCTTATTTGCTGGGCATTTGATTGCCAGGGTCATGAATGTGATATAATCTAAATGTCCACCTTGCTTCAGGAGGGAGGGGCTGGTGGGATCCTGGAGGGTCCCCTCTACCAGCGCTCTACAGGATTGCTTGAAGGACATGTGAGATTCTTTCCAAACCAAAGCAGGGGCTGGGGATGGGGGGTGGGGGTGGGGGTCAGTCAGCCATATCCTGCTCTGGGAAAAAAAAGGAGGGGGGAATTTGTGTTCCTCTGACAGTTATGGGATTTTCTTCCTTTCATTCCT
Organism: Bettongia penicillata ogilbyi; assembly: GCA_023548195.1. Taxonomy (NCBI): domain Eukaryota; kingdom Metazoa; phylum Chordata; class Mammalia; order Diprotodontia; family Potoroidae; genus Bettongia; species Bettongia penicillata. Next base: position 4,281,000 of record JAJHZJ010000070.1, read on the forward strand.
TGCCTCCTCTGCCTTAGTACATGAAACTAAGCCTTGCCAAGCAGCCACCCCACTAGGGAGAGAAGGTATAAGGTAGTGTTGAGCCAGTTTCACTGAAGAATGTATGGAGGAAGCTGGTAGTTTAGGAAAGAAGGGCAGCCCCTCCTTCCCTGACCCCTCCAATGTGGGGATTGGAGGAGGGAAACATCCCTAAGCTCATTTACTTCCACCAAGAAAGCCCAGAGGAAGCCCCAAGACCCATAGGTATTGACTCTGCAGTAAATTACAGCATGATGGCAGTGATATTAACAATAATGATGATAATGGCACCAATAATGGGAGGTCAGAGAGGTACTTTCCCGTTTTCTCTCAAGAGGCAAAGTTGCAGGTTTAGAGCATTGCTTCTGATTTGAAGAATTTGAATCTTAGGTATATTTCTCTGCAGGAGTAGGGAGTGAGGAGAGCTGGCAGCAGCCCAGTGACTCCTAGGCTCAGAAATAAGAGAATAGGTTCCCCATTCTCTGACTCAGCAAGGACTCCCTTACAGTCAGAATTCTTTCCTCTTGGCAGAGAAGTCTGCCCTATCTCTGAGCAGGTAAAGTTACAGGGACACAGCACAATTCCATAACCTCTAATTCCACTCTACCCACCTAATAATCTGCATCCCATTTTTATGGGTCAGTGGTTATTCCTAGGGTGGTGGTGGTAGCTCATTTCATCCATCAGCATACCTCATTTCTGTCTTATAATAAACCTTGTGGAGTGTATGGTACCAATATTTATCAGCCCATGTTTTCAAACGAGTACACCAAGGCTCAGAGAGATAGAGGGATTTGGCCGAGATCACATAACTAACAGATAACGCAGCAGGAACTTGAACTCAGGTCTCTCCACTCCAAACCCAAAGCTCTTTCTACTACATTGATCGTAAGATTTGTACAATCCCTTAACCAAACATATGATTAAAACAACATCAACCACAGTTTCAGAGAAGGTAAGATATTTGAATGAGGTCACCCAGGAAGGGAAATAGCAAACCAAGACTCTTTGCAGGCTGTCTGGTTGCCTTAAAGCACTGGTTCAGCTCTAGTTTGGCTTATTTGAAGATCACCTGGCAGGGATTCTCTTTAGTACTAATGTTCTAGGGTCTACTTTGGGATGGCCCCTCAAGTAGATGGCGAGATGAAAATATTTAGGCTTCTTATCATGCTTCCTAATCAGAAATAGAGTGTGGGTGAGGGTGGGGGCTGATTCAGATACCACTGAAGGAAGAATGCCACCGGGATCTGGGCGGAGCAGAGAAAGATGGCCAATCACAGCTTTCCTTCAGAGTTCCACGCATGCTCAGGGCTGGCTTCTTCTGTGTGCTTCCTCCAAAAATCATCTGATCTTCCTTTCCCCCCCTCATCCTAACCCCGTGCCCCATTTCTAGCCCTATCTAAGGAAGACAGATGCATGCCTTTTCTATCGAAGATATTCTGGCAGAGGGAGACTTCGCTACATGATGCAATGGAAAGAGCAGTGGGGAGCATCAGGGAAACATTTTTTAAAAAATGCACAGGAGTGAAAAAAAGAAAACAACCACAAACTTCAGAGGAAACAAAATAGGGCAATTTTGGTGTTACCTTGTTAGTCTAAATATGTACACATACACAGAGAAAAAGAGAGTGAGTGCAATTGGGGTTAAGTGACTTGTCCAGGGTCACACAGTCAGTGTTGGAGGCTGGATTTGAACTCAGGTCCTCAGAGCTGGTGTTCTATCTACTTCACCACCTAGCTGCCCCCATAAATATTGTTATATTCAAAGCATGCAGCAGTTTAATTTCTTGCACAATTCCTTTTTACTTTGAAACATCAGTGTTTGTTGATAACTTAAATTCGGAATAAAAATGAAATCTTAATAAAAGAAAAAAAAAGAGATCAGACTCTGGAGTTGGATGACTTAGATTTTATCTGCCCCCTATATTATGAGGAAATCACTTAATGCTCCTGGAGCTCAGTTTCCTCATCTGTAAAATGAGGAGCTTGGACTTTAATGGCCTCTAAGTGTCTGCTAGTTCTATATTTATGAGGCTATGAGATTTTGCTAAGTGTTCCAACATTTCTAGGAAGTTCAAAGGGAACAACTAAATAGGAAAGCACTCTCCCTCCCTCTCCCTGTTCCTTTTTCCCTTCCCCCTCTTCTTTCACCATCTTCAAACACACTCAGAGGAAATTAGCACAAGGCTCCCTGTCATCAAATGCAGCGACTTGTGAACATGTGCTTAAGCTGTTTCTCCTCCACAATATGAGGTTTGCAGCAACTCACTGGGGGGTTGTATTTTTTTTTTTTAGGACTGTGTGTATATGTTAAAGTCATTAGACATTAGAAAGGAGGGAGTGGAGAAGGAAAGGCCATTATATGGGAGGAGAAGAAAAATGACCTGTCTTCAAGCTGTCAGCAAAGAAAACTCTCCCCTATTGGGGGAGGGCTGGGGTAGAAGTAGCTTATGAGGGCACCTCTCTGTTCTGGTGGCCAGTAATGGAACGAGGTAGAGCAGAAAGAGAGGGAAAGGATCTTGAAAAGGGAAGGGTCATGTGGTCCATGTGACTGTGTTGTATGGAAGATTCATAATGTTTATAATAAAAAAGCCACTTCTAAAGGGTAGGAAGGTGGAGGTGGTGTCTTGGGTGAACTTTGCCCCGGTTAGGCTGGTTGGAGAATCCTACCTTGTTATATCTGCTTCCATCCCAAGGATGTCAAATGCAGGTAAGGAGAATAGTCATGAAGAAATACCACAGACAGAGTGACCTGAGGCTGAGGATAATGTTAGGGACCTAATTCCTCCTGTGGGGCCAGATAGGGTCCACCCAAACACACACAGCTCCTGGTGCCTCCTGAAGAGCTATCAGGAATCCTGGAATTTTTCAGACCATGAGCCTGAGACCTGAGACAGCAGAATATCTGGACCAGAAGAGATCCTCAAGGTCATCTAAGATGAAGCAAATAAGGCCCAGAAAAGTTGAAGGACTTGTCCAAAGTCACATATGTAAGGGGGGGCAGAATCCATCAGGAGAGTCTTTGGTTGGACTCACCCTCCACCCTCACACTTGATGGACCATTCTCAGAAGGAGGTACCTCTCATTGACCTTGGTCATGCATTTTAGGTCAGAGAGGCAGGATTCAAACCCAGGTCCTTTTACTCTAAATGTAGATCCCTTTCATTATCCCAGCGCTCCTCTTTCACTTCCTTTCCTTCCCCTATGCCAAGAGCAATGGCATCAAAGAACTAGATAGCTTTCATCCTGCCAGAGTTCATCCTCTCTAGCCCCCTACCCATGGGCAAGGCTATACTCAACCCAATCTTGATATAAAAAATCTTACAGAGACAGCCATGGAGTAAGTACAGGCAAGAGCAGTTTTGGGTTTGGTGGTTTTTGGTCTGAAGCCTTAGGAGACCCAGAGGGCGTATATTCCTGACTCCCTAGAGGGCAGAGTGCCTTTATGGGCATATAGAACCAGCTCCAAATCAAAGTTTGGCATTGGGCTTTTTCCCCCCCAAATCTAGAAAAACATAGTCCAGAGGGTGAGGATGGAAGTCAGATCTCACAGGTGGTCCCAGAGGCCTCTTCTGCTAAAACCTACTGTGAAATGACCTCTAACCTCCTTCTCATACCTTTTCCATCTAGTCCTGTCTCACTTCTTCCTCCCTGGGGAGCGTAAGACAAGAAAGGCAATTTAGGGGTCACTATCAGGAAAGGTGCAAAGGTCAGACTTCAGTGAGAGGATGGGAGTGGAATTTCACCTCTAGTCCAAAGCAAGACCCCTTTCCTTGAAGTTTCCTCCTCCTTTCGTAGCTCCCACCATCTGCAGACCAGAGTTTCAGGATGAGGGTCTTTGGGAGGGAATTGGAAGTATAAGGAACTAACTGTACAGGAAAATGATAGGAGGAAGTCATGGAAATTTGGAGGCCTTGGGAATCATCAAATAATTTTACAGATGCAAAAACTGAGGTCCAGGAGTTTGTGGCAGAGACAGGATTAGAATTCAGGCCTCCAATGGAGTGCCCAGGATCCTTTTCCTTATTGACTATTAACTATCAGGAAAGACCTAAGAGCTGTTCTAGTCCACTGCCCTCACTTTATAGAGGAGTAAACTAAGGCCCAAAGAAGGGCAAAGTTATTTATTGGTCCAGTTTAATTCTGATTAAGAAGAGCTCAAACTGGTTCTTTTTTTTTAAGGCAATCAGGGTTAAGTGACTTGCCCAGGGTCACACAGCTAGTAAATGTCTGAGGCTGGATTTGAACTCGGGTCCTCCTGACTTTATCCACTGTACCACCTAGCTGCCCCTCAAATTGGTTCTTGAGAACTCAGGGCTACCCTGAGGCAAGTAGAGACTTTTGTATATAGTACATGTTAAATATATTCTGAACTGAATCCAATTGGATGAGAAGTGAAATACAATGGGGGAAAAGTTTTTTTATTTTTAGTGGATTTATGGAGTGAACTTGGACATCAGCACTCCTGAGTGTGTTAGCCTTTCATTATTCATTCGTTTGTTTGTTCAATTTTGCTAGCTCTTTCGATCTTGCTCAGGCTGGAAGTACTAAAGCCATTTCTGTGTTGGGTAATGATGGACTTGGGAACTTTTATTGGACTTGCTCCATTTTCCAACTGGACTCTGTTTACCCCTCGTGACGTAAGCAATCTAGTGCTTACTCCCTCCTTTTCCCCCTCCCCATCTGGGTGTTTGCCATCTTGATTCTGAGACACCCGATTGCCTTATCCCACTACAGTTCTGAACTCTAGAACTCAGAGATCCAGCCTCAGCCTCCTAGTTGCTGGGATCACAAGTATGCACTATGCCCAGAGTCTAAAGCTTTTCCTTCTAAGGTCACTTACCATCCATTTTGTATGTATCATGTATGCTATTTGTCTAAGCTATTAGAATGTAAGCTCCTTGGGGGAAGGAGCTGTCGCTGCTTTTCTTGTTATCCCCAGATCTTGTTACTGTATCTGCCACATAGCAAATAATAAATGCTTACTGATTGATGGGTTTAGCAGAAAGAGCATTGAACTTGAAGTCAGGAGACCTTAGCTCAGACTCATCCTCCACAGCTTAATTCCTCTAACAAATATTGTATGAACCTACGGATGTCACTTATCTCTGAGTCGATTGTCTTATAATAAAGTATTTACATAGTACTTCATAAATATTATCTCATTTTATTCTCACAACAGCTCTGGAAGGTAGGTGTTACAAACATCCCTGTTTTACAGATGAGGAAACTGAGGCAGATATGGTGTTAAGTGACTTACTCAGAGAGACATAGCTAGGAAGCAACTAAGGTTAGATTGGAACTCAGGTCTTCCTGACTCCAGGTCCCTTGTTCTATCTATTGTGCCAAGTAGCTGCTTCATACCTATAAAATAGGGATAGTAAAATTTGTATTACTACCTCTAAGTGTTGTTATGAGAGAAATACTTTGTTAACCTTAAAGTACTACATAAATTTAAGCTATTAGTCCTGACTTCATGACTTCCCACAACTCACTACATCCCATACTGCTTCAGTGTCTATAAAAAGAGGGTATTTTATTAGATGATCTCGGGTCCTCTCCAGTTCTAACATTTGGAGATTCTGGTTCTGACCCAGCTGGATCACTGGATTGAACACAACCCTGGGCCAGCATCTGGCCTTTGAGCATCTGGCCACTAGGCAGCTTGGTAAGTTAGTGTCGTTAGAGCGGTTGCATTGCTGGCTGGCTGACTGACTCACTGGATTGCTGCAAAGGTCAAGGGGCAGAAATTAGAGAAGGAACAATTGGATTTTATTTTTCAGACCTGGAGTTTGTTCTTCCACATGTGGACTCCAGGCCAGAGGCCAGGGCAACCAGCCTCATGACCCAGAACTAGAGCTCTCTCTTCCCTCTCTGCTCCTCCCCTTTGCCCTATAGAACTAAGGAGAAGGGGAGGGAGGGAGGGAGAGGGTCCTTGAATTTATTCAGCTTGGGACAGGCGATGAAAGCTCATCTAAGTTTCCTTCTTCTCCCACTAGGGATGAGGTCAGAAGCAAAAAAGGTCACAGCTGGATTTGCAAATGACTGGAAGGGGGGAGGTTGGGAGGAGAAGGGCATGTGTTGGGAGGGGGCTCTGGGAGAGCTGGAAACTCAGAGAATGGGGAAATCACTGTTGACTTATAAACCCGACGGTAATTTATCCTGTGTTGGGACACAGAGGGCAACGAAAGACCCAGAAATCTCTTTTCCTGTCACTAGAATTTCATTTCACTCTGAATCTCCCCCTAGCTTTCTCCCCTCGTGTCCCTTGACAGCTCACAGCTTAGGACAGATGGGTGCAGGAGGTCCAAGGGGCCTTCTTTGAGTCAGCTGACCAGCAGGGGCTCCAAGCTGCTGATGCCGGGAAAGAAATGAAGGGGCAGAGATAGAGAAAAACCAGATGCCCAAAGCTACAACACTCTTGGCTTGGTCCCAGACTGACTCACAAGGAATCAGTGCCTCTGGACTCCTCCTGGGTACCTGCAGAAGGGGGAGGGTAAAGGTTGTTCCAGGTGGGGAGGGTTTGGACGCTCTCTCCATTGTCTCCACTGATTTACCTCCTCTTAGCATTGGTGCTAGTGCCACAGAGCACTGGTAATGAGGTTCTCTGAGCCTCTCTTGGAATCTCTCACTTAACCTGATTAGCTGGAAATACTTCTAAATATCAGGGCATTTCTAGGCAGGAAAAGTGTGGCATTCTAGATACACAGAATCACAGAGTCAGAGCTACAGGGGATCTCACAGGTCAGGAAGTCAGTCCAACCTTCTCATTTTACAGATGAGGAAAATGAGACCCAGCTGGCCAAAGAAAGGTCACACACCGGATTTTTAACCCAGACCCCATCACTCCAAATCCAGGCCTCTTTCTACTGGGCCAGCTTGTCTTTCCTTCTGCCTCCAGTCTCAGCCCACACACAGCAGGGTAAGGGAGACTGGGGACTGAGAATAGTGGAGTTGGAGACAGAAGATAGAGGTGGTGGAGGTGGTGGGCATCAGGATGGTATCTTTTTCATTCTTAAAGTTTAAAGGAAGTTTTCATTACTTCCTTAGCTACCAGGTGAGGTCTACACCCCTGGTAAGGTCTACACCCCAAGAATTTGCTCTCTGAATCTAACATTAACTATTGCCAAGCGTCCTCTAACCCAGCACAAACCACACTGCCTTGGAATGATGGGTCTGTTTGGCACCAAGGATGGGATTGTAATGAGAATTCAGGAAGACAGCAAGATGGGTAAAACTGTCCTATTCATCTAACTTGCCCTGCTGACTCAGAGACTGGCCTCAGACCTCATGCCTCTTTGCAAGTGATGAACTGTTCAACTTGACTGGGGAGCAGGGAGAGGCTCAGGGTAGCAGGGTGGGAAATCAGACAGTAGCCAAGCTAGCTCTGCAACAAAACTTCCCCAAAGAAAGTCAAGAAAGCACTATCAAAACCCACTTAGATAAAGTGGGTGGAGCACCATTGACATCTCTTACTCATTCCCACCCCAGGGCTCCTCAGGGCAGGGGATGAGGCAAGCCCTGTTCTGTGCACAGATCTGGAGTTTCTTATCTTGTCTAAGACAGCATGATGGGATGGAGATGAGATGGGAGATGCCCAGATAGTCTACACCCATCTTAACCCCACCTCTCACCTCACCTAAGGGCCTGGGGCTGTCCTACTGCCCCAGCATCAGAGAGAGAAACCGGAAGGGTAAGACACATGCCCAGTGCACACCACACATGCCCACAGAGTAGATTGACCCAAGTGGTTTCTGGGAAAAATAATCTTGAGTTTAGCTTCCTGGCCGGCCTCAACTGTTCCCCTGGGCTCTGAGAGGACCAAGAGATAGCTTTGCCAAGCAGTAAAGGACCCCAAAGCCTCTCACAGTAGAGCCTAGGCCCCTCCAAGGCCCAGTCTCTAATTAAGCCCATATCCCACAGGTGGAAAGCAAACAAAACCCAGACATTTTTCCTTTTCTCTTTTAGGAAACAAGGAAATCCATTCCACCCACTGCCCTCCAGGCCTTTTCTCCCCCCATATGGTGTCCTTTCCTCTCACACCCCTACTCTGAGGATCAGGTTACTCAGGGCTCAGAGATCCCTAGAAGTAGCTTGACATGAGATGTACCCTGGACTGAAATTCAGCTCAAAGGAAAACTGGGACTCCCTAAGGGTTTTTTCTAGCTGAGGGGATAAATGAATGACTGAGGCACCTGGGAATCCCAGCTCAGGGGCCAATCCCCTTTCCCATGCCCTCACATCTCCTTCTCCTAAGGGCCAAGAAAGAAGCTGCAAAGAGATGCTGGTGCCATGCTCCCCTTCCAAAGCCCTCCTCTCCCAGCCTAGCGAATCACCATAGTGGAATAAATATCTCTTTTGCAGCATATATAGATATAGCTATAAATATACATATCTCCGTCTATATATATCTTTTCTTCTAAAGACTTGGCAAGTGTTCCCCCTGAAACTTTTTCCACAATATGATAGAAAACCAGCTGAATCATCAGTTTCATCCTCCTCACAAATGTAGCTGCTGGTTGACCTTTTTGCCAAACTCCTTTGAAGCTCCATTCCAGTAATGGAACTCTTTCTGCACCCCTCCGTCTCCACACCATCATAGCCAGAAGCCCTTTTGAAGATGAAAAACACAACTCCATCCCTTTTGGGAAGGAGGTGACTCAGGCCCTGTCTGGAAACATGTACCTTCCACCTTTATCCCATGGCCTTTTTTTTTCTTTTTGGTTGAGGTGGTGGGGAGTCCAGGAACACTCTCACTTTTAGCTCTCGCAGGCAAGGAGAAGGGACAAGGTCAGACAGGAATGGGGGTTGGGATGGCACTTGGGAACAGATGTGGAGAAGAGAGGCTTGGATTGTGGAGGCCATTCCTGGTAGCTGGTGCTGAAGATAGCTGGGTGAAGGGAGCTGTTAAGTGTCAGTTTGGCTTTTTCCCATAATAATACAACATTCAGTAATCGCTAGGGCATGTGTTTCTAGCAGTTAGCAAAGATGCAGGCAAGCATCTCTCTCTGATGGCCCTTTAGATAAACAGCAGAAACTGTGGGGGAGGGGGAAGGGATTGGGAAAGCAACATAGGTAATGACTTTCTGAGGGAGTTATCATTAGACCCAGGTGTTGGGAAGCTTATCTTCATCAGGGCACATCAGCATTTCTTGGAAGAAGGCCGTGAGTGGGAGGAGGGTGGTGAAGGATTTTTTTTTCCCCTCCCATCTTCCTCCCCAAACCTTTTTGAGATGTCTGCAGCAGCTCTTAGGTAGGTGGGGGGAGCCCCCAGCTTCTCCTCCTTCAAGGTAAAATGGGGTTCAAAGTAAGGAGAGGAAAATAGGTGCTGACTTGGAATGGGGGGGGAAAGCTACTCAGCCCTTCCTCCTTCAAGGTATAAAGAGATCTAAAGCAGGGAGAGGAAGGTGGATATGCATCAGGCAGAAGGAATTATTACAGAAATGATAGAGTATGTAATTTAGCAAAAAAAGAAAAAAAAGAAAAAAAGAAAAAGGTAGGAAGGGAGAAGGAAGAGATAGCACTGGACCGGTGATTTCAGGTATATAGGGACCTTCCTGGTAAGGAAACTTCCTCAATCTATAAGGGTAGGCACCTTCCGGCAATTTACAGTCTTAGAGAGTTGCCCCAGGCACTGAGGTTAAGTCACTTGTTTAGCAAAAAACAATTCCCAAATCACTCCATTTCTGTTCTTTCTTCTTGCCCCACTACTTTTCTTTTCACATCTTTCCTTTTCCTTTTATTTGGATTATTATTCGCACAACAGAAAAAATGGGCAGGTGTTGCTGGCAGCTGTTTCATGACAGCTTCCAGAATGGTCTTCAGAAGGTAGAAATGAAGGCAGAGGTGGTGATAGAGAATATGGGGGAAGGGAATGGAGAATGCGGCCCCACCCCCCAAGAGAGGTCGCTAGGGAACGGAACGTTGTCGAGCACACCCTTCTGCTCAACTTTCTCTTCTCTCTGGGTTTTAATAACCTCGGTATCTTTGATATCTATTCCAGTTCTTCCCCTCACCCCCCACTAGCTGAGTGGGTGAATGACATTTCCTCAATCTCCTTTCTTCATCCAGGTCACAGCTACTAACTCTGGCTTCCCTCAAGGATCTGTCCTAGACCCTTTTCTCTTTTTCCTGTAAATTATTTTGCCTGGTGATAACATCGGTTCCCATAAATTCAATGAAAATTAATAAGGAAATAATTCTCAAATCTATTTATCCAGCCCTGACCTCTCTCCTGGGCAGGTAGGTGGCACAGAGTACCAGGCCTGGAGTCAGGGAGGTTACCTGTATGACCCTGAATAAGTCACTTAATCTTGCTTGCCTCAGTTTCCTTATCTGTAAAAGGAGCTGGAAAAGGAAATGGTAAATCACTTCCGTATCTTTGCCGAGAAAGCCCCAAATGGGGTCATGAAGAGTCAGAAACAACTCAAAACCAAGGACTTTCTCTTGACCTCCTTTCCCCATATGTCCCATAGACATCTAAAATTCAGTTTTGTTCACAACAGAATTGATTACCTTATCCCCTAACACCCAGCCTCTTGCTGACTTGCTGATTTCTGCTAAGGACACCTCCATCCTCTTATTCATGTTAGACTCACAACTCAGGCATCATCCTCAACTCATCCCTCTTGTCCAATGTGTCTCTAAATTCTGTGGATTCGGTTTCCTCGGTATCTCTTGTATAACTTCTTTATCTCATCTTTCCTCATTAGACAGTGAGCTCCTAGAGGGGAGGGACTGCTTTGGTTTTTCTTTCAATCCCTAATAAATAGTTCATGATATACGCTGCTGCTGCTGTTCAGTTGTTTCAGTCATTTAAACCCTTCATCACCCCATTTGGGGTTTTCTTGGCAGAGATACTGGAGTGCTTTACCATTTCCTTCTCTAGCTCATTTTACAGATGAGGAACTGAGGCAAACAGGGTTAAGTGACTTGCCCAGGGTCATACAGCTAGTAAGTGTTTGAGCTCAGGGTTGAACTCAGGAAGATGAGTCTTCCTGATTCCAAGCCCAGTGCTCTATTCATCGTGTCACCTAACTGTCCCTCATGATACCAAGTAGGTGCTTAATAAATTTTTCTTGACTTGACTTGTATGGGAAGTCATGAAGTTATTTTGGCTAAACTCTTGCCTGGAGGTAGGGGAGATAGACAAGATGACTTTACCACAACTACAAACAAAGTTCTGGTCTTGGAGTCTCTGCCAATTAGCCTTCTGTTTCAATTTGGGCAGGTATTAATTGCTCTGGTTCTTTCTTCTCTGTCCATCACAAGTGTCTGTCTTGAAGATCAAAGGGCTTAAGAAATTAAATAAGAGGACTTGAGATCTCTTGAATTGGACCTTTGCAAACATCTTTGCTGGGGACATCAAGATGATTCCACATTGGGAAAGGTGGTCAGGCATGTGAGTAAGAGGGAAATGTCTCCTTCTTTAGGACTGGACTGGCTGCCTTTCATGGTTCTGAGAGTCCCTCAAGGTTTGGGAGAAAGACAATGATAGACCCTGACAAACCAGACAGCTAAGAGCCCTTCATATCTGAAGTTTTCCTTAAGCCCTGTGTATGCTAACTTGACTCCGGGGGGTTGGGGGGTGGGGGAAACAAACAAACTGAAAATTCCTTAAACCAAATGCTTTTCTTAGTGAAAACATCAGGACCAGAGCCAAATAAAGACACTGCATTTCTGTCCTGTTAATCCCTTTGTTGTCTGGACAATGACCAAGGTCTTGCCAGAACCTTACCCACTTCCATAACAACTGTTCCCATGTCCACTGGGCAGAAAGCCATACCACCTTCAGGGAAGCAATCTGCTAGGATAGCATGATAGCCACGCTGCCCTGGGACCTTCCCTCTTCCTGCTGAGTTGGGAGGGGCGAGTCTTTTCAATCTGACTCTCCCTTAGAATTACTGATGGAGGTTAGTAGAGGTTGGGCTGTAAGGCAGCAAAGAAACAGGTGATACTCAGGTGACTTGAACTAGGGACTTGGTTTTGGAGTGAAATGGGAAGTAGAAATAAGACTAGCTGGAAATCTGGGGTTGTTGGAAAAACAGCTGGTGAGTGAAGGAACATATTGGTAATAACACTTTCCATTGATATGGGACTTTATAGTTTGTTATAGTTTTTTAAAGTACTTTCGAATACATTAATTCATTTGATTTTCACAAACATCCTGTGAAAAAAACCAGGGCAGATAATCATTATTTTCATTTTATAGTTGAGGAAATAGCCACTCAAAGAGGCCAAATGAATTGCCCAAAGTCACAGAACTGGTATCAATGCCAGAAAAAGAATTAGAGCCCAGGTCTCCTGACCCCTAAAGATCTAATCCAATGGTCTCTCCTCTACATTTGTTCTCTCATGTAACACAGGCTAAAGCCAAAGATATCTGGACCAAATCCCACTAAAGATGGCTGGGAGAAGTAGAAGTGAATTTTTTTGGTGGGGGGATGAGCATGCAACCTAAATCCCTTCCCTCTTGGGCCCTAAAATGCCAGCATTATCTGTGATCCTCCTCCTACTACCTATCATTTGAATCCTGTTTTGTCTTCTCTAAAGGATCTTTACCTAAATGGATCTTCATCACAACCATGAGTAGGTTTCCTCCTCATTTTTCCTCATGAGGCAACTGAGGCCTTTAAAGGACATCAGGGACAAACACAGAGATGTATGGTGGGGTGGGATTGTGTGCTGGACCTTTCAATACTCAGGGCTCCAGCTAGTCGTAAATCTACTATGGCCTCCACTTTATTGGCTCAGTAAAGATCAGAGAATCATTGACAGAGTTGCAAGGAACCTGAGAGGCTGTTGAAATCAAGCCCTCATTTTACAGATGAGGAAACTGAGTCCCAGAGAGGGAATGTGACAGCTAGTAAAGCTCTCAAGTAGAATTCAAATTCATATCTTCCTGCTTCAAAATCCAGTGTATCACATGAGTGTTGAGTCAACTGCCCACATAGAAAGGGGGCCACTAAACCATACCCAAGGATCTTTGCTAGCCACATACTGACTTAGAAAACCACATCTTACTATTACCTATATTCTATTGAATTTTTATTTGTTTTGTTAAATACTTCCTAATTACATTTTAATCTGGTTTTGGTTGTGATAAAAGCAGCCATGTAGCCTGGGGCTAACATGTTTAACACCTCTACTCTGTTCAATCTCATCCTACTCTTCAGGACCCCATTTGTGACTTTCTTGGCAGAGATGCTGGAGTGGTTTGCCCTTTCCTTCTCCAGCTCATTTTACAGATGTGGAAACTGAAGCAAACCAGGTTAAGTGCCTTACCCAAGGTCACACAGCTAGTTATGTATCTGAGGTTGGATTGGAACTTAGAGCTTTCTGACTCCAGGCCTCTAGCTCTATTGAAATCCTGCACCACTAGCTACCTCTATTCTAAACCACCATTATATCCCCCTCAGACTTTGGCTATTTCAGTTTGTTTGGCGACACCTTGGGCAACAAAGCTTAAATATCACAGGGGCAGTTGGACTTAATATGGACCAGTTAGGTAAGTGTCTCCCTAGAGACAGTGGCAGGGTATGACTGTGACTGATGCGTCATATGCATCTCTGGTGGTCATATAAAAAGGCATTTCTGTCTTTGCTAAGGAATGGCTGAGGGGGCAGGATTGGGTCAGAGTAGGCAGCTTCTCCTTTGCTCACACCAATCAGACCACTCCTGCCTTTCCCATTCATCCAACCTGACCTTGCTAATGCCCACTTCCAAGTTTTCTCTCTCCACTCCAGCCACTGGTCAGATCTTCCTCCTCTACACTCCTAGCCTTCTTTTGCTTTGACACTCACTGGACATCTGGTATCATGAGTTATCATTCTCTTTATATGTGCCTTTTATTCAGTGATATGCTGGATGGAGCAAACTCCTCTAGCGAGCACTTGTACTTCAGAAACAAACAGATTCTACAAATCAGGCTTTCATTGATTGTTTCATTGTCTAGACTTTAAAAAGTGATGGAGAAAAGTCTAATAATGCAGATTATAAACTTAAAAGTGTGAGGGTGTACATTTGGGGAGAGTCGGTTGTTAAACATTTACCCTGCTTCTATCCTCCAATAGATTGTAAGATCCCTGCCAAATGATAGCATCATGCTTTTCTATACTTCATGGCACAGTCATCAACACTCAATAAATATTTGTTGATTAAAGTGATATATATATATATATGTCAGAAATGCTTATGTATGTATGTACACACACACACAAACACAAGCATTTCCTGACATTAAGGTTCATAGAATCAGAATCTCAGAGTTGCAACGGGACAATCTTGCAAGTCATCTCACCGAACTCATGCTTGAAAAGGAATCTCTTCTATCATTCAGCTTCCCTTTGATCACCTGCAAGGATGGGTTTCCTCAAAGAGGTCAATTCCATTTCATATGACCGTAATTGTCTTGAGCTCTGCTAACCTTTGCACCACCAAGGTCAAGCAAATACATCTAATCCCTCTTCAACATGAGTGTCTTACAAATTATTGAAGACATCCTATCCCACCTAAGTTTTCACTTCTCCAGGGTAAAATGTCTGTAGTTCCTTCAACTGGATTTCAATTAAATGGATTTAGTTTGTCAATGTTTATCCCATAAAATGTGCTGCCTGGGACAGAACACAAAGCTTCATCTTTAATTTGACAAAGTATAATGAATGGGTTCTTAACCTTTTTTGTGTATGTCCTGGACTCTTTTGACAGCTGGGTAAAACCTGTGGATCTTTTTTCAGATTTATGTCTTGTTTTGCTTTTTTTGAGGCAATCAGGGTTAAGTGACTTGCCCAGGGTCACACAGGTAATAAGTATCTGAGGTCAGATTTGATCCTCCTCACTCCAGGACTGGTGTTCTATCCACTGCACTTACTTAGCTGCCACCACAATAATGTTTTTAAATGGCTAACGATACTTAGGATTAAAAAGAAAACCACTTGTGTTGAAATACAGTTGGCAAAATATTAAAAAAAAGTCCATGGACTCCAGGTTTAGAATTCTTGGTACAATTGGTATAATGAGATGACCACCTTCCTTGTTCTGGACAATGGACTTGTATAAAGGTAGCATAAGATGATGCTACCTTTTTTGTTTTTGACTGCCATGTTGTAATTCTGACTCATATCATTCTTATCTACTAAGTTTCTGAAGGTTTTTTAAATATTAATTATTATCCAGGCATACCTCCCTCATCCTGTACTTGTGTAAAAGTGACTATTTGAACCCATACAGTAGTTTACATTTATCCTTAGTGTTTCACCTTATCAGAGATTCAGCCCTTCATTTTCACCTGTTCACATCTTTTTGGATTCTAATTCTATTGTTTAATAATGTTAACTTTGGGTTAGCAATGTGTGTTGTGTGGGTAAATGTTTAACAACTGGCTGTCTTAAGGGGACGTACTTTAAAGTGAGATCAGCAGTATTGACATTTTCTCCATCACTTTCTTAAATCTAGACAACCATCAAAACAATAAATCAAACCCCAATTTGTAACATTTGCTAATTTCCAAGGTGTAAATGCTTACACTGAAAATTTAACAGTTGACTTTCCCCCAAACCTGTATGAGTTGACTCTAGCACATCCCCCTCCCTCCCCTCTCCCCCTCCATAAACTGTATGTCATCAGCATAGTTGATAAGTCTTCATTCATGTAATGGATAAAATCTTGCTGGCCTGAGGTCAGATCCTTGGGGCACTTTATAAGAGACCTCCTACCAGGTTGAAGTCTATGTATTAATCTCTCCTTTTTGGGTCATTCAAACAATTCTAACTTCCTCCTAACAGTGCTGTCCTAAGGCACTGAGATAGAGTGAGACTGTAGATTCTCCATCCCATAAGGTCTCTTAAAACGGTATAGACACCCATCTGTCACAACTGGGTAGATTAAGGAGAGTGCCTGAGGGAAAGGAAATTAACTCCAATGGCATTCAGCCCTAGGGTTCTAAGTAGAACCTTGACAGCATTTAAAATAGGCATGATTTCATCCAATCAGCACAAAGCAGCTAATATTCCCTCTGTTGAGCTGAGGTGGAAATAAGGGAGTCTGCTATGCATGCTCTTCTGAACTTACCTGATCTCAAGCAGCAGCTGTGGTGTAAGTGAGATTGACTCATGGCAGAAATGGCTGGGGCAACTGACTGTTTGTAGGTATACAATTATCCTTTCCACATGGGGATGAGGACTTAAGGATACGGCTCAACCACCCTCCAGAAAATCCACATAAAATTTGTTGGCCCTCCCTTCATACCAAAGAAGAAACTGTGTATATTTATGGTATTAAAAGATAAAATATGTTGAGATTATACAACACTACACATATATTTTATGCATTTCTGAGTTTTTAAACTTTTTCTTTGTGGTCTACGGGCTTTCACATATCATCTGTGGCTTCCACAAAACTCCCCCCAAATTCCCATCTAATTTTTTATGCTGACCCAAGATATATGGAAACCTTCATGGGGAAAGTCTTGATGTGGAAGGGATAACTGTACTTTGGAATCTCTGCCAACCCATGGCCCTCCCTTGGGGAGGGTTCTTTATATCTCAGGGGGACCCAAATCCTAGATCATGGGGGGAGGGTGGAAGATGATTCTTGATGCCATATCCCAATCTGAACCAATCTGTCTAGAACCCCCCACAAAGTTAAAGTAGGAGTGGAGGGGATGGTCAGTGGGTCAGTCAGCAAATAATTATTAACCACTTTCTAGGTAAGTGTGAGATGCAGTAGGGCATAATAGAGAATTCTAGAATTGGAGTGAGGAAGGAAGACCTGAGTTCAAATTATTCCTCAAACATGTATTAGCTGTGTTACCCTAGACCAGTTACTTAATTACCCTGTGCCAGTTTCCTCATTTTTAAAATGGTGGGGTGGACTTGATCGTTCTAAGATTCCTCCCCCAACTCTAAATCTATGATGTTATGATATGTGCAAAACCCTCTTGCCTTTAAGGAATTTGCATTTTAATGAGGGAGAAAATATGTAAATAGGTCCATGCAAGATAAATACAGTAGCTGGAAGGTTATCTTAAAGCAGAAAGCTTTAGTATCTGGGGACAGATACCACCCAGACAACCACCTAGGAGCTACCCATCAGATAATAGGCCTCTTTCTTCAGGCATTACATCACAAGCAATTGAAGGCAGGGGCAAAGAGCAGATCTTTACCGAGTCTTGCCTGGGGCCCAACCCATTTGTAAGGAGTGGAGAAATTTCATTTATTTAGGACAAGAGGGGTGGATTCTTGGACTAAAATCCCCACCCCTGTTCATCTTGAAGCCCTAGGCTCAGCACACAGGAGCCAGTGGGAAGGACCAAACAGGATGCTTTTCCCATATCCCCATCAGTATTTATGGACTGCACTTTCCTCTCCACCCAGTTCTTCTCTTTTACACATTTATCTTGCTTTTCTCTCTCCCTGACAACTTCTCAAGATTGACTGGAGTGGAGGTGGGTGAAGCAATAATGTCCCGCCTGCGCTGTGGAGAGGCAGTGGGAGCTTCTTAATGGGATGATGGTGCAAGGACAGAATTTTGCTGAGTGTAGGAAAAGCAAAGGCAGACCGGGCCAGAGGGACCCTCCATGTGGACTGTTCCTTGAGGCCGCTTAGATTCCAGTCACCTGTAGGGTCAGGCCTGCTTATCCTGACCTAGACTAGGCCTCAAAAGGTGGGAGAAGCTGCAACCTAATCAAGGGGGAAGGGTTATCCCCTTCTGGAGGAAACATAACTGGGAGGTCATTTGGGGCAGCAGTGGCAGTAGCCGACAGCTCAACATAAAAGGTGGGTTAGAATCCAGCACACTGGAGAAGTGTGCATGTGCAAAGCACTTGGGATGGAAAGGTAAAAAATGCCCTCAAGAAGATGATATTGTACTGGGGTGCAGAGGTGGGCATATACTATAGACACAGATACTAGTTATGATGAGATAGCTGGATTTGAAATTCCCTAAGGTTCATTCCAGGCAGCTAGGTGGCGCCATAGTGCATCGGGAAGACTCATCTTCATGAGTTCAAATCCAGCCTCAGTCACTTTAGCTGGGTGATCCTGGACAAATCACTTAACCCTGTTGGTGTCAGTTTCCTCATCTGTCAAATGAACTGGAGAAGGAAATGGCAAACCACTCTAGCATGTCTGCCAAGAAAACCCCAAATGAGATCACGGAGAGTCAGGCATAACTGAAAAACAACTGAACAATAAGTTTCATTCCAGGCCTAAATCTCTGCTCTTACAATATAGATTATTATAATACAAGGTTGGAAGAGATTGAAGTAAGGGTGGGGTAGAAAAGAGAGATACAAGGAAATGCCCTAGGAAAATCTGAGGAGTCAGAGAACAATGCTAGACGGGAGTATCAAGGAACCAGAACGCCTATTCTGCAAAACAGGAGCATGAGGTCATAACATTTAGAGCAGAAAGAGACTTTAAGGGCCACTCAGTCCAAATCCTCCATAAGGAGGATGACCAGCTCTCTTGGCTCTTGGGGAGTGGCAGAGACCACCAGCACTTAACCTTTCATACCAAAAAAAGTTTTTTGCAAGCAAGGCTGACAGCCGATATTCAAGATTCAGTCATAATTTACCAGTTACTCTATCTGGTGGCCCCACCGGCCTGTATTAGATCCTAGAACTCTGTTTCCAGTCTTCCTAGCTGGCCTTTGTTTTCCATTAATTCCCCTCATGCTCAGTGTGAACCATCCCGCCATCCATTCCTAACTGAAGACTGCTTCCTTCCTAGCTTGGATTTCTGGGTAGAAATCTGCCACTATGCAGACCACATTTTTACCCAAGGCCTTCCTACAAAGAATGGTTCTCCAGAGGCTCTGACTGCTTTCGCTGTTCATACTCCCAACCAGGTGTGTTCCTTCCAGTTTAGTCTAGTTCCATAAATCCTGATCTTGGTTTCACCCTCTAGCTCAGGACTTCCCAATGCTTTCTGTTCCAAACACTGCTTGGATTCAGCAAACCTTCCCATTATTCTTATTCAATGTGAAAGGAAATACATTCTAGAGTTTACCACAAATACACACAAAAGAAAATAAAGAAATTAGTTTCCATTAATCTTATTAATTAGTTTTCATTAATTTCAATAGGATAACAGTTATTCACCAACTATTCCTTGTTCTTTCTACAAGGCTTCCCAGTCCTCCTGATTGCTGGTGTCTTCCCACTGTTGATTATCTCCCATTTACCCTTGTTTGTACACATTGCAGTTGTTTGTATTTTGCCTCCCAGACTGTGAGCTGCTTTAGGGCACAGATTGTTTCTGCCTTTCTACATTTCCCCAGTGCACAGTGTCTGTCACAGTGTTGTTCTTCAGTTATTTTTCAGTCATATTTTATCCTTTTGAGGTTTTCTTGGCAGAGATACTGGAATGGTTTGTCATTTCCTTCTCCAACTCATTTGACAGATGAAGAAACTGAGGCAAACAGGGTTACCCAGGATCACCCAGCTAGAAAGTGTCTGAAGCCAGATTTGAACTCAAGTCCTCCCGAATCCAGGGCTGGCACCCTAATCATTGTGCCATCTACAGTAGGCATTTCATAAATGTTTATTGACTTGATTGGACTTGGACTCCATCAACAAATTTCTCATACCCTCTGGGGTAAGTATACCCCAGGCTGGAAATCCCCATTTTAGAATCATAGCACCTGCATGTTGTCTTTTTCTAAACTAACCTCCTCTTGCTTGTGTTCTATTTTCTGCCATACCCCAATAGTTTGGCACAGCTAATGGTGTTGGATAGAGCTTCCTAGTTTGCCCTGTCCCATTTCCCCCCAACTACCCCACATAGACAATGTCCTTGTGGATGGGAGGTTGTTTGTATGCATGCAGAAGGGCATAGGTGAGCATCCCTTGGCGTTCATGCATATGTAAGTTAGTTGGGCTTGCTAAACTGGGGTGTGGGCAGGATTGGTGGAAGTCAGAGTAGCTTAGTAGAAAGAACATTAAATTTGAAGACGAAAGACCTGGTTCTATCAAATGGAGAATGTTTAAACAAATTGTGGTGCATGAATATGATGGAATATTACTGCACTGCAAAAAAATGATGAAAAATCCAGGAAAACAGAGGAAGACATATGGACTGATACAAAGAAAACAGCAGCAAAAAGACAATATACAGAATGTCTACAACAATGTAAATGGAAACAACTCTAACAAAACCCCGGAACGTTGTTTGATTACAACAGAGTTTGTCACCAAAGGAGAGAGGAGAAAAGACACCTCTCTCCCTGGTGGATATAGAACCTTGCACATGCTGTCAGAATTAGATGATATTTTGGTTAGTTTGGCTGAACTACTTTTTCTTTCCTCTTTTTATATTTTTTGTTACAGCAGATGACTTTCTGGATTGGGGAGGGAGGTGGGATATTTTTGGAAATAAACAAGAGATATCAGTTTTTTTGGGTTAAAAAAAAAAAGACCTGGTCCTCCTTCAGGATTTTCCATTAATAGCTCTTGAACTTCAGTCAAGGTATTTCCACTCTTTGAGCCTCAGTTTCCTCATCTACGTGAGTGGGGGGTGGTCAAAGGAGTTCTCCGCCACTCCCATAATTTGATGAGCATAACTAGATGTAATAGATTGAAGACCTGAATTGAAATCTAGTCTTTGCTACTAGCTGTGTGACCCTGGGCAAGTTACAGCACCTCTTTCTGCCTCCGTTTGCTCATTAAAATGGGGGATAATGATAGCACCCATCTCCCAGGGTTATCATAAGGATAAAATGAGATACTATTTGTAAAGTGCTTTGCAAACCTTAAAACACAATGTAAATCCTATCTGCTATTATTATTGCACTTGTTCTCCTGCAGAGTATCCTAAGACATCAAAGACAATTCCCGATCACATATTAGAATAGAGATATTTAATGAGACTGCCCAAAATGATTGTTTGGTTGAGAGGATAGATTTGTGTGGGAGAAGCCACCTCTTTGGGCTGGACTATGTAAGAGACCTGAAATTCTTACCTGGCTTTTTCACCTTTTCTCTATTTAAAGGACAGATCAGAGTGATGCTGAGTTGACACGGGTATAAGCAAGTGGATGGTGATGATGGGAAGTCTGTTCATATAAATAGTCTCCTCTCCCTAGGTCCCATTACTGGCTGTCTTGGGAAAGATTCATGTGAGTTATAGATGCTCACCTCCTCAGCAGGAGGGAAGTTTCTGATGCTGCACTCCTAGCCCAACAGACTGCAGCTGGTTGTGGGGGGCAGTAGGGACATGGCAAGAATATCCTACAGAAACACATGATAATGTGCTTACCCTAAGGAGGGGTGAATATTCCTAAACTGCAACCTCTTAAACAGAGGATGGAGAATCTGGATTTGCTAGATAGCTTGGTTCTAGAATCCAGCTTGTAGGAGAGAAGGGAGTCTTCTTGGGGAACATGAGTTTGGGGACCTTATTAGAAAAGCGCTTCTAGTTCAGGAGTTAGTTCAGAGACCTAAGCTTTTGAAGAAAGAAGAGGATTCGTCACGTATCTCCCCCTCTTCCTCAGGGAGTTCCAGGGAAGAAAGGAGACTGAATTTATACCAGAGAAGAGAAAGGACTCAGGATGCTGACTCCTTTTGCTATGATTGTGAATGACTGACTAGAAAGGTGTGCTGGGAAAAGGCTTGCCTGTCCAGTGACCCCAAAGTGGTTTGCTTTCCTGGAAGAGTTCAGATCACATGATGATGCAATGAGGTGATTGTGTAAGACCCTGTTAGGGATATACAAGATGCACTCCCCAAACCATGAATTCACTTCATTTTCAAGGGGATTATGAACTATTGTGAATGCTTTATTATCTTTCCTGAATCTGTTTATGGGCTCCTGTGAGTCATTTGTATTGTCTACATTTTCTGTGGAGTGAAATAAAGGCTGTCCTCTACTCAATATGCATTTGTTACTAAGTACTTTTAGAAAACTGAGGACTCAACATTTTTGGAAAGACAAGAACATACTTGGAGAAAGTGTGCCACATAGCGCATAGATTGCTGGCTTTACAATGAGGAAATCCTTTATAATGAGTTATTTGACATCTCAGTACCCCAAGAAACTCTATATAACTAAAAGTTGCTGAGCATATGTCAACTTGCATTGCTAAAGGGAGTTTCCTCACTAGGAGTTCCTAATGTCAATGAAATTACAGGTTCAATCTGTTTTTTTTTTCAAGTGTATTTAGAGATTTTCTCTTCCCATGGGTAAATGAGGCAAAGGCACAATGGACAGAGAGATCTGGCCTTAAAGTCAGAAAACACCTAAATTCAAATTCCAGCTCTGACATATACTGGCTTATGACCATGGGCAAAAGTTGTTTAACCTCTTAGTGTTCCATCCAAGCTGGGAGAGAGAGGAGTAGCCTCCCACACTTAGGAAATCACAAATCCAACAAAAACAACAAACAAAAATGTAACAAAACATGAAAACCCCATCAAACTTGGGGGAGATGGGTAGAATGAGGCAAAGATAAAACAACCCTTTTGGATAAACCTCTGAGATCGAATCTAATCCATGAAATCCCAGAGACTGGAGCTACATATAAGAGTTGTCTTTTAAGCTGTTACCTAAGAATTACAGGTAAAATGATGTAAAGTTTTGAGGTAAACTGGGGAGGACTCAGCCAGCTTACATTTGACTCCACCCTTGTTACATGTAAAATAATAGGGCTGAAGTAGATGATTCCTGAGGTTCCTTCCAACTCTAGTAATCTATAATTCCATTAATGTAACAGATTCTGGAAAGCCTGGTTAAGATTCAATATGAGATGAGGTCTTCAGGGAAAGAGAATACAAAACTTCCAGTCTGACCTCAGCAGGATGCTGGAAGTTAGGGAGGAACTCTTTGATTCATCTTTATATCTCTCTCAACAAGCTCCCTGAGGGCAAGGCAGGGCTATTTTATTCATCTTTGCATCTCTTTCATTACCCTGTATCTTGTAGATGCTCAATAAATATTTGTTGAATGACTGAAAATTTATTTTTGACTCCTGTCTGCCCCTCCCTAACTGCCTCACATTGAACCTTGGTTCATTACTATTTATTTTGGCACTCCAGGGCCAAATGTGAGACCATTCTCTCTTAGTCAGAAACTATAAGTTCTTGAGAGGGTGGTTTCTTGGCTCCATAGGGATAAAGTACCTTAAACAGAAACCTGGAGAATGAGTACAGTCAAGTGAGTATGATACAGTAGGAATGGCACTGGCTTTGGAGTGAATCAAACCTCTGATATTTATTAGCTATGTGGCCTTGGGAAAATCCTCAGTTTCTCTAACTTCAAAATAAGTGGAGTAGGTGGGTCATCAGTAGATTGATAGTCCTATAAGTTTATAGCTTCATGAGTTTAGTACTAGAAGGGAGGGGTCTTAGAGATCATCTCATTCGATTCTCTCATTTCACAAGTTAAAAACAAAACAAAACAAACCGAGTCCTGGATAAATTAAGTGACTTGCCCAAGGTTATAGACAGGTAGTAAATGAATTCTAAGGATTCTAAGCCTTCAGTCTTTGGAACAGAAACTTCTCTCCCAGACAGTGAACTAGTCCACTGGACTGCTTCTTTCTGAAACTATTGATCTAGGGGACCAGGGGAGTGCTTTCTTTGACTTACAGCCCATGTCTGCCTTGATAGAACCTTGCCTTCCTGATGTCAGCTCCTCCTGACATGAGCCATTTGATACGTATACATACACACACATACACATATATATATACACATTACACATATATGTATATATGTGTATGCATGTATGTGTGCACATATATACATACTACATTTTGCTTCATGCCTTACCAAATACTAGACTGGTTTTGACTGCACCTGACATGACTTGGCTGTGCCCTGGTTCATGAATCCCAGTGTGGTTCCCATCATTCCCTGTTCCAGTGATAGCCAACAGGTCACCCTTCAGACAAGTGCCAGCAACAATTCAGCCCCCCTGGCTGGAGTGAGGCTCCAGCAACTTAGACCATAGCTGGCTAATCCAGGAGAGCTGGAGTGGAGTCTGGAAAATGAGACCTTCCTTGTCTGTTTGTTTTCTGTGATCCTGACTAGTGAACTGTTATTAGCATTGAACGTAGAGGCACAGAGGCACAGATTTCTCTCAATGCCTCCCTCATCGAGGACAGACACTATTTCATTTTTGTCTTTCTCTCTCTTGAAACATTTGGTGCAATGAGTACTTGTTGATTGGCTGATGGATTACTATCCCTGACTAGCTGGATGACTCTGGGCATGTCATCACTTTCCCTCTCTGGGTCTCAGTTTCCTTATCAGTAAAGAGTTTAGGACTAGGTACTGCCTGAGGCCACTTCCAGATCTAATAAGAGCTAGTATTTATATGGCATTTTTAAGATTTGTGAAGTGCTTTGCATATAGTATCTCATCTTGTCCTCACAACAGCCCTGGGATGTAGATACCTTTATTATCTCCATTTTACAGGTGAGGAAATGGAGGCAGGTTAAGTGACTAACCCATACTCAAAAGAGCTAGTTTGTATCTCATATTGAATCTGATCTGAAGTCTTCTGGCCTCTAGGTCAGCACTCTATCCACTACACCACCTAGCTGCCTCTAAGATTCTGCCATCTTGGTATTTAGAGATCAATAATGAGACTCTATTCTGAGATAGTACTCCCCCATGTCAAGATTCTCTGATTCCCATCTTCCTCACTGGACCTGCAGTATTGGGTAATGGAACATCCCATATGGAACATCAAACTTGGAACATCTAGCACTGGACGTTCCAGCAATTTTGAGTGCCCCTGAAGCCAGAAGGCCAGGGCCAAACTTCCACCTGAACCCAGGTCCCCCAGCCCTTTTACTTTGGTGGCTAACATCTCAGTGCTAGTAATGGAGTATTGGGCTTTGGGATCCAGCTTTCTCCCCTGCCCCTCTTGCTACACAGCATTCAGCTGGGGCCTCTTGTCTGGTAAGAGATGCAAATCAATTTCCCAAGTTAGCAGTGATGGGAAAATGAGAACGTACTTCATAGGGACCGGCTGCTTTTAATGAGCCGATCTGGGGGAAAAGGCCGAGGGAAGATGAACAATTACTACCTAGAGTCACTGGAGTGCTCCGTGCCCCCCGACTTGTGTGTTTTATTTCGCTCTCAGACTGCCAGTGCCTGGGGCCTGCAGGCAGGTTTATGAGATTAAAGCCCAGTGCCCAATAAATAATTTAGCAGCTTACTGCAAAAAACACACACACGCACTATAATAGCGACTATCTTCAGCAGTCTGATATGTACATACATTTTTAAATGCACATCGCTTTCATCTACACGTTTCCATCGGAGGTGGAGATCCAGAACCAAATAAGAAAGAGACAATGGATACTCCCCCCACCCTCCACTAAACAAACACACACACACACACACACACACACACACACACACACACACACACTCCCCCTCCCCCTCCCCCTTCTCTCTCCCATTGTACAACCACCACCGAGATGGATCTCTAATGATAGGAAGGAATACTTCTAATCCACTGACTAATTATTCAAGGTTTGCTGGTTCTTTCCCTCTCTCTGCTATTTTTCCTGCTCTCTTAGTTTTCACTAGCTGTTGGTATGCGTGTGTGTAGAAAAAATGCGAAATCTCCACAAGGCCAATTATTCATTCAGAATTTGGTTTTCTCCTCCCAGGGGTGCCTTTTAAGGAGCAGAGCTGACTCCGGGTGCCTGTCTCCCAAAGCTTCAGGAGCGACTTGCTGGTGGAAGACTGGAGATTAATATCACATTCGTGGCCACCCCCCCAGTAACAAACTGAGGGTTTAATGAGCCAGGGGCAGTGATGGATTGGTGGGATCCAGTCTTAGGGGAAGAATGAGGAGATAGGGTAGTGGAGTGGGAGGAAAAGTAAGGGGGGGGCGTGAAGGGTAGTAGTAGGGGGATGGAGTAGGAGAGGAGGCAGAGACTCGGAAAAGTCACACCAAGGATTGGCAGCCACAGATGGAGCAAGACAGCCTATAGTAATCTATGTACCAACACTAGCAGACAGCAGAAAAACTATTCCAAGGGGGCTGCTCCATTCATCTTGGGAAGCTGCTGACTCCAACAGTCAAGGCACAAGTAATGTCAGTAGGGATGGGGAAAGAATTCCCCTTATTCTTCAATAAATGGCTATCAGCCTTGGAGGGAAGCTAATGCCTTTGCTCTCTCCTTCCATCTTGAGGAAACCAAGGCCCAGGGAGATTAAGTGACTTGTCCAAAGTCCCACAGGCAGCCCAGACCCCCAAGTCTATGGTTTAGACAAATCAGGAGCCCCTGGCCAAACACACACACAAACATGTATATTTCCTAGAGCCCCTCGGCCATGAGGCGTTTCATGCCACTGACTGTGGTTTATCTCCTGTTGTTTATGGCCTGGGCCAGGCTGCCTGAAAACAGCTCCCTGAAGACAGAAATGTAGGCATCTGCCATTCCAGCAAGCTCTTTCCAGAAATGAAAAGGACAGTCATAAAATCAGGGGTGGGGAGAGTGGGCTGGAGCATGCATCATAAAAGGCATAATGGGCTAATGCTAATATACAGGCTAGCTGCAGCTCAGGGGTGTCTGCTGAGCTCAGCCATAAATATTGGGGACACACCAAAGCGATAGCTTTATACTTCTTTGAGACTGGGGTCATTTTTTCATCAAGCTACAGTT
Organism: Bettongia penicillata ogilbyi; assembly: GCA_023548195.1. Taxonomy (NCBI): domain Eukaryota; kingdom Metazoa; phylum Chordata; class Mammalia; order Diprotodontia; family Potoroidae; genus Bettongia; species Bettongia penicillata. Next base: position 4,307,640 of record JAJHZJ010000070.1, read on the forward strand.
ATTCCCTCGTGGTGACTACCAGCCTGCATGAGGGACAAGGCAGTCCAACAACTGGGGCTTCCGGAAAGTAAAGGTGGATTACAGAGAGGACTGGGGAAGTAGGAAGGATAGAGAACATGTATTGCTTTAATGGGTCTTGGGATGTCTTCTTTTTTTACCCCTTCCTGCTGGCCTATGCCTTTTCCATGGTCTTCAAGATGATGAGACAGCTCTGCATTAGTGTGTCTATATGGGAATGTATGTGAGTACATGGACTTTGCCTTTTCAAGTCTGGCTGATCTGGAATATTAACCAGAAAGCCTGGCTATTGTCCATAATTCAGTGGAGACCAAAATAAAAGAGAATCCCTTCTACATATTGCTTCCGGTATTATGACAATAAACAAAGAAGCTGTGATTTTATCCCTGTGAGGGTCCCTTAGATAAAAAAAAATTTCTTCTATCAATATAAAAGGAAAGCAGATCTAGAGGCCAGTAGACATCAGAGGCCTCTTAGTCCAGTGACTCTCATTTTATAGTCAAACTAAAGCCTAGACAGGTTAAATGATTTGCCCAAGGCGACAAGGCAATGTCAGAGGCAGAATTTGAAACTAGATCACAGACTCAGAGCTTGAAAGGACCTCAGAAGTCATCTAATCCAACTCCAAATTACAGATGAGGAAACTGAGGCCTGGGGAGATTAAATGATTTGTCCAAAGTCACAAAGGCATTAGAAATAGAATTTGAACCCAGACTCTTTTTCAGGGTCCAGGTCATACCCATTTTTCTTTCCATGCTTTCTTCCCATTTAGAACAATTAACTGCTACAGAGTTTCTGAATCACATAGAGGTTAAGCGCCTTGCCCATGGCCACATAGCTAATAAGTATCAGAGGCAGGGATCCAAGCTCAGGTCTTCGGGTCTCCAAGTTCAGCACTTCAGCCACTAGGCAACACTGCCTTGAACTCTGGATATTAATAGTTTAATTTTCCAAGTGAATAATAAAAGACAGAGTGGGTATAAGAAGACTGAAGCATGTTTCCAAAGATGACATGCATGAGAAGCAGTGTAAAAGACATCATAAAATACATTTCCTAAAGAACAGGAAAAGGAAGTGGTTTAGCTGTGCAGTGAATGAGGAGCACTAGATGGACAACCTCAATGTGAAATCAGTACTGCTGCTACTCAGGGATTTGAGCTCATAAAGCTTTAAAATGCACTAAGACTTTTGGGACACACTATGTTAAAGATTAAGAATTGAACTAGGCTTGGAGGGAATGGGGGTTGTAATCTGCATGTGTGGAGGAAATATCCATAGTAATCTATCTTAATATTTAAGTAATTAAAGATGGAATTAGGAAACTGAAGTTATGGTACATTGTGACTGCATACTTTGATGTCTGACATCTTCTATTGTATATTCACCAATCCTGATAGCTAATGCTGGGCACTAGTCAGTTAGATATTAGCATATGCAAAGAGCTAATGTAGGTATGATTTCTAAGATATTAATGTAGGCATGTTGTACGAACGTGCGGTGTTTGGTAGAAGATTGGATAAAAATGGGTGAAAAATCATGTCTTCCTAAAGCTAGTGATATAAATTCATTTATTCCAAGAGTCCTTTTTTTTTGGAGGGGAGGGTGTGACTGCCCAAGACATTGTATCCTACTCCCATGTCTCCACATACTCAACTCCTGAGAGTTGTGCAGGAACCTACTTTAGGTAGCTGAGAGACTGATTTAACCATGGGACTTGCAGTTGGAGGTGTATCTTACTACAGGTTTCCTTGGAGCCTTTCACACTGTTATTATTTTCTCAGGTTTAGTGTGTTGGAAAACTGAGGCTGAATGGTGAGGTGGGTTTGGAGGGTGGTAGATCCCATGTGGAAACTAGCTGGAGACCTATCCCACCTCCAGATGACTATACTGCATAGCCAACCTCGCTTTCACTATCCTGGGTCTAATGGAGAAAAATATCAGATCTGATTTCCTAAGTCTGACTTGGCATTTATATGGAAGGAGCATAAAGGGGAATGGAGGAATCCTTCCCAAGCCCTCAGTGTCTGGAGAGGGGTAGATCAATAGTAGTCTTTGTTGGACTTCCACATCTCCTGCCCCTGGTACATATATATTTACATACTTCTCTCCATGCCTGGAATACACTCTTTCATCTCTGTCTTCAGTATCCATCTTCCTTGAAACCTTCCCTGAGGTTCTTTCTGAGGTACTTGACAGTGCTTTCTCTGTCTTTGAATTAGGTCGAATTTACTCATCTGTGTATGTATTGTATTGTATACACCTCTTCCTCCTCAACCCCACCCCCGCCAAGTAAAATGCATGGTCCTTGAGGGTTGAGCCATGGATTTGGAATCAGAGGTCCGAGGTTCAAATCCTAATTCTGCCACTCATTTTTCCTGTATTATTTGGACAAGTTCCTTAACCTTTTGGGGTCTCAGTTCCTCATCTATAGAATCATCTACACTCCTCATCTACAGAAGGGGGGAACCTGTGGCCTCAGGGCCACATGTGGCCTTCTAGGTTTTTGGATGTAGCCTTTTGACTGAATCCAAGTTTTATAGAACAAATTCTTTTATTAAGGAGATTTGCTCTGTGAAGTTGTGACTCATTAGATGACCTCTGAGGTTCTTTCTAGTTTGAAATCTACAATCCTAAGGGAGGTTTGTATCTGTCTTTATTGCTCCAGTACCTAGCACAGGACCTTGCACATAGTAGAAACTTAGTAATATTGGTTGAACTGAACTAAATTTCTGTGTGATCCAGAAAAAATAGCTTTCCTTCTTAGTGCTGGTGTGTATTTGTGTTCTGAGGAGGATAGAACCTCTTATCTGGAGGCCACTTAAAGAGTTTACTGTCCCTGAGCTGGAGAGAAAAACAAACTGGAATATGGGAGCACTGAGAAAGGGAGTGGAGCTCAGGATTTTTACCTTTTCTTCTCTGTTGGAAAAAAAGAAAGGAAAAGAAAGAGAGAAAGAGAAAGGAAGGAAGGAAGGAAAGAAGGAAGGAAGGAAAGAAGGAGGATCAGGTAAAAGAAATGAAAAAAGCTTGTTTCAGAGAGATCAAAAACAATTTTTTGTTTGCAGAAGAGCACAGGCTGATGCTTTCCTTATGAAGACTGATGAAAATACATATTCTCTGGGATAAAAGGGTACTTCTCATACATCTACGACATAGAGGAGGCACACTAGCTGAATGGGTAGTGACAGATTGGGAGCCAGAAAGTCCTCCCTGCGTGGCCTCCAACAAGTCACTTAACTTTCCTCAGTCTCAGTATCCTTATCTGTAATATGGGGATAATAATAGTACCTCTCTCAGAGAGTTATGAGGATCAAAGGAGACCATGTTTGCAAAGTGTTTTGCAAATCTTAAAGCATTATGTCTAAATGTCATCTTTCATTAGAGAGCTCACTAGGAGAAGGCTGGGAGGTTCATGACTTGATGGGATGACTCAGGCTGAGTTTTAGTAGAGTTCCGTGAGCATGTGAAGCCTTATGCAAGACTCTAGGTAAGCTGGGTGTTTCCACTGAGGCAGAAGTAAAGGAACCTTGTCCTCAGGGGCATAAGCCTTAGTAGGCAAATGTGCCAATGGCCTGCGTGACACACAGGTAGAAAAGTCACCTTGACAGCTGCCTTTCAATTACGTATAAATCCATCCATTCTCATTGCATTCGTTGCATGCATTTGAGAGCATGTACTTTTCCAAATGGACTCAGCTCTTTAGGGAGAAGAAGGTGGGTGGGTGGGTGGGGGTTCTAGGTCTGGGAAGTAGTACAGCTGGATGGTGGAGGGGAGAGAAGATTCTTCCTCAGGCTGTATTGAAGCTAGCCCATTGAGATTTAGGTCTAAGTCTCATTCATATGCTTGGGATGCAGATTTAATGAAGCTTTCTAGTCTACAAGGCAGCATTGCATGGTGGTTAGAGAGCTGACCTCAAAACCAGAAAGAACCACATGCGTATTGGCTGGGTGACCTTGGGCAAGTCACCCTATTTCTCAATATCTTAGTTAACTTCTTAAGACTATAAATTGCAGAGAAAGTTCTGTCCTGCATTAATAGAGGGGATTTCCTCACTCAGGTGTGTCTTATAGCCATGAAAGCAGAGGTCCATTCTTTCTCCCCATCCAATTGAATCTATGAAGATTAGCAAAGCAAGGTCCTCCATTGCCACGGAACAACAAGGATTTAGCATAGACCACAGCAAGCTAGATCTAGGTTAGCCCTCAGGGAAAATCTTCCTACCTTGGGAGGGTTTTGAGGCTGAGCAGAGAGAGAGACTAAAGGTGTCTGTAGAATCTAAAGATTCTCTTGGAGTTATTTCAGTTGAGGAAAGGAGCACAACTGGTAGCCACAACCTCAGTTCAGAAAATACCTTCTCACGGGCCTCACCTCTGTGCACCGATATTTCACAAAAGCCCAATATAAATATAGAATGTATAATTTTCACATCATTCTTGGCAAATCCCAGGTGCACCCCATTAGCAGAGTTCCAAGGATGCCATTTTATATCAAGAAAAAGACATGCCATGTCGTAGCACTTAGCTCAGGGCCCTATTAATAGCAATCCTAATTATATGGCTGCAAATTTAATTCATAGCAATGATTAGTGTCAGAATCAAAGGCACCAGGCATCAATATTGATGGAATTGCATAAGCCCCATAAACAGAGAACAAGCAAGTGGGCCCATCCCCCATCGGAGGGCCCATCCCCCATCGATAGGCCCTTGTTAACTATTGCATTAATGTCTATTCCAATTTTGTCCTATCAAAATGACTCCATTTCTGAATGTCCTCTATCCCCTGCCTCAGCCAGGCTCTGAATGGGTATGATTGGCACACCAAAGATCCCAGACTGGGTCTTTGAAGAAGAGGCTGAAGATGTCAAAGGATGCTCTATAGCAGGACCCAGGCCCCACGCTTTACACAGTGGCTCTTGGCCCCAGCATCGAGGATCCTTTGTCTCCCCTTCAGAGAGCTCAGTGGGAACAATGGGGCTCAGATAAAGGGGAGTCAGCTGGGAACTGCGTGTGGCATAAAGGGCTGCAACCCCAGTGCATTGTGGGCTGGGGCTGTTGTTGGGGAAGGATGGAAAACAGACGAGGAGACCCAGTGGGAGGAATGCCAGGCAGCGTTTGCCAACAACATCGTCAGAATAAATGTCCCTGGGATTTCCAAGGCCCTATTTTCCTCTAAAAGCTTAAAATACTTTTCCTCCCATAACATTCTGGATAAACTGAGGCCCCAGAATGGTTACAAGACATGCCTAGAGTTAGGACTTAGGGCTACTGGTCTACTTCTCTCTTGAGTTCACAGCCTAGAGAACAAGAACAAGAAAGGGACCTTAGAGGGGAGCTAATCCAACCCCTTCATTTTACAGGTGAAAGAACGGAGGCCCACAGATGTGGTGAGTTGTCTGACGTTTCAAAAGTAGTCGATAGATTCTCCTGATTGAGTTGTCAAACATCTTCTTAGACAGGTAGTCCTCTTTGATCCATCATGGGCTCATAAGGTTTAGGGCTAGAAGGTCCTAAGAGAGCCCTCATTTTATAATTAAGGAAACGGGTCCAGAGAGGGAGTGACATGCCCAAGGTCACACAAGTAGTATGTGATACTCAGACTCAGGATCGGAACCAGGTTCTCTCTCTACCATACACACTTGTATTTTCCTATCTCTGCTGAGGGCTAACCCCGCATTGGTAAATGCCCAGTATAAGTAATGCCTCGCACAGAATTCCAAAGGCACTGGGCACGGTGGATTGCAAACCTTGCAGCTCAAGCCTAGCTTCAGTCAAGGCAATGCTTAGGCCCGAGAAAGAGGGGTGGGTGAATCTGTCCTTCCTAGAGCAGATACAACGATCACCCACATTTGAATAAATAACCCTGCCTTTGTTTGACCTGGAAAGGCCTCTCACTGTTCCCCAGGGAGCCTATACCTCTTCCTGACTTCTCCATGGCCCTCTCCTCCTTCTCCAGAGTTGGCACCTTTCTTACAGGTGAAGAAACAGAAGATGTGAGAAGCCTCCGTTAGCTTCTTGTTTTCCTTCTTGGGTTAGGTGGGGACACAGAGCTGGCAACATCAGTTTCTGAATTAGGAAATAAACGCCAGCAAAGAAGACTGAGGAAAGGGGGGGCAGGTGAGAGAGCCCCAAACAGTGCTGGCTCCGGGGGAGGGGCCCACTTTTTCTGATGCGTATGGTGAAGCTGGGCTGGGAAATAGGGGTTCGAACCTGCGGCCTTGAGGCCACATGTGGCCTCCTAGGTTCTTGGGCACAACTTTTTGATTTACAGAACAAATCCTTTTATTAAGGGCATTTGTTCTGTGAAGTTTGGATTCCGGGATGCACTTGAGGCCCTAGAGGGTCACATGTGGCCTCAAGGCTGCAGGTTCCCCATCCCTGGGTAGAGCTTCAGACCTTGACTTCCTACATTCAATTGTACTTCCCTATACCTGTTTGTCCAGACTGCCCCTTCCATGTGGGGAAAGGGATGGGGTGCATGGGAAGCAGAATTAAGAGAGCTCAGCATAAAGCAATCTACTCTGTTCATCTTCCATTAGACGTTTCTAAAAGCTTCATTATAGATCTCTGGGTCTCTGTGCTGAGGGTCCCTTGGAATGAGGAGCCCTGGCTCTATAAAAACATTCTTCTGAAACTGGCAGGGCCTTCTGAGATCATCTAGTCTCACACCCTAATTTTACAGGTGAGGAATCTGGAGCTTAGAGCAAGGGAGGTGACTTTTCTGAGCAATGAACTGTCAGAGCAGGCAAATGAGCCTGTGCCTTTTGACTAGAACGAAAATGAGCTTTCTGCTGGATTTTCATGGTGATCTAAAGCTTGTGATGCAAATTTGGGTACCTTTCCTAATTGACTTTTCTGGGCCTCAGTTTCTTTATCTACAATAGGAGGAGAAAAATTCCAACCCTACTTTACCTTCCCAGGGAAAATGAGAAATAGGAGCTAGAGGGATAGGAATTCCTTATAAGAAAATTATATGCTAAGATGAAAACCCTGGTGACCTACAAAATCGATCCCCCTTTAACAGACGAGGCACTGGAAGCTCAGAGCGGTTAGACGAGTCATTCATTCTTGTATTATCAATCTCTCAGGGTTATCACAGGATAAGCACATCATATACCTTAAGGTAGTATAGTCAGCTAGGTGATGCAAATGTTGGATTTGGTGCCAGGAAAACCTGAGTTTCAATCTCTCTTCAGGTATTTACTAACTGTGTGATTTGGAGTAATTCATTTAGCCTTCCTCAGCCTGAGTTTTGGGGATGGTAATATAATAATGGAACCTACCACCCAGGGTGGTTGCAAGGATCAAATGAGAGGACCTTTGTAGAGTGCTTTCCAAACTTTACAGCACTGAATAAATGCTAGTTGCTAAGGTTATGGAGACGTGATTACTGTTGTTATGGGGAGGATGGAGACAGGCCTTTCTTAGATATTCTGCAGTGCTCCAGCAGCAGGTCAGAAAGTTGCCTTTATCCCTGAGGCCCTCAGAGGGGAGCCCCAGGCCTACTGCTTTCTGCTGATTGGACATGGAGGGGTTGCCTCTGTTGGTGACTAACACCACTGAAGACCAAAGTCCCACTGGATTAGATAAACTTAGGTCAGATGGTCCAGTCTTTTAGATAGCCTTTCCCATGACTCAGGCCTGGAAGGATGGCTTTTCCTCATGTTGCCCAATGCCTTCATCTGTGTGGCCAAAGCGGCTGCTCTGAGGTTTGCACACCTTGGGGGAACCATGGAGGAAGAGGAATTCACTAAAGCCACCAGCCTGTGAATTGGCCACTAGGAACTTGCTCTGGGCCTGTCTCTAGGAACAGGTAACTCTAAGTTTTGGGAGAGGGTAGGGAGAGTCTGCTGTCTTAGATATTTCTGCACTTGATCCTATGTCTGTGATTAGCAGATCTATAACCTATCAGGGAAGTTAGGGCTGGCTGGAGAAAATAGGAAGACTCGGATTCCACTTCCTTTTCCACGGTTAACTGGCTACGTGATCCTTACCAAAACAGTTAACTTCTCTGGGACTCAGATAACTTGTGTTAGTAGTGACCTATTGCCCAGAGGTGTGGGGCCTGAGCCTGTTTTCTCTCCCTTGATGTCCCTTCTGGAATGAGAATGGCTGAAGGGGAGAAAGCTAGTATTAATTCTTCTCCCAGCTCTTTGAGCAGCCCTTCCAACAAGCAAGTCAGCTACAGAAACTGGAGAAGGAGGTTGGGGAACTGAGGTCAGATCGGTGTCACTGAGGCACAGGAGCTCAGAGCTGGAAGGAAACTTAAGTCAGCTAGTTCAACTCAGGCCTGAATAAGAAACCTTTTTGTAGCCTCCTTGATAAGTAACTACGTGGCCTCAGTTTAAAGAAACCTTGTGAGGCCATCCTCCACCTCCTGAGGCTGTCCTCCACCTCCAGTGAGGCTGTCCTCCACTTCTTGAGACAGTTCATCCCTTGGGATATTTCAGTTTTATACAACTCAAATTGTTAGAAAGTTTTTCATATAATAATGAGTTGAAATCTGACTCTCTCTGATTTCCAATGAGTTGGTGTGCATACATTAAGCACCTTCTGTGTGCCAGGCATTGAGCTAAATTCTGCGGATATAAAAAGAAGCAAAAGATTGTGCCTGCTCCCAAAGAGCTCATAAGTTAACAGGGAAGACAATATACGAACAACTATACACAAACAAGCTAATTACAGGATAAATGGGAAATAATCAACCAAGGGCACCACCTTCTGTTTTGCCTTCTGAGGCCAAGCAACTAGAAAACCAAAATGAGCAAAAAGTAGGCAGCCTTAACTTCTAAATTATCTCTGGGGTTTTTGGGTTGCTAAGGATCGAAAGTAAATAGATGGTCCAGTTTCTGATACTCAGGACTCATAGCAGGGCTTAGTCTGAAAGAGGCTGCCACAAGAAAGGCAAGAAATGAAATGGATGAGACAGTGAGCCAGTGTGCTACAGTGAAAACAGTCCTGGATGTCAGAAGAGCCAAGGAGTCTCTCTGTTTCCATCTATCTTACAGGGTCACCATGAAAATCAAGTGATATTATGAACATGAGAGAGTTTTATAAGCCTTAAAAGCACTAGGTACATATAAACTTTTTTCTTTGCCTCTAGGCTATGCAACATCATTGGGATAGGCGCCTATGTAGATCCATCCATACCTGCTCTTAGGGAGTTACACAGGACTAGTGAAGGCTCTGGGTCAGATTCTGGGATCTGAAACTAGCTCTATATGTCAAAACTGCATCCCTTTACCACTCCAATATGCAGCCACACTGGGGATAGGAAGGCAGGGATCTGGGTTCCCCTCTCCCCTTTTCACACAACTACTGTATGTCTGAAGTAGAACTAGAGTTCAGGTCCCCTGGCCAGATGTGCATCTGCCATGTCACTGCTTATTATTGGTGATGAAATGATAAACTCATAATTAAGGATCATATTGAGAGGTAGGACTACATAATGGAAACACTAACAGATATAGAGCCAAGGGATACTGCAGTGTAAGTTGTGTAACTTTGGCCAAGTCATTTCTCTCTGGGCCTAGTTTCTTCACCTCTAAAGTGAGGGGGTTGGATGTGATGCCTCCCCCCAGGTACCTTTCTGCTCCAAATCCCATGATGCTAGGTGGCATGGGATTTATTCTTAGAAAGATGTTCTGTCATGGCAGAAGCAGATACTTGGAAACTGAATAAACCTAGGCATCCCCTGTCTACACTTGTTAGGGTAGAGTTTCAGGATGGTGGGGGACAGTGGTAAACAGGCCCCATTCCTATGCTGACCAAACTCGGCCTTTACCCGCTTTCAGAAGCCAAGCTCTTTAGACCCAAGAGGCCTATAAATGAACAAAACAAACTAAGATTGCTGGCAGGAACCTGGGCAGGCAGCCAACCTCATTACCAGGGATGCAGTGATGTGCTCTCAGTATCTCTATCCCACTCCCTCCTGGCTACAGGCTTGGTGTGGGGGGGGCAGGGTGGAGTATAGGAAGGGACTTGAAGGAGAAGCCTCAGTCCTTGCCTTCCCACCCCCAGCATGGCTGGGTGTCCATCTCACAGAATCTGACCTGGAGCCTTCACTATTTACAGAATCAAGAGTTCACACCCAAAGAGAAATGAATCATTTCCACAGAGGGGGAATGAACCGCTATTGTTTGACCTGGCTGGCTGAGAAGATGGCATGTTTCTCAGCTCTTTATCCAACTCAGCCTTCCTTCCGGCTCAGTGGCTCCTCCCTTACCTCATGATGGAGCCAAGCAACAGGTTGGAAACTTGTCCATGGGCCCAACTTGTGGTGGGGAGTGTGGGGGAGGGAGGAATAAGCATTTATGAATTACCTACTAATCACTAAACATTTATAAATCACCTATCATGTGCCAGGCACTGTGCTAAGCAAGCGCTTTACAAATATTGCCTCATTGGATCTTGGGAGGTAGGTGTTTCTATTATCCCCACTTTACAGATGTGGAAATTGAGGTAGACAGAGATACATTGGGAAGGAGAGGCAGGAGATGGACTGTCCTTTGTCTCTTTTTATATTGCCAACACTTAGCACAGTGCCTGACACATTATAGGTGATTTATAAATGTTTAGTGATTGATTGATAGATCTCTTATTCTGTCATGAGTGCTCCATGTGATCTTAGGCCAGCTGAGTGACCTCTCTGGGTCTCAGTGTTCCTCATCTGTGAAATGGGGGCAGGGTCATAACAACAGTAATTTGATGTAAGGCATGTCAGGAACATGGGAAGAGGCAAACTCAGGCAGCTTGAACATAGACAGGACAGCAAAAGCCAAAATCCTGAGCAGTAAGTCTGAGGCTTGGGAGAGTTAATACACTCTGCTTAGGTGGGAGATTGTAGCCAGCACATAAAAACTGAAATTCACAGTTTCTGGAGCTTTGCTCAATAAATTGTTTGTGAGATTGCAGAGCAGAAAATAATAGGATTGTGACATCAGTGCTTCCTGTGAGCCAAGGACCGGAGACCTAGTGTTGGTTTATTCCTTGGGGAAAGGCAGAAAGAATTTTCCTCCGGAATTTCACAGGCATCTCAGTCATGGTTAGCTAATGGGAAAGGGGATGTTGCCAAGAGTCTAGTGGCTCCCCTTATATGTTTTCAAAGGGCAAAGCTTGTGAATTTGCAAAAATGCCCCAGGGGACCGTCAGATTGTTTTTCACTACACAGAATCCTAGAAACAAAGGCACTGGAATGATCATAGTTCTAGAACTAAAAGGGACCTCAGAGGTCCCATCTAGCTGAATCCTCCCATTTTATAGATGAGGAGAATGAAGTCCATTATTGCTCATAGTTACACTGTTGCAGAATTTGAACCCAGGTCCACTGACTAGAGGAGGATTCCAGTGTTCCTTCTACTGTAATAAGCTCCCTTTCTTAAGGATTGTGGCAAGAGGTCAGCATCATCCTCAGTGCCACTATCTGGCCAAGAAGGGAACTTTCACATTTTTAAGACCTTTCTAATCAACATTTTAATCCCCATAAAATACAGATTTTAGAAGGGCTTCTTCCTGAATTCAATTTAATTGTGTTGAAAAAAATTTTTTTTTCTTCTTGCATGCCTCTAAGATATCTTGCCTAACAGTATTCATGTCTATGTTGGAATCATATATTGAAAAGAAGAGGCCTTCTTTGCAAAGTATCCTTAGTAATGGGAAATAGTAGTATTGGATGAAGGGCAGTGGAGAGAGTGCCAGCCCAGGAGTCTCAAAGACTCATCTTCCTGACTTCAAATTTGACCTCAGATACTTACTAGCTGCATAACCCTGGGAAAGTCACTTAAGACTGTTTGTTTTAGTTTCCTCATCTGTAAAATGAAATGGAAAAGAAAATGGCAAACCACTCTAGTACCTTTGTCAAGAAAACCCCACGTGGGGCCATGAAGAGTCAGACATGACTAAACCACAAGAAGCATTGGATGGAGTACTGGAGTCAGGAAGACCCGAGTTCAAATCTAGCTTTTTGAAACTTAATTGCCTCTGTTTCCATTTCCTTATCTATAAGAGGGAGATGGACAATAATGAAGGCAATACATTGATTAGGGAATGGATAAAGAAATTGAAGCACATGAATGTAAAAGAATACTACTGAGCTGCAATGACAAACATGATTACAGAGAGGCATGGAAGGACTTACATGACTGACACAGAAAGAAGTAAATAAAGCAAAGAAAACAATATACGCAATGAAAACAACAATGTAAATGAAAAGAAGAGAAACCACAAAAATTGAAAGAGAATATTGTAGAATTACAAAAAATAAGCAAAACACCGAAAAAGATATCTCCCCACCCCCAGCCCTTTGCAGAGGTAAGAAATATGTGAGTGTGGAACAGTGCATATTTTCTAGACTTTTTGGTGGAATAACTTCCAATCAGCTCTCATCCATGGCCTCCTCCTTGATAACCTTGGTGCTGTAATACCTTCTCAAATTTATTGCCACTGATTTTCAACAAAAATAATAATGAGGAATGAGAAAGAGAAGAAGAAAAAGAAGAAGAAGAAGAAGAGGAAGAAGAAGAAGAAAAAGAGGAAGAAGAAGAGGAAGAAGAAGAGGAAGAAGAAGAAGAAAAAGAGGAAGAAGAAGAAGAAGAGGAAGAAGAAGAGGAAGAAGAGGAATAGAGGAAAAAGAAGAAGAAAGAGGAGGATGGAGAAGAAGAAAAAGAGGAAGAAGGAGAAGAAGAGTAAGTGCATAGTTAGTATTTACAAGGCACTTTCAGGTCCACTAACTACATCTGTTATCTCATTTGATCCCACTAGGGAGGTGGGTGCTATTCTTATGCTCACTTTACACAAAATAGGCAATAGTGGTTAAATGACTTTCCCAGAGTCACCTGGGAAAGAGAAACATTGGAAGAAGGATTTGATCTAGGGGTCTTCATGATTCACTCTATCCACTTAGCCAACCTCCTGAAGGTCAAGTAACTCCCAAACTAGCAGTTGTCAGAGGTAGGAATCAAAGCCAGGTCTCCATTAGGCATCACACCTTCTACTCTACATACTGCTTCTCTCAAATTTCTACCCCAAATATTCACACGGACTATCTGTGCCCCACCTGTGGTAGAGCCTTCCGAGCTCGTATTGGTCTGATCAGCCACAGTAGGACACACTGAAATTTCACTTTACAATGGTGATGGCATTTTGGTCCTCTTCGAAGAGGAAGGTCAACAACCAAGCAAGTGTCCTTAGGGTTAAAAATCTGGCTAGAAGTGGAAAGACCTTACAAACCACCTAGCCCCTTTTCTGATGCCCTTATTGTACAGGGGAGGAAAGTAAGACTCAGAGATTTATCTGCACTTGCAAGGGGAAGAGGTAGGACCCAGGTCCTCTGATTCCAAATACGAAACTTAACATATATAGAGTGTGAACCTTTAGATCAGAGGAGTCAACCCAATCTACCATAAAGCCATAAAACTCCCCTAAAAGCCCTAACCAGATGAAAATAAAATTGGAAAATGTTTAACAAAATAAATAAAGAACACAAGATGACATAAATAATGTTAACTTGTGGCTTTCTAAGTCAATATGTGTCCAGCAGGGATCTGTGTTTCTATTTCACCCAACTACTTTATGCTGAGGGACCAGTGAGGTATAGTAAAAGAAATCATGGAATTTCCAATCTAGCCCTGCCAATCACAAACTCTAAGATTTTGGGTCAGTCGTTTGATCTCTCTGGGTCTGAGTTTCCTCATGCTCCACATCTCTGATTCCTGTGATCTAAACAGATAACCCTTGGGAGATTTCCAAAGGTTTATTTTCTCTGTATATCCTTGCAAGAAATGGCAGCCTCTTGAAGGATGGAATCATTTTGGTTTTTGTCTTTATCCCAAGACCCTCTGGAATGTAGCAGGTGCTTAATGAATGGTGAATGAATGAATGAATGAATGAATTCTGCTGAAGAACAAATGGCCACCTGTTGGGGACTTTGGAGAGGAAAGTCCTCCTAGGGTGGGCATTGGATTAGATGATGTCAGAGGACACTTTTCAGAGGCCACATCATGAAGCTCATTCTTCCAAACCCCCTGTAGTACCTAGACCCCATGATGAGTGCCTTTTGGTAATGATAAGGAGAGTGTGATGATATTGGTGAGTCTGTTTCCCCCAATCCCAGTTTGTCACCCTATAGAGATGGCCTCTTTCTATGGGTTGAAGTGGAGCAGGCTGACAGCTGCATGGCCCAGCAAGGGAAGATGAAAGCTGAATCCCCTTGCCTCCCCTCCCCGCCTCCACTTGTCTATTTTCTTCTTTATTTTCCTTTCCATGTTGAAAGAGTTGTGGAGCCGGGACTAGAGAAGCATTTCCTGGGGACATTCCAGGGCTTCCTGACAGGCGGTTCCATTGGAGGGCCTGGGGTGGGGGTGGTTACCGGCAGGATAAAGAACAAGGTTGGGATTTCAGAGCTGTCAGGCTCCCAAAAAGGTGGATGTGAAGTATAGGGTGAGTAGACCAAAGGAGGTGAGTGACAAACTCAGAGAAACAGTCATGCAAAGGCCAAGCCAACATCACGGGGGCAGCCTGCTTATGTGTCTGAAAGTGCCCCATAGGTTGTGGTTTCCCCTGCCCCACCCTTGAACCCTCTGACTTGCCTATACATATTGGGGCCATGTTTTCTACAGAGTCAGCTAAACTTGTCCAAGTTGAGCATTCAATTTGGAAAGATGCCTTATAAGAAAGAATTTTGTGTTCCCAAAAAGTCAACAGATATTGGGCAGCTCTGGATTAATCCACTAATGCATTTTAGATCAAGTTGGAAAGGACCTTGGTTGGCGTCTAGTCCCTTATTTTACAGATGAGGAAACTGAGGCCTCACAAGGGGAAATGACAGTCACACAGAGAGTAAGTTGGCACAGTGGGGGGCCCAAATTCAGGTCTACCTTCAGTACTCTTTTTACTGTACCCTGAGTTCTCCTTTCAACTCATAGGGTCACCCGGGAACTGAGTACCTAGCAGGAAACACACTGACAGATGACTTCGTTATATATTCCAGAGCAGTGCACTTGGTCCCACTTATTGACATTAGTAGAAAAAGCACAAGTTAAGACACTTGTGTTTTAATCATACTTATATGACTGAGCAAATCATGTCACTTCGCTGGGCCTTGGTTTCCTCATTTAAAGATGAATAGATTGGACTAAATCAGGGGTTCTTACCCTGGCGTTCATGAACTTAAAAATTTTTTTTAATAACTGTATTTTAATATAATTGGGTCCCTTTGTAATCCGATATATATTATTTTTATGTATTTAAAAACATTACTCTGGGAAGGTATCCACAGGCTTCATCTGACTGCCAAATGGGTCCCACTGTATAAAACAGGATAAGATCCCCTGGGAGAGATGATCCAAGATTCTATAGCTCTAAGATTCTTTGAACTCTTTTCCCTGGAAAGAAGGCTGCTCTGTGCTAGGAAAAGAGCTTTAGCTGTCAGATACAAGAGAGGAAAACAGGAGGCACATTTCCAAGGTATTTTCTCTATGGATACCTAAAGGAACATAAAGCCAGTTGGAGGTGGGGGTAGCATCTGGATTGGACAGAGAAAGGGTTAAATGAAGTTCTCCAGAGACATGTGAACTACACAAGATCTGGAAGGTTTGCTGCCCTCATGCCAAAGTCATATCTGTTTTCTCAACCCTTCCTGGCAGCTTTACAGGGATTCTCCCGGAAACTCCTCTCCTGGTTCCTTACATTCCCTCCACCTTTCCCACCTTCCCAAATCCTTTACCTTCTAAGGCCTTCAACTGATCCATGAGGACAGAGATGATTGGGTCAGCTTCAAAGAGAGATGCAGCAAGGTCTCCACTGAGGCTGTCAGTGGCAGGTGGTGGGGAGGGGTCTGGCGGAGGAAGGATTAAGCTGGGACTGGAAAGAATGCTGCTCCTATAATCCCACATAATGAATGAGACTGTGCTCCTGCTCCCAGCCCTAAATGCTCTACAAGCAGGTACAAGCTGTTGGCTGTAGCCTGCCTCAAGCCTCCTTGGCTGCCAGATTAGGCAGCCTGAACCCTCCAGCTGATGATGTCATCGTGGCCAGGGAAAACTGTTCCCCAGACTGTGGGCTCCCCGGGTTCCCAGGGTAGGACGGAGGCTTCATCCAGCTGGAGAAGGAAAGGTGGGAACTCCAGGACACATCTACCCTGGCTTAGTGGCGTACCAACAGCCACACCCTGACCCGGATTTGAAATTGTTATTATGAGTTTTAGTAGTAATAATGATGATGATAGACGAGAAAAAGGACATAATGATAATTGACTTATTTTATTCCACTGGATCATTATTTGGAGCCTGAAAGGACTTCAGGAAATATCTGGTCCAACTTCTTTTTATAATTGAGGAGACTGAGGTCTAAGGAGGCTGTGTCCTGTCTGAATTCAAACAGCTAGGGAGTCAAAAAAGTGGGATTTAACTCATCCCAGAGCCAGTGTTCTTTCCACTGTATGTTACTCTGCATGACAAACTGGATTACTCTCCATATCCTGTTCTCATTCAACATTTCCAACCTCCAAGTCTTTGCTCATGCTGTCCCCTATATCTAGAATGACCTTCCACAGGTTGAAATTTCTCAGTTTCCTTCAAGCCTTAACAAATGCCAGCCCCTCTATTAAATGTTTCTTCCAGGACCTCTCCCACCTTCCCCTTCCTAAGGAGAGAAAATTTTCTCTTCTACAAGTTTCTCTTAACACTTTACTTGGATGTCTCCTTTGCACTTATTACTTATATCACAGTTATTTATCTGTACCCTCCAGCACCCCATCAAGCTGTATGCTCACTGAGGGAAGGGACTGTATGTTCTTGATCTTGTTATCTCTAGTATCTATATGTAGTAGGGTCTTAATAAATGTTTATTGAATTGGATTGGATTTATGTAATGCTAAAGGTTTACAAAGCACTTCCTCACAATAATGTGTGGTAGTATAATTGGTGATGATGATAATAGCTGCTAACATTACATAGGGTTTTAAAGCTAACATTATATAGGGTTTTACATACATTATCTAATTTTATTCTCATAACAACTCTGAAAGTTAAAGTTATTGTTATTCCATTTTACAGTCAAGGAAATTGAGGCACAGTGAGATGACATGGCTGCCTATGGTCACACAGATAACTCTCAGAGCTGGGACTTGAGCTTTGTTGATTCCAAGACCTCCACTCTTTTAAAAGCCCTCCCCAGCCTTAACCTGTCTGTCTGCATGGCCTCTCCATGCAGGCCCTCAAAAAAGTCAAGCCAAAACATACAACTTGTGATCAACGAATTCAGTATTCTACTATCTAGACCAATTAGAAGTAAGGGGTTAATTATGGCTTGAAAAAATGAGAAACTAGATCATACAGAAATGGTTCCCATTTGGTGTTAATTTCTGTTTGATTCTCGTCCCCCAGCTTCCAAGAAGATGTACCTTTGTAGTTCAGGGAAGGAAAAAAATGAGCTTTGTTCAACATTTTTATCAAAGATTTGGCTGAAGGCATAGATTGCATGCTTATCCAATTTGTGGATGCCATGAGATTGGAAGGAATAGCCAACTGGATGACACAATCAGTGTCTCAACAGGTTGGAATGGTGAACTAACAAGATAATGGCAGACAGGTGTGGGACGTTGCTTATAATATCAGATTTTTTTTTTTGTCATGTTGGTGTATTTTGCTGAATTTTTTTTCTCTAAAAAAATTCTTTGCTATAAAAGATGGCTTTCAGGGAGTGGAGAGGGAAAGGGATTCAGTGGGAAATTTAGGTGGTATTAAAAAAGGCTATTGATAAAAATATTTAAAACAAGAACAAACAAAAACCCACAGATAATGGCAAGAGGAGGTAGGGGGTGGGGGGCACACTAGTTGGTACAGGAAACTAGCCTAAGGTTTAAAAAACCCACAGATTGGATCCTCTTCTCCCCTGGATTGCCCATGGTTAGATCCATTCTGGAAAATTCAGGTGCCAACATCTTCTGCCAAATCCCACCATGACACCTGGAATACATTAAAGTGCCTACCTTCTTCAGCTTGCCACTCTTGGTACCCACGAAGACCACACTGTAGCCATTGTAGACATAGGAGGCTACTGATGTCATTCGGTCCCGGCTGGTGGTGAAGAGGGTGAGCCCTTCCACAGGAGTGGAACCCCCCAAAGGCTGGTTGATGTCCAAGCCACAGAAGTTGTCATCTATGGGAACCGGCTGGGAAAGAAGGAAGAAACAATCATGAGTAAAGATAAGAATAGAAAATGGTCACTTCCTTCAAATCTGAGATGCTGGACATGCTCAGTAATCATCATTGGTCAATGAAGCCTCTTAGAGACAGACTATCCTTCATCCTCTATTACCTACAAATGCTAAATGCTTAATAAGTTTTTTCTGAGAGATTGAAAAATTAAGAACTATTCAATGACTCACAGAAGAGATTTCATAAGACCCTACAAACAGCCTTCCAAGAGGTGCCCCAAGGGGTGATTCATTAAATTATAGGGATATGCTAGATGACCTCTGAGGTTCTTCAAATCTATGATCTTATGAATAAAACCTCTACTATTCATCCAAAGTTGTCACTAAGTCACTTTGGGGAAGGGGACTAGTGGTTGCTTGCAAAGCTGAAATAATAGCTTAGATTCTTCTATGGTCTAAGTTCACCATGGATCTAGATCCTTTTAGATCCCATTTGAAATACCACCTCCTCCAAAAAGCCCTCCTTGATTCTTCTGGTCAATTACAATCTTCCTCCTGAGACTTACAGGATGAACCAGTTAAGAAAAACTTTGCTTTGTAACTCTCCAATACAATTACTAAATACTATTGTGTCTTAGACTCAGCCCTGTTACTGTTAATTACTCTACTAGACTGCAAGCCCATTGAAGGCAGAGACTTTATCTTACTTAAACTTTGTGTCCACCCCAGGATTTAGCATAATGTTACACACATAGTAGGGGCTTCAAAAAAAAATTTCATTGTATAATAACAGAAACGCCCTGTGGGGTCTAAGTCCAGGATTCCTCTCCCCTCCTCCTTCTATGCCTGTCACTGGAATTTTTCTGTCATCAGGGAGTGTTAGTATGCAGTCTCCCTTTAAAGGACAAGGGACTTCTGGTCATTTTTCTTCCCTGACTTCTATATCCTTATCTTTATTCACTCAGTTAACAAGTATTTATTTAGCACTTATTATGTGTCAGGCAATGTGCCAAATTTTAGGGATAAAGAAAGGCAAAAAACAGTTACTGCCCTAGAATTTACATTCTAATGGGGGAGAGTACATGTAAATAACTAGCTATGTACAAGATTTATACAATATATGAGGAAGAAAATATGAGAAGAAAATCTGGGGGGGACCAGGGTGGTCTCCTGTAGAAAGTGGGATTTGAGCTGGGTGGTGAAGGAAGAATGGGCAGTGAGGAAGCATGGGTGAGGCTAGGGACCACTTCATATCCAGGGGACAGCCAGTACTGAGGCACAGAGATGGGAGATGGAGTCTTGTCTTCAGGAAGCAGCTAGCTACCAGGCTGGTATTATTGGATCATAGAGTATAATAAGACGGGAAAGGTGCGCAGGGGCCGTGTTATTACCTTTAAATGCCAAGCAGAAGAGTTTATATTTGATCCTGGAGGCAGTAGGGGGTCAGTGGAGTTTATTGAGTGAACAGGGGAATGGAATGGCCATAGCTACTCATTAGAAGAAATCACTTTGGCAGCTGAATAGATGATGAATTAGGTCATAGGTGTCAGTCAACAAAACTTCAAGTTCAGCCTGAACTAGATGAAAATGTAATTGGGAATTGTTTTTAGCAAAATAAATAAAAACACAATACAACACGGATGATGTTAATTTGTGTTTCCTAGCATGTGGTTGTCAATATGTGCCCCTCAGAGATTCCTTTCTATATGATTTTGATTCCGCTCTACTAGAGTGAGGAGAGATGTGAGGCAGGGAAGTCAGTGTCTATGTGAGAGGTGATTGAGGGCCTGACCTAGGGTTGTGACTGTGTCCAGACCTGGGGAGAAGGGGCTGTGTACAAGAGATGTTTTATTTTAAAGACTAGATGAGAAAGATTCTCCTAATATAGGAGAATTCTTGGGGCAGCTGGGTAGCATAGTGGATAAAGTGCCAGGCCTAAAGTCTGGAAGTTCAAATCTGGCCTCAAACACTTCCTAGTTGTGTGAGCTTGAACAAGTCACTTAATCTCAGTCTGCCTCAGTTCCCTGATCTGTAAAATGGGGATAGTAATAGCCTCTACCTCCCAGGATTGTTGTGAGAACCAAATGAGATAATACTTGTAAAGCACCCAGCACAATGTCTACCACATAGTAAGGGCTACATAAATACTAGCTATTATCATTATTTTTATCTCACACATCTCCAACCCTCTTTTATTGTCTCTCACTTTTTAAGGGCAGAAGGTAGAAGGCCATGCACTTCTGTCCAGATGCCTTTGGTAACAAGCAGACCTCTTCCAATTCTCCCTGATCTCCAATTCACACCGAGTTCGATAAAAGGGTACTAGATTGACAATCAGGGGATGCGGACTTGGCTTTATGACCAAGTAATGGAGTAACCTTGGTTGAGTAAATTCAAATTCAACATTTATAGAGCACCTATTATTCTATGAGAGGCACTACTGA
Organism: Bettongia penicillata ogilbyi; assembly: GCA_023548195.1. Taxonomy (NCBI): domain Eukaryota; kingdom Metazoa; phylum Chordata; class Mammalia; order Diprotodontia; family Potoroidae; genus Bettongia; species Bettongia penicillata. Next base: position 4,328,249 of record JAJHZJ010000070.1, read on the forward strand.
TTTCTACGGACCTCAGTAATCTGGGTTCAAATACTGCCTTAGACACTTACTGTGGGATCTTCCTGGGTCATCTAACTTCCCTGGGTCTCTGCTTTCTTATGTGTAAAATGAGAGGTTGGACTCAGCATCTTCTGTGATCTCTTGTAGCTCTATCTCTATGATTTCATCTATAAAATGAAGAAATTTGACTAACTAGATACTAGCTCATATTTATGTATCACTTTGAATTTAACAAAGTTCTTTCTCCATAGCAACCCAGTGAGAGAGTACAGGTACTCTATTCCACAGATAAGGAATCTGAGGCTCAGAGAGACCTTAAATGACTTGCCTAGTGACACCCAGCAACTAGGGATTGGAGGTAGGATTTGAACCCTGCTTTGATCTCTAACACATTTGATCTCCATTCTACTAAACCGGGCTTTTAACTGGGGCTCCATTAATTTGTTTTAAAAAAAAATTTGATAACTGAGTTTTATTATAATGGGTTTGCTTTGTAATCCCATGTATTTTATTTTATGCATTAAAAAAACCAAAAACTTTGCTCTGAGAAGGCAGTTCATGGACTTCAACAGACTGACAAAGGAGTCCAGGACACAATAAAGGTTAAGAATTCTGGTTCTACCCAGCTTCTGGGATAAGAACTCACTGTTCGACAAAAATTGCTGGGAAAACTGGTTAACTGTGTGGCAGAAATTAGGCATAGACCCATGCCTGACACTGTACACAAGAATAAAGTCCAAATGGGTACATGATTTAGGTATAAAGATTGATACCATGAATAAACGGGAGAAGCAAGGAATAGTGTATTTATCAGATTTATGGAGAGGGGAAGAATTTTTTTTCTAAAGAAACGATAGAAAGCATTATGAAATGCAAGATGGATAATTTTGATTACTTTAAACTGAAAAGTTTTTGCACAACCAAACCCAATGCAACCAAAATTCGGAGGGATGTAGTAAATTGGGAAAAAATTTTTACGGCTAAGCTTGGGGATAAAGCCTCATTCTAGAATATATAGAGAACTGACTCAAATGTATAACCATACAAGTCATTCCCCAATTGATAAATAGTCAAAGGATATGAACAGGCAATTTTCAGGGGAAGAAATCAAAGATATCTATAATCATATGAAAAGGTGCTCTAAATCACTATTGATTAGAGAGATGCAAATCAAAACAACTCTGAGGTATCACATCACACCTATAAGATTGGCAAACATGACAGAACAAGAAAATGATAAATGCTGGAGAGGATGTGGGAGAGTTGGAACATTAATTCATTGTTGGTGGAGCTGTGAGATCATCCAACCATTCTGGAGAACGGTTTGGAACTATGCTCAAAGGGCTACAAAAATGTGCATACCCTTTGACCCAGCAATATCGCTACTAGGACTGTATCCTCAAGAGATTATAAAAACGGGAAAGGGTCCCACGTGTACAAAAAATATTTATAGCAGCAGTCTTTGTGGTAGCCAAAAACTGGAAGTCAAGGGGATGCCCATCAATTGGGGAATGGCTGAATAAATTATGGTATATGAATGTAATGGAGTACTATTGCGCCATAAGAAATGATGAACAAGAAGGCTTCAGGGAGGCCTGGAAGGACTTATATGACCTGATGCTGACCGAAAGGAGCAGAACCAGGAGAACTCTGTGCACAGCAACGCCCACAGTGTGCGAGAGTTTTTTCTGGTAGACTTGGAACTTTGTAATAACACAAGAACTGAGAAAAAAAAAATCCCAATGTCGGTCTTCTAAGGCAAAATGCCTTCCACACTCAGAGAAAGAAATATGGAAGTCATTCGCAGAATGTAGCAGATCATGTTTGTGTGTGTGTGGGTTTCAGTGTATTATGTTTTGATTTGTTATATGATTTCTTTCATTTATTTTAGTTCGACTACATAGCATGACTATAGTGAAAATGTGCTCAATAGGAAAGTATATGTAGAACCTATACAAAATTGTATGCTGTCACAGGGAGGGAGGGGTAGTGGGGGAAGGGTGGGGAGGATAAAATCTTAACTTTAAGGAAATGATTGTAAAACATTAAAAAAAATAAAAATAAATAAATAAAGAAAAAAAAAAGAATTCTGGTTCTCGATGATCTTTCCAGTTCTAAAATGTTACAATTCTACAATTCAATCTGCTAGACTACAAGCTTTTTGAAGGAAGAGATTGTACTGCTCATTTCCATGGGGTAACAAGTATAGGTCAGGACTTCCATAAGTAATAGCAGGTATTCAACCTGTACTTGATGGCTGATCACTGCCAAGTGCTCCATGGAGAAAGGCATTGGACTGTGGGCTAGAGGAATAGCACTTAATCCTCCCTTAGTGGTTCCTTCCTGGTACGGAAATGAGTCTTGTCCAAATTGAGGGGGAAGGAAATGACTATTGTGGGGAGCATAGAAAGCACTAGAGGAACCTCCTCCCCCCACAGACATCCTACCCTCAGCAGGGAAGAGTCATCCTTTGAACCCTGGGAAGCAGTCTGGGACATGTCGTGGAAGAACCCTGGATGTAAGCCTAGAAGATTGGGGGTAGTATCCTGGTTCTGCCATTTCACTTCCTGTGTGACCACAGGCTTCACCTTTCTGGGCTTCACGTTCTTCACATAGATGTGCCTACTTCACAGGGTTATTGTAAGGGTCAAATGAAATCATGTATTTAAAGCACTTTGAAAACCAGAACACATTATATAAAATAAAATGACATTTATATACTACTCCTGCTGCTGCTGCTACTATTACTACTACTACTACTACTACTACTACTACTACTACTACTATTACTCATGAATAAATTGGCAACAGAGTCAGTGATGAGTTTGGCTAGCTTGCCCAAACTAACCTTTCATGTTATAGGTGAAGGTGAAGATGGGTAGGCACAGGTTCAAATAGACCAAGACTTAAGTTTCCTTATCTGAAAATGAGGTGGTTGGACTATATGGCTCTCTGGTCCCTTCTGGCTTTAGGTCTATAATCCTCTGTCTTTAATGACACAACTATTGGACAGAGGACTGGACCTGGAGTCAGGAAGGCCTGAGTTCAAATCCTGCCTTAAATTACATAATCTCTCTCAGTCTGTTTCTTCTGTTTTACACACACACACACACACACACACACACACACACACACACACACACACACACACACACTCCCCATCTCCCTTCTTCAGGCACTTGGGAGGCAGTGTGGTTGGATGCTCCTCCCTTGACTTCCTTTACTGGCTCTGGGGCTGGGCACCAGAAGATATAGAAGCCACGTTTCATTCACATTTATTAAGTACTTACTTAAGTATATGCAAGACACCATGCCATGTGCTGGGAATCCACAGATGCCTGTGGTCTTACAATCCTGTCAATTCTCCTTCTGCACACAGGCACCTTTGTTCATTACATCATCCCTTCTCACTGTGACTCCTTCAATGGTCTCCTAGCTGATCACTCTGCTCTAAGTCTATCCCTGCTCCAATCCAGCCTTCACACGGATGCCTGAGTAATACTAATAATCTTGAATCACCTTGCTCCCCAACTCAAAAACCTTTATCTGTTCTGCATTGTCTGTTGAACAAAGTATAAACTCCTGATTCTGTCTTTCCAGATTTTCCACCATCTGGCTCCCACTTATGTTTCTGGCCATCTCTCATAATACTCTTCCTCCTTTGGCTTACGTTCCAGACAAATTCTACGCATCTTCATCCCCTATTCTTGCCCTGCCATCTATAACCTCTGGGTTTTGGCCTGTACCATCTCTCTCCCCTGGAATGGATTCCTCTTCAAGTCCATTAATATTTACATGCATACACGTTTACACACATGTGTATGGGTGTTTGTACCTGTGTTTATTATATATGTATATATGCATACGAATGTGTATACTATATATAGTGTACATGTGTGTACATAGATGCTTGTGTGTATATACACATACAGACATATATTATACATACACATATGTATGTATGCACATATAAGCGCAGAGTCCCAAAAGTCTCAGTGCTGTACAAAACTATTAAAGCTCCAAGACTTTTGGGACAGTGCGTGTATATATGTGTGGATGTGCAGTCACATACATACACAGACAATTCACACATATTTATATATATACACACATGTATTCATGCACACATACATATGTATGTACATGCACACATATGTTGTATACATATCTGTATCCCCAGTATTCAGCAGTGAGCCTCCTGGCACATAACAGGTACTTAATAAAATGCTATTGAGTGAATACTTATCTATATGGGGAGTTCCTTAGAGCTAGGTTATACCTAGGTGCCTCAGTGTGGCTGGGTTATAGTCTTGGCTTTTCAAAAGTGATGGCCTTGGAGGGCAGGGTCTAGAGGGCCCTTCCAAGATATCTAGCTTCCCAGGAGGGCCCAGTGATGGCCTGTGCTCTGACCTTCTCAGAACCAGCTTCCAGCTAAGTTCAGAGCTAAGGTTGACCAGTCACTTGTTGATCAGCTGTTTTGGCCACAGAGACAAGAGAAGCCCATCTCCTAAATCAAACTTTCCAACAGAGTCCTTGGGTTGACAGACACAGTTCTCTACTCCACTCTTGCTGCAGTCTACATATGAGAAGGGGATACCCTTAAGTACATACACAACAATGAAATCATAGATCTTTGAAGAATAGGGAACATCTAAATAGGGTTACATCATTACCATGCAGCAAATACAAATACATGGATGGCTAGGTGGCAGAGATGATAGAGCACTGGGTTTGCAGTCAGGAAGACCTGAGCTCAAATCTAGCCTTAGACACTAACTAGCTGTGTGACCTTGGACAAGTCACTTAATTTGTTTGCCTCAGTTTCCTCATCTGTACAATAAACTGGAGAAGGAAATAGAAAACCACTCCAGTGTCTTTGCCAAGAAAACCCCAAAGGGTGTCACAAACAGTCAGACACAACTGAAAATGACCGAACAACAAATACAACAGAAAAAGTTTAATAACAGATATTACCTGACCCTGGGCTCTCTGCTTCCCCTACCATTCCCTGTTCCCCTCAATTCCTCATCCTAGTCCCATGGAGAAGGGACTTATCATCCAGCCCCATCTTAACCTGCAAGCTTAGCATCACTCCAGGTTCTGGGCCTGTGGTGTCCAAACCCACAAATCAGTCCTGGACCTGATGATATTCTGTTTACTGATCTAGATAATGGGGAAATTGGACTCGACAACCTTTGAGGTCCCTTCGAGCTCTAACACCTTGTGTTCCCAAGGATCAGACTAGGCCTCATACTGGGAATCTCTCCTTGTTCCTTCTCCCCCTTGCCATGTGCTCAGCAAGTCAAACAGCCCTAGGCTTGAAGTAAAGGTAATAATAGGAGTCATAGAGAAAGGGAGAATGGGTCCATTAATTTGACTTTCCTAGAGCAATGAGCTTTAAGCCATATGACCTTGGTTTGATGCATAAGATCACAGAGCTGGAGTTGGAAATGCCTTTAGAAGAGAAATGACTGGCCCCAAGTTAAAAGCAAAGATTTAAACTCAAGCCCTATGACGCCAAGCTAATCGATCTTTTCATATAGCCCCTACTTTTGTGTCCTCCCTCCACCACTTACTAGTTCAGCAACATTGCACACATTGCTTAACTCAGCTTCGATTTTCTTTTCTCATCTGTAACATGAGGATAATAATACCTGTCTTGTTTACTTCACAGAGTTGTGGGTGAGGGTCAAAATAGTGAATGGATGTCCCTTTGACCAAGCAATATCACTTCTAGGACTGTAACCCCAAGAGATCATAAAAATGGGAAAGGGGCCTACATGTACAAAAATATTTATAGCAGCCAAGAACTGGAAATCAAAGGGATGCCCATCAATTGGGGAATGGCTGAATAAATTATGGCATATGAATGTAATGGAGTACTATTGTGCCATAAGAAATGATGAACAGGAAGACTTCAGAGAGGCCTGGAAGAACTTATATGATGTGATGCTAAGCGAAAGGAGCAGAACCCCGGGGAACTTTGTGCACAGCAATGACCACAATGTGTGAGTTTTTTCTGGTAGACGTGGAACTTCATAACAATGCAAGAACTTAAAAAAAAAAATTCCCAATGGGTTTCTAAGGCAAAATGCCTTCCACACTCAGAGAAAGAACGATGGAATTCATTCGCAGAATGTAGCAGATTATTTTAGTGTGTGTGTGTGTGTGTGTGTATTATGTTTTGATTTGTTATATGATTTCTTCCATTTATTTTAGTTCCTCTACACAGCATGACTATAGTGAAAATGTATTCAATAGGAAAGTATGTGTAGATCCTATATAAAATTGTATGCTGTCTTGGGGAGGGAGGGGGGTGATGGGGGGTAGGTGGGGGGAAAAATCCAAGTTTTACGGTAGTGATTGTAGAACATTAAAAATAAAAAAAAGAGTGAATGGATGTGCAAACGCTTTGTGGGCCACTGTATGGCAGTCTACAAGGAAAGGCCTTTATTTGTGGTTACTGTCATTTCTATCCTTCTGGAAGGTCTCCTTTCCTCTCTTGTGTACCTCTTCTCCTTATGTAACAAGTCTGGACCTGCCTCCATGTCTCCCTGTAGCAACACAGGAGCAGAGAAGGGTGTCGGTTTCCTCTCTCCTCTGGCTCAGGAGCAAGGCAGGAATTTGCAGTTTCCTCCTGACAAAGCCCCCTCCTGCTTTGTGGGAACACCCTCTGAGCCATGCAAGGGAGAATTAACCCTAATATTTCCTCCAGTCTTCCCCTTGTTTTTTTCCCCCATTCTCTCCTCCTCATCTCATCTCAGTTTTCTCATCTGTAAAAGAGGGATAATAATAGCATCTGCCTCACACAGCTGACAAAAGATCAAATAAAATTTTGTATATAGAGTGCTTTGCAAACCTTAAAGTGATATATAAAATGTCAACTATTATTATTTTTATTATAAAAGTCGTGATCATTATTGACTCATTGGGCCAGATTAAGATTTAGAACGGGAAGAGATTTGAGAAACGATATGGTTTCTAAAGCTTCATTTTATAGATGAGAAAATTTAGTTCCAGAGAGAAGTGGTGATTTAAACCCAGGTCCCAGGTCTTCCCTCTTCCCCCATAACCCCCATCTAGGTTAGGGGACCTATTCAAGGTTACACAGGTAGCAAATGTCTGAGGCCAAATTTGAACTCAGGTCCTCTTGACGCTCTATCCACTGCATCTGCTAGTTACTCCTAACCCAGGTTTTCTTGTTCCAGGTTTAGCACTCTGATCATGGCATCATGCTGCCTTTCAAGAAATATTCTTTGAGTAATGTCTATAGGCAAAGTACCACACTCACTAGTCATATACCAGCAACATTATTCTTGAAATCGAGTCCCTTTCAGAACCTTGGAGATACATAGATGTGATGAGAAGAGTATGAGGAGGTGAATAGTGAAGACCAACGGGAAATTCCCAGCCCAGAAAATCCAGCCCTCGTGGAGACGGGAGCTGATAGAGTCCTTACCGCTTTGGTGCATTGGACATCTTTCCCCAGAAGCCAGTTGAGTTCCAGGTTGCCTTCACCCTGATAACAGGACTGTAAACGTTCCTTAATCTGAGTGTTGATGGCCCGGATGGGGAAGGCACAGAGGGCCGAGTCATCAGGAGGGTGGTGATACTGCTTCTGCCCCTTGGAGAAAATGGCAAAGAGGACATCGTCCTGGCTGCTGATGTTCAAAGCCCTGGCCAGAGAGTCTCCAGGTTTTGAGAGGTAGGCAGCCTGTAGAAGGCGGTACTCCACCCCGGCCCGAGTACAGCCGAAGGGCAAAGACACGTAGGAATGGAACTTCGGGTCGTTTTTGCAGAGCCTCACAATGCGGGAGGTATAGAAGAGGTCCCCCGCCGAATTGATGGCCACGCCTTCTGGAGTCTCCGGTTGGACGGTGAGGAAGTAGACAAAGCCACCACTGGCGAAGCCATAAATGTAGAAGATGTCAAAATGGGAGACCAGGGCCAGGGTGTCCGAGGGGATCTTGATGAGAGAGGAGACAAAGTCGCTATGTAACTCGTAGTCCAGCATGGCTGAGGACTCCGGGTCCCGAGGAAGCTTACGGCTAGAGAGCGTCGGGAAGTAGTCCTGCTTGCCATCGACTGCGGTGCCAATGAAAAGTTTTCCATCCTCCCCCTCCGAACGCACTATCACGCCGTACATGGTGCCTGTCTTGTTGACGCTGGATAAGTAGTGCTCTTTCTTGTGGGAGGGCTCTACCAGAATGAAGAGGTCATCCAGGCGGAGTAACTTGCAGACGCCCTGGTACAGGCTTCCACAGGCCAGCAGGCGGTTCTCGGAGTAGTCAATGATGAGCAGCTTGTTAACGTTGTTGGTGAGGGTGAGCACCTCACTGCAGGGCTGGACGATGAGGGGTGGGTAACAGGACTTGTTGTCCTCCTCCGGCCCAGTCTTATGGGCCACCTGGATAGTCAAGTTGCCAGATAGTTTGTAGACCCGGTTGATGGCTCCCACATACACTGCCCCCGTGCCTCTGTGCACAGTCAAGTGGTTGAAGGTCCAGTCTCTGTTCTCTGAGTGGAAGGTGCTGAGTTGCAGTGTGCCAGCTGTCACGGGTAAGAGCAGCACCCAAACCACCGAGAAGAGAACCACTGGCCAGCCATAAGAGTTTGGGACCCGAGGCCAAGGTCTCTTTTGTTCCATTCTGAGGGTGGGGGTAGGGAGAGGAGACAGATTCTCCAAGCTCTGGTTTATCCCACACTCCAAGGGTGAGACTCACATGGTTCTGGAAAACACAAAGCAGAGATGGTCAGATGCAGGTAAGCTTTAGAGGGACATTAAGAGAGACGGCACTGTGTAGTGGACAGAGAGCTGGCATCGATATCTCAAAAGTTTGGATTCAGTATAGCCAACATATACCAGCAATGTGACCCAGGGAAAGTGAATTAACTTCTCAGTGCCCTAGGCAACTCAGTAGGAAGACAAATGGAAGAAAAAGTACAACCTACCAGTATCCCTTCCACACATCCCTTCCACAGTCTTCTACATTTATGGCTTTGCAGAGGTTAGGGGAGCAGGGCCCCACAATCTCAGAATTCCCCATAAGTTTTTCTAACACAGAAGTTTGAATTTTCCCTTTTTCTTTTATGGGGTATTTACAATACCCTATTGTAAAATTTGAGTTAAGTATTTGGTCCTAGGCTATATGTAGGTCAATGTTAAGTAAAAATACTTTTTCTGTGTCGTCTGCTGGTTTTTGTGTGTCATCTGAGGCTTCTAAGAAACTCCCTCAAAATTATGTCAACCAGCAAAACCGGGATACTGAAAGTCACGATGTGGGAGGGATAATTGTACTTTGGTAGAGGGAGTTCCCCCCCCCCCCCCCATCTCAATGAAATCACAGGTCCACTCACCATCATATGAGGGAAAACACAAAGCAGAAGCGTTTTAGAGAGGAAGATAATTGATCACCCTTAAATTTATCCTCAATCCTTTTTCTTTCATAGATTCTTAGGCATTCTTTCCCCTTTTCCATGCTTTGATTTTTCTAACTCCAATAATGGATCGATTATTACCCTTCATGATGTAAAGATTTTTTTCCCATTAAAAATGACTCCACATCTATTATTTAGAAAAAAGCCTAAGTGGGGAAACTGAGGACCAAAATGAAGTTAGATATCTTGTTCAAGGTCACACAGCTAGTTAGTAACAGAGCTAAGACTAGTCCTGACGCCCAGGCCCATAGGGTTTTCCCAATCTAAGGTTCATACCCTAAATATCTTATACAAATAAAAATCTTTACTGTTTTTAGAGACTTTTTGGGAACCTATTTCAAACTCCACTTCATTCCCTTGCATAGATTATAATAGATTGTGTTGATGTTATGCTTTAAGGCTTGCAAATCTCCTTACATAGATTATCTCATTTGTTCCACATAATAGTCTTGTGCTATTATTATCCCCATTTTATAGATAAGGAAATTGAGGCTAGGTGGCCTTCCCAGGGTAGAACAACCAATAGGGGCTTGAGACAGGGTTAAAATCTGTTTCTTTCTGACAAGGGGATGCCTCTTATAACAACTCCCATTTACATAGCACTTTTCTTTTAGGCAGTTGGGGATTAAGAGACCTGCCCACGATCACCCAACTAGTAATTGACAGACTGTATATAGGTTTACAGCTAGTAAACTCGAGGGTCAGTGCTCTCTCTACTGCCCCAACATAGCAGTTGAAAGTTGACAGAGCCCTGAATGTGTGTGAATCATCTTATCTGAGCCTTACAATGGATCTGTGAGGTAGGTGCTACCTTGCTCTTACAACCCCACTTTACAGATGAAGATTTTGAGGTTTGTTATTGGAACCCAGGTCTTCTTTACCCCAAAACCAGCTCTCTCACCTCTGTTTAAATTCATTTTCTCTTATTCTATGTTCTGTGGAGAGAAAGAATTAGTTGAACTATTTTCTCAGCAAAAGTGGGGCAGAACAGTGGTTTTGGAGTCAGGGGGCCCAAGGTTCAAATCATGCCTCTGAGGTTTACTGTCAGTGTGAACTCAGGCTTGTCACTTCAAGTCCCTTTTTCAATAACATGAGATGTTTCTACTAGATGGCCCCTAAAGTTCCTTCCACCTTCAAATCCATGATCTAATCATTCTGTAAAAAGTTGCTCATAGATTTGCTCTACATGAATACTTTGGGCTCCCATTTCCCCTCACCCTTCTCTTTTAAAGACCAAATAATTCCTGTTCTTTAACCTCACAGCGAGGCACATTATCAGTAAGAAAGGCATTGTCGTTTTCCAGTTGAGTTAGGTTGGGCTAATGGCCCAAAAGTGCCACTCAGAAGGAGGAATGGCCCCAGGAAGGCAGGGTTGCTGATTTCTCATCCATTTGGACAAGGAAAGTCCAGCCACCCCCAGCAAGCTGCTTAATTCTGTATCTCGGCATTAAAGACTGCTCAAGCTTTTACTAATGGAAATAGTTTTCTGGGTCATGTTCACTCAACCACACTGCACCCCGTGGACACCGCAGGGTAGAGAGAAGCGGGGGGAATAGAGGTTTGTGGGTCACTCCTACTCCAGGCATTACTTGACTATTCATTTGTGAAATAGCAATAATAAGCAACACTCGCGTTCTGACTGAACTTTAAAGTTCCTACTTGTGTAACTTTGGAGAAAAAAGGCCTCGGCCTTAATGGGCCTCAGTTTCCTCATCTGTAAAATGAAGGGCTTGGATTTGAGGTTTCTTGCAGCCCCTATAGGTATGCATAGGTTTGTGTGTGTGCATGTATATATCTATATATGTATATATACGTGTGTATGTGTGTTATGTCTTTTAAGGTTTACAAAGTGTTTATCTCACAGCAACGCTGCTAAGCAGGTAGTTTATATCAGGTGTCAAACATGCAGCCTGGGTAGGGGGTAACCCTGAGGATGACTCAATGTAGATTAAAATGTAATTGGTAAATATTGAACCTAATAAATAAAAATACAATAGAACACAGATCATGTTAACATGGTTTTCTAAGTCAATTTGAGACCTGCAGGGACTCTTATTGATGATTTAGTGGCCTCCTGTTTCTACATAAGTTTAAACGTTACTATATTGGCTTTTCATAGGAGAGGAAACTGAGGCTTGGAGAAACAAAGGGACTGAAGAGGCCACCTGATGTGAAGAGAAGAACTTTGAATTTGGAGTCAGAGAGGGTCAGGCTTTTGTACTTTCACTTACTGCTTGGATGAACTTGGGAAAATCATGTAACTTCTCTGGGTCTTTGTTATAAAGGTAAAGATTGGATTTTATGATCTCTGAGGTTCCTTCCACTTTAAGTGACATTCATTTCAACAAATATTGTGTCCAACTCTCCATCCTGTGACCCCATTTGGGGTTTTCTTGGCAAACATACTGGACTGGTTTGCCATCTACTTCTCCAGCTCATTTGACAGATGAGAAAACCCAGGCCAACAGGGTGAAGTGACTTGCCTGCGGTCACACAGCTAGTAAGTGTCTGAGCCTGGATTTGAACACAAGCTTTGCTGAATCCAGGCCCAGTGCTCTCCATAGTGTACCAAGTTCACTTGGACTGCAATACAGTTTGTGAAGAGAAATAAGGAGATAAATATGGAAAGGTTGAACAGTCCCGGATTCTAGGGAGCCTTGAAAGCAGGTAAAGAAGATTAAACTTTATTTGGAAGGCAAATCAGGAGTCACTGAATACCTGGGTGTCATTCATCCTCCCTAAGCCTCAGTTTCCCCATCTGTAAGATAAGGAGATTGAATTGTACTTGATGGTCTCTGAGTCCCCTTCTGGCTCTGCATCTAAGCTCTCATGTCTTTGATCCTAAGAATTTTGAGCTGAAGAGGAAACATGACAAGATTTATGCTTAAGAATTAGGAAAAAACTGTTTTGTTTGTGTTGGGGTTGTAAACATCCAAGTGGAAGGTGGAAATCTCATTCAAATACCATTCAGGAGTCGCCTGAACCCTGTCCCATCCGGCTCAGCCAGGTTATAATTAGAACAGGACACACAGCCTTAGGCTTCACCACATTCCTTGTCTTCTAAATCCTCCTCCAGCTCTCTTCTGAATCTCAGTCAAGCCTGACAATAGTTCCCCCTTGTCTGGGGCAGAGTCCCTGAGATAGGACCCACATACCTTGGGTTAGAGTCACCCTGAGTACTCATTGGGGTGAGTCATGAGGTCTCAGAGGCCTCCTTGAAAAGAGGAAAGCAACCTCAGTGTGAGCCATGGGCTGACCTCAGATCCTTCTGCCTCAGCCCTTCCGGCTCTACACACACCGGCAAAGCCTCCCTCCCCACAAGAGTTCCAGACAAGAGTTCCCCTTTGTAAGCCAGAGGGTATTTTTAGCTGCATTCCAAGGCTGGTAGCAAGACTCAGATTCCAAGAGAGGGAAATAAACTCAAGATAATCCTAGGATTTTCAGAGATTCACCCAGTTTTCCAGCTGGAGGAGCACCTGGGAAGGGCATTTCCTTTCATCAGCCACACTCTCATCATATCTTTGGGTTGGGAAAATGCCCTCTTCCAGCAGAATGGGAATCAAACTTCAAGTTCAAAGAGTTACTCAAATCTAGCCTCAAAATCTGGCCTCAGACACTCACTAGCTGTATGATCCTAAGCAAGTCATTTAACCCTGTTTGCCTTAGTTTTCTCATTTGTCAAATGAGCTGGAGAAGGAAATGACAAACCACTCCATTATCTTTGCCAAGAAAATTCCAAATGCGGTCATGAAGAACGAGACTCTGACTGAAATGATTGGACAACAACAAAATGGCAGAGGTTGACATCATAATCAAGGTCCCCTCAGATCGCAAAGGCTAGAAATGTGACCAACTTAGAGATTTTTAACCCTCTAGGCTGGGCTGAGCAGGTCAAGATTCCTCATCAGTGACATTAGAGGCCTCTTCTCTTAGGTAGTTTGGATCTGATTAGAACAGGCTGTATCTGGTAGTGGGCCAAGGGATTGAGGTCCTTGGAGCCAGGGAGAATCACCCAGTTATGAGGAGTTTTCACTCTAAGAATCTGGGAGCCCAGAGCAGCAACTTTCTCTTGCCTGGACAGGAGATGGGACCCTCCCCAGTCACTTGACACATGTGACTTTCAGAAGTTCCATTGACTTTAAATATGGAGGAAGCCAAGAACCTATTGCCCCAAGTGGCCAAAGTTAATGGCACTGAGCTGTGGTTCAAGTCCAGAAACACTCAGGAAAGGGTTAAATTTCCCATCAGAATTCAGAGTTTAGGGATGGAAGAGGGTCTCAGCACTGGTCCCAAGACTTCATTTATCTTGCTTCTGCTGCCCTGATTTCTGAACAGCCTTAGAGGGAGTTTTCAACTTTATTTTATATTCACTTTTATATGGAATTACGTTGTCTCCCTCAATAGAATTTAAGTTACTGGAAGGCAGGTACTGGGTTTTTGGTTTGGTTTCTTTTGTACTTGATCCCTTAGGCACCCTTCCCTAGGATTGATTCCCTAGTTCCCATTCCTCCAGCTTCCCCTAAATATTTTGAACAGTGAGATTACTACCTTCAATTTAGAAGCTATCTCCTTCAAGCAATCTGGAATTATGCCCAAAGAGTTATAAAACTGTACTTACCCTTTGACCCAGCAATAGTACTATTAGCTCTGTTTCTCAAGGTGATCAGGGAAAAAGAAAAAAAGCCTATATGTTCTAAAATATTGATAGCAGCTCCCCTTATGGTGGCAGAGAACTGGAAATGGAGGGAATGTCTATCTATTGGGGAATGGCTTAACAAGTTGTGGTATATGATTGTGATGGAAAACTACTGTGCTATAAGAAATGATGAGCTGGTTGATTTTAGAAAAACATGGAAAGACTTTCAATAGAATGTGAATGTAAGTTTATAGAGGAGAATGGTTGTTATATTCTGTGCTTTTGTATTCCCCAGGACCTAGCCCTATGCCTGGCACATAGCAGGCACTTAGTAAAGGCTTGCTGAGTGATTCAACTTGGATGTTTCCCGTTCGTATGTTCCTGTTTCTTCTCTCATCCAGGAATCTGCTCCCTGCTCCTGCTCCAGGCTAAACTCTATCCCAGCAGCTTTTTGGTAGGTAATATATAATGTCTACCTCTGTCCATGGCTTCCCACCTCCAGATAGCTGAGGGGATCTCACCATCACACAAAGACAGTCCTAGGATCCAGAATTTTCTTGATTTCTCAGTAATAATAATGGTTCATATTTCTATCTTTTTTTATAGTTTGCAAAACCCCTTTCTCCCAGTGCCCCCTGTGCATACTATTATTACTATCCCAATTTTACAGATGAGGAAGGAGACAGACTCATAGAATTGAACTGCCCATCACCACAAAATAAACGTGACTCAGATTTTGTGGCTGTTCCTCAAGTCCAGCACTCTTTTCAACTTCTCACTTCCTCCCTATTTTCTTACCCTGAACCTCAGACTAGAGGCTGCTGCTTTCTGGTACTCCGTCTCTGGGCTGAGTCACCAAGGAGCCAAGTTGGATGTCTGAGACAGAGCCCAAAGCCTGCAAAGGCTGTTCCACTAAATATTTTATCTCAAGGGCCTGATAACACCATCTCCCCAGACAAGGATCTGGGTAGCAGGTGTTGGTGACAGAACTCGATGGCCCCAAATGCCCACCCAAGGAGCTGTCTGGGAGGCAGGTGTCAGTGACAGGGCAAGCAAAGAATATCAGTTAGAGGTTTGCACTTCAGCTGAGGGGTCCTGCCTGATGCTCTCGTTGCCACCCCTACACCAACCTTAACTGTTCCTCTTCTATCAGAGAGGACTGGAAGGTCATAGCAGCTAGAACCCTGGGGTTCTAAGCATGGGCAGGGAAAAGGGGCATATGAGTCAACAGAGGGAGTAAGTAATGGATCCTCTGTATCACTCCAGCTTTCTCTGGTCTCAGATCTATTCTCCCTCAACCCTCTCTAACTGGAGAATGGAGAAAGTGGTTAGAACCACCTTCTGCCTTGGAGTGTTGCTGACTCCTTACAATCACGTTTCTTAGAACTGGCAGGAGATCTTGGACATTATCCATTTTACAAATGAGGAAGCTGAGACCCAGAGAAGGGAAATCACTTTGCCAGTATCCGACAGACAGATAGTAGCAATAGGGCTGGGTCCTAATTCCCCGTAATTTTCTTTCTACTGCACCTTACTGCCTCTATTAGAAAGTGAAAAAATGGTTGTATATGTTTACGGACTTTTTCAATGTATTATTCTATTTTACTGATTGTTTTCCCTTTCCCCTTTTTCTTTAAAAAAATATTCTTTTCTATATGGGATAGCTCCCTGGGAAGGGGGAAGAAAGAATGTTGGGAGCCATCTAAGTGATGCAAAAACAAAAGGTACCAATAAAAACATATTTTAAAAAGAAATAACCAGATAATGGATCTGACAGTCAGCTTTATTCTAACCTGGGATAGCTCTTCTGGGGAGAGATAGGATGCCACTTGAACAGAGAGCTGCTAAGGTAATAGAGAAGTCAGCCTAATTCGGAGGGAGAGTGCAGGGAGAGCCGTGCTCATGAAGAATAAGGAACGATAGGATGTTAAGGTGTCAGATGAGAACAGAGATCTAGGGGAGAAACCAGAAGCCAGCAAAATGGCTCTTCGGTAGATTTAAAGCTGGAAAGGACATCTGAGATCATATTGTTCAATATCTTGTCTTCCAGATGAGGAAACTGAGGCCTCAAAAAGTTGGGTAACCTGCCCAAGGTCATAGAGGTAATAATACCTAATGTTTATGAGGTGCTTTAAATGACCTCTTTAGCTTCCAAACAAACCTTTGAGGTAACTAGTATAATATCAGTTTTACAAATGAGGAAATTAAGTCTCATAAAACTTAAATGATTTGCTCACAGTCAAAATGATAATAAGTTAATAGTAAGTCAGGGGCAGATTGGAACCTTGTTCTTTCTTACTCCAAGGCCAGCATGGATCCCATCTATTATACACAACATTCTGGTAAAGCAGCCGAGCCAGAATCTAATCCCACATTCTGGGATTTCAATTACAGAGCTATATACCATGCCATCTCCCATCCCTAAACAGGTAAGGAACCCTAAACAGGGTTGATCTTTCTTCTTTTTCTGGCCAGGAGCAGATAGATATCATATGGAGAACATTACTTCATGTGAAAAGTCAAGTACTCCCTATCAAGTCTCCTGGTGCCATTGAAAATGGTTTAAAAAGCAGAGGACTAAGGGTAAGAAAATCTGAGTTCAAATCCTGGGCTCTATCCTTGATAATTCTGTAACCTCAAGAAAATCCCTTCACCTTTTTGAGTTTTCGTCATCTATAAAACTAGAGCAGGAATAATTTTCTCTTTACTTGCTTCCTAGGGTTGTGGTGAGGAGTCAAATAACATGTAAAAATGCTTTCAAAATTGTACAATTTACATGAAAGAAATGTGAAAGTTTATTATTAAATTACTGTCAGTTTAATTTACAAAGCACTTTATGTTTTTTGAAGCTCTTTGCACATTTCATCTCATTTAATCCAACCAACACTCATTAAACACCTACTATGTGCTGGGTGCTGTTTCCTGGGTCTTTTTTCTTTTAAAGTAAGATAAAGCAGTTACCTGAAGGCAAGGTGATAGATTAGATGACCGTTGTCAGCTATTTTGGCCCAAAATTTCTGTAAATTCAAGACAAGGTGGGAATTGTATGTGCATAGGGACTGCATTAGCATCCTTGCTATTACAGTGGTGTGGATGCTAAAAATCTATATTTGTGTGTTTTTATTTTTACTTTTTTCTTTCAGATAAGGGTAGACATTTATCTGCTTGAGCAGTTACCTGAAGGTGGGGCGTGAATTAGATGACTTTTGACAATGTCGATTCAACAATACTAATGACCTTAATATTAGATGACATTTATAAAGTGTGGTAAGTTTTGTGGAGCACTTTGCATTCATTATCTGATTTGATCCAACCAATACTTATTAACCACCCACTACGGGCCACATGCTCTCTCTAGGGTCTTTCTTTTTTTAAGGTAAGGCTAGACATCTCTCTCTAAGCAGTTACCTGAAGGCAAGGTGATGGATTAGATGACCTTCATCAGTTACTTTTGGCCCAAAATATCTGTAAATTCAAGGCAAGGTGGGAATTAGGGAGCAGCTTCAGCATCCTAGCTATTGGAGCCCTGCTTGAATGTCATGTGTACACTGTGGGTCGTTTGAATAGATTTCTAACAGTGACCTCAGAACATAGTGGGCAGCACAATGAGGGAGGGGGCCAGTAGAACAGTGCCGGTAATGCCAGCAACTGAAAGGCCTCAATTAGAGCGAAAGGAGTTATCTGGTATTTAAATAATTATTAGCCTGAAGGAATGATCATGGGTCTGAGCTGATTTTTTTCCCCCACTGTCACCCTGATGGTGTCTATAATATTATTATTCCAATGCCCAGGGTTCTCATTGAGAAAAGAGCAGCAAGTCAGGGAGGGGAGAGAGAATGGGGGGGGGGGTAGAGAGAAAAGAGAGGTTCATTTAATCTCCATGTGACAGGGCTGCAGGAGGGATGATTAGTCTTTTTCTTATTTCAGCTGTCACTCACTCAGAGACACCGAAGATTGTTATTAGCGTATTTTATGCAAGCGATTTAAAGGCAAAAGAGAGAAAGGGAGAGAGAGAATTTCCTATAGAAAATAACGGGACCAAAGGAACAATTTAGATGTCACTGCCGTACCAGCTGCGTTGGTTTCATTAATCGGATGTCAATTTTTTTTTTCATAGAGTCTACTATGCTGTGTGGAGCAGGGATTGTTATACCTCATCCCAAAGAAAGAATCAGACACAGAAAGGAGGAAGGGATAGAAAGTGAGAGGCAGAGACTGGAAGAGAGAAACAGGAAGAGAGAACAAGAGAAGAGAAAGACACACTGGAAGGGAGATGGAAGAACAGGAGAGGGAGACAAAAATGAGACACGGGGAGAAGAGGGTAGAGATAGAAGGATAGGTAAGAGTCAAAGAGAGAAACAGACTGAGAGATGGACAAGAGAGAAGAGGGATAAGGTGACAAAAAAGAGAGAAGGGGAGAAGGACGCAAAAAAGGGGAGACAAGGAAGAGATAAAAGGAGTAAAACAGAGAGAGCCAAGAAAGACATACTGAGAGAGAAAAACAGATGAAGAGAACTAGGAGGTACCTCCGCTTCCGCCACAGACAGAAAAAAATAGAGAGAATGAGATTGAGTCAGAGGGACAGAGATACTGAAGAGAAGGGGTTTATTAGCAAGTTCTGGAGCCCAGATGAGTTACAGCCTCTGGCTCCATGTCCAGCATTTTACCTCTTTGAAAACTGAACACAAGGGATGTGTCCTACTACCTTTCTGTCATGGACTGAATCTCTTTTTGGTGGAAATCTCCATTGAGACACTCTTCTCCCACCCTGATAAGATCTGTGCCCCAAGGTCCATGACACATTCTGCTCTCTTTACAGGTAAGATGAAACCTGATGGAACCTGGTCACTGAGTAATTGAGGGAAAGTACAAGATACGGAAACTCATCAAGATCTAAGTGTTACTGGCAAGGGAGGAAATGGATTTAGTATGGGAGGGGGACAGAAGGTAGACTCCTCTCATGATCAGGGTCACACCACCCAAGCTGCCTGGGGAACAAAGCAGGGAATCACTGGTTTTCTCATAATAATTCTTTCAAACCTCAAGGCAAAGTAATAGAAAAAAACTTGGAAGGAGGACATTAGCCCCTCACTCCCAGAAAAAGAGAATACTGGGGCATGGAATAGAAGGAGGGAAAGGGAGAATGTGTTCCAACTTGAACTTTTGGCGGGAGATGGGGGGGGCCCTTCTTTTGAAGGTCAAGGATGAAGCAGAGGAAAGGGAGAGGAGTAGAAGGTAAAGATCTCCAAGAATAACAATCGTATTAATAGCTCACGTTTCTATAATAACATTTGGTAGTTTTTACAAAACACTTTTCTCACAATAGTTAGGTGAGGTAGGTGGTGCCAGAGTAATTATATCCTTTTACAAGGAGGGAAGGCAGGCTCTGAGGTGAGATGATTTGCCTGTACCACACAGGGCTAGGAAGCGGTAACCGGGAGTTGGGGTCTTCTGATCCGAAATTCTTCTCTCTGTCCGTGCTGTCCAACAAAAAAACTCTCCTAGTGTTTCTAGAAGATGGGGGGCAAGGACAGAATCTCCCTGTTTTGGGGTGGAAAACTGAAACCCAGAGAGGTTTATTGAGCAACTTCTTTTGCCTCCCACAGCAAAGTACCAGTGGGCTTAAATTGAGGTCTACAAAGGGTTCATCTGGCGGGCACTATTCATAACATGACCCTCTCTCCTCCTTATCCCATACAAGTCCCCAGAAGTCAGTGAAGACGACTTATGCTGGCCAATAGAATCTTTCTGGAATGTTTCTTAGCTCCTGAGGAGAGCTCTCTTTTCCCTTTGATTCCCATCCCAGCTCCTCCTCCCTGATCCTTGTCCTGGGACTGTGCCTTTTGATGCCAGATATTGTTTTTTTCTTTTTCTTTTCCTCCCCAGGTCTCACCAGTGGGCTCTGGTCAAACCCTGGAAACCGAGCCAGCTCTCCCAGGACCTTAGCAAAACATCAAGTGTTTGTCTTTTCTTCTGCAGGCTATTAAAGTTTGGAGTTGTCTCCTTGAATTATGTAGGATTCCAAAGACATGTACTCATTTGGGGCCTGGGGTTTGGGGGAGGTGGGGTTGGTATCCTATTCCCGTGGCTCCTCATCTTTCTAGGGCACTGGCTGGGCTGGCTTTTCGAAGCCAAAATAAGATTCATTACCCTGGGGCTGGGAGTGGGGAGATACACTGACTGACCCTGCAGACCTGCCCCATATGTCACAGGCCTGTCAGAAATCTCCCAGAATTCCCTTTATTATCTAAAGGTCACCACCCGGGCAGAACTGAAAGAGCAGCATGGCAGAAACCAAACTACAAGAGCAATCAATTTCCTATAGTGCCCTCCCCTCAAATCCCCCCATCCCAACCTTATCCCTCCTCTCTTCCCTCACTCTAACCTTGTCGGAAGAGCACAGATTACTGAGCTTGTTTGTCCAAACTACCCAGGCCCGAGGCCTCTTAAGAGGGTGAATTAGGCAGGGATGCTATTAGATTAAGAAAATCCATCAAAGTTTTGGGTGTTATCCCTGAACTGGTCCTCTGAGTATATCTTCCCCAAAGGCAGTGTCTCTTCTCTGTATGATGTCAACTCATCTTTGTTTCTTGGCAGGACTCCACTTAAACCACCACTAATAGCTATGAAGTTATTCTAATACTAAAGAGACCTGGGAAAAATAACCCTCACATTTCTTTGAAAAGTGAGGAGGAGTGAGAATAGGTCTTTGGTTTTGCTAACATAACCAAAGGCCATGTTAGTGAGTCTCGGACTATTTGCAAACTAAATTTACAATCCTTTTCTCAACCAAATAAGCTCTGACTTAGCAAAACTTGCCAGAACTCTAGGGATGGGCTGAATTTTTTTTTAATGGTCTGCTTTCAAGTATTTATCTTTCCCTTTCATAAAACATTTTTTGATATTTATTTGCTGTCCCTTTATTAAAGTCCTATCCAATGCCTCATAGAAGTGAAGAGATGACCCTGGATTCTTTAAAACTATTTCCATAAAACATGATGATACCATGGTATAAAAGTGAGAGCTTTAGATGATTATACCATGATAAATTACTAATATATAAACAGCATGATAAAAAAACCATTTTTTTCAAATGAGAATGGAAGATTTCTATCTTTTATAGCTGTTGTTTTCCCAAGAGGGAAAGAATTCAGAATCAAACAGAGTAGAGGGGAAATTTAAAAAGAAAAGACAACTTTGAATATGCAAATTTAGAATTTTGCATCAACAAAGTCAATGCAACTAATGTTTTTTTTAAAAGTTATACTGAAGAAAAAAACAATCTTTGTATTAAGTATCTGTTGAAAGTCTGACATTCAGATCATAGATCTAGAAGTTAGAGGTTATCTAGTCAAAAACCCTCATTTTAAGGATACAGAAAATGAAAGCTTGCTTTAAGTCACATAGGTCACAAAGTGGCAGGGTTGGATTTCATACTTACTGTAGTGGTCTTCCCAATGACCATGACAAGAAGTTGACAAAAAAATTCTAAGATTAAGATCTATTCCTTGTAGAAGTAGCCCAATGATATCAGTGGTTTTCAAAAAAGAATTAGAAGACATCAGCAACCATTTGAAAAATTGTCCAAAGTCAGAAATAATCAAAGAAATGAAAACTAAACAACTGGGAGGTATTGCCTCGCACGACATGTTGAAAAGGTGGCAAAAGATAGGAAAATTCAATGTTGGAGGAAATGTGGGAAGACAGGCGTGCAAATTTACAGCTGTGGATTGGCCTACTTCTCAGGAAAATAATTTGTAATTATGTGAAATTATTAAATTGTTTATATCCTTTCACCTAGATGTTCCAGGCCTAGGATTAAATATGAGAGAGGTTAACAATAGTAAGAAAAGTCCTATAAAGAGTAAAATTATTACAGTGGCATTATTTGTAATAATAATAACCTTAAAACTAAAGCTGTACTAAAAATTAAGAAAGAGGCAAGGATTCCTTGTCCCCCATGGTAGTTTAAGAGGAGTGCCCCTCCAATAAAAAAAAAAAAAATAAAAGGAGCCCTCATACCCTTCAAACTTTAACTAATATGTTTAAAAAAATGTTTTAGCCTTGATGCCTTTATCAGGTGAGAACACCACTTTTACTGAGTTGCAGAATCAATCAATCAAAAGTGTAAACAAATTCCAGGCACCTCAATTGAATCAATCAATCAAAATTTGAAGTCTCAGAAGTATTTTCATTCATTTAATGAAATCAGATGATAATTCATTGGGTGTGGTGGTAGGGAGGGAAAGGATAGTGGGTCCAGAAAGAGGGTCATACTCCTTCCTCTCCACACCTCCGCACACCCTTGACCAAATCATTGCAGAGACTGGACCACCAACAAGTAATATCTGAGAGTGGACAAATTAACATGAGAAAAGGCAGCTTCAAGGAGCATGCTCTTTATTGCGGAGGCCAGCCACACCTCAGGAAAACTTTATGAATGACTGCATGAGGAAGAAAAGAGCTTCTAATAATCCAAAGATGAGGATTGATCCCAGTTCTCTCAGGACTCAGAGTGTGTAGTCAGTGTTAGAGGTTTTTTTTGTACTAACTGTCCTTCCAATACCACCTAAGTAAATAGCTGTTTCCAAAAGCTAATTAACTCTAAATGGCTAATTGGCACAGCTTTGAGCACAATGGATGGGGTCTTGAGTGACAGTACTAGGGGAAAAAAAAGTTCCTAACCCCTGAAGGTTATTCCTAGAAGCCTTAGGGGAGAAGTCATCAGCCACTCTCCGGGGATCTACCTGTCAGTGCCAGAGGAGATTAGCGAAGTAGCTCAGATTGGAGCTTGCAGTAGCCATGCAGGGGAACCAAATAGGTGAACTTTGGAGACAGAGCTAGACCCTGATCTCTGGCTAGCGATATGGACCACCAACTAGATTCAACTTTTTTTTCTCTGAGATTATACTCACTTCACGTATAGAAATCCCTTGATGAAGCATGTGATCACTGAAGGTTCTTTCTTTTTCTCTCCCTGCTCTATTTCCTGTCTTTTCTAAGTATGAGCCTTATATAGCAGTTGAACACTTCCTGGGACAGGTAAATCAATCAAGCAAACATTAAGTGCCAACTTTATGTGACTTAGTCTGTATGTGAGGCCATGCAGATAAAAAGAAAAAAAATGGAACAGTCCTTAACTTCAAGTTACTTATGCTCTATTAGGGTGATTCAAATCCCTCCCCTAACAAAATTACTGAAGGAAGGAATTTAATGTCCCCTGAGACTTCCCTTGGGCAAGTAATCTTCTTGAGGATAGAGACCATTTTATTTTTGTCATTTTAAAATTTTCATTTAGATTTTATGTACTTATAAATAAAATATCAACTAGTTTGAGGAAGAAGAAAGTTTAATATTCAAGGAGCTCAGAGAAGATTTCAGGGAACTTATCCTGGAAGGAAGATAAAGATTCTGAAAGACAAAGATGAGGAAGGAATGAGTGCATTCCAGGCGTGGCTGGAGATGGGGAGTGTAGCCCAGAAGCTGGAGAAATAATGATGAGTAGGGGGAACAGCCAGGAGTCCAATTTAGCTGTAATGTAGAATTTACGAAGGGAGTAATATGAAATAAGGATTAAAAGGTAGGTAAGAGTCAGATGGAGAAAGCAAAACTCACTGAGGAGGATGATTAGAGACATGGATGTGACCTGGAAAGTTTAAAGCAGGGGTATGAAAAAAACATTAATTCAAGCAACATTTATTAAATTCCCATTATGGGTGGGGCATTGTTGTCCTGGAAGAATTACAAAGACAGATGATATCTAGTCCTGTCCTTGAGAAGTATACAATCTAATAGGAGATGATATGTTCACAGATAATAGTACAAATTATAATATGAAAAATACGTAAGATGATTACATATCTAGACAGACCTAGGATTTGGAACTGGAAAGGACTTTAAGAGATCCTTCATTTTATGCTTCATCAAGGCAGGTCCCATAGGTAGTAAGTAGTAATGAAGGTATAAATGTAAATCAGGAATGGAAGTAAGCAGCTTATGAATGTATACAGATGAATTCACACAAATGGAAGCAAGAAATCCAAGGCTAAGGAATCCGATGAGGGAGAATCATTTCTAGCTGGGGGCAAAGGAAAAGATTAGCAAAAGAAGCTGTATTTGAACTTGATATTAAAGGATAGGTAGAAAGGATGGGTTCAAGTCATCTGTCTTGGGGGAGGGAGGGATATGTCATGTAGGAGATAAACATGTATTTTATTGGAAAGACTGGATTTTAACTTGTTTACTCCTGATCTGGTAGTATTCCTGCCAGTGTAGGTTCAAGAGCCATTTGAATTCATATGCTTGTTTTAGGCACCTAATAAGCTAGCATCTATATAGTACCTATTATATTCCAAGGTTGATCTTCACAACGTTCCTGGGAGGTAGGTGCTATTATTTTCTCCATGTTATAGTTGAAGGTAGGCAGCTAGGTGGTGAAGTGGATAGAGTGGCAGCTTGAACTCAGGAAAATTCATCTTCCTAAATTCAAATTTGGCCTCAGACACTTACTATCTGGGTGACCCTGGGCAAGTCACTTAATTCTGATTACCTCCAAAACCCCAAATAAGAACAATAAAAAAAGTCATGGATAAAAAAAAATATAAAAAAAATGTCACCAAGAGGTACATAGTATGGGAGGAAGGAAGAGCTTAGTGCTGAGGGGATGTAGAGTGAGCAGGGTAGAGTGGGAGTGGAAGTGAATGGGAAAATTTCCTGAAAATTGCTCACTATGCAGCTTCTGCGGAGGAACACTGTACTGGACTGCTGTCTCCATTTCTCTATCATGATTTCAAACTCGAAGGGGTCTTATCCTCTGACGGGTAAGGGATACCTGCTGTAGAATGGCAACATCCTGCTAGAAGGAAGCAAGATCCCTGAGAACACGAAACACTCATCTTTGTCTTCTGCGCCCCCAGTGCTCTGTAACAGTGCCTAGCATGCAGCGCTGTGATTGAATTGGTATGAGGAGCTCCTGTCTCCAGTAGTGAAGGCTGACAACATGTCTGTAATTTCCAGTCTTAGAATTGCTTGGAATACTGAAAGGGTGGTGGTGGCAGAAGCAGCAGGTCTCCAAGCTGGGTCTTGAGCCCAGGGGCAGCTCTCTATCCTCTGTGCCCCTCCTCTGGTACAGTAGTAGGTGTTTAATAAATGCTTGATTTATGGATCTGACTCTTTAAGTTATTTATTGACCTTGTTTATTTTTATTTGATTTATTTATTGAGCTTGTTTCCTCAGCTTCTGACTGAAACAAAGCATAATTCTTTCCTAGCCATGATCAACAATCACAGCGTTCTTGAGCCTTAGAGTTGGAAGGGACTTCAAAGCTCATTTAGTTGTCTCTGCCCAGAACTACTCATAATGCCACCCTTACTCTTTTATCCCTTTCATTCCCCCTCCATTTAATAGGTAAGTAGGTTACAGATTACATATCAATCAATCAATAAACATTTATTAAGCACCTACTGTATGTCGGATACTGTTTAAAGAACTGGAGATACAAAGAATCAAAACACAGTCCCTGACCTCAAGGAGCTCACAATCTAATGGGAGAACAACAAACAAATCCATACAAAGAAACTGTATACAGAATAAATAATAGACAGAAGAGATTAGAATTAAGAGGGGTTAGGAAAAACTTCCTGTAGAAACTGGAATTTTAGTTAGGAAGCCAGGAAAGTCAGTGGACAGGAGATTACCGGGAGAACAGTTCCGGTATGGAGGACAGAGAGATAAAATTCCCCAGAGCCAAGAGACGGACTTTGAATGTGAAGACCATTTTGTATTTGCCCGTTGGGGTAATAGGGAGCCACTGGAGTTTATAGAGTATGGGAGTGAGAGAGTGAAGAAAATGAGGTCCTGCTGTGAATTAGCCTGCGGAGGTAAAGCTAGGAGTCTAAACCCATGCCTTTGGGCAGACTGTTCTCCAGGCCTGGAAATCTCTCTCAACATGACGCCTCTGACTCTGGCAACATCTCCCAGGCTCAGCTCAAGCTCCATTTCTTTTAATAGGCCTTTCCTGATTCTCCCAGTTAGGGCTCTCTGGTTGCTTTGTCTTTTCTTATCTGTGTCCGCTTTGGTTCCTTTCCACCCCCTTCAAGTTCCTTGAGGGTAGGGACTGTTTTATATCCTCAATGGATATACAGTGGCTGGCACATAGTAGGCATTTCAGAAATGCTTATTTAATTAAATCCATTTAGCACAATGACTGGCACCTGGAAAGCACTAAATAAATGCTTGATTCATTCATTGCTTCACTCCAGATCCCACGTTCTTTCCACAACATCAGGAATCCTCCCTTCTCAGAGTTTCTCACAATCCCATTCCTACCCCCTCTGTCTTTTTTTCCACTCTGGCTTGTTCCTCAGTGAACAGGTTTCAGCTGGTCATAGAGAAAGCAGAGACTACTCTAGGCTACTGCAGTTGGAAGGACTGAGGAGGGAGCGGTGTTAAGGAAGGAGGAGAAAAGTCTTTGGTAGAGGCTGAGGTGCTCCTTGGGTAACCAATCCCTTCAGACCACCCTCCCCCGCTTCCCACTGCCTCCTGTTGGAATGCAACGCATTCTTCTGGGGCTCCTCTGACACTGGGCTTGCTCCCAACACAGAGGATGAGGTTTCTTTTTCCTTTCTTATCTCTTCTTGCCTCTCTTTCTCCTAAGTACTTTTCCAAACTGACAGCCAACCCTAGGACAAAGAGATCTAAATTAACTCAGTCTCCAAGGGAGAAAGCCTCAGAAGCAGACTGGGGTTGCCGTCCCTCATAATGCTGTCTCATGTCCAGGATTCCAGCTCTTGAGCTCTCGTGTCTCGGGTGGCAAACATACAGGCTTGCACACGAAAAGCAGGGGATAAGGAAAAAAAAACCCAAACCACAAACAGAAAACCAAAGATGGGGTATTGGAGGAAAGCTGGGTAGCGTGTACCTGGGTGAGGCTCGCTGTCCCGACTATAAGCTGTCTGTGGCCAACATGTGCTTTCCCTTAGGCCCAAGACTATGCCAAGAGAATTGTGCCAAGGCAGTACCCTCCAAGGGCCTCTAGAAGGCAGCAGCCTCACAGTTGTTTGATTCCAATAGGGGAATGAGCCAGATGGATTTTCTAGGACCCTGCCAACTCTGGAAATTGAAGATTTTTTTTTTTTCCAGGGAGAGAGAAAGTGACGGGGAGAGAAGTCAGAGGCACTGATAAAGTGAGAGGAATGTGCTGAGAGGAAAGCAATGAAGATGCCAGGGATAGTGAGAGCTGACCTGAAGCCTGAGATGAAAAGAGCTAGGACAGGGTCTGGCCCCAGGATGATGAATGGAGTGCAATAGAAGAGCTTAAAAGGTTAAACAGGCAGGAGGAAGAGGTGAAAATGCCCAAGGTAGAGGGTGAGTTTATGTGGGGGGTGGGGGTAGAGGGAGTAGGGATGAGAAAAAGGAATGTTTGAGGTCAAAGAGCAAAATGCTCCAGGAGTGATTACTCACTCCTGCAGGGCCTCAAAGAAAGTTTCCCACCTGCCCCTCAGGCACAGCCCTTTATCTCTCAAAAGGTCTGGTAGGCGCAGGGAAAGACCAATGAATTTAACTTGTTTCTGAATGTTGGCTCTGCAACTTACAAATCTTGTGACCTTGGAGACTCTGTTTACCTCTCTTGGCCACAGTTTCCCCATCTATAAAATCAGGAAGTTTGATTAGTGGACATCTCTAAGATCCCTCCAGCTCTAATCTATACTCTTCAGGGTCTTCCAAAGGGTATGTGGATGGCTTCTCTCACCTCTAGTCTGGCCACTACAGACTCCTGCCTCCACTTTTCTAAAGTAGAAGGGAGGGAAGAGAGTTCAGATAAAAAATGTCAGGATCCCAAGGCCCCTGACCTCCCCCATCACCAAGATCAGGAGAAAGAATCAGGGGCCAGCAGCTCCCTGCTGCCTCTTGACTCATAGGCAATAGTTCCTACAGCTTGGCTCCAGCCCAAGATGAGAAGAGGGTGAGATAGACTTTGGAGGGGATTTGGAGAGGGGGGCCTGGGAGTTAGGGCTCAGGTGCTGGCAGATGGAGAGATTCCAGAATCGCTAAGCTGATGAGAGAAGCTCGAGTGCCAAAGCACAGTCCCAGCCTCCCTTCTGCCCTCCCTTTATCTGCGATACTCTCAGCACTCTACAGCAGAAACCCAGCCAGTTGCCAAGTCGACCTCAGAAGAGCCTATTTCCATATTCCCGACAGCCAGCCCATGAACAGCTCCTACCTGCAGACCGACTTCTCTCCCTGCAGCCTTCTCCCAGCTCTCCACTCCGGCCCCACTCTTCAATTTCTCAACCCTGGCAGATCACTGATTAATTCAGGCCTGTTTAATAACCCTTCTATTTAGATGAAACAAGCTGTCTTGTTTTCTTTATTTTTAACACTGACTTTCGTTTCTTTGCTAAGCATCTTACTGTCATTTAAATTTCGCCGTCTCCAACCAAGCTGATAATAGACCCGAGTGAGCAGCTGTTTCAGTCCTCTTTATGACAATGATTAGAAGTTAGAGCTGAGGAGGCAGAGACTTGACCAAGGCTTAGTTCAGAGAGGTCTGCCCCTGAATGTAGAGGGAATGCTAATTTCAACGCTATTAGGAGAGGAGTTTTGCTACTGGAGGAGACCCTCGCTAGATTTAATCTAGGGTCATGTAGTGGAAAGATCCTGGATTCAAGAGACACAGTTTCCAGATCAATGTCTTCCCTTACCCTACATTTGTGACCTGAGGCAAGTCACTTGGCCCTGGCAGGCCTTCATTTCCCTCTCTGTAATGAGCGGTTAGGAAGAGATAATGGTGTTTTTGGTTTTACAGAGCACTAATTGTGTGACTAGGCAAACCACTCTGAATCCTAGGTTCTTAGAATCATACTTCTAGAGCTGCAAGAGACCTTAGAACTCACCCAGACCAACCCCTCCATCTTACTGGCCAAGAATATGCAACCCAGTTGCATGGCTAATGTCAAAACTGGAAATCAAATCCCAGCTCTCTTGATTTTTACCATTGGGTGTACTTTACACCCTAATAGCTACTATCTCTTTTCTTTAGTAGTTCTATGATTCTAGTCAGTTTAGCTTCCCTGGGTGCCCACCCCACCCCTGCCCCCAGGCTTTCTGGGAGGAGAAATCCAGTTATCCCAGTGGAAAAGGTTAAGAGATCTCAGTTCATGGACACCCTGTTCTGAGTATTATTCCTATGACCCCCAAGCTCCTCTTTTTCTCCACTGTATTCAGGGCCAAATTGGGGGAAAGAGGTTCTCATTTATCTTTCAGTTCTTGGTCAAAGGATTATGGGTTTAGGGCTCAAGAAATCTCAGAAGCCACCTAGTCTAGCCCCTAGACTATTTTACCTTTTACAGATGACAAAATAGGCCCAGGCATGTTAGGTGCCTTGTTGAAAGTCGACTCCAGAGAATCTTTCTACTGTACCATAAATGAAGTCCATTGGCTCTCAGGCCTTCAATGTTTTCTTTCTGAGCCCTCTGCCCCTCCCTTTGCAGCTACCATCTCTAGCACCATCCCCTCAAAGCTGGAGGGTCCCAAGGCTGGAAGTCCACTTGGTAGAAGGCTCAGTCAGTGACTAAAGCTGAGGATAACTGGGTGTCCCCAAACCAGGACAGCAGGCCATAATCCCCTGCCCCAGCCCCTTTGGATCAGTCAGTCTCATTACAGAAAAGCATTCATTAAATTCAGCCAGTGCCCAGTGCCAATGCTAATAGAAAAAAGTGGATGACGGTAGCTCAGAGTTGGAACAGGGCTCTCTTACCAAGGATGCTCAAGAATAAAGAAAATTCTTCCTTCTCCCTCCCAATCAAGTCTCTAGGCAGCTGCGCACTCTGTTGTTTTCCCCTCTTAAGGTTGTAAAAGTTGAGTTTACAGAAGCCCAGACTCAAAGTCAGTTTGCCCTAGCCCTCAGGGATCACTCAGCTGCTGTCCATGATAGAATTGTAGACTACAAACAGCAAAGCCATGAAGGCATGAAGGTGCATGAAGAGAAGCTAGTTGGAGCAGTTTAGGTCATGAGAGTCTTTCCACATCACTCTCTCCTGCCATGTCAAATATGCTGGAGAACCAGTGGTCATGTTCTAAGTGCCAAGGTTTGGTCTGCTTTCAAGAAGGAGCTTCCATTGTCCTTGGGAAGGCTAGGATAGGCCCTGCTAGTATGACACTTCCCTGGGGCAGGCTAGCTAATCCCACTCTGAAACACTTGCCTGACCCAAGGTCCAGAAAAGGGGAGGTTGGGTGAGGGGGAGAGGACACTGAGGTGGCCGCCTGGGCTAGAGGATTGAGCAAAGAAACCACGAGTAAAGTCTCAGTGCTGAGTCTGTTTACCAACTTGCCATGTGGCCCAGACCATGTCACTTATCCACTCTTAGGCCTCCATTTAGAGTTCTAAATATTTGGATAGCACTTTAAGTTTTTCAAGGTACTTTCCTCTTGCATTTTTTTGCACATCACCCTCATGATAACATCGGTCCTCTTCAAGAACAAAGACAAACCACCACCACAACAAAATTCCTCTAAAGACCCTTGCTTAGTTAACAGTGGTGTGCCCATGGATGAGTTCTTTAAAATCAGTGAGTCTCAGTTTCCTCATTTGTAAAATAATAATAATGATACTCATAATAACTATTTGACTGAGTTGTTGTAAGAATCAAATGAGAATGTGGGCATGTGCATATACAAATCCACTTGTATACATGTATACGTGTATACATCTTTAATGCTTTGTAAACAGCAAAAATAAAAAAAACCCACATGAATGTCAGCTATGATGTCTCAGTCTTCATCTGAGAATGTCAGCCAGATCAGAAGCAAAACAGAAGATACCACAAAACCAAGTGACGACTCTTGGGTGCTTAAGTCCAGGGGAACAAGGATGTGGTAGTACACATTATTATAATTTATTTTTAAATAAGTCTTATTAATTGAAAGTATATTTTAAGAACAGGTCTTCATGTTACGGAATCCATGAGCATGGTGGAGAATATTTGGGTGAAGAGTAATGGAAGAAGAAAAAGGAGACATGAAATAGAAGTATACTATAGACCACCTGGCCAGAAGAAGGGAATGGATATATTGAGATAAAATCACAATTCTAGCAAAGAGATATTATTTGTAGGGAGGGGCAATTTCAATTATGCTGATATCTTCTGCTAAAAGCAGAGCAGCTGATAAAAATCTTGTCTTCCCTTAATGATAACTACACTTTTCTGAAGATAGCAAAAGGCAAAGAGGAAATTATTATTTCCAGACCTGATTCTGGAAAAATAAGGAGGAGCCAGTGGCCTAGCTAGAAATGATGGGAACTTTGGAAGAAAGTGATTGCTTCAAGAGTAACAACTGTCCTAGCTTTCAAGAGAAAAGATTTCAAAGGAAGGACAGTTAGGGACCCATGACCTACAATTCTACAAGGCAAGTGGGAAGCCCAGTAAGATGGAATACTCTCATGAATAAAATTCTAGTAACACAACAATAAACAGTCTTGAAGAATAATAAAGGAGAGAATTATGTCAAGAGACTGACACAGATGAATGGGAACTCATCCATCAACTCAGATATTTTAAAAAAAGAACTAAAGGAAATGGACATAAGAACAAGGTGAATGAGAATGAATGAAGAAAAATACAAAAGCTCTATATATGTTAGCCATGCATGGTAAAGCTCATTCAGAGTCAGTTAAAGTATGCAGTTGGCTAAAGCCAGTAAAATTGGCTTCATTAGCCATGTTGGGAGCAAGACTGAAGTGATAGCATTGCTATTCAGGGAAAATGTTTAAGGAAAGAAGGAAGGATTGTTCAACTTCTATTTGTTTCTGTTTTCTTGGCCAAAGAGGATGATCTTTGTACTGAGACCAGAACAGAAATAGTTAATAGGGAGTTAATAGCCAAGATAAGTGAGATGATACTAAGAAAGTACCTAGCTGTGCTCAATGAGTCACCAAACTAGGACAAACAATTTCCCAAGGACTTGCAGACATTATTGCTGATTCTTGAAAAATCACAGATTATGAGAGAGGTGCCAGAGGTCTGAAAAACTGGAAAATACTTTGATTTTAAAAGTAGGAAGAGAGTATAAATCTTCAAATGACAGAACAATAGCCATTATTTCAATCCTTGGAAAAATTCTGAAATTTATCATAAAAGGGATGATTTGTGAACAGGTGATACTCAGGAGCCAGCATGGGTTCATCAAGGCCAGCTTGTGCCAGACTAACCTCATGTCCTTTTTGGGCAGGATTAGTATTTTGGTAATTAGATTAGGAGAAATCTTATGATAATATATAACATAATATATTATAATATAGCTGGATTTCATCTAGAGTCCTGACAAAGACCTTCATGTTATCCTTGTAGTAGCCTAGGTGAGAGGATTCAGAAAAAGCCTGAATGACTGGGAGTCAGGGGAGTGTAGAAGGACCATCAACTGCTTTAGAGTGAGAAGAACTGGGTCTCTGCTACTTACTGTCTCTGGGATTATGGGCAAATGATTCTCTGGATTTCAATTTTCTCTACTGTAAAATGAAAGAGTTTGACACGATGCCTTAAGTTCCCCTCCAGTTTTAAATCTATCATCTCATCAATATGTATAATAAATGGATGTCAACTTGGATCTATGCCCCAGTGTCTATTTTAGGCCTTGTACTGTTCAGCATTTTATCAATGAATACCACATGTGGCATGATTATCCATCTAAAACATTTTGTACTTGAGATAAATCTGGGAGGCATACAGGACATGCTGGTGCTACTTCATAAGGGTTCTGAAAAGCTGATGGTTAAACTTCCAGGGTGAATCTTTCAACCTCAGAAATTGTCAATACAAATGAAGGCTTGATTTATTATTGCTTATTGTCTAGTCTTAAGAAAGTGATGGAGAAAATGTCAATAAAACAGATTAAATTTAGTCACCTCCCCCACACCTCCCTCAAAGCCAGTTGTTAAACATTTATGAGCATACTCCTAGATAGCTTGCACTTCGGATGAGTGAGTCAGGATCCAAAATAATCTTCATAAACTATAGACATTGGCTGAAGTCTGATAGGATGAAAGTAAGTAGAAACAAAAGTCATAGCGTCCAGCAGATAGTAGACAATAAATGTTTATTGACTATTTTCTAGACAAAGTCCTAAAGCAAATTAACCACAAGAATTCCAGATGGAGGGGGTGTGGTTGGACAATAATCAGTGTGGGAAATGGTTTAGGGGTAGTGGTATGTTCAATCATTTAAAAGTGTGACAGCAGTTGAAAGAGCTAATTTGATCTTACGTTGTGTTAAGTAAATAAGACACAGCGTCCAGAATGAGGAATGTGATAGTCAATGAGCAATTATTAAGAACTTACTATGTGCTTAACGAGACACCTAGGTGACTCAGTGGATAGAGTTTTGGCCTCGAGTCAGGAAGATCTGAGTTCAAATGTGACCTCGGATAATTACCACCTGTGTGACCCTGGACAAGTCACTTAGTTTGCCTTGGAAGCAGCTAGGTGGCTTAGTAGGTAAAGATCTGGGCCTGGAGTCAGGAAGATCTAAATTCAAATCTGGCCTCAGACACTTCCTAGCTGTGTGGCCCTTAACCTGTCTGCCTTAATCCACCGGAGAAGGAATGGCAAGTCACTCCAGCATCTTTGCCAAGAAAACCCCACAGACAGCATTGGTGTGCCATGGTCCATGAGGTCACCAAGAGTCGGATGTGGCTAAACGACTGAATGACAATGGGATTAATATATAAACACACAGTAAGAAAAACAAAAATAACAAAAATAGATCCACTAGGATCTGCCAGTTCAGACCATATCTACAGCATTGTGTTCAGTTCTGGGCGTCATGTTTTAGGAAGTCCTTGACAAGCGGAAGTGTATTTAGAGGAGAGTGATCAGGATAGTGAGAGAACTCACTGAAAAGCATGCCACTGGAGAAGATCAGTTGGAGGAAATGGGGATATTTGGAGCTGAAAGCTATTTGGAATTCAAGGAACAAAGTCATGCCCATTCTAACCATGGCACTCTCCTAAGTGTGGTTTTTTTTAATACAAATCTTACTTTCGAAGGAAGTACCGTGCTATACACATGCTAAGTGTTTAACAAATATTTTGAATTAAAATTCTAAACCAATGCAGGGGAATGGAAGTTTCCCATTTCTGGGGTAGTTGTTTTTTCTGATCTCCAAGTTCTCTTCTCCCCATCTTCTTCATACCCTTGAGCAAAGTGTGAATGTTCCACATCCTCACTGAAAGGAAAGGAACTTTACCTGTGAGTTCACTGGTACGAGGATACTGGCTCTACCAAAGCATCATCACTTTTCCCACTATTTATAATCATAGATAGCTGCCCAGAGGACTGAGAGATTAAATCGTTTGCCCAAGGTCACAGTCAGTAAGTGTCAGAAGTGGGATTTGAAGCCATGTAGCCTCTGCTCCAGAGTCAGCTCTTTAGCTACTATTCTATGCTGACTCCCATTCTTAAATGATACAACAATTGAAATATATAAGTGATGTAAGGGCTCACTAGCCTTTCCACAAATACAACAGTCCGTATCTCAACCTCTGGATCACTGAATGTTTTCTCTTGTTCAGACAGTCCCTCCAGCAAGAGGCCTTTACTAGTCCTGTCTCCTACATGTGTCTTATTTCAAGGATATTGGGTTATTTCCTCCCCACTCTCCCCAGGTAGGACCAGAAGCCAAATTGTGTCTGTGGGAGGACTGATAAACATTTGGGAAAGGTGTGAGGGGTGGAAAGTGTGGCAGGAGGTCCTTTGTTCTGGAGGTGTTAAGATCTCCATCCTGTGATCCCAGACTCCTGTTATTGAGTTGATCTGTTCTCTCCTCAAACCTCCTGGCCCCCTGTCTGCCACCCGAGTCCCTGCCCCCAACTCCCATACACATCTTTCTACCACTAGTGTGTGACTCTGAAGCCCAATTCATTCACACTAAGATAGAGTGCTCAAAAGTAGTTTGACTACTACCTGGGGCTACCAGCTTCAAACCTCACAGAAGAAAATGACAAAGACAGGCAAAGAGATGTGAAAGGAAAAAGTTTAGAATTGTGATGGGAAGAAGTGGGTTCTGTTCTCGTCTACTATGTTACTTACGTCATGTCGCTTCTCAGAGATTTCTGATTCCTCCCCTATAATCAAAGAGGTTGGATCACATGATTTCTTAGGTCTCTTCCAACCCCATTAATAATAATAACAGCTGATATTTACAGGGTACTTTAAGCTTTGCAAAAGCATTGTCTCATATGATCCTCACAACAAACCCATTGTTATTCCCATTTTACAGATGAGGAAACTGAGGCAGACAGAAGTTCAGTGACTTGCTCAGGGACATACAATTAGTAAGAATTTTGTCTCAGAAGACAGGTTTTGAATTCGGGTTGTTCTAACTCGGAATCTAGCAGTAGTATACTGTACCATTCTAATGAAATCCAGTGATTCTAAGACAGGAACTTCCTCTCTGTGTGTCTATGTGTCTCTCATGTTTCTCTATCTCTGTCTCTACCTACCTATTTATCTGTCTGCCTATCTGTCCTGTGGGGTCCTGAAATAGTATAAAAAATAAAAGGATGCTTCAGACCTTGACAAATTACCTCATTCATACTCAGGCAACAGTCCTTCTTCCTTTCAGGTTATCTTTCATCCCCGAGATGGGATGTCACAGGTCACAGGTCAACTTACTATTTATCCAATACAACCTTTCACTTTTACGAATTAGGAAACTGCTTCAAAGTGGCAGCGTCTCCTGCAGCCCCTGTCTGCCTCACTGGTCATCATCTTTTAACATTGCATTAATCAGTGAAGTCAGTCAGTGAACAAGCATTTGTGGAGCACTTACTGCATGCTGGGGACTCTGCTAAGTGCTGGGGAGACAAAGAAAGATGCTGACAGTCTGTTCAGACTCTCTCCTCCCCTCTCTCCAAGGTAGGGAGCCATCCGCCCTGCTGCCCTCCTTCCTTGCCGGCTGACCTCCCTGAGAAGTCACATGGCATTTCCCCAGGTAAACAATAATCCCTTCAATCTCCTTGAAATTTTGAGTCCTGTGAGCTTCTGAGCTTGGTTATTAGGGTCAGATGGCTTGGAATGGTCTTGATTTCTTAATCCCACTGGTTTGAGATTTCAAGGAGTGCTTTGGGTTTCAGAGCAGGAAGAAAACTTAGATTCCATTTTTAGTCCAGCCTCCCCATTTTACAGATGAGAAGCTAAGACCCCTGAAGGGTGGAATCAGTGGTCCAAGGTCACGTAGCTAAGAGGTTGCCTAATAGGATTAGAATACTATTTTCTGGATCCCCAGCCCAGCTCCAGTCCTGTTAACCTTCCAGGCCCAACCAACCCTGAAGCACAGAATCCGAGAGATAGACCAGGAACTCAGTTGCGAAATCCCCTCTGTGACAACCCTGAGAGCTCACAGAGGACACAGATTATAGTTTCTGAGCTGAGAAATCCTAGTCTAATTCTTCATTTTACAGATGAAGAAATCTGGGCTTAAAGATTTGTCCAAAGTCACACTGAGAGAAAGAGGAAAAGCCAGGATTTGAACCTGATGGTCAGCCAGTGTCTGTTGAACACTTCCAGCAAAAACAAGCTACAGTTTTACATAGCTAGGAGTCTCACAGAAGGACAGTTGTAACTGTTACAAAGTTCTTCATTATAAGGAGTATGAATCTGAATCCCATCTGCTTCCTAGAGCAATGGAGATGATGTTAAATCCCTTTTCAATATAAAGGAATACCCTCTGATCATTAGATATAGAAACCCTGGACTGGGTGTCTGAGCTTTCCTAATGGAATAGGATCAGGATTCTATGGAGAAGCACCTGTCTCCATCTGACATGTTTTTTTATTAGTAAAATAAAAATGTGGAAGACTTCAATCCTTGACCTCACTGAGCTTCCCATCCAGTTCAGTTTAGCTCTGGCTCAAATGAGTTGAATGCAATAATAAACATTTATATAAACCCAGTCTGGCAATCTAGTGGATCCAGTCCCTCAAATAGCAGGCGGAAATGATATTTAAATAGCATCAAAAGCTTTGCAAAGGGCTTTTCACACATTATCTTACTTGACTATTGCAACAACTGGATGAGACTGGCATTACCAGTATTATCTCCACTTTAAAAAGGAGAAAATTGAGGTTCAGTGACTTATGCAAGGTTTCAATTAGTACTGGAGTTGAGGTTTGGTTTCTAGTCAATACTCTATCCATCACTGACTCTCAGTGTTCTCCTGGTCCCTCTGATCCGCCCTCCTCTTCCAGGGCTGTCTTGGATCTGGCTGTAATGATGTCCGTCCCTTGAACTAAACCTCTGGAAGAAGGTCATTATCAGGGCACTTGACATCCCTGGAACTTTCAGGATTAAATTGTCCCTCTAGCTGTCAGTCTTTTATGTGTACTTATTGTTCAGTCATTTCAGTTGTGTCTGACTCTTCGTGACCCAATTTGGTCAGAGATACTGGAATGGTTTGTCATTTCTTTCTCCAGCTCATTTAACAAATGAGGAAACTGAGGCAAACAAGGTTAAGTGACTTGCCCAGGGTCACACGATTGGTAAGTATCTGAGGTTGGATATGAACTCAGGTCTTCCTGACTCTAGGTCCAGTTCTTAATCCAATCTATCACCTAGCTGTCAAGTTTCTTGAGTTTCTTGAGGGAAGGCTTTGATTTTATATTTGTATCTTCAAAGCTTAGCACATAGTATATGGTGTATGTTTAGCAGGTGCTTTTCTTATTCATTCATTCATTCCTTTATTGTGTTTGGGGTGGGGCACTGATATAACATTAGAATGGAGAAAATACCGTCCTGGACATTTTCTCCAGCCGCTACTGTCTTCCTAACTTCTGTTCTCCATTTTCCTTCCTTAGAGACAAGCTAAACTTTCTAAGAGTGATTCTGTAGCCCTTTTTTTAAATCTCCCATCTTGAAAGTCATTTTAGCTGAGGGAAAGCAGGATTAAACTTTTATGACATGATACATATATCTCGCTTTTTCTTCTTTCTCCCCCCAGGTTAAATTTGAGCCAAAGGAAAGCCAAGATTTGGTATCAGGGGATAAGATCAGATGTTAAGCTTCCCTCCAGTCCTCTCCCCACTCCCTTGTCTTTCGACTTCTTCTCTCCACCCCAACTTCCAGGCTTTTCCAACGCCCCCATTAGACAGTCATTAACTCCTCAGGTGAGGAAAGACACTGGACTCTGCCCTCTCTTAATATTGAGCTCCAGCTGAAACGTAAGGGTGGATTATAACTCAGAGGAACGCTCCCACTGAGAGCACAAAGCAGAAGATTAGATTTGTGATACATCTTTGACATATGTTCAGTTATTGCAAGGGTCATTTCTCTCCCCCTTTCCAAGTCCCTTTAGGATCAGTTTTACCACCTGAGAGGGTTTGGCAAATCTGCATCTAGGGAGCTGCAAGAATCTTTTAAATGCAGAAACCAGAGAGCATGTTGGGGAGGGACCAGAAGCCTCTTCCAGATAAAGGCAAACTCTCGTTCACCTGGTGGGCCAGCACGTCAGGATGCGGGCAAACTTGCATGCCTTGGGCATCCTTCCCGCTCCCCCTCCCTGCCCCCCCTTACCCCCCTACTGAAGGCACAGTCCTATTTAAGACTAGCAGTTGCCTTTTCAATTTCCCCTTCAGTCAGAAGGGGACCCTGGGGTCTTGCTGACAACACAACATAACCACTTGTGGTCTCTGTGCAGTGACAGCTGGGTTTTTCCCATTTCTCTCATTTTTTTTCTCCCTCCAAATGCACAAAAGCTACTGTTTAGAAGTCAGCCTTATCTGCAAGAGGCCCCCTCTAGTGGCCATAAAGTGGTACTTCCATTCCCCAAGCCTCTGCAAGGGACTTTCATAAAGAACCCAGAGGCCTTTGCCATTTCCAGTTTTCACTAACCTCCTCGCTCTTTCCTGCTCTTATCCTCTCCCCTTCTTTAATTCTCCTCCACCTCGCACTGCTGTGGCTGTGCAGTGACAACTGGGTCTATGCCCTATTTCTGTCTCTGTCTACATTTTAATCTTATTTTGTTTCTGATTTCTTCCTTTATATCTGTTTCTCCATCTCTGCCTCTTTGTGTCTCATGTTTTTGTCTTTCTTTGTATCTCCAGTGCTTAGCTCAGGGACTGACATATAGTAGGTGCTTAATATATGCTAATTGACTGACCAGTCCCTGCTTCTGTAGGTAACTCAGCTTGGCTCTGTCCATCCTCTGATCTCTCTGACACCATACTGAGAGTCTCCATACTTTCTGAAAGAACTTCGGACAGCGCTGTATTCAAATGTCTCATACCCAGAAGAGTCAAAACAACATTCAGTATCCAATATCCAGAGTTGGAGGCACAAGCAGTGTCAAGCTTCTTTACAGAAATTTGGAATCGAGGCTGTAATTTACCCTTATACAAAGACAGGTTTTTGTGACCTGGGGATTGGGGCACCTGCTTCGAAGCACTGAAGGAAACAAGCCCTCTGTCCTCAGTCCATTCTCCCCCACTGCTTTGTGACAACTCTCAGATGTGCCCTCTCATTCAAACAACTGGCAGTCCTGGGTGAAGGGACAGCTGGTAGGGGGTGGGAAGCGTTTGTGCATGTGGGGAGGGAGAGCAAAAAAGTGGAAATTGTTAGGGGGGAGAGTGAAGAGGAAGAAAAGGGAGAACATGAAGTGTCTGTGGTGGCAGGGGGCCTGTGGAACACCTGCTAGTCCTTTGGGTTTCCAGGCGATATCCTTTCACTGGACAGCAGATATCAGCTAAAGCAGGGCAGGAAGGTTAATGGTTAACTGACTGGGGAAGCAAAGAATTTTTCTCCTTGCCTGTCATCACTGCCTTTTCTTTTAGCAACCTGGTCTATTCTCCTCTATGCACTCACTACTCATACTCTCTTTACTCCCAACCAACTCCCAAAGACAAAGAACTTTCTCACTTCCAATTCTGTCCTAGAAAATCAGATGATAGAGTATGCCTCTCAATAGGAAAGTTCCATATGTCTAAATGCCAAGGCATGGGAGTCAGGGAAGCAGAGGAGACTGAGCAGAGAGATGTGGAAACAGCCACCCTTTTTCTCATTCACCCTCTGGAGACTATGTGGGGACAAAAGGTCTGAATCCCCAACCCCCACCCCCGTATCTCTTTGCCTTTTCCCTCTTCCTCATTTACATTATTTTTTTCTTTGTTCTGTCTGGAAACCCTGGTCTTAGCAAAGCTGGGTGGAGGTGAACAACTTTTAAAATGACCAAAAAAAAAAAAGTAAAATAAAAAGGTACCCCCAACCCACATTTCCTCTAATTAGGCATGAAATCTTTGTAACTAAGTGAAAAACTGTTTCCCTTGAGGGATTTTAATCCATTCATCACTGTTTGAATTGAGCATATAGGGGATGGGGGAGAGGAGGGTTTAGAAAATTCAAACCTAATGAATTAATAACTGAATATCCCTGAGGAGAGGGAGGTTCAGGGAAGAGTGGTGTGTGGAGAGGCTGAGTTATAAAACACCAACACCTTGAAGCCTTGGTTTCCACCAGTTTCCCCAACGGATGGTCCTGAATTATTTCTTGTTAACAGACTGTAACACAATGCTTGTCTCTTTATGATTGTGGTGGGGAGTGGGTGAGGGAGCGTTGGCTTGGAGTTCCCTGCCTCTCCATTCGTTGCATTCGTTAGGATGGGCAGAAGTATACCGTGCCTCAGTCTGTGTGTGTGTGTGGAGACAGCTGTATGTGGTAACGCATGCAGACAGCTGTGCGTGTGTGTGTGTAGAAGTTCCTCTCCAAAGACAGAGCAGGGGGACCCCTTTGCCATATCCCTCGTCAGGGAGGTATCTGTGGGAGAGGGGGCAGGACAGACAATATAACAAACCTAAATGCAGTGACAAGCCCGGCTCCATCAATATTTCATACTACCTGAATCGGTGCGCTTAGACCGCTGCCAGCGGCTGCCGCTGTGTATATTTAACCGTGTCACTGGCTTCCCTTCCTGCTTGTGTGTTTTCTTGCAACATGCCCATGAAATAAAGATTAGCTGAATAATCAGACGTGTTTGTAAATGGGAAATGGGCCTGGCCAGGAAGCGGCTGTTCCCTGAGGTGGGCTTGTTTTCCCCTCATGCTCTCCTTTTAAGGGTGCTATAAGCAGATGCCAGAGAAGAATGAACTTTCACATTCTCCAGAGACTGGCGCCAGGTGGTTGGGAAAGAGAGACAGATAGAAAGAACTCTGGACCTTGGCGATGGGGTGGGGTGTACCCTAGTCAACGTAGGAAGGAGGGAGTTAATGAAGATTCCTTTAACTACAGGCATTTCTCCTTAGTCACCAGAGAGGTTAGGGATTGGAGGGAGACAATCTGTCAGCCAGCCAGTTTGTTCAGTCTCCTTCGCCCCTACCCAGGTCCTCAGCCTTCAGAGACACACAAGTCAAGGCAAAGCCAAGAGAGCTCCTCTCTGCTGTCCTCTGGTCCTCCAAGTCTTAAAAGACATGAAGCTCAGGTATTTCTCTGCTATAGCTGCTCCCCCTCGGCATCCCCACTGCAAATCGCTCCAAATGTCATTTCTATTTAGCTGCTTTGCAGGCCAATTTGCCCCATCCTAATGCAATTTGCTGAGGCCCATGCGGGAGCAGAGAGGGCAGAGAGAATCACCTTCTCTCTCATCAAGTCCCTGGTGAGGATCAGCTGTGGGTCAAGGCTAGTTTTCCTAGTAATGGCTTGTAGGTGGCAGGCTCAAGACTGGAGAGGGAGTTGGGATGATGGGGGGGGGGGGGTTGATAAGAGAGGCACACAAACACTATTTCTCCCCACCCTGTTCCCCTGCTTTTTATGCAGCATCCACCTAATTCTTTCTTCTTCCCTATACCTAGGCCATTGGGGGAGACACTATACTTGTATCAAATAGTGCCTTGGGGCTTATGAGGAGTCCAGGGAGGCAGACATCTGCTCACCTGGAGGCTGGGGAGGGGAGGGTTGGGATAGCTCATGGAATTAAGTTTCCCAAGTCACGGCTATAGCATCTAGTTGCTAGATTTGCTCTAGCAAAGGCCCTAGACTCCTTAGCCAACTCAGGAAGGAGGCTGAAACTGCCAAACCCTAGGAGGAGGTTGATAAAGAAGTGATCCTGGCATTAGATTTCAAAGAATGATGGTGTGTGGGGCTCTCTCACCAAAGGAGTGCTCCACTCCCATTCCAGTCTCCCATTCCTGCCAGTAGCCCTAGCGGGCTAACTTTCAGAGATAGCCCCAGTTCACTAGACTCTTAAGAAGTCATGCATCTAGTAACCCTATAGGTCTTCCATAGTGAGTCTCCAAGTCACTGCTTCTAGCCCCAGCCAGAAAATCCCAAACTCTAACCTCCATCCTCTCCCTTATGTATAGTAGGAGCACCTTTACATCTTCTACATGTCCTAGACCAGCACTTTGCAGCTGTTACATCAGGACTGAAGATTCCCACCTGAGACCTTGTCATACACAGGGTCCTTTTACTCTCTGGATGAGCCCCAATAAAGGAGCCTCATTTTCTCGAATTATATCCTAGAAGCCCCAGTCCTGTATCTAACTTCCATGTTATCTTCTCATGGAAATGTAGCCACCTCCCAAGGAGTCTGGGTTTCAGTAGTGGGCCAATTAGGGAAGGGGGAGTCAACACAGCTCTAAAACCAAAAGGTTGAAGTTCCCTGGGGAGCAGCAGATTCTGAGGAAGATCTTCCACCTATACCAACCTCCAAATTAGGAGCCAATGGATAAAGGAAAGGAAGAGTTCCTAGGCCCGGTTCTTGGACAGAGACAAGGTAGGCATTAACCGGAATTTTTGTCTAAACTGAGGAAAGCTCACAAAGTGTCCCTTGCGATGGGCAAAATCTACACACACACACACACACACACACACACACACACACACACACACACACACACACACACACACACACACACACACACACACACACACACACACACACACACACACCCTACCTCCAGACCGTGTCTTCGGGAGAGTGTTGCTCGTACAGGACACTAGCTAGACACTGACCCCTATTAAGTGCTTTGGGATCTCTCCCAGAGCCACGCCAGAACTGCATGTCAGTAGGCTGGCTGGTTAGCTTCAAAATCCAAGTCCTCGGGTGTTCCACAGCAGTGATATTGGGGGAGCGGGAAGCCTATTACTAGAAAAAACTCCCAAAGCATCTGGCCAGTATTTGCTCCCTCCCTGCCGCTTCTTAATCAAGCCAGGGAGGCCCTTGCTGACTGGGTGTCAGGACGTTTTCCTCTTCCGAGTGCCAGCCTGTACTTGAGCATCGGATTTTCAAGGAACCGCTGGGAATGCAACCCTCGGCCCCCCCGACTACCTCCAGTCACCTCTCCCATCCCCCCACGGATGGAGACAGCCGGTCGTCCTGCCTCGCGCGCACGAACACACATACATACACGAACACGCAAGCACACACACACACACAGACACGCATGCCAGCTCCGGGAAAGTGGCCCGGCGTTCTCCGAGGCACGGAGCTTGGGGGGTGGGAAGGGAGATAGGAAAGGCATGGGGGTGGGGTGGGCAGAGCCAAATGGAGCCGCGAACTCTCTCCTTCCCCAGGCAGCTGCCCTCCTTCCCCGGTCCTCCGTAGGATCTCAACGCCCCAAAGGTGGAGTGTGTGTGTGTGTGTGTGTGTGTGTGTGTGTGTGTGTGTGTGTGTGTGTGTGTGTGTGTGTGTGTGTGTGTGTGTGTGCGTGCGTGTGGCAGGGGTAGTCCGTTAGCCGAGGGGGCCAACGGTTTGGGGAAAGGAGAGGGCGACACAGACGCTGCCCGCTCGGCGAGCCCGGCGGGAGTCCCTCGCTGCTTACCCAGCCTGCCGAGGTCTGTCTGTCCCGCTGCCCGCTCGCCTTGGCCCCCGGGGCTGCGCGGAGCCTCGCTCCCTGCCCCCAGCTCGGATTCACCGAGAGGAAAACATCCACATGGAGCCCAGATTCATTAAAATCCACGTCAAGCCGCCAGCCACTTATCTGTATTCCTCAAGTCGCCCCGCCGCCGGTCTCCGATCAGCGCCTTGCTCCAGTCATTCAGGGCTCGCTTACGCCCGAAGCCGGGGCTCCACCGCCTCGATTTGCGGAGGGGGCGCCCAGAGGGGTGTGTATGTGGGCGCGCTGGGGTAGGTGGCAATTGCTTTTCTTCGGAATGAGCCAAGCAGTGCCTGTCTTCCGATTTTTTCCACCGCGACTTTCCGGGCTCCCTCTGACATCAGCAATCCCAGCGTTTCCTTCCCTTATTTCTCTTCTACTCTTTCACGGTCCTATTTCCTCCGAGAATCTGATTCACACACACGTGTGTGTGTGTGTGTGTGTGTGTGTACATGCATGCATGT
Source organism: Bettongia penicillata ogilbyi (assembly GCA_023548195.1). NCBI lineage: Eukaryota > Metazoa > Chordata > Mammalia > Diprotodontia > Potoroidae > Bettongia > Bettongia penicillata. Next base: position 4,372,640 of record JAJHZJ010000070.1, read on the forward strand.
GTGTGTGCGCGTGTTGTCTCCGTCCCTCTTTTTTATCTTTCCCTTTCCTCCTTGTCTCTCTCGTTTTCCCTTTCGCTCATTCGCTCTCTCGCTGAACCAGCTGAAAAATTCCCAGGAACTGCGCTCAGCCCTAGCTCCTGCTCGAGTCTGGCACTGACGGCTCATCGCCCGGCAGCTACAGCAGCCGCGGCGGCAGAGCCTACTGAGCCTGCCCCTCTCTATATTACCATGCAGCTCATTATCATAGAGGCCGGGCGGCATTAACTCTCTCCCTGCCAGGCGCACCAGGTCTGGGGGCTGGCACCATCCGCTGAAGCTACGCGTCTCATCTTGCCCCTCTGCCTCTCCCCTTTCTCTTTCTCTCCTCCCCACTGCCTGGCGCGCTTTTCCTGGATTTCCTCCTCTGGCATTTGTCCATAAAGGGAAAAGTCCTGTTTCTCATGGGGGAGGCTTGCCTGACTGCCAGTCAGGGCTGGACCTAACCGGCTACCTTAAGCGTCTCGAGGGGGCAGCGGAAACCTCGGTCCGGGCTGGAGGATTCAGGGTCAAGGCTTCGAGATCCAGGCTGCCTGAGCTGCCAGGGCTCAGGCTAGCAATGGGTAGAAGAGGCAGCAGGCTCAGAGAGGCCACTCTCCACCCCGTGCCCCTGATGTCTGGCATTTCATCCCCTTCTCACTCTCACGTCTGCTGGGTGGGGGTAGGGACAGTAGTGGGGGTGTAATTTTTTCCTCCAGAAGCCAAATGGGAATTTTATCTTCCTATAAAGGCAATCAATATAGATAAGCAAGTAAGTGTAGTGTGGTTTTCGAGGTATTAAAAATAATAATTAGTATTTTTTAAAATGCAAAAACCTCCCCTATTTTCTACGTAGAGCCTTCAGCTAGGGGTTCAGGGTAGAGAGATAGAGAGACATCAGCCAAGTTTTTCTGCGGATGGAGAATTAGCTCTTAGAATTCAGACTAGGGTTTCTGGGGTGTGGGGGGGAGGACAGAGGCACCCACTTGACAACCTTTTAGTGAGCGTTTCTGAAGCCTAATGTAATGAAACCATAGGATTTAGACCTCGTAAGGACTTTAGAGATCGTTTTGTCCAACCCCTTCATTTTACAGATGAGGAAACTGAGGCCTCAAGAGGTAAAGCGACTTACTCAAGGTCACAAAGGTAGTAAATAACAGAAACGAAATTTGAACTCAGTTCTTGGTGAGCAAAATAAAGTGTTCTTTCTTAGGACCCCACCCGGTCCGTTTCCCAGTACCAGTGAGATCCTCTCCACCTTCAGACTCAGCCTCTCCACCAGATAGCCGGTTCTGTTATTTCAAAAACAAACAGTAACAACGGATATAATCTCTCTTTCCCCTCTCCCCTTCCCTTGCCCACTCTAGAGGAGTGTGGTTGGAGTTCTCTCTTCTCCTCACCTCTTTGTTGAATGACCTTCATCTCCTCTGTCCTTCCTCCCCTTCCAACACCAGGGTCTGATTTAGCTTTGGGGGATTAGCCCCTTGCTGGGCTTTTGTTTCCCTCCCAGACCCCTAGACTAGGTGGGATTCCTAATGAATAATAGTCTTGTCTTCACTTTCCAGCACGTAAACAATGAGTCACTACTCTCTACTTTCTTTGCTATCCCGACTTGTTTACCTTTATTCGTTTTTTTTTTTTTTTTTTTTGTTTTTTGATTTTTTGGTCTGCAGAGTTTGCATTTCAAAGAGAATTCTCAACTCTGGCACTTTCTAGACTTTCCAAGCAAATCTTGAGTCTGTAACACCTCTGAGTTAACTACTTGGGTTCTGGCATCCCCGTTATCTTTAGACATCACACCAAACAGAGGTGATCTGAGAGGTTCCCTGAAAGCAGGTGGGCTCTAATGCTGTATCTCACAGCTCCAGCCCAAAACAATTTCACCTATATATTCAAGGTTCCTGAAAAGCGCTCTCTCCTGCCCTCTAGTGGCATTAGTTCCCGTTGATGTAAATAAGGGAGAAAAAAAAACCGGTTCTCAGAGTAGAATCCCTATATGGGAGAGCAGGAAGAAACCTCGAACTCATCATCATTGTTTTTGCTGTTCTGTCCTTCAGCTGTCTCCGACCCTTGGTGACCCCATGAACCACAGCATACCAGGCCCTTCTATTCTCCAGTACCTTTTGTTAGAACTCTCCACTATGACCTATCGTGGGGAACCCTGAATGGCAATAGAGCCTAGTTTCTTTGAGTTACAAGTCTCTGGCCATGATAAGGCATCGATCCAGGCAGGACATCATTACAGGCTCTCACTTACATTGTTGTTTTCAGCTATGGAATGCTTTACATAAAAATCATATATTACTTTAACTTCTGGAGAGGTTGTGTCCATCAGTTCTTATGGATCCACTCATTTTCCTTGCCATTTTCCGTACCAAAATATCCTCCCTAGGTCATCACTCCTCCTATATTTGTTATTTCCTTTTGGAATGGGAGCTGCTTGAGGCTTTATTAGATTGTGTTGGTCATATAGTAATCACGTAATGCTGTTCATTCATTGAGTCTAGTCCATTTAGCCATGACATTCTATGATCATTCTATCTACATTTTCTGGCATTGAAAATACATGTACTTATAAAAATTATATGCAAAAGTTCTCCCCACATTTTTGTGCCCTAGGCAGAGTTACCCACCTTGGCCACCTTCTACCATTTTCTGTCCACCACTACCCAATGTATGTCATTCCTATTAGAACATAGGCTCCTTGAGGACAGAGACTGTCTGCTTTTGTGTCCCTAGCTCTTGGCCCAGTGCTTGGCACATAGTAAGTGCTTAATAAATGTTTTTTTATTCATACATTTGCATTCAATCATTCATCAATTTACCTATCCATTTGCTTATCTATTCCCCCATCCATTCATCTTGCCTATTGGTCATCTTCACAGTTCTGACCTGTGTAATATGATAAGCTTGCTGCGTGACCAGGGACAGTCTGCTTCTTTTCTCTGTACCTGAGTTTCACTATAGGTACATCATAAATATAATCTTTTCAACCTTCCACCAACCACTTTTGGATTGCAATCATCTGAGTCATTAGAAGCTTCAAGGGATATAAAAAGATCCAAATTATTCCTCTCCCCTTTTTTTGTAAATTTGGGACCCTCTAGATAAAGGAAACCCTGCAATGGAAGGATTTTCAAAAGAAGACAATCTATTTTGTATTAGAGAGGATAGTCCACCTACCTCCAGATCCAGGCACCAAGACCTGAGGACTAAAGATTTGGGTAACTCCAAAGGTTGGTATAATGTAACAAAAAGGAAAATAAACCAAAGATCAAGTTGAATTCAGCAAAAAGTACTCTTATCTGAGAGCTGCAAGTCTGGCTCTTTAGTCCTCACTCTACAATCCTGTGAAACTTACCCTCAGTGTGCCTCAGTTTCTCTATAGGTACTTGCCTGTTTTCTTCAAAGAATTGTTGCAAGGATAAAATTATATGATAAATGTGAAAGAACTCTTAAAAGTGAAAGACCATTGAAATGAATGGATTTGCTATTATTAACTACAATAACAATAGTATTATTACTGTTCATCAGAATTATCTAATATTGATGGATTATAAAAGTAATTTGGATTTGACAAAAGCTATAAGCAGTTCCAAGGCTAAAGACTCCCTTCCCCTCCCCACCCTACTTCCCCAGGATGAAGAAAGTTCTGGAACAAAATAGAGGAAAATAAATCTTTTCCATGCTGAAAAACTGCTACACGTGATAAGTATTTTGGATTTATGTATAATTTAATTTTTAATGTTTAAGAAGAAAATTTAAATGTCTTTCTTGGAATCTTGTTTCCCATTGCATTGGATCTTTGCATAACACAGTTGGGGAATGTTAGATATACAGAAGAGCACTCAGTCTGGAATCAAATGACCTAAGTCTGAATCCACAGGCCTGCCTCTTATTGGCTGAATGGCCATACTTGGACAGGTCATTTTACCTTTCTATGTTCATTTCCTCTTCTGTGAGATGGGAGTAATAATACTTGTATCATAACCCTCACAGGGTTTTTGGGTGTATCAAATGAATTCATGTCTGGCTTCATAATCCCAAGGTGATTTTTCAACCTTATTATATATATTATTCTTCTCCATGAATTATATGGTTCAGCTAAACTGGAATTGTACTGTTAGTTACACATGATATTTCATCTCCCATTACCATATCTTTGTACAAACTGTACGCTGTGCTAAGGCATGCCCTTCTATCCTCCACCTCCTTAGTTTCTTCCAAAACCCAACTTTGATTCTCTGCTCCAGTGACTTTCCTCCTCTCACCCCCAAATTTTAGAATCACAGAACTGCAGAGTTGGAAATGACCTTACTAGCTTCAACCCATACATGACAGAAATCCCCACTACAACTTAACCTGACAAGTGATTGTTCAGCCTCTGGTTGAAGATCTCCAAGAAGCATCTACCACATCTCTAGGCATCAATTCCACTGAAGGATATCCATAATTGTTAAAAGCTTTTCTAGACATCAGATATTAACCTGAGTCTTTGAAATTTCTACCCTTTTCTCTTGCTTCTGCATTCTGGGGATACATAGAATAAATCCTTTTCCACTTCCTGTTGTAGTCCTTTAAATGCTTGAAGGCAAAAATCATGTTTCCCCTGAATCTTCTCTTCTCCAGTTTAAACATACCCAGTTCCTTCAACTTCCCCTCAAGTATCATCAATTCAATATTGCCCCTTTACTTTATTACCCTTAATGTCTTCCTCTGGACATGTCCTTTTGCAAAGTTGGCTCACTGAAATGTGCACAATATTCATTTTTTTTAAAAAAAATATTTTCCCCAATTACATATATAAACAATTTTAACATCCTTTTTTCCCCCAAATTTTGAGTTTCAAATTTTTTCCCTCCCCTGCTTCCCCACCCCTTTAAGAAGGCAAGCAATTTGATATAGGTTATACATGGAGCACAATACTCCTGATGAGAGTAGGAGATAGTGATGCTGTCACTTCCCCATTCCTACAAGCTAGGTCTGTCTTAATGTAACCCAAGATCACATTCGCTGCTGACTAATCTTGATCTTGTAGTCAATACTAATCATGCCTCTCCCAGTTGGTATTTACAAAGTTGATTTTTTGCACCACGGTAAGAATTTACATTTGTTTCTATTGAATTTCACCTTATTAGATTCAGCCCGATGTTCTGGCCTGTCAAGAGGATCTTCCATTGTATCTGCCATCCTTCCCAGGCTTGCATCATCTGCAAATTTAATTAATGAGCATGCCATCTAAACTTTTAGTCAAGTAACTGATAAAAACGTTAAAAAGGAGAGGGCCAAGTACAGATCCCCAGGAAACATCTTCACATGTTGACATTGAACCATTAAGAACTATTCTTTGATTCTGGCCTTCCAATTTGTTCTGAATCTAATTTTATTTTTATCTAACCTACAGCTTTCTGTCTTCTTCCCAATAATAGTATGAGATATTTTACTAAAAGTTCTGTTAAAATCTAGGTAAAAGATATTCATCTATACTTTATTGTGTTGCTTATCTTGTGTTTTGGGGGGCCATCTCTAGTCATCCTGTCTATATTTTGTCACTGGACCCAGATGGCTCTGGAAGAGAAAATGAGGTTGGTGACCTTACATAGACCTCCTTCACTTAAATCCGATTCATTTGCAAGTCATGGCATCATCTTCCTGATGTCAAGGTCCTTTTCCAGAATGAAGGATAAACATAACCTTGTGTTTAAATGTGTTTTGCATATATATGCATTTTACATGTAGTATATATATATATAATATGTGTATATATATGTATAAAAGTGAATACTGTCTTTCCAGATAGAGTACAAGCTACATGAAGGCATGAACTATTTTATTTTGGTCTTTTGTATTCTCAGTGCCCCTCCCTCTCTTGTAGTCTAGCTCATGATAAGCACTTAGTAAATGTCCATTAATTGTAAAATTCTTTGTTACTTTCAAAAATTCTATAGGTATAATTAAAAAAAAATTGATGCTACACTATTTCCTTAGCACTCAGTCATAAACTGGGGAGGGGGGGAGGCGGGGGGTCTTGGTATACAAGATATAGAAGGAGAATAAAGGTGAATATTCTCCTTGAGTGTATATGTGGAGGGATGAGTTTCATTGTATGGGACTACCTATTTTCAGGCCAGGGAGACCCTCGTTAAAGTCCAGAAGCTTCCACTTGTATCCCTGGCCTCAGAGACTTGGCCTTGCTTATAAATGGCCTGCAAGCTAGCCCCCTGAGGAAGGCTCCCTCTGGAGCACAGACCCAGTCCTGGCCACCCAAATAAGGCTCCAGTTCACTAGCCTGGCGAATCAGAGAAGGTATTTTTGGTTCTGGAAGCTAGCCAGGCTTTGGCAGCTTTTCAGTATCAAGTCTGCTTGCCTTTGGGAGGTGGGGGTGGTATGTTGGGCTGTCAAGGTTTAGCATGGGAATGCCAGTGCATGTGTGAGTGTGTGTGTGTGTGTGTGTGTGTGTGTGTGCATATATTTAGATTAATGTGTGTGGAGGAGGTGGGGGAGGTAGCAAATGTGTGCATAGGCTCATGCCTAGGGGAGGGCACGTGGGGGTGGTTGTGCATATCTGTCCTCAGTATGTGGCTGTGTATTTGCACATCCCAGGCCTGATTTTAGTTTTGAAGGTGTAGAACCATGATAAGATCTCCCACCCACTCGTCTCTCATCTGAAATTTTCTTTGACTTGAGCTTGAGTACGATCCCTTATTTAGTTTATTTGAGGACAGGGAGAAGTGATCTTTCTTGGGTCCTTTTTAGATGCCACCTGTTTACCATCCTTTGCTTCAGCATCTCAGGTATCTGGAGTGATGGCAGCCCTGGAAACCTTATCATAAACCAAGGGGACAGATGGAAGCCTGACTTGAGGAGCCCAAAGGCCAAATGGGGGTGAATCCGGGGGAGAAAAGGCCCTGACTATCTGAACTGTAAACCTAGGAAGCAATGAGCTGGACGCCCACTCTGGGCTTTTCAGAGCCATTCATAAAGATGTCACTATCCTCTTTCCTCCTTTCTCATCAATTTGCAAATCCCACTTTCCTGTGTACTTTAAGCAGTAGCCAGCCCGGTAAGGTTATAAATCAAACAGTGTGAGATTTCTCTTCTTTCTTGCTAAACCTCCCACAAGCAGAGCTTAGGCCTTGCTTACCTTTTCTATTCCACATCTATCTCCCCCTCCCTGCTTCTAGTCTTTACTTCTTTCCCTCTGTCCTCTTCTTTCTGGAGTCTCCACCAGGGAAGGGAATTTGTTGTCATGAGTTACAATGGCTCTAAGTCTTTCTTAAACAAGTACCCTGATATTGGGAAAAGGAAAAAAAAGTTGAGCCTGGAGTTAGGACAGATCCAGGTTGATTCCCTGATCTAACACATAGGATTGGATGATTTGGGTGACCTTGGAAAGTCCCTTAAGGAAGTCCCTTAACCCTCCTTGGATCTCAGTTACCTTATCTGTAGAAAGAGGTGGATTAGAGGGTCTCTGAGGTCCTTATCAGCTCTTGGTCTATGAACCTCATTTTACAGATGAGGAAAACTGAGACCCAGGGAAATGAAGTAAGGGGCCTAAGGTCACATAGAATCAGCCAAGGTTCAGGATAGATCTTCTGACCCCCGTGCATTTTTTCATGCCACAATTTCTTTGTTTGTGTGTGTTCAGGGCTGCCCAGGGCCCTAAGTTCCAGTAGGGTCCACCTTCCTCTTCAGTTTTCCAAGAGTCTCAGAAAAGAAGATTGCATAGTCTGCCCCCAAGGGATGATCCAACCTCTTAGAGCCTGGAAATTCTTCCCAGTAGTTCCAGAGCTTCTGCCTCAATGTTGCAGCTCAAGTCCAAACCCTTTCTTGGCCTGTGCTCTACCCGCTCCAGAAACATCTCTGTCATATACTGGAAAACCCTATTGTCTTCCTTCGTTCCTCCCTGAACAACAATGAAAAGTTACTGTCAAGAAGTTTGTATATGGTCCTCTTTATTTCATTGTGTAGTAGATCAGTCCCATAATTGGCTCCTTACCTCTGGGAAGACCAGTGTGTACTGACATATTCATGCCACTTGGGACTTAGGAAAATGTGGTTATAGATCCAGACTCATGGGGAGAATAGCCCTTGATTATGGAGGAATCTGAATGCCTCTAACCCCCACTGCCTCAGATACATTAAGACAGGGGTGGGGAACCTGCAACCTTGAGGCCAGATCTCTGCAGCCTTTTGACTGAATGTCAAGGATCTAGGAGGCCACATGTGATCTCAAGGCTGCAGATTCCCCATCACTGCACTGGGAAGATGAGTTTCCAAAATGTGCTATGAAGGCTAGGTGCTCAGAGAAGCCCCTGCTGACCCATCACCTCCCTGTTTTGCTGCTTCTGCCTCTCTGGGAGCCACAGACTGTGCCAGAGTGGGGCAGCATTCTCCACCTTTTGGCCTGACCTCCTGGGTGTCTGATTAGACAGGCTGAGTTTTGCTGCTTCAGACTAGATCAGGCTTCAATGACTCTCACTGCCTCTTAGCCTTTGGGGTAAAGGGACTCCAGAGGATTATGATATAAGAAGGTGGGGGCAGAGGAACAATAAAATTTAATGTACCTTGTCCTTTGAGGATCAAAGGTACTCAGAACCCAAAGGTACCTGTGAAGCTTATCGAGTGTAATCTTCCTTCTTTGTCCAGGTTTTATAATAATATCTAATATTTAAATATCACTTTAAGGTTTATAAAATACTTTCCTCACACCTGCTGGTTGAAGTTGGTGGTGCAGATATTATTCCCATTTTGTGGATGAGGAAACTGATGAGAAAAAGAACATTAAATGATTGGTCTACAATTAAATGGCTAATAAGTTTCAGAGCTGGGACTCAGGATTACAAATTTAGGTCTGAAAGGGACTTTAGAGACCATCTAGTTTTCTTTTTATAGATGGAGAAACTGAGGAATAGAGAGACAAAAATAGAGAGAATATAGTCACAACTATCAAGTTGTATATGGGGTGTGTGGAGTGCTCAAGGAGGACTAGTAGCTCTGGTGGGAAGGCTTGGCAACCTTCTTCAAGATTGCACATCTACCTTCAGTGAGCACTCAACGCTCACCTGCGGCTTCAAGAAGCTGTAGTGTGTGCAGTGGCCACACCCTGGTAAACTGTCTCCCCAGACAGGTTAAACCAGGTTTAGGGTAATTTACAGACCTCAAACCTGTCCATGAGTTAGGGAGCTGTCTACTCCAAGCACATGAAGACTTATCTTTGCAGGATGGGTAGATGAGAAAATTTGTTCTGGTGGCCATGAAGGTGACTGAAGTAGGTGCTGTGGAGCACTTAGAGCTTGGTCAAACATGAAGACACCAAGGTCAGCCACTTCATCCCTGGCCACCGCCAGTTTGCCTTGACTTTTGTCTCGCCACTGGACTTTGATGACTCTGAAATGAGAGTGAGGCTGATGACTTTGTACACCTCTGCCTCCCTTAAATCCAATTCATGCTGAAGTCAATATTGGTCATTACTCTTCTTCAAAAATGAAGGACAAACAACAGGTTCAGAATTGAGACTTAAGATTATAGGTTGGAGGCCACCTAGCCCAACCCTCTCATTTTACAAAGGAAGAAAAAGAAGTACAGAAAGTTTAAGAGATTTGTCCAGGGTCACAGAGGGTATTAAGTGACAGGGTTGGGTTTGATCCGAGTTCTCTTACTTCAAATATATGCAATATGGCATCTCTCAAATTCAGGTCTCCTGACTCAGGGTCTAGAGCTCCTTCCATTACACCATTCTCTCTAGTTATACCAAATTCTAGTTCTTCTGCTCACTCTGTGTGTGGTCCTGGGTAAATTAAGTTATTTCTTTGGGCTCCATTTTCTCATCTGCAAAATGAAGGAGATGAATTATCTGGCCTCTAAGGTCACTTCTATGTATGATTCTGAGACCTTATGATCTGTCTATTGAGGCAGAAAAGGGAAGGGACGGGGAATTAATGCTACAAAAGCCAGGTAATAGGAGGAATAATGATACCTTTTCTTGTTTGCACTCATCAGCCCAGTGCTCTAGTGTGTTTGGAACAGGATGGATCAAAGCGAAGATATCCCCGTGTCTGGAAAAACTCACTACATGTATTCTATGATAGTAGGTGAGGAGTGTCATCATCTTATATGAAAAGGGAACGTGTTTCATGATGCTGATTAGCATTAACTATAGTTAATAACAACCATACTAATGAGCTATTCTTAAGGGTGTGTGTGTTCCTCTTTGGGGCATGGCATGAAGCAAAGATAGTGCCAACATGTGCCAATGCTTGTGAGGGGATTGGCCACCTCTGTCCCACTTAACTTCATGTGACTGAATGTTGGTATTGAAAATAATGGAATAATTGGGTTTGATGAATGTAAAATTTGCCCCTGTTTTGAAGGATGTGCCAGATCAGCTGTGCAGCATTGCACAGGGGCAAAGGGACAGTAAACACATAGCAGTTGCTATGTTCTCTTCAATCACATTTATGTGGGGCTTACCTCTATGGACTTGAACTCCCCTCTTCTAATTAGGGGGAACAGTGTTTGATAATGGTAATAATGGATTATTGCCTCCAAACTGTAAAGTCTTCAGGGATGGAAGACCAAGCTCCCCATTTCCCTTGCTATCCTCCAACTCCAGCTCCTGTTTAATCTCTGTTGTGTTGAAGAAGGTGCCAGACCCTGAGGAAAAAAACCCCAATGGCGTAATGGGAATGCTAAACAGCTTCATTCTGAGAAGCAACACATTGTGTGTCTAGAGTAAAATAGGAGTGAAAATAGGAAAGGCAATACAAGAAGTCTGGGGGGACTCAACGAGGTATTTTGGGGCTATCAAAGGACTCTCTGGGGCTCTTGGTTCCTGAGGGAGGGTGCTGGTTAAAAGCAGTGTCCAGCACCTGGTCCTTAATTCTGCAACTTTGAATGTTTTGTAAAACAAACATCAAAATGCTCTATGCACAAGTCATGGTCACTGGCTGAATGCCCATAGAATGCCTAGACACCCACAGCTCTGTGACTCAAACACTGACTCTTGCTATCTCAAGGACATGGGAAAGTGGAGAGCATGATCACCATCCCTACAATTCCTTCTCCCCACTCCTTAGAGAATTATGGCTCTAGAGCTGAAAGGAACGAGGACACTCCAAGGACATCTAGTCAACCCCCTCATTTTACAGATGAGGAAACTGAGTTCCAAGGAGGTTAAAATACCTTGTCCAAAGTCATACTGGAATTAAGCATTGGAGACAGGATTTTAATCCATGCCCTCTGATTCCAGAAAGAATGTTCTGACTTCATCAGCTATAACTATTACCAATACAATGATAAATAATATTCGAAATAGCTCCTTGAGTTAAGTTAGTGAAGTGGGTGACTTTCTTGCAGAGTAATAACCAAAGGGCTATTTTTAGGTGTTTTGCAATTCCGAGGATCAAGGTTGGATAGCTACTAGTCATGGAAAACCAGTATCTAAAGAAATGAAATTAAGCATCCCCCTAAGATTCCTGGACAAACAGTTAAGTCACCATTGTATAAAGTAACAAGACAAAGAGGGTCTATTCTATCCAGATCTCTCCCTTCATAGGACTCGTGGACTCATGAGCTCCTAGAAAGTTAGAGGGGGAAAGGGATCATTATGTGTCTTGTCTTTCCCAATTAGAATTCGAGTTTCTTGAGAGAGGGGCTGTTTTGCTTTTCTTTTTGAATCCTTAGTGTTATCACAGTGTTTTGCACATAGTAAGTGCTTAATAAATGCTTACTCATTCATTCATTCATCTAAATTAAAAGTTCTTAACTTTTTTTTGAGTGTCATGGACCCCTTTGTCAGTCTGGTGAAGCCTGTGCACCTCTTTTCAGAATAATGTTTTTAGATACATAAAATAGAGAGGATTACAAAGGAAAACAATTAATATTGAAATACAGTAAAAGAAAAAGAAAGTTTGCAGATTGTGTATTATGAACTTCTGTTCTATTTCATTCTTTCTTATTTGCCACAGACCCAAGAGACATCAGTTGTCATTCTGACTTGGCTGGTGATGCTATGGGATTTTGGACAAGTCACCTAGCTTTTCTGTCGCCCGAAATTAGTAGTTTCTGAAATGAGGGGATTGGACTAGATGATGTCTAAGTTTCCTCCCGGATCTAATGTTGGTTTTATGATTATTTTAAATGCTTCTAGGCAGAAGAGAGAAGGTTTGGTGCTAAGTGAAGAGTGGTTTCCTAATACCCAAGGAAGTTGGATGCCCAAGAAAAGATGAGGCAGTACAACCCAGGGACGAAGATGAGAAATAGAACTTTGCCTTCCAATCATTTCTAACTCCATGATTTCTTTCTTTTACTGCTTTTGATAAACCCTCCTGCTCCAAGCCCTGGAGTTATGAATCTTTCTGAGTCATGGGTGATTCCAGCTACTTCAATCCATTCAGCTGACAATGTTCTCTGCTACATTCAGGGTCCAAGACTGGGGGATGAATGGGGCACTTGGCTATGTGTCTTCTTTCTCCTTTCTTCAGCACCACCCTCACTCTAAGCTTCACTTCTTAGTGTTAGTACTCATGGGTTTGAGTCATAGATGGCTGGGTGACTAAAGTCAGCCCAAGAGTTCTGGTTGAGTGATAGATGAGGGAGGCTTCTGGTTCTCCCTTCTGGGAGAAGAGAAAAGTACGCCCTCTGTAATCTCTTCAGGGCATCACAGCCCCTTTCTGGTACGAGGCCTGGGAATTGCACTTGATGGGTTTTGGAAAAGCATGGCCCGCTGTCAGTAACATCTATTCACTGCCGTCTTCAGTGTGGATAATAATTATTCCCCTGTGTTAATCATGACAATGGGGGAATTGCAGACCGTTATTTTGAAATGATGGGTTCCAGTCCATGACTACTTATGACAGCAAAGGGGAAATATCAACTCTAGGAGCCCCTGTGTAAATGGGGAGCTGAGTGAAAGATCGGGAATAATGGAACGTGTATTTAACTCCATTTTCCTCTCTAAAAGGGGCCCTGTCAAAGTAATTTCTCCTCCCCTGCTTTATACCTCTCCATTATTTGCAATATCTTCTAGAAGAATAAAACAACACTGGACCCCTCCTCTGCCTATCCCCTCTTGCTTCCTTACACCCGTGCTAGCTATTGTGTCTCTTTCTAGGGTTTGGCAAATACAGCTTTTTTCTCCTGCTGGGTTTTCAGTAAAGCTGAAATGAATGTTGATCTGCTTATTTTTTTAATCCTCCCTTAATTATTTTATTTATTTATTTATACATTTCTATTTTGGAAGAGTGTTTTCACTAAACGTAATCTCAAGAGAATAAATTATTCTGATTTTTGAGTGGGCAGTATATCTATTTCTCTCTCTCTCTCTCTCTCTCAGACACACACACACACACACACACACATACACACATACACACAAGCACATTCAGTTTTCAAACTCCCCCATAATCTTGCCTCATATAATGAACCCGAAGGCTCAGACGACTGGGACATATTCTTCTACTCTAGGTTCACACAGACTAGCTTCAGTCCTGGGAAAACCTTGTGTCTAAAGAGACAGGCCATCTCTGGCTTCTTATACTTCTGACTCTGGGGACAACCTCTTAAACCTTAGGCTAGATTGTCTAGAGCATTCTCAAAAAGGATTAACAGGGTTGATTTTAGGTATAGGTCAGTTATTTATTTCCCCTACCACAAAAGAGATGCTTAAAATACAAAGGACTCATAATTGTTCATGGACAAATACTTAAAATATGAAGTAGTAACTCATAGCCCCTCAGAGGTTTATATTTAAAATACTAAAATATGAAATGGTTTGTGGGATTGTTGAATTGTATTTCATTTTTATCTCAGTTCTGTTACTTTTTCATCAACTCACTCAAGGTTCTTATCTTCTGGCAAGTCATGGCATTACTTGGACCCATTCTCTTACCATTGTCCATTTTCTCCTATAAAAAAAGGGTGTAATTGGGGAAAAAAAGCCCTTCCTGGACCTAATCACTTTGACCTCTTGATAACCCTAGACCTCTCAAGTCCATGAGGTAGCCACGAATGCTAGAAGGAGCCATCCCAGGATTGTGATTTGGTCTCATGTTCAGGGTAAGACACAGAAAGCAGAAGATTCAGCCTGAGACTTGGGGTCCTGTCTCACAATTTTCTAGGTCAGCACATGCTCCTGCTGTTATGTGTGAGCAGCTATCATAGGTGCTGGGAAGAAGCATCCCTTCTGCCCCTCTCTGCATGGGACATCTAAGGGAGAGCTATCAGAATATCAAGACAGGTTCAGTAGAAGGTAAGAAGAAACTGAGAACTTATCTCTCTCTTCAAAGACTACTGAGTGGACTGCTCAGTGGTTGTTCCTCAGGGGAACCCTTGGATACAAGACCTCTCTTCTTCCATCATGGTGGAAGGTCCATCAGAGGTCTTTGGTGGCCTGCAACCTGTATCAAAAAGATCATACCTCACCAGAAGAGATCAAAGTTCAGCCTCAGTGCTCCACAGTGAACATATATCACTAGGTGTGGTCAGAGTTTGGGTTCATTCCTGCCCATGTTCCATGAGATGGCCACAATTACAATACGATCACAGATATAGAGCTGGAAAGAAACTCAGAGGTCCTACAATCCAATGCCCCCTTCATTTTACAGGTAAGGAAATTGAGGTCAAGAAGTGACCAAGTGACTTGCCCAGAGTCACACATCTAATAAATAGGAACCAAACCTGAAGTCCAATACCCTATCTTTTTCTCATCTATAAAATGGGGATAATGACAATGATGATGATAATCATAAAAATGGGGCAGCTAAGTGGTACAGCAGAGAACTGTCCACTGTCAGGGAGTCAGGAAGACTTAAATTCAAATTTACCCTCAGACACCTACTAGCTTTGTGACTCTAAGTAAGTCACTTAACCTTTTTGACTCAATTTCTCCAACTGTAAAATGGAGATAATAACAGCACCTATTTCCTGTGCCTGTTGTGAGGATCATATGAGAAAATATTTGTAAAGTACTTAGCACAATGCTTGGCACACTGCAGGTATAATGTAATGACTTATTCCCTTCTCCCTGCCAGTTCCCCCCCCCCCAGCCATGCAAAGTCCTGCTAACAAGTAGTTTTACAGTACCTGATTGAAGACTTAAGATGAAGGATTTTGTGTTGTTGGAGGGGACATTCAGTCTAACTCCTCATTTTAGGAATGAGGAAACCGAGGACCAAAGAGGTTCCACAGAACATCTTGCCTTTCCCTAGGAATAGCTGATCTTTTGAAATTTTTATCACTATGCTGATTGACTTAGTGTTTAATACTCAACACTGCCTTAACTACCTCAGCTGCTTCTCCCTCTTGATTGGAGGGGGCAATTGTCTTCTCGTCTTAAAACCTTCCTTTATAGAGGGCTTTGAACTTTCAGAACTTTCGAGGCAACTCCCCACTCTCCATCAGCAGTTCTGCTTGACTTTGATTCATGCCCCTTTGCCTAGTACTGCCTGGTGGCCTCCACCCAATTCTCATTTTGTCTGTTGTCTTCCCCCACTAGATTGTAAACTCTGTCTTTCTTTTTCTTATTTGTATCCTTAGTGTTTAGTACAAGGCTTGGCACAGAGTAGGTGCTTAATATATATATATTCATTTAATTGAGTTGAGTCATAGATTTCAAATACCAGAACTGGGATTTGAATCCAGATGTCCTAACCACAAATCCTGTGTACTTTCTACTGCCTCAGGCTAACAGTAGGAAACTTACTACTTTTAGAGGTAGCTCATTCCACTTTGGGGCCAGTGGAACTGGGCAGTTAGTTAGATCAGAAAGTCTTCTTCCAGAGGGAGGAGGGGTGACCTAGCTAGAGACAACAAGAGTGTTTCATGAACAATCATGAATCCTGATTTTGAAGGATTTTTTTCTTTTTGCCGGTTATCAAAGTGCCAAACTTGTATCCAGGAAGATCTGAGTTTGAATCCTGCTTCAGGAACCTATCTGCACAACCCTGGGCAAGTCAATTTCTCTGTTCCTCAGTTTTCTCATCTGTAAAATGAGTAACAAGAACAACTTACAGGGTTGTTGTGAGTATAAAACGAAGTAATATTTGTGAACCTTTTATACAAATTACTTTGTAAACCTTAAAGCTCTCTATAAATGACAGCTATTCTTACTATTAATTCCAATACTAATTCTTGTTTTGTGGACTTGTCAGATCTGCTCACGACTATTGCTTTCAAAGGTGAGCCATAACCAGGTATTTTTGAAGTTTGAGAAAGTACCTCAGACTTCTCCCAGAGCAAGATGCATAAATCCACCTTCAGCTGAGGAGGCATGGGACGGCATTGCTCTGTGGAGGGGGATATGGAGACCTAGAAAACCAGCATGAGATTTTCCCCAGGGAGGCCACCAGGGTTGGGGAGGAGCTTACTCCTGGCATACATGTGGTAGCTTTCTCTTTTAACTCATTATTCATGAAAGCAGCAGGTACTGTGTTTTCTTGTTTCTCCACTTCTGGCCTCACTCTCCTTATACCTCTGGTCATGGTTGCCTTTCTGAGATGGGAACATCTAGCTCCCTTTGTTTACCGTGGTGTTAAACTGTAGAGTCCCTAAGATCTGCGGGCCATCTGGAGTTTGAGTTATTTTCTCAGAAAGAGACACCCTTTGGGGAGCTGTTCAGTGTTCTGCTTTCTTCTCCAGACCACGGCTGAGGACTCAGTGGGTGGCAATGATGCAGATGTGTTCATGTGTTCTTGTACACTTCTTGTATGAATGAGTATATATGCACAAGCCTTGCATCCTATTCGATAAACCCTGTAGATAGACAGACGTAATGTGAGAATTCATCCATGAATCCATGTTCCTTGAAATCCTGGACCCTATTAATTTACACAAAATGTTGGAAGTTTCCCCTCATGTAGAGTCAAAATCTGAGTCCCAATGACTTCTGTCCTTTGCTGTCTTCTGAAGGCTAAACATTCCCAGTTCTTTCAATCACCCACCACTCCTGACATCACATTGTTCACATCTCATCTCCTCTGGATGGGCTGCATCTCTTACTTACTGGGTGTTGCTGTTCAGTCACTTTCAGTCATGTCTGACTCTTTGTGACTCCTTTTGGGGGTTTTCTTGGCAAAGATACTGGAGTGGTTTACCATTTCCTTCTCCAGGTCATTTTAGAGATGGGGAAACTGAGGCAAACAGGGTTCTCCAGGGTCATTCAGCTAGTAAATGTTCTCAGGCCAGATTGGAGCTTAGATCTTCCTGTCTCCAAGCCCAACACTCTATCCACTGTACTATGCCTTGGTACCTTTCCTATCTCCCTGTACCCTCCACCCATTCTTCAGTTAGGTGATAGGTAAGAAAAGGAAGGGAATAAACATTTAGTAGTCACCTACTCTGTACCAGGCACTGTGCTAAGGGCTTTATGAATAATTATCTCATTTAATTCTCAGAACAACCCTGTGAGGGAGGTGTATCACCCAGTAGAGAGAGCAAGGACTGGATTGACTCAGGAAGGTCCAAGTTCAAATCCTACCTCAGATGTTTCCTGTAAGTCACCTAACCTCAATTGATTTTTCTCATTTGTAAAGTGAGGATAATTAAAACATCTGTCTCTCAGGTTTGTAGTGGGGATCAAATGAGATAATATGCATAAAGGATTTTATAAATCTTAGAGTGCTCTATACACTATTATCATTATCATTTATTATATTGTTATGATTAATTATTATTCTATCCTCAGGAACCAAGCAAAGTAAATCTAATCCCTTTTCCACAATAACAATCTTTCAAATACTTGAAGAAAATAATCATGCTTCCTTTAAGTCTTTCCCTCCAGTTCTTAACTTGCTTCTCCCATGCTTTAGAGCCCTTCTCAGCCCATGGCTCTGTCCTCCTGATACTCTCCAGTTCATCAGTATTTTCCCCAAAATGTGAAGCCTGGAACTGAATACAATGCTACAGTTGTGGTGTTACTGGAGAAGAGTATAGCAGAATTTCTTCATACTTCAGTTAAAACAGCCTACGAGTGTTTGAGTTTGGCATCCCCCATATCGATTCATCTTGAGTTTACAGGTCACTAGAAACCTGGTCATTTTCCACGGGAAGCCCTCTCGGAATACCTTAACCCACACACATCCCCAAATTCCTATTGTACTTGGAGTCAGTATGCTATCTCTTAGTACGTAATCATTCCGTTTTATGTGTAGATATGTCATCTCCTCAGCTACAACGCTAATGACATGAACCATTTCATATTTTTTTTAGCTGCCTGGGTAGCATAGAACACAACGTTTGACATGGAATATGTATTCAATAAATACTTGTTGATTGGTGAAAATATCCAGTTGTCCAGGAAGCTTTCACTTCTACATAAACACACACACACACACACACATCTTTTGACCAGGCAGAACTTTGGGGATCATCATGTAAGCAACCTGGAGAGGGCCCTGCTTAATTAGATCAACAAAAGATGTAGAATGCCTAAGAAATCATTTTGATCAAACCTTCTCATTTTACGGATGAGGAAGCTGAGTGATTACATTCACACGTGTAGTAAAAAGCAGATCCAACATTCACAATTCCAAATCTGGTTCTTTCATGCAGCCTCTGACACTTGCCTCTAGCAGAGTTAAGACATGCCTGTTTGAGATGCTTATTGGATTATCTAAATTGTTTGGGAGGGAGGGGAGCTCTGGAGCCAAGCACCAGGGAATCCTGGGTCTGGTTCCTATCCCCAAAGCCAGGCAGGGAGAATGTAGTCCCTGACCCCTTCTCCCATTCCCCCATACCTGACTAATACAGGAAGCAGAGCTGATGATAACGCCTGCGCTTGGCTATGAAAGACAGTCTGTCAAAGTGGCCTCTTTTTATCCTGAGCTGCAGTTATCCTATAACACTCAACAGGATTGGGGTTCTTGCCTTCCGGTCCAGCTCTCATTCACAAATTTCCTCTTGAGGCCAAAGAATTCTTCTTGAGATTTAGAGCTAGAGATTATAGAGAGCCTTAGTGATTATCTCCTTCCATTCCTTCTTACTACAGAGGCCAGAAACTGAGGCCCACAAAGGTAAAATCATTTGTACATGACCTTGGTGAATGAGTGGCAGAGCTGAGACTAGAATTCAGGTCCTGTTTTCCCATCCCCTTATGTGCTTCTCTGGAGTCCTGGTCAGTGCTAGGCCTCTTAATAGACTGTATTCTTTAAAAATTATATTTTTTATATTAATTTTTAAATTTTAATATTAATTTTTAATATTTTAATTATGTACTTCACAAACAACCAATAAGATGGGCATTTGCATATATATATATACAAATACACACATCTATATATAGCAGAACAGAAAAAAGAGGATTGTACATGAAACTACAGGTGTTTGTTACGTACCCCTTGCTTTTCTTTTGAGTATATAATAAAGTTAACTTGTGTCTTCCAAAGTTGTCTTGCTTCTCTGTGCTTCTTCCTGGACTGCTTTTTGCTCTTTACTGAATGTTTAAAAAAAAATGTCTCAGTGACTCTCTCTGTCTCTCCTACCCTTCCTCCCTCCCTCCCTTCCTTCCTTCCTCCCTCCCTCCCTTCCTTCCTTCCTTCCTTCCTTCCTTCCTTCCTTCCTTCCTTCCTTCCTTCCTTCCTTCCTTCCTTCCTTCCTTCCTTCCTTCCTTTCCTTTTTCAGTCTTTGGAGTATAAGTCCAACAGTGTGTATGCATGTACAGTTTAGTGACTCTGGGAGCATGGTTCCAAATTGCATACCAGAGTGACTGGACCATTAGATCCATTAACAGCACGTTAGTGTGCCTGTTTTGGGGAAGGTTCTCCAACAATTGTCATTTACTATTTTGATCATTTTTGCTAGTCTAATTGATGTGAGGTGGAACCTTTGAGTTGTTTTCATATGCTATCTTCTAATTATTAGTGATTTGAAACAGTTTTTTCATATGGTTGATGATAGCATGAGTTTTTTCCTTTGAAAACAACCTGTTATATCCTCTGGTCATTTATCTATTGGAGAAATCTAACTACTACAGACAGATGTTTGTGTCAATTTTTTAAACTCAGCTATTGAAGGACATTACATAATCTCTTAGTAATTTGGATCATTCTCATAGCATTTTTAATTAGGAAAGTTCTCCGTTATGTCCAACTAAAATCTTTTCTCATCAATGAAAGTCCAACAACCATGCTGATATGTTTTTTAAAAACAACTTTAATGTTTTATTTTTTCCAATTACATGTAAAATAATTTTTAGCATTCATTTTTACAATTTTGAGTTCCAAATTCTTTCTTACCTTCCCTCCATCCCCTTTCCCATCATTAATAAGGCAAGCAATTTGATAAAGGTTGTACATATACAGTTATGCAAAACATATCTCCATATTAGTCATGTTGTAAATGAAAATGTAGACAAAAAACTCCAAGAAAAAGAAGAAAGTAAAAAAAAAAACCCAATATGCTTTGATTTACATTCAGACTCCATCAGTTCTTTATCTGAAGATGGATAGCATTTTTGGTTGGATCAGTTCACCAAAAGTGTATTGTTCCAATTTTCCCACATCCCCTCCAGCATTTGTTGTTTTCCTTTTCTGTTATATTAGCCAATCTGAATGTGTGAGGTGGTATCTCAGAGTTGTTTTAATCTGCATTTCTCTAATCACTAGTGATTTAGAGTATTTTTTAATATGATTATAAATAGTTTTGAATTCTTCTTCTGAAGGCTGCCTGTTCCTATCCTTTGACCTTTTATCAATTGGGGAATAACTTGTATTCTTATCAATTTGACTCAGTTCTCTGTATGTTTGAGAAATGAGGTCTTTATCAAAGAAACTTGCTATAAATTTTTTCTCCCAATTTTCTACTTCCTTTTAATCTTGGATCATTGGTTTTGTTTGTGCAAAACCCTTCTAATTTAATGTAATCAAAATTATTCATTTTATATACTGTAATGCTCTCTATCTCTTGTTTGGTCATAAATTCTCCCCTTATTCATAGATCTGACAAGTAAACTATTCCACACTCCCGTGAATTGCTTATGTCACTCTTTAAATCTAAATTATGTTGGTTTTGACCTTATTTTGGTATGTCTTATGAAGTGTTGGTCCATACCTAGTTTCTGCCAAACTGCTTTCCAGCCATCAGTTTTTGTCAAATAGTGAATTCTTGTCCCAAAAGTCTGGGTCTTTGCACTTATCAAACACGAGATTACGATGTTTGTTTCCTGCTGTGTGTTACATACCTAATCTATTTCACTGATTCACCTCTCTATTTCTTAGCCAGCAGCAGATTGTTTTTGATGATTAATACTTTGAATAAAGTTTGAAAGTTGGAATTTCTAGGCTGCTTTCCTTCACATTTTTTTTCATTAATTCACTTTATGTTTTTGTCCTTTTTTTTTTTCTTCCAGATGAATTCTATTATTTTTTTCTCTAGCTCTTGAAAATAATTTTTGGTAGTTTGGTTAGTATGGCACTGAATAAATATATTAAATTATATCATTTTTATTTTATTGGTTCAGTCTACCCACGAGAAATTAGCATTTTTCAGTTGTTTAAATCTGACTTTATTTGTATGAAAAGCGTTTTGTAATTGTGTTTATGTAATTCCTGGGTTTGTCTTGGCAAATACACTCCCAAGTAATTCATATTGTCTACAATTTTTTTAAATGGATTTTCTCTCTCTTTTCCTGCTGGACTTGGTTGGTAATATACAGATAGATATGCTAATGATTGACATGGGTTTATTTTATGTGCTGCAACTTTGCTAAAGTCGTTAATTATTTCCACTAGTTTTTTAGTCGATTCCCTGGGATTCTCCAAGTATACCATCATGTCATCTTCAAAGAGTAATAGCCTTGTTTCCTTGTTGCCTATTCTAATTCTTTCAATTTCTTTTTCCTCTCATTGCTATAGCTAGCTAGCTAGCATTTCTAGTATAACGTTGAATAACAGTGGTGATAATGGGAATCCTTGCTTCACATGGTGATGTCTTAAACTGCCATCTTGAACTCGAACCCCTTCTTTAAGTCACCATCCCCCATTGTTGGCCTTTTTCCAATAATTCAGAGAATGGCCCAGCGACCAACACCCCAGGTTTCAGTGCTGTGTGTATCCAAGTGAGAGAAAGAGGCTCAGGAGCGCAAATAAAAAAAAGTCACAATTAGCATCCGTATAGTGCTCTTTGCCTTCAAAGCTCTTCACACTCCTGCCCTCCTGGCCCTTCTTGGGCACACATTCAAGTTCAGCTGCAAACGTACTCCCCACCTTCCCTTTTGCTCTCTCCTTTCTACCCTCCCCTCTACCTTGTGGCCTGAATAGCTTTCTGCCTGGTCCCACATGGCAGATGCTGGGGCGGCTGGTGTGAGTCTTGGGACATCCACTGACTGATTGAAATTATTCTATTTGGTGTGTGTGTGTGTGTGTGTGTGTGTGTGTGTGTGTGTGTGTGCCCTACTGCTGCAAGTGATTGAAAAGCGATCTGTTGGGTTTAATTGATGCATTAGATTATATGTGATGAGTCTGTCCCTGGAGCTTTCCAAAATAGCCAGATGCACTGAGTGGACCACCTCCAGCTCCCGCCTTTGGTTTGAACCACAGGCAGGAGGACAGGGGATGGTGAGGATTATGTCCGCCAGCACAATGGAAGAGAAAACCCCAACCCTGCTGCCATTCAGTTCTTCCGCCATCTCATTCCACCAGGACACCAATTAAACTTTCTTCTGCTTATACAACCCCAGAGATAAAAGTAACAGCAACCGAGGCAGACTGGGGAGAAGCAAACCTTGCTGCTCTCTCTGCCACCCCCCACCACTGCACCCTCCCACCACCTCATTCTCTCCCGATGATCAAGAAAAATGAAATGAGAGAGAAAGAGCACATAAAAGTTATCTGAGGGGGAGATAATCCTTATTTAGTCCCTCTCCCACTCTTTCCTCTATAACTCATTCCGGGGGCCTGGCAGGGAAAGGAGGCAAGAGACAGGGAAGGAATCTGAATGGGAGTTAGCTTATAGCAACAGCAACTTCTCTAACACAGCAGGGTGAGGGACTTAGGAGGGATGCTTGAAGCCTGAATGTATGACTTGCAGCCTTGAATATAGGCTCATATACAGATAGAGAGTTGAAAAGGACTTTAGAGGTCATCTAGTCCAACCTTCTCCTTTTATAAAAGAAGAAACTGAGGCAAGAAGAAGTTAAGTGACTTGACCATCACATAGATAAATTCAGTGACTGGTCTGGGATTCAAATTCAGGTCATTGGATTCTAAATCCTCCAGTATCATTTTATGGTCCTATGGGGACTCTCTCTATGGACGGGGACATGTATCTAGGTTTGTTGAGTGGTAGCCATGTTCATATGTGTTTATAATGAGAATTAAGGGCTAAGAATTAATTGGTAATGGTACAAGAGAGGTCTGTGGTTCATTGTGGAGTGATGGCAGGGTTCCAGATGCCAGTATGAGTAGGAGATTGAAAGTAGGGTTCTGGTGAGAGAAAAATGATAGCTTAAAATATGGGTACATTAGCACAATTAGTTTGTAGAAACTGCAGACCAGGATGAGTACAGAACTCAGAGGTTGGTGGGAGGAGGCCATGAGTATGTTTCAGGGGTGGGGAACCTGCAGCTTCAAGGCCACATGTAGCCCTCTAGGTCCATTTGGATTCACTCAAAGGGCCGTACATGTGGCCTCCAGGCTGCAGGTTTCCCCACCACTGGTTCAGCCTGAGAACAGAGGAGGAATCAGAAACCAGATGAAAGCATATGATAGTCAAGGAGAATTCAGGAAAAGCTCAGTTTGGATTGTGAAAAGGAGGGAGGAACTATGCAAATAGCTCCCTAGACCAGATGGAATCAATGAATCAACAATCATTTATTTGTTACTGTTCAGTCATTTCTCTGTTATCCCATTTGAGGTTTTCTTTGCAAAGATAATGTAGTAGATTGCCATTTCCTTCTCTAGATTATTTTATAGATGAGGAAATTGAGGAAGCAAACAGGGTTGTGACTTTCCCAGGATCACACAATTCCTAAGTGTCAGAGGCCAGATTTGAACTCAGGAAGATGAGTCTTCCTGACTTCAGGTCCAGTACTCTACCCATTGTGCCATCTATCTGCCAGTCATTGATAAAGTATTCGTTATTTGCCAGGCACTGCGATCATCCCTGGGGATACAATAACACAAATATAACAGTGCCTTGGGTGGGTTTTCCTTCTACTGGGGTAGGCCATTGGCTGCGAGTAGATCAGACCTAAATATTAAGAATGGATCTTTAGAGCTGGTCAGAGCCACACTCCATAACTATTTTCTATTGTGGTGATTGCCCCAGTGTGCAGATGCCATGATCAGTTCTCTGGGATGGAGTAAAACACTCCTGGTGTGCTCAGTATCACAAGATTTAGATGAGAGTTGGAAGGAATCTTGGAGAGTGTCTCGGCCGGAGGTGGCAACCTCAGAAATGGGAGCTACTAAATAGCGTATAAGGATGCCTGTGGAACACATGTTAACTTAGAAAAATATAGTTATCTGTATATATCTATTTAAAATCAATACACCTACACACTGAAATCAGATAGGAACTGCATTTTAATCTGGTTCCTGATACATTAAGAGTGTGGTAGGTCTGCAGGCAGTATGTTTGACTCCTCTGATCTGGTCTAATCCCTTCATTTTGAGGGAGAGGAAACTGGGGCAAGAGAAGCTGTTATTTTCTCTAAATCTAAATACTAGTGAGTACAGTAAAAACCTGGGCTACTAGATGGTGCAGAGGAGAGAGTCCTAGGCCTGGCGTCAGGAAGACTCAGCTTCCTGATCTCAAATCTGATCTCAGATACTTGCTAGCTCTGTGACCCTGGGCAAGTCATTTAACACTTTTTCCCTCAGTTTCCTGAAATTAAATGAGCTAGAAAGGGAAATGGCAAACCACTCTAGCATCTCTGTCAAGAAAACCCCAAATGGGGTCAAGAAAAATCAGACACAACTGAACAAGAGAAATAGCTGGTCATTTGTTCAGTCATTTTAGTTGTGATACCTCTCCGAAACTGGAGAACCAAAAGTTCGATCATGGAGCATAGCTCCCTCGCTCCCCACCCCAACCATTTTTCTCGACACCAATTTCCTTTCATTTTATCCCCCCAGAAAATGCACAGTTATCTAAGAGTTTCATAACAATTCATTTGCTGTTCAATTATGTCCACCCTTTGGGACCCCATTTGAGGTTTTCTTGGCAAAGATACTGTAGTGGTTTGCTATTTCCTTCTCTAGCTTATTTTAAAGATGAGGAAACTGAGGCAAATAGTGTCTGAGGTCACATTTGAACTCAGGTCCAGGGCTCTATCCACTGTACCACCTAATTGCCTTGCTTAATAATAATAGTTAACATTTATATAGTGCTAAGTGTTTTTAAAATTATTGTCTCATTTAATTCTCATAAAAACCGTGGGAGGTAGGTGCTATTATTTTCCCCATTTTACAGATGAGGAAACCGAGACAAACAGAAGATAAATAACTTGCTCAAGGCTGCACAACTAAGAAGTGTCTGAGGCTCAGGTCTTCTTAACTGTAGACCCAATTTGCTATCTGCTGCCCCATCTAGCTGCCCCTGAAAACATTACCTCCAGTTGGGTCAAATGGACGTCTCTGAGGAGTAGCAGCGGGGGAAGGCTTAAACAGGTGTATAAGCAGATCAGTTTGAATAGAGAAGATGGGCAAAAAGGACCATCCCCCCCTTCAAGAAGGAATAAGTTCACATCCCAGCTGACATGCATATTATTTTTCATAACTCAAAGTCACCTCAGAGACTGCCAAGAGTGACTTCCAACTCTTTATTTAGATAAGATGGAAGTTTCAAAAGAAAGTTTTCCTTGGCAAAAATATCAGCATTGGCTCTAACAACCCAACAATGAAAATACCCCCAGACCAAAGGCAGAAAAAAGACTGCTTCCAATTACTTCTGGTTAGCTTGTTGGGAATGGGCCTCCATGCTTTGGATTAATACAGATGATGTTTTGATTGGCAAGACGGGGGAAGAGAAAGAGATAATTCCATTGCTGTTTGGTGAACTTTTCCAATTATGGAAAGGTAATACAAGTCTTGAGCGATTTTGGAAGCCTTCTCATTGGAAAATTCCCACTGGATTTTTGGGTGTTTGACTCACTCCAGAACACTTGGAACAGTATGGAGAGAAAAGGAATTTTTGGGTCCTCTGGGCACACTGGGACTCAAAGCCTCAGTCTGGGAGAGGTGGAAGACAAGAGACAGCCACAATAGAAGTGCCAAGCTCCTATGAGCCTTTGCTCAAAGTCTCAGAAACTGGCTTGGGCTTTTTCATGTGAATCAAAATCAGTACCCACAACGGAAGAGCTGTCTGGGATGCTGGCAAAGAGGGATATGGAGAAATATCTGCATGGCCAGGAGCCCCAAGGAGCTGAAGTCAAGTCAATAGAAAAATGAGCTTGGAGTAGGGAAAAGAATGAAAACCCATCTCCCTCTGTAGATTGTGCGTCTGTAAAGTTTCTCTGCTTTGCTGATGGACCGACATCCCTGATAAGACTGCTGCAGCTCTCTGTCTAGACAACTCATTTAATGAAGGTCAGAGAGGGCAAGCTGAATGCCCTTCATTCCTTGCTGTCATTGTGTGCTACCTTCTAAGCCTCATATGTGCAGGGATGCTCGTCTTCATTTAATCAAAAATGAGACAATTTTTAACACAAATGAGTGTTTAGGATCCTAAGAGTTGTAGCTGGGAGGAACTTTGGAGATCATCTAGTTTGACCTTTTTATTTGACAGATAAGGAAACTGGAGTCCAGAGGTCATGTGGTTTTTTTCAAGGTCACACAGGTTGGAAGTAGCAGAGTCTGAGCTGGGACTCAAGACCTTGAAGTCTGAATTGAATGCTCTTTCTGTTGTGTCACTCTGGGGGCATTTCCCTTCTTTTGCAAAGAGATGCTCCAGAACAGAGGAAGGAATGAAGGGAGGGTGGGAAGAAGGAAGGAAGGAAAAAAGGAAGGAAGGAAAGAAGGAAGGAAGGAAAGAAGGAAGGAAGGAAGAGGGGGGAGGAGAAAGGAGAGAAACATTTAATAAGGGCCTGCTACGTACCAGGAGCTACTCTAAGTGTTTTCTAGTCATTATCCCCCTTGATTCCTCACAACAATCCTGAAAGGTAGATGCTATTATTGTCCTCATTTTTCAGTTGAGTAAACTGAGGCAGACAGAGGGTGATTCTCCTACCATCACACAGGAAATAAATGACTGAGGTGACATTTGGACTCAGATCTTCCTGGACCTAGGCCCAGTGCTTCATCCCCTATGCCATTCAGTGGTCTTCAATGTATGGATCATATCCAATCAAAGGATCATACATATAGATCTGAAAAAGAACCTCAGAGATTATCTGATTAGTTGTTCTACCCCATTTGTAGGCGATGCCCAGAGACATTAAGTGATTTGCCCATAGTTACACAGGTAAGAGCTAAGATTGAAATCCAAGTCTTCTGACTCCTCTCTGTATCATAAAAATGATTCTCTCTTGTTCTACTTACAATCCCATATAATTCTCTTTTTCTTGGTCCTAGACTCAAGGACTTGTTACTTATTTTCTGTCTATATGATGCTGGGCAAGTCTTATCTATAAAATGGTATAATAAATAATAACACTTTGCCTTTTAAAGTCAGGTAACTAGACCAGATGATCTTTTGGGATGTCTGCTAGTTCTGAGAGCTATAAGTCTGTAACATCAGTGCACATTAAACATATAAGTCCCTCTCCTATTCCTATGGATTGAGGTTGGAGGGGCAGTAGTCACATCAAATGACTTGACTGAGTTCACATGGGGAGCCTGCTGCTTAGTTACCAAATTGTTTAAAGCTGCCTGCACAGCTCCCTGTGTAGCAGAGTTGCTTAGCAAGCATTACTGATGAGGATAGAATCACAGGTATTGCACAAGGAAATCGAGATAGGGTTCCCCACATCTGTGTTGAATTAGGATGAAGGAGTAAGGCTAGATGGTCTCTAAGGTCCTTTCCAGTTTAAAATCTATGACTCTATGTGAAAACAGAACTTTCTGAAGATGGGAATATGACCCGGCAGCCAAAAAACCTAATATGTAATCTTAGGCTTTATTTAGAGAGATAGTGTTCAAGAATTGGGTGGACAGTGGGAGAAGAAAGGTGATATCTCCAGATGAGAGCAACCAGGGTGAGGAAGGGTCTGGTCCTCCTGACATTTGAGGATTACTTGAAGGAATTGAGGATGTTAACTTGGAGAAGAAAAGTTCGAGGGAGCATGATAACTGTCTCCAAGAATTTAGAGCCCTATTATGGGAAAGAGGAAGGAAAGAGAAGGGAAAGGAAGGCAAGGAGAGGGGAGAAGTGTTTATTTAACACTATATGCCAGATATTGTGCTTCTTCTCTTGCCCTCCCTTGCCTTGCCCTCCCTTGGCTTCCCTTCCCTTTCCCACACCAGAGTTCATGCCCAAATGCTCAGAAAATTGGATAGCTCCCTGTTGTCCAGTATAACTTTACTTAGGCACCAAATCTGCCCTGAGCCATCTCATGGACTCATTGTCTTTTAGCATTTAGAGATGCAAAGAGCTGTAGAAGTTGACCTGCCCAGCTCCCTGATTTTACTGAGGAAGGAGAGTCTGAGGGTCAGGAAAGGTTAAATCACACAGTGAGTGAGCAGCAGAGCAGGGACTAAAGAGCTGACCCTGAGTCTAGCTCTCTTTACACTGATGGTGAGTAGATATAGGGCGAAGAGCGCTGGAGTTTGTGGTAGAAAAACTCGAGTTGGACTCCTGGTGCTGACACTCTCCATTTGATGTGTGACTGGGCAAGTCACTTAAGCACTGTGCCTCAATTTCCTCATCTCTAAAATGACAATAATAATGCTTGTCCTGCTTAGCTTGCAGAATTGTAAGAGGAACCTTAGTGTGCAAAATAAATGTGGGCATTATCCAAGGTTCCTTTGACGACCAGCTGCCCCTTCCTCTCATTTCTCATTATTACCCACAGAAAACTTTCTGCTCTTGTCCAGCGACCCTGGTCATTGTCTCCTGCAAGTGCCTTCCTCTTCTTTCCCCGTTTGACAATGTAATATTGGCCAGCACTCCCATTAGAAATCAATCAGTAATCATTTAGAGGCAGCTGGTTGCTGAATGGTTAGAGCAATGGACCTATAGTTAGGAAGATTTGAGTTCAAAATCATCTTTAGAGATTTATTAGCTGTGTTACCCTGGGCAAGTCACTTACTCTCTAGTTGCCTCAGTTTCCTCAACTCTAAAAAGAGGACAATAATAGCACTTCCCAGTCTGGTCATAAGAATCAAATAAGATAGTATCAAGTGCTTAGAACAGTGCACTTAGTAAATGTTATATAAATTGTAAAGCATAAGAAATGCTTAGCACAGTTTCTGGCACACAGTAGGGGCTATAGAAAACTGTTTATTCCTTTCCCAACTTCCCTTAATTTATTAAGCATCTGTCAGGCAAAAAGAACACAATCTCTGCCCTCAAGGAGCTCATAATCTATCAGGAAAACACTCTACACATATACAC
Source organism: Bettongia penicillata ogilbyi (assembly GCA_023548195.1). Taxonomy (NCBI): domain Eukaryota; kingdom Metazoa; phylum Chordata; class Mammalia; order Diprotodontia; family Potoroidae; genus Bettongia; species Bettongia penicillata. Next base: position 4,402,142 of record JAJHZJ010000070.1, read on the forward strand.
ACACAGACACACACACACTCACACACACATGCACACACACGCACAAGTGCACATACACATATGCACATGCATACAGAGGTAGATGAAATATATCTTCAGCACAAGACAATTCGAGCAGGTGTGGGTGAGACATTAGCATCTGTGATCAAGAAATGTCTTATGTAGGAGGTGATGCTGTGCTGAACTTTGAAGGAGGAAATTCCTCCTGTCTTCAGTGACTCGTGTTTGTCTTCTGCTTCAGCTCAGCTGTTCCCCCAGCTCAGCTTACTCCCTACAGTCAGCCAGAGATGCTACTTGCCCCCCATCAACTCCAGAATCTTAGGATATTTAAACTGGAAGGGAACTCAGGGATCAGGTATCTGATTCAAGCCTTTTATTTTGCAGGATAATGAAATTAAAACCCAGGGAAAGGAAGCTACTTACCCAAAACCTCACAGCTAGTCATTGGCACAGCCAGGTCCACAGTCTAATTCTGATGACGTCCAGCCCCAGTACATAACTATTTTCATTGTTATGTATTTGCACTGATTCTTTCTTCCCCTTTCCAATTTCCATAGGAGCAGTAACCAAATCTTTTAATTATTTTTTACCCCACTCCAAGGACTAAAAGAGTAAAAATCATAGCAATATTGCTATTTAATTTTGTTACTGTTAAAAGAACTCTGAGTACTACCTCGCTTCTATCGGATTGGCTAATATGAGAGAAAATGAAAATGGCGAATGTTGAAGGGGTTATGGGAAAATTGGGGCACCAATGCTGGTTGTGAACTGGTCCAACCATTCTGGAGAGCAATTTGAAACTGTGCCCAAAGGGTATAAAGCTGTGCATACTTTTTGACCCAGCAATACTACTACTAAGTCTATATCCCAGAGATTTAAGAAAAAAGAAAAAGAAAAGGACTTACACATTCAAAAATGCGTATAGCAGCTCTTTTTGTGGCGGCCAAGAATTGGAAATTGAGAGGATGCCCATCTATTGGGGAATGCTTGAACAAGTTGTGGTGTGTGATTGTGATGGAATACTATTGTGCTGTAAGAAATGATAAGCAGGATGCTTTTGGAAAAATCTGGATTTAAATAAACTGATGCAAAGTGAAGGGAGTAGACCCAAGAGAACATTGTATACAGTAACAGCAATAATGTAAAATCATCAACTGTGAATGACTTAGCTATTCCCAGAAATACAAAGACAAAAATGCTATCCAGTTTGAGAAAAAGAACTGATGGAGATCTGAATGCAGATCAAAGCATGCTGTCTTCTTTATTTTTTGTGGGGGTTTTTGGGTTTGTATTTTTCCCCACACAACATGACTAATATGGAGATGTTTTGCATGACTGCATATGGATAACCTATATAAAACTGCTTGCCTTCTCAATGAGGAAGGAGAAGGAGAGATGGAGGTAGAAAATTTGTAACTCAAAATTTTAAAAAAGGAATATTAAAAATTGTTTTTACATGTGATTGAAAAAAATAAAATATTTAAAATAATATTATTGTTATTTAAACTATAGCAATACTTGAAGAATCTGTCCTTTTGTTAATATGGGTATTCTCCCCCCCCCCACTTGTGCCCCACCCTTATACTAATGCTTAGTAGGCCCTCTCTAAACACTTGGCACAGTGCCTTGTACATAGTAGGTCCTTAATAAATGTTGACTGATTGAGAGCTGATGTCACTAGAACATTCATCTCCTTCCTGCCAATCCGAGGATGAGTTTCATCCAACCCAACCAAGCTGCTTCTCAGATGACGAACACACAGTCATGGTGCACCTCATTTTAGACCGAAGGCCATAGGGTCACAGATTTAGAGATGAAAGAGACCTGAGTTAGAGGTCACTCAGTCTAGCCCCATCGTTTTACATATAAAGAGACTGAGACTCAGAGAGCATGACAGTGTCATAGACTTAAAGCTGGAAAGGACCTGAGAGGCCATTGAATTCAATACCGTTATTTTGTAGATGAGGAAACTGAGGCACAGAAAGATGAAATAACTTGCAGAGCTGGAATTTGAACCTTAGGTTCTTTGACTCCAAATCCATCATTCTTTTCATCACATCATTTTGCTTTTCCTATATATAGACTCCACAGTGGAGTTCTTTGTGTCATAGCCTCCCACCTAGATAGTAAACTCCATGAGAGAAAGAATGGTGTTCTATCTAACTTGTCCCAGAGTAAATGTCATAGAAGCTTAAGGAATATTGGTGGCATTGCATTGCATTGCATGATCCCCCCTATTTTACAGATACCATCTCTGAAGCCCAAAGGGGTTAAGTGACTTGCTCCAGGTTACCCAGCTAATTCCACATTGATTTTTGGTGACCTAGCAAAAACAGCAGCAAAGGTAATTCACACAGCCAGGCTGGCGATCCATTCTCTGGGACAAATGGGATGTCCCATTTTCCCTGGGCCTGGATGGCTGATTCCATTTTGTTTGTGTTTTAAAAATGACAGTGCTCAGAGGTCCAGTGGTCTAAGGAGGAGGGGGCTTGTTGTTAGCACATACTATATAAGAACACTCCAGTCTCTCCCTTTCCCTTCCAAAGACCCCCAAGTGCATACTTCTCTGAAAAATTCCTGTGGGTTTCTTAGTAGAGACCCTTGCACTGAAACATCACCGCTCCTTTCCTCTCCCATCCCCAATGGTGCTGGGGGAAATGCAGTCACATCATTTGCATTTATTGCCCAGAATATATTGCCTCATCTGTAGCCCTTAGTCTGACTGAATTGCTTTTTTTTTGCTTCATGAGACACATAGCCAGGCAGCCTGGCTCCCCTCTCCTCATCACTCTGCCTGGAGTCACAGCACCCGCTGTAACCTACTTTGCTCTCTGATGCATTTATCATATTGATCGTATAAGAAATAGATCATAAGCAAAATGAAATTACCAAATGCAATGATCTGGTGCATGCCATGGACCGGATCAATCTTGGGCAGCCAGGAAAAAAAAAAAAAAACTTCTCTTGCTGTGACGTTTTCCAAAGTTGATTTTCATTGCAAATAGAAATTTCCATTAGCTGAGGCACCCTGGAGGGGAATGTCTGCTATGTTGACAAGGTGTGTGTATAAAAGAGACAGAGGCAGAGAAAGTCAGAGAGAGATAGAGAGAAAGAAAAGAGAGGGGCAGAGATAAATGAAAATGAGACATACAGAATTAGAGGGAGAGGCAGAAGTACATGGACAGAAGGAGAGACAGAGACATAGGAAAGACATAAGTAGAGGGAGAGGCAGAAATAGACAGAAGGAAAGGAGAGACAAAAAGGTAGAGAGGCAGAGGAAGAGGAAAGACAGAGAAAACTAGAGGGAGAGGCAGAAACAGATAGAAAAGGAGAGAGAGAAAGAGGCAGAGTCAGAAGGGGAGGAAGAAAGGAAACAAGCACTTATTAGCCACCTACTGTATACTAAACATTATGCTAAATGCTTTACACATATAGTCTTACTTGACCCTCACACTAACCCTAGGAGGTAGGTGCTATTATTATCCCAATTTTTTTGGAAACCAAGGCAGAGAGAGGTCAAAAGAGTTGCCCAGGGTCATACAGATAGTGTTTGAGAAAGTATTTGAGCTCAGGTCTTTCTGCCTTTAGGCCCAGAGTTCTAGTTACAGTACCACCTAGCTGAATCTAGATGGAGATAAATTAAGAGTTGTGCAGAGAAATCAACACACGAAGTTGGGTCCATAGAGAGGGGCAGAGTTGTCCTTTTATTTATTTTTTTGTTTACATAATTTACCCATAAGAAAGAAAACTGTCAACCTTATTTTCAGATAATGACTCTCATTTATATAGTGCTATACAGTGCCAAAGGCATTTTCTTCATAATAATGCTATAGAGTAAATAATGAAAGTAACCTCCCATTTTACAGATTAGGTTAAATGACTAGCCAAAAGACCACGTAGCTAGCAAGTATGATTTAGACTCATTACTTTCTCTACCACATCCTGGTTAAAACTTCATTTAGGATGAGGAATGCTTCCTCTGCCTATTTCTGAGAGATTTCCCAAGTATTATTTTTATGATGAGGGGGTGGGGTTGGACAAGAAGAAGGCTTTCTCTTGTTCCAATGGTCTCAGCATGAGTTGATCTCTCATGCTGTACCCCAAATGAAAGTGTCTAGGGAACTGGGACCAGGCATGATTGTCTCTGGCTGTCCCTGCCCACTCACATCCCCCCTGCCCTGGTTTGTAACTTTATTGTGATGAGTGGGAAGCCTGAGCTTTGACAACAGTGTTTATGTGCATAGGACAGTTTGGGACTTGTTTACAAATGGTCCCCAGAAAATATAAGATTGGGGTTGCTTCTTCTCAGATCCCTGGCTCCAGACTGGGCCTCTGTAGGAACGAAGATTTTCTCCCGTCTGGAGACAAGACGGGGCTGGAGACCAAAGAGACAGAGGCTGATGGCAGTCTGCCATTGCAGCAGACTTAGGCAGAAACCCATGATGGGAATGTGGTTCAAGGTCCCAGCCGCCCCCTTCCCACTGTGAAATCCATCCCCAGACATGGAGACTTGCACTTATTGGTTTTGGCAACTGTTGTCATGCCAATAAAGTCATTGAAATGGAAGAAACCAGCGAGAAGGGAGAACAAGAAAGAGGGAGAAGGGGGAGATAGGGCGGAGGATAGGGCCTGTGTGCAATGGCAGCTGGGAAGAGAAGCTCTTCTGCAAGTTTCTTGTGTCCTTTAAGGGAGAAATGTCATGGATGCCAAGGGGCTGAGTTCATGGAGAAAGCAAGGCACAGACATGAGCAATGCCTCACCCAGGCCCCCAAAGCCTTCATGTCCCTGTCATCACCCACCCAAACTACTCCACTCTCTCATGGAAACATCCAGGGAGACTTTCCACAGGGCATCTGGCCAAGGAGGGGTTTGAACATGCATAAGTACATGCTCCTACCCTTAAGGAGTCAAGGGGAGGGATATGTCAAACAGACGAGAGTGCTGGTCTGGGGTTCAGAAGACTTGGGTTCTTGCATCAATTCTGCCTTAGTTTCCTTGTTTGTAAAATAAAATAGATGATCCCTGGGATTTAAAGTTCACCAAATAACCCCTCCAGGTTCATGGATTGGGAGGACCAGCTCCCCCAGGCCAGGGTTAAGGCAAAGGTGACCCTGCAGCATAGTGCTGTGTCCGTCATCATCCCCCAGGCATTTCAATAGCTCAAGTCCTACCTATACTTCTCCTGGATGTTCCCCTTTGTAGATGTTTAAAACTGAGTTTCTAAATTTTATTTTAGAGTTGCAAAATACCTGAGGAACTAAAAATCACCACTTACTTTATATAGCACTTTTAAGATTATAATGTGCTTTGCATACTACTGTAGAATCCTGGGTCAATCCCTTCACCTTTTAAGTCTCAGTTTCTGCATCCGTAAAAAGGAGATAATAATAGCACCTCTCTCATGGGGTTGTTTTGAGATCAAATGAGTGAACAGAAGTAAAGCACTTTGTAATCTTTAATTATTATTAACCTTTCCTGTCTTCAAGAAATTTATATTCTAAGGGAAAGGATAATACATGTATATAGATAATGTGCACATATGTAGACAATATGCGTCTATATACCAAACAGATACAAGGCAATCTTGGGATGCTGGTGGCACTTTTACCTGGGGATGCCTAAAACCTAAAACCTTCTCTTCCTAGGAGATCCAAATAGAATAGAACGGAAATAGACAAGCAATTATTAAATGCCAACTATATTCCAGGCACTGTTGTGCTAAATGCTTTAAAAATATTATCTCATTTCATCTTTTCAACAATCCTAGTAGAACCTATTATTACCCTCATTTTATAGTTAAGGAAACTGAGGCAAACAGAAATTAAGTGACTTGCCTAGGGTCACACAGGCTGGATTTGAGCTCAGGTCTTCCTGACTCCAGGCCCAGTGCTCTATCTACTGTACTATCTTGTGTGGCAATTTAGGCAGTTACAGAACAGGGTAGTACCAAAGTTGGATGAGACTCCCCAGAACTTCACTGTTTTGTCACAGGTTTCTTTTGCTTCCTCTTCTTAAAAACATTCAGGCCTATAGTCATGACTCAGTCAAGCACTAGCCTGGAAACTTGGGCTGTGTCTGTTCATATAAGAAGAGAGAGACAGAGAGAGGTACACAGAGAGACAGATAGACACACACACAGATAGAGAGAGAGAGAGAGAGAGAGAGAGAGCACCCCCTTAGGACTGCCAGCATCAGCTGCCACACCCTTGTGTGATCCTGGTAAGTCACTTCACTGTTCCTTGCCTCAGTTTCCTCAACTGTAAAATGGAAATAATAGCACCTACCTCTCAGGTTTGTTGTGAGGATCAGATAAGGTAAATTCTATGTGCCAGTCACTTAGCACAGTGCCTGGCACATAGTAGGCCCTTTCCCCAGCATAGATCTCTTACTCTCCTTCCTGTTCCAGTGTTCCCCATCTACTGGAATCAGAGGACTTTTTTGTTTAGCCTTAATCCCTTTTCCTGAACCTTCAGTTTTGTTCTGTGTCTACAGAGAGCAGCTGATCAGCACCATCTTTATAAGAGCCCTCAAAGTACTTGACAGGAAGATCCTTATCAAGCCAACCCTCAGCTTTATTTTCTCTAGACTAAACAACTCTGGCTTCTTGAACCTTTTCCTCATCTTGCTTATTTCCCTGTCCTCTCATTTTTCAGGGAGTTGCCCCAGCCAGATTGCCCCTTCCTGGTATAGCTTGCAGCTCTGGCCCCCATCTTCTGGGGTCTGCCTTCTCCTCTACTCCCCATGGGGTGAGGTCCCAGTTCTCAAAGAAACAGTTCTCTCCCTCTGCTGGTGTAGCTGCACCTGGAGTAAGACCATTCTCTGTACATTGCCTACCTTCTCCCCGTTCCCAACTGATTGCCCCAGGTGTAGTTAATTAGTGCCAGGGAATAAACTGAGCCATGTTGGTCCTGGGGACTTAAAGAAGTATATCCCCATCTTCTGCAACAGGAAGAGTCCCCTCTTTAGGAAAGTTTTTATTATTATCTCCATGTACCTTTGCCTACCTCAGTTTCCTCAACTGTAAAATGGAGTTAATAATAGCTTTCCAATATAATAATAATACTTTCCAATATGTTAAAAATGAGTTAATATTTGTAAAAGGCATTGTAAGCTTCAAATTTCTATGCAAAAGTCAATTATTGTTATAATGATACTGATAATAATGATGAAACTCATGGTTCTGAAGCTGTCCTCTCATCTCCTAAGACAGAATCAGGGCATGCTCCTCTGTGGTTCAGTGTTGGATTCAGCAGAAAGAACACAGTATCTAGGGTCAGAAGATCTGAGCTCAAATATTCATGACCAAGTTCAGGTCCATGTTCGAGGTAGACTAAGGTGTTTCATTATGGGCCATTGGCTGTCCCTTGTCTCACCTGGGCACTGGTCCTTCTCCCTTTCTCTTTCCCTTCAATTAGCTGGAATTCTTACTTGATCTGTTCTTTCTTGATCAGAGCAGAGAATTGCCTTTGTCATTTTCTGTGCTTTCTTGATATCACCCTATCTACCCCCCCAAAGGAAATAATATTTTTAAAAAGTGTTTAGCACAGTGCTTGGTATATAGTAGGCACTATATAAATGCCTAATCCTTTCCCTTCCCTCCCCCATACACCTTGAAACACCATAGTGCATTATAGGTGCTGAATATGTAACTTACATAAATGTAAATGATTCCCCTTCTGGTGTTGGAAAAAGAGTGAATATTTTAGGCACCACAGCAACAGGGTGAGCAAAGAGAGGAAGGGATAGAGATGAGTCCACATCCTAGAGAATTTATCTGGAGTATGTTTCATTTTCCTTCCTAAAGTTTTGATTGGTGGGTCAAATTATTTTAGGATAAATAAAGGGACAGATAAGACCTCCAGATCTTCACAATCTGAATGAGTAGCTCAAGTGATTAGATACAATTCAAGTCAACAAGCATTTATGTCTACATATCAGACACTGTGCTAAGCCTTGGGGGATATAAAGGCAGGCAAAAACAGTCCCTATTCTCAAGTGAGAGACAGAGGAACAGAGAGACAGAGGGAGTGTCTCTTCTTTGTCTCTCCTAGTGTAAAGGAGGGTATGGAAGACAATGTGCAAACAACTGTGTAATATACCCATATATGTATATCTATATCATCTATCTGTCTATCTATACTCTCTCTCTCTCTCTCTCTCTCTCTCTCTCTCTCTCTCTCTCTCTCTCTCACTCTCTCTCTCTGTCTCAGGCAGCAGATAGAGCACTGGCCCTGAAGGCAGAAAACCCTGAGTTCAAATGCAACCTTAGATACTTACTAGTTGTGTGACCCTGGGTAAGTCACTTACCCTGTTTGCCTCCATTCCTCACCTGTAAAATGAGTTGGAGAAGGATAGCTATTGTCATTGTTCAGTTGTTTCAGTCATTTCTGACTCTGTGACCCCATTTGGAAATTTCTTGGGAAAGATTCTGGAGTGACTTGCCATTTCCTTCTCTAGCTCATTTTACTAATGAGGAACTTAGATGAATAGGGTAAAGTGACTTGTCCAAGATCACACAACTAGCAAGTATCTGAGGTTGGATTTGAATTCATGAAGATGAGTCTTCTTGACTCTAGGCCTGGTTATCTATCCATTATACCACCTTGTATCTATACTAGGGAAGATGGATGGATCCGTGCAATCCCTTCCTGATTATCATAAAAACAGGGAAATCTGCTTGCTGGGAAAAGGGAGTCAGCAATAGCCTCTTTGCTTTGCTTTGTTTTCCCCACATTCTTGGAGGAGGAAAGCATCCTTTTGAGAAGTGACCAGGGGAGGTGAGTGTTGGGCAATACAAAGTGTTATGGTGGGAGTGAGAAGGCTTCAAAATATTACCCATGGCTTATCAGGAGGAGGGCTCCACTTTGAGTCAGGAAGACCCAAGTTCAAATCCCTAGATTTGAACTAGTATCTCTAGATACTAGTCATGTGGCCCTGGGCAACTCACTAGTCTCAGTCCCCCCGTAAAATGGGACTAATGAATGCATCCATCTCCCAGGGTTGTTGTGAGGATAAAATGAAATAATATAGGATGTCCCAAAGGTCTTAGTGCAACTTTAAGTTTTAATAGCTTAAAATTGCATTAAGACATTTGGGACACACTATATATGCAAAGTACTTTGCAAACATTAAATATAATTGTCAGTTATAATGAACAATAAATTACTTGCCCCTCCCCCCAGCCTCAGAGAACCAGGATCAAGGATGTCATTAAGGAAATGATAAGATGGAAGAAGAAGAAGAAGAAGAAGAAGAAGAAGAAGAAGAAGAAGAAGAAGAAGAAGAAGAAGAAGAAGAAGAAGAAGAAGAAGAAGAAGAAGAAGAAGAAGAAGAAAAGAAGAAGGAGGAGGAGGAGGAGGACGAGGAGGAGAAGGGGAAGAGGAAGAGGAGGAAGAGGAGGAAGGGGAAGAAGGAGAAAGAGGAGGAGGAGAAAAAGAAGAAGAGGACAGAGGAGAGGGAGGAGGAGAAGAAGAAGGGGAAGAAGAAGAAGAGGAAGAGGAAGAAGAAGAAGAAGAGGAAGAAGAGGACAGAGGAGAGGGAGGAGAAGAAGAAGGGGAAGAAGAAGAGGAAGAGGAAGAAGAAGAAGAGGAAGAAGAGGACAGAGGAGAGGGAGGAGAAAAAGAAGAAGGGGAAGAAGAAGAAGAGGAAGAGGAAGAAGAAGAAGAAGAGGAAGAAGAGGACAGAGGAGAGGGAGGAGAAGAAGAAGAAGGGGAAGAAGAGGAAGAGGAAGAAGAAGAAGAAGAGGAAGAAGAGGACAGAGGAGAGGGAGGAGAAGAAGAAGAAGGGGAAGAAGAGGAAGAGGAAGAAGAAGAAGAAGAGGAAGAAGAGGACAGAGGAGAGGGAGGAGAAGAAGAGGAAGAAGAGGACAGAGGAGAGGGAGGAGGAGAAGAAGAAGGGGAAGAAGAAGAAGAGGAAGAGGAAGAAGAAGAAGAGGAAGAAGAGGACAGAGGAGAGGGAGGAGGAGGAGGGCTGGTCACGTGGCAGCCTGACTGTGGCTCTGATATCCTGATGTCTTTGTTCCTCTTTGAGACTGAAGGACAAACAGCACCAAGGACAGTTAATCATGACCACCATTCACATAGCACTTGCAAAGTGTTCCACAAATGTTAGCTCATATGATCCTCACACCAACCTTGGGAAGTCGATGCTCTCATCAAGCTTCATTTATTTTATTTCATTTTTAGTAGTATTTAATTTTTTTCAATTACACGTAAAGAAAGTTTTCAACATTCACCTTTATTAGATTGTGAGTTCCAAACTTTTCTCCTTTCTCCATCTTCTCCTCCCTACCCAAGATGGGCAAGCCATCAGACACAGATTATACATGCACAGTGTCCATATAGATGTACAATCATATTAAACATAGTTACATTAGTCATGTTGTGAAAGAAGAATCAGAACAAATAAGCTTCGTTAGTTTATCATGTAAGATAAAAAAAACCCACTGAGGTAGACAGGGGCTAAATGATTTGCTCAGGGTGACACAGATCCTAAGTATTGGAGACCCGATTAGCACTCAGCTCTTCCTAAGGACAGGTACTGCCCAGAGCTGATGATGACAAGCTGTCTGATGCAAGAGAAATCAAGGAAGGCCCTCAGCATGTTGGGTGGAGCCCTTGCATGTAAGATTTTATGGCCAAGCATCTCATAGACATGAATGGGCTTCAGTCGAAGAGGAATCCAACCCGATGAGGCCACAGATATGTTTGAGTATTTAAGGGGAAGGAGGAGAACATGTGTCATATATAAGAAGACATGTACAGTATCAATTGGAGCTGAGCCAGCTGGGAAGCTAGCCAGATAGGACAGCAACATGGAAGTGGTGAAAAGAGGTGGGGTGGAGGGATGGTCCCTAGTGACTCTACAGGAAACTTTGAACAGCTGGGGTTAATACATGACAAATGGCTGGTCCTGTTGGCATGGGACTCCTTTTCTGTTCTGGACCTGGGATTCACAAATGACTCTCTCAATAGTGATGGATCCATTCCCTTAATGAAATGCACACAGTTTATTTTTACCAACTCTAATTACGTGAAGAGTGAGTGTCAGGTTTCTTTATCCTTCTGCTAGTCCTGAATCTGGTCCAACCCCACATGCCTTCTGTGCACCAAGGCTAATGAAGCTTTTATTGCAATGACTTGGGAGCCAACCCACCTTTGGGGGAAGAGAAAATATTAAAAAAAAAGAAAGAAATACTTAACGTTGTCTAGTGGGTGAAAAATTTCACAAGATAAATTAAAGTGTTTTCTGGCTGAACGGTGAAACCAGGGCAGGATGGTGGAGATAATTTTCACAGGATTCAGAATGATTTATCTTATCTCTGTGTTCTTTAGACAAGAGGTTCTATTTATTTAGTCATTTATTTTATTAGTTTTTTTTTTTGAAAATACCTCCCAGCACCTGGCACTGGGAAAGTGACTGGAAGGGGGCATCAGAGAGCTTGAACTGGAGTCACCTGAATGTAGTCTCTTTGTGCTACCTTGTTACTATCCAAATACCATAGAATCTTATGCCCAGCAAGGGCCTAAAGACGATGTACCATACCATCCTTTTGTCTGTCTCTGGGCCCATGGTGCTTCTATGACATGCTAGAAAAAGCTGGCTTCTCTTTCATTGGCATAAACTCAGTAAATAGAATGCTAGGTTTAGAGTCAGGAAGACCTGAATTCGAATTTGGTCTCAGATACTAACTGTGTGACTCTGGGCAAGTCACTTAACCTCTCTCTGCTTCAGTTTTCTCATCTGTAAAATGAGGATAATTAATGGCACCTACCATCCAGGATTGCTGTGAGAATCAAATGACATGATATTTATAAAGCACTTAGTGCCTACATAGTAGGTGCTTAAAAAATCAAAAATTAAAAAAAATTTCCCTTTCTCCTTCTCCTTCTCCTTCCCCTTTCCCTTTCTCCTTCCCCTTCTCCTTTCCCTTTCTCCTTCCCCTTTCTTTTCCCCTTCCCCTTTTCCTTCTCCTTCTCCTTGCCCTTTCCATTCTCCTTCCTCTTTCCATTTCCTTTTCCTTTTCCTTTCCCTTCCTTTTCCCTTTCCCTTTCCCTTCCTCTTTCCATTTCCTTTTCCCTTTCCTTTCCCCTTCCTCTTCCCCTTCCCCTTCCCATTTCCTTTTCCTTTTCCCTTTCCCTTTCCTTCTCTTCGCCCAGTAACCCTACAAGGGAAGTAATGAAGGTAGTATTATCAGACCCATTTTATAGATGAGAAAAGTGATGACAGAATATATGAAGTGACCTGTCCCATTTTCACACATCCTGGGAAGTTAGTATCATTACTTCCCTTGTAGGTCCAAAGAGTCTTGAGAGCAGCTTCTTTTATCATTGTCCACTATTGATCTGGTGGCCACTACTGCTGTGACTTAGCTCTGATCTCCTTCAGGACCTTTGATGGAACTTCTGGGAAAGTCCCATGGTGTCCTAGGCACAGAGGCCTCCATATGCTCACAGCTGCCTGGCCCCCCACTGACTGGTGGGAAGGATGCTCACAGCAATCTTCCTGCTTCAAATCCAAGAGATAGAGAGCGAGACATGGATGTGTTGTTCCTTTTGTATGTCCACTGAGTTCCCATTCAGCATCCTGAGTCATCACATTCTGTATCCAATGATAAGGCTTTTCATCATCATTCAGAACAAACCTCTTTATCACAAGTGGCCAACATCTGGCTCTCCCCAAATTCCTACATGGTCACTTGGACTGGAACCAATCAGAGAATAGCTGTGGTTCCCTAAACAAGGAACCCCATTGGCCAGTCCATCCATGCTACTCTTACAAATAATATTAATGCATCGTATTATTTAAGTTTAGAGAAACCCAAATCTTGGGAGGAATAGAAAAATTGGGGACACTGAAACTTGGCTTCCCACATCCCTATTCTATGGGATACTAATGCACATGGCACATACTTAGAATGTTCCTGACATCAAGGAGACTTAGAATATGGCATCCAATAGCTTTTCTATTTGCCTTTGTCATCATGCTGTATTCTCTGTCAATGCCCTTGCTTTTGAAAAAGCTCTTTCTTTCGGTATTCATGCAATTGTGTGTGTGCATTGTGTACTGGGAAGGTATTTTTGAGCAATTAAGGTTTCTCACACCAGGTTTTCTCATCAGCCACAAAAGGCATACATGTTAAAGGGGCCTATAGTGCCCTGGCTTTCCCAGGGTGGCAGATGGCACGTTGGGTCCTGGCAGCAGAGAAGTGTGAAGTTTCAGGGGCTAGAGGGCTTGTCTGGCATCCTATGCAAATTTGACTCCATTTTGCATCCTTCCCAGGAGCTAAAACCAAATGTATCACACTCTTACAACCCTTTTTGATGCATGCTTCGTTAGCATGGGGAGGGGGTGGATCCAAGTGCAGAGGCAAGGGGACAAAACAATAGCAGCGCCTCAATAATAATGTTAGACTAGGGACTGGATGTGTGATTTCATTGATAGAATGAAACTCCCTCTTTACCAATTCAGGTCAGCACCTTCTCTGCAATTTAGTCTTAGAGAGTCTTAGAGCAGAGGTGTCAAATGCATGGCCTCATGCAGCTGGCAACACTCCTGAGTGCAACCTGAATCAGATTAAAATGTCATTGGGAAATATTTTTTAAAATAAATAAAATACAATAGAACATTGATAATGTTGCATTTTAAAACTAAGTTAATATGTAACTGGCAGAGATCTTTATATTAATGGCCCTGTTTTGACTTGATTTTGACACTGGCCTAGAGCACTAAGAGGTTAAATGACTTCTCCAGTATCATACAACCAGAATGTGTAAGTGATAGAACTTGAATCCTGATCTTCTTGACTTTGGGCATTTGAATATCACTTGATACCCCCATCTCATTTCAGCCTCACAACAGCTCTAGGTAGAGAATACCAGTATTATTCCCATTTTCAGATATGGAGACTATATCTTAAAGAGGTTAAGCCATAGCTAATAAGAAATATGAGTGCCAGGACTTAGAACTGAGTGTTTTGAATCCAAATCTAAGACTATCAAAATCTAGGAAGTTGGCAAGAATTGACATTGAAGGAGAGTGTGTATTGAGGGAAGTAGTATAATTTAATTCTGAGATGTCAAGCATACCTCCCAGACCAGGTTAAAATGTAATTGGGAAATACGGAACAAAATAAATAAAAATACTATAGAACATAGGTAATGTTTATATGTGGTTTTCTAAAGTTGATATGTGGCCCAAAGGAATTCATATGTACCATTTAGTGGCCACTGTTTGTATTTAAGTTTGACACAATTGGTGTGACAGGACACTGGACTCGGAATCTGGAATATCTAGGTGCAGGTATTACTTTAGATATTTATTTGCAGTGGCCTTGGGCAAATCACTTGATGTCTGTTTTTGCCTCAGGTTCCTCATCTGTAAAATCAGTGATAAGGAATCTGATCTTTTCACTTAGACCCTGATGATAGGGTCTTAGTGAGTTGAAGGATTTACTCTGTTCTAAGCTAGTAACATGGATCCCTGGAGTCTCACACAGGAAGGATCTTGGCATAGTTTTCTCTAAGAAGCTTGAGTTCTGAGTTAGCAGCCAGAGAAGGTAGGAAAGGGTCTTTGAAACTTATAAAGGTATGGTGGAAAGAATGCCTTTCAGGGTCAGAAGATTGTTTTAAGCCCCGGATTGACTACTTAGTAACTATGTGGCTTGGGTTAGTTCTTTTTAACCCTCCTGAGCCTCAGTTTCCTTATTTGGAAAATGGCAATGATAATGTTTTCTCTACTTGTCTTATCCCATGTTTTACATTGCTTTACATCCATGTAAGTTCTGTAAAATGCAAGCCAACCACAGGCTTCTCAGGATTAAAGGGGATGGATATTTCAGGCACTTTCTTAGCCTAACTGTAAATTGCTTTCCACAATGTTCAGACAAATTTGTAGTGCCAGCGTGAATATGAATGTACCTGTCTTTCCACTGGCGTTAGGTCTTGAAGTAACTCTGGTACCTAGAGATGCTGAGTTTTTGTCCTCGAACTTGCTGCAATATGTGAACCATGGCTAGGCCGTGTGGCGGGAGAACTGAGAAACACCTTTATTATTTTACGGAATTTTAGCTAGAATTATTACTTATAGGCCATGGTTCAGAAAATGTTGCAATATGTGATTTTTGTTCACTGGTCTGTAGAAACATACATATATGGTGTTGTTCAACAGAAATAACATGCACTGTGACACCTCCTCTGATTCATCATCATGGCTTGATGGTGTCTTGAATACCAAGGGAGAAAAAGCATTGGCACATCCTACTAAGCTGAAAAGGCTTATGATCAATGAACTGTCTGTTTGTCCTTCAAAGACAAATTCAGAGAAGTTCATTACCAGGTTGGCTACAGGCTATCAAACTTTTTGACCACAGCAGTTATAAAAGACTATCTACTAAGATGCTGAGAGGTTGGCTATCTTTGTGGGTGGGTGGCCCCTGGTTAAAGTATGGAAGCACTGAAGAAATGTGTTTGCAATGGTTACTATACTTCTTGTTAGGTAGTCATTGCACCTTCTGCACTTACTAGGTACAAGTCCTTTAGTATGTCATGGTGTCATTTGACTCTTAGTTTCTTCTTCTGTAAAATGGAAAAGTAATAGCATTTTCCTACCCATCTGTAGGGTGGTTATGAGGAAAGCATTTTATAAACCTTAAAGGGCTATAGCAATGTTAGTTATTAATATTATTACTTAGAAAGACTGGGTCTAGAGAGATGGTGCAATACATAGAGTACTGGATGTGGGATCAGGAAGACCAGAAGGCAAATCTGGCTTCATACACACTTATTAACTGTGTGACCCTGGGCAAGTCACTCAGTCTCTCTTTTCTTTTCAATAAAATGATAATAATAGCACCCATCTCCTAGGGTTGTTGTAAGGATAAAATTAAAGAATATCTGTAAAATACTGTAAATATCTGTAAAGTAAATGCTAGCTATTATCATTATTCTTATTTTTAATATTTGCAAGGTTATCAAAAGACATTGATACACTTGGTGGAGTTAAGAATTGGTTCAACCCTTATGGAATACAATTGGGCATCATGCAAAGAAAGTGACTAAAATGTCCATTTTCTTGTATCCCAAGATCCCAGGGCTAGGCACAAACCTCAAAGAGTTCAGTGATAGAAAGAAAGGTCCCATATGAACAAACGTATTTATAGCAACACTTGAAATAGCAAAGAACTAGAAACAAGGTAGGTGTCCATCAACTGGGGAATAACGTAACAAGTTGTGGTACATGACTATAATGGAATATTATGCACTTAAGAAATAATGAGTATAGAAAAGCAGAGAAGCATGGGAAGACATGTGAACTGATAGAACATAAAGTCATAAGAATCAGGAAAAATAATATACATAATGACAGTGTAAATGGAAACAATGACAACCAATAAAAATGTAATGCTGTCTAATTATAATGCCCAAACTTGGCCCTGAGGAAGAGATATGAGATTACACCTCCCTCCCTTATTTGCAAAGGTTGATGGGGAGGAGGGAAAATAAGGATGTGGACCACAGTTTGCAATATGGGAGCTGGTTGATGTGTCAGTTGGACTGCTGAAACATTTTTCTTCTCTTTCTGTTTTTTTTTTTTGTTAAAAGGGACAGCCCTCTGGGAGGGGGAGGGACATAGTCAGAAATGTGAGTGATGCCAAAACAAAGACAGATAAAAGATAGCATAATAAAGCAATATTATTCATGGATTCATGGGCTATCAGGGGTGGAAAAGACTTTAGAGATTATCTTGTCTAACTATAAAGTTATCATTTTATAGCTAAAGAAAGTGACCCTGAAACCCCAGAATAAGTGTTAAAATCTGCTCACTTTATTTCCGTCTGGGTTCCACACAGCACCAGTAGTCCAGATAGTTCAGGGCAAAGCTTGCCATCCCTGCATCCTTTTCCCATCCTTTCCCTGGGGCTGAGCCAACTCTCACTCTAAGTCAGGATTTCTGCTCTTGTTTTAACTCATAGCAGGGTAGTATCGCCACGGTGCCCTTGTCTACTACTTACATTTGTAGAATTTCATGATTCTTTGCTTCTAATCCTGAGGCAGAAGGATAGCTGACAATCCCTGGCGGGACAGAAGTTGGCAGAGGAGTGTGTGGGGTCATTCATCCACACACAGGCCTCTTGGCTCTCCTCCCCTAATGGAGCGGAGAAAGCTGCTGTTATGGCTTTTGCTGTAATTGTTTCATGTTTATCGAACCCTAGTGTTGTTCAGAGTATCATTATCAATTACTGTGTTCTTTGAGCGCCCAACAATAGACTTCTCAGCACACAGGTGACAAAACGCTTTTCCCTTTCTCCTCCTCCCTTTCCAGGAATAGACTAAAGCTCTATTACTGCCCGTTGTGTCCTGAAGATGACAGACTGATCGCAATTGGGTATTGGGTTTTGTGTATGATAGATCACAGAGACAGGGAGGCTGGGGGAGTGCAGAGATTGAAGGCTGGGGATGGGCCAATAGGGCCCAGGTATCCGGGCATGGTTTGGGGGGAGGACAGGTTGTGAAAGGGGGTGGGGGGGTGGCCGAGAAATCATGCTTCAAGAGATTAGAAGTTCGGCCCTGGGGAGGGAAACTCAACTGCCTTTGGCTTATGGGATTTCCAGGGTCTTGGGAAGGGGAAGAAGTAAGAATTTATACGTGCCAGGCACTATATTAAGTGCTTTTTACACATATGACCCCAAATAAAATGTTTATTCCATGGGATAAAAAGCAGTTCTGGATGTCACTTCCAGCGCCATCCGGGGTGAAGGGTCAGGGTAGTTGCTCAACATTCTCAGCAGCTTTGCCAGTGACCAATGGCTTCTTAGGACTAACGGCAACAGGAAAAGAAGAGAAAGCTAGAGAATCAAGTCCATTTTTCTCCACACTTCTGAGTCACCCTTCCTCTCCCCTCCCCTCCTTCTTTTTAATTCTTATGGTTTTTTTTACCCCCCTCACCTCCCTCTCTTACTGTGTCTTTTCAGCAGATTCCTTCAGAGAAGTGATGAAGTGGGAACTCTTCCCCCCTCCCTCCAAGGCCCTGCTACCAAATGGAAGGGTCCATACTCCACCTTCTCAAATTACAATTTTACTATTCTCTCCCTTCCTTGGAGTGATCTTCAGTAAGTGGCACATGTATGGGTTAGGGTGAGGAGGGGAGAAGAGCACAGGCACTCCCTCATTTCCATTTTCTTCAGTTTACCCAGAAGTCTTTGGAAGACATTTGGAAGGTGCTGGGAGAAGAGATTCTGGGCCAGATATGAATATATAGCATCGAAGATGAGAGAGGGATCCCCATGATCCCCTACAATAATACTACCCCTACAATACTCAGAGTCCTCAGAGACTTATCCCATCAGCATTTAAGGGAAGGGGGAGTATACCATCCATAAAGGTCCATGAAGAGACGGATAATTCCCTCTCCTCCTTACCCACCCCCTCCAAATGATGGGGGGAGGGGGTGTGATGGTAGTGGAGGAATAATGATGCCTAGCATCTATATAATACTTTAAGCTTTGGAAAAGTGCTTTGCATATATTTTCTCACTGAATTCTCACAACAACTCTGTGAGGTCGATGCTATAATTCTCATTTAACAGAGAAGGAAATTGAATTTGAGAGAGGTTAAGTCATCCGGCCTGTGTGTCCAAGGCAGGATTCCAACTCGGGTCTTCCTAGGTCAGGCAATCTATCACTGAACTCCTAGCTACCATTCAGTAACTGAAATAATTAATAATAGTAAGAACTTACATTTATATGGTACTTTAAAGAAACTATGACATGTCTTCAGGAGATGTTGTAGGGATTACAGGCATACTCTGTGGCCTAGAACTCCAAGCTCTGAGTTTCTATGGTTTAGCTTAGATTTTGGGGTCTTCTCTCCTAAATCACCTGTTAGATCTTGTCCCCACCCAAGATTTCCTTTCAGAACATTGGACTATAGTTCTTGTCTAGGTCTCTACAGATGTGAGTAAAAAGTTCCTGTATAGATAGTCGAGCTAACAATATACTTTGGATACTGTAACTGGCTATTAGAGTTAGACTGTAACGTCTATATTCCCTCCCTTGCCCCAAATAATGCAAAACATACCCAAGATTCCCAGGAGTCCATTTACTTTCACAACAACTCTTTCCCTCTCTTTGGTAAACTTTGCCTCGCTAGCAGAGACCTATACAGTCCTTTAGACTAAATAGCACCATCCTTATTCTGCTCCTGTAGAAAGGAAATGTGATTGAGTCTGATATAGGGAAATGACCACTCAGCTTTCTTCCTTCTGCTCTCTCCTGCTCAAAATTTAGAGTTTGCTCAGAAGGGAGCTTTAAGGTTGTGGCAAGTGAAGATTAAGTCTTCCACCCATCTACACAGTCAACACAAGTCAGGTTTTAGCACAGGACAAGGGCAGGTTTGCTTCTCTTCTTCATGGCTCAGTCCTTTGAGGTTCCTTCATTTTCAGGGCCATGTTCTTGCTTCTTTTCTCTATTTCATAAGGCTAGTGTCAGGAAGGGGGCAGTAGTGGACCTGGAGATAGGAAGACCTGAGTTCAAATTTGGCCACTGACACTTACTAGCAGTGTGACCCTTGGAAGTCCCTTAATCCTGTTTGCTGCAGTTTTCTCATCTGGCAAATGATTTGGAGAAGTAAACGGCAAATCACTCCAACATCTTTGCCAAGGAAACCCCAAATGGGATCATGAAGAGTCGGACACAACTAAACAACTGCAACAAAGAAAGGATCAGGCAAAATTCCTCTCCTCTCTACGAGGTCCAGAAACTCTCATCATTCCCTAACTATTCCCATCTTCTGTCATCTTGGGTCCTGTGGTTTCCTTTTGTCCTGGGGTCATGTAGTTTTTTCCCTTTAAGAACTCCTCAGTCATTCTGCTACTGACTTTCCGTGGCTGCCATCTCTGAGGCTAAGGAGTTACACGGGAGACCATGTAGATGCTTAGGTTTCCCTTCCTGAGTACCAAATCTACTTTCTCTTGTTCATTTCTCTCTCAATTCTGGTGTGAGCCAAACCAGCATTTGTCTTTTGCCTCCATGATCAAATATAAAGCTTTCTGTTTGACTTTTCAAGTCCTTTGGAACCTGGCCTCTTCTTACCTTTCCAGTCTTCTTACACCTTATGACTCTCCATGTAGTCTATGGTTCAGTGATGCTGGCTTTCTTCCTGTTCCTTGAACATGACACTTAATTTCCCAACTCTACTTTCCCTAACTGTCCCCCACTCCCTCTCCATCCTCCTCTCTGCTGCCTAGATTCCCTGACTTCCTTGAAGATTCAGCTAAACATGACTAATGCAGAAATATGTTTGACATGATTGCACATATATAACCTATATCAGATTGCTTGCCATCTTGGCAAAGGGGACAGAGGTGGAGGCAAAAATTTGGAACTCAAAATCTTATAAAAAGTGAATGTTGAAAACTATCTTTACATGTGTTTGGGAAAAACCAGACAAACAAGAAAAAGACTCAAAGTACCACCTTCTGCAAGAATCATTTCTTAGTACTCTTTCTTCTCAGTGTCTTCTATCTGAGATTGTGCCTACCTTGTCTGGTATGCATCTTGTTTTTACATAGTTGTTTGCCTGTCTTCTTCATTAGACTGGGAACTCTTTGAAAGAAAGGACTTACTGCATTTTTTGTATTCCCAATGTTTAGTACAGTGCCAGACACATAGTAGGTGCTTAATAAATACTAATAGCCTGACTATTTGGTTCTTTGGTCTTTTCACCAGATGGGTCTGCTCTGTTCGATAGGGTGCTGTTCAGACCAATAAAGGATCAATGGGTAAACGGTTTTGCACCATACTCCATCCGATAGTTGTCATCCAATAAGCTCCAGGGGAAGTGTCTATGCATTGTATAGGAAGATGTCATAGCCTCCACAGCAATTTTGAAGAAAACTTGAATGATTTTTATAGTGAAAACTTGTCAACATTTAACTATCACTGTTCAGTGCACAGGATACCCCCTGACATAAGGATCTATTCTACTGGAAAGGCATCTGCTTCCAGAGCAGAGGGTACATAATGATAATAGTAATAGTGATGGTAATGATGATGATGATGATGATGATGATAATAGCTAACACTTATTTACTGCCTTATGCTTTATAAAGCACTTTACATATATTATCTCATTACATCAGGGTCTCATTGCTTGATAGTACTATCCATTTTGATTAAGCAACTCCCTTTATTCATCAGATAACCTTCTGATCTGAATGTGGATTTCCAAATAGACTTTGCTCCTTGGAAGAGAATACCAAGACAAAACCTGGGAGGACAATACCAAGATCTCTGACCAGTCAACACAAGTATTTCTGGCAGCCTTGGTAGATGTAGCTTTCCCTGTAAATGAATCAGTCAGCCTTTTGGTCTATCAGTCTTTCAAGTTTGATTAGTGTCAGTACTAGCATCATAGACTAAGCAGTTTGGTGTGGTAAAGAGAATACTGGGACTTGACACCAGGAGACCTGGATTCAAATCTTGCCTCTGAATCTTAATAGCTGTGAGTTCTTATTTTATCATCTTTAATATAGGGAAAATAATTTTTGTAATGCCTATCCAACAGGATCTTAGTGCTTTGTAAATCTTATAAATGGGAGTTATTATTTTGAGCTGGAAGGCAGTAGAGATCATTGAGTCTAGGTCACTCAGTTTCTGAGCTAAGGAAATGAGGTTAGAAGAGTGAAGAGGGGTGAAGTGATTTGCCCAAATCACTCAGATACCACCAATTCACTTCCTGGGGTGAAGTGATTTGCCTAAAGTCAATGAGATTAGAGATCAGGTCCTTTAATTAACTGCTAATTCAGTACTCTTTTCATTATATTGAATTACATCCTCTGCCTCCCCCTCTACTTTTTCTTCTCCAAGAATTGTTCACTGCTGGATCTTATAAATATCAGGTTTCTGAGCCCCAAATTGAGAGCTCCAGATCTCTGTTGTTTCCAATAGGGCATACACAATCCTTAGGGCCAAGCCCAAGATGCTACCTGACCTTTCTGTGCTGATCATCTTGGCAGCAATATGGTTAGCTAGGCAGCACAGGGGATAGAGCGCTGAGACTGGCGTCAGGAAGACTCACCTTTCTGAGTTCAAATCTGGCCTCAGACACTTACTAGCTATGTGACTCTGGGCAAGTCACTTAACCCTGTTTGACTCAGTTTTTTGTAAAATAAGCTGGAGAAGGAAATGGAAAACCACTCTAGTATCTCTGCCAAGAAAACCCCAAATGGAGCCCCAAAGAGTCAGACATGACTGAAACAACTCAATAACAAAAATGACATGTGTTATTTATAAAGACCTGGAGTTTCCTTCCTATAGATTTGGTAGCATTGTTGTGGATAATTTGCCACACTTTCAGGTTGGGAAGTTGAAAAGTAGAGCAGTATTTGAATAATCCTATCAGAAAAAGTTCTACTGTTAGAAAACATCTGAGCCAAGAGAAATTCCCCATGGAACTTGTGTGTGCTCTGTACATTCTTGTGCTTTTCTGTTCATCCCATCACTCGTTCATTCATTCATTCACTCTGCATTTATTAATTAGGTGTTCATGTAGTCCTTGCCTCAAGTCCTCCCTCCCTCTCAGTGTTAAAGAGATATCCATAAAACCCAGTTCTGACCATGCTTCTCCTCTGCTCAATAAACTTCATTGACTCCTTACTGCCTCTAAGGATCAAATACAAATTCCTGTTTCACATTCAATATCCTACACAAGAGCCATCCTACCTTCCCTGGATTATTACTCTTTACTTCCCTTCTCCTTCTCTATAATCTAGCCAGACTGACCTTGCTGTTGCTTGTATAGAATATTCTTTTTCCTCTCTGTATGTCTTTCCTTACACTGGCCTCCATACCTGGAATGTATTCCTTTTATCACCCTCTGAATTCCTAGCTCCCTTTAAAACTCAGCTTGTGTCCTGTCTGGTACACGAGGCCTTTCCTGATCTCATTTCCCCCACCTCTGTCCCCCCAGCTGCTAATGTCTCTAACAAAAATGTATTTACTTGTAAGTATATGTTTTCCCTGATAAGATGTAAGCCCCTTGAGGACAGGGACTGTTTCATTTTTGTCTTTATTTTACCCAGTGCCTGGCACAGAGTAAGCATTTCACAATTGCTTGTTGATGATTACTCTAGTGTAGGGATGGGGAATTTGTGTCCTTGAGGCCACATGTGACCTTCTAAGTCCTTGGGTGTGGCCTTTTGACTGAGACCAAGTTTTACAGAACAAATTCTTTCATTATGGGGACTTGTTCTGTGAAGTTTGGATTTAGTCCAAAGGCTTCACTTGAGGACCTAGAGGACTACATGTGGCCTCAAGACTGCAGGTTCCCCACTCCTGCTCTATCCCAACTCCTCACTTGATAGATGAAGAAACAGGTACAAAAAATTGAAGTGATCTGTCCTAGGTTTTCCAAAAGTAAAGAATGTCAGACTCAGAATTTGAACCCAGGATCTCTGACTCCAAATCAGATCTGTGCTCTTCCCACCTCTACTGGCCCTCAATTTACCTAACCTCTCTGACCCTAAGTTTTCTCACTTGTAAACAGAGGATAATAATGCTTCAACAATCTACTTTGAAAAGTTGTGGTGAGGCTCAGATTAACAAATGTGTGTTGAAAACAAGACAGCTTTGAAAGTAATATGTTGAATTTATTGTGTACCTTAAAAAATGTAAGTTGGATGGAATAGAGATTCACAGTTTTTCATAGTTTCCTTTTTTTGTTCTACACTGTATATGAGAATATGAATTTTTTTGGGGTTTCTTAAGTTCCAAATGGGCAACTAAGTGGTGCAGTGGATAATGCCCTGGACCTGGAGTCAGGAAGACTTGAATTCAAATCTGGCTTCACACACTTACTAGCTGTGTGACTCTGGGCAAGACACTTCTCCCTGTTTGCCTCAGTTTCTTCATCTGTAAAATGAACTGGAGAAGGAAATGGCAAGCGAGTACTTTGCCAAGAAAGCCCCAAATGGGATCACGAAGAATCGGACAAGAGGGACTTAACAACAAGTTCTAAATAGAAAAAAATTAAAAATTAAAAAAGAAAGTAAAATGCCTGTTGATTGAGCAAGAGAGAGAGAGAGTGGATATAAAGTTCTATGTACACGTATGTTCTTATTTTTACCTTAGGTAGACGATAGAGAAAGCATATATCTATGGGAATTGAGAACAGGAGTAAAAAGGGTGAAGGTGAAGAACTAAAAGCAGATCTGCAGGACACCCCACCTTCCCACCAGTACCTGGTCACTTGGTTCTAGTCTATATCAGAAACCCCCAGAGGGAAGTCGGCCATAGGAGGGGAGAGCTCTCCACAGCAGTCTTGCTGCTGGTGGCCTCTGACCTCTGGATCCCTTGTTCTTTCAGAGAGCCTGGGGTTTCTGGAGTAGCTCAGCTCAGTATCACTTGTCCCTTGCTCATCCAGGAGATGAGCTCTTCTTTCACAGCAGGAGGGGAAAGAGGAAGATAAATAAAGGATTTGGATGTCTGTTTGCTTTCAAGGAGTTGTGTTTGGTAGCTTGTCAGGAAATGATTTCCTATAAGGTTTGGTCCTGAAGGATGGTAGGTAGACTTGGGCTGTAATTGGAACCTCCCCTCCAGAGATTTCTGGGAGCAGGGTTGGGAAGGGGAGCAATTGACTCCCCAAACAGTGGTGGCCAAGACAACTCATTCCTGACCCACGCTTGAGGGGAAAATGATGTTTTTCTTTTAAAGGGTGTAGAGGAAGTCTTATTTTAAGGATGACAAATATCAGCTGCTGTCTGTGTTTTGGAGGAGTCTTGGGAAATCAAGGAACCTCTTTGGAATAAGGTTTAGGACCCTGAGGTGAAGCTGAAAGTTCTCTGGAGAGTTCATCTCATCCAGCCCTATGCCTTGAGATAGGAATGTAGTCTACCCTGCTGGGGAGTGTGTGTGTGTGTGTGTATGTGTGTGTGAAGGCTAGCCTCACAGTCTGATTTAAATTGCACTGGGTAAGGTCCTCTTCTCCAAAAATATCTGCCTTACCACTTGTCACAATGCTTGAAATTTTACCTTTACAAATTCATTTTTGTCTCTACCTTGTTCTGCTTTGCAAATCTCCCTCCTCTCTCTGAACCAACCCCCTCTCACCTCTAAGGTAGATCATGGCAGCTAGTTGGGAAAAAAAAAAGCTACTATGATCTTACTATATAGTTATAAAGATTTCTTTACAACTACTCTGTGAGATAGGTATAACAAGTGTATTTCCCCCATTTTACAGGTGAAGAAACAATGACTCCACAAAGAAGGCAGTGTGGTGCAGTACAGACTGTGAAAGCTGAGAACCTGGCTTCAAATCCTACTTCTGATACTCATTTCCTACGTGACTTTGGGCAATCACTTATGTGATGTCATGGTGCTCTTTGAAAACAAAGGATGAACACAACAACAACACGTTCCCTTAGCCTCAGTTTCCTAATCTGTAAAATGAGGGGTTGGACTAGATGTCTTCTGAGCTTTCTTCCACCTCTAGAACTAGAATGTATGACCTGTCCAAAGTCACATGACTAGCATCGAGAGCTCAGATATCTGAACCTAAATCTCATATCCTTTGTGGTAGGAGGAACCAAAGAAGAGAAGAGTCACAACTCTATCTTATGGCTAGTTTTGCCCCAGCCTCTACTTTGGGAGCTGTGTATAAGAAAGGTAGTATCCATTCCTTCCCAAATCTGTTTGGTTTTTTAAAACTATTTTCTCCTGATTTCGTCTACTTCTCAAATAATAAACTTTATATATCTAAGCAGGGTCTGTGGGAGAGAGTAAGTTGGCGCTGAGCAACAAGCTCCAGTCACGTGGGCAGTGGGCAGCCAGATGCTGCTCTGAGTGCCGCATCCGAGTGGGATAGACACGGGCACCATGGCCCTGGCACAGCCCCTGCTCTGGTGTGCCAAGGCTCATGCTGCGTGATCAAGCCGGCTTCCTCTTTTGAAGTCTGCTGCGTCCACAGATTTTAGGGAGCAGCTTGATAGAAGAGAGTGGGCACCGGGGAGTTTTGGAGCTGCAATCTATGTGTGCCATCTGTAGCCAGCTTTATATAGTACAGAAAAGGGACACAGATCAGGATGGAATGGTGTGCTTTGTTTGACTCTGGTAGAAATTGGGGGAGCACTGCTAAAAATTTGCATTGAGAATCTGTGACCAGGTGATGCTGGCATTTCCTCCTCTATCCTGCTTTGACATTTTGAAGTAAAATTAACCTCTGGTTTCTCTAGAGATGAGGGTAGAGATGGTCACATCCAGAGATTTGTTGAATAGAGAAGACTGCATCTTCCATTTGGATCTGTGAATTCTTAGACAGTAGAGATAGATTATCATTCCCACTAAATCATATGGAGGAGTTTGAGGAAAGTAGAGGCTAGATCCCATTGCTGAAGCCCATTGGTTCATTCCTCTGCCTCCAAAAAGGACATGATGAATTTATAGGTGAGGTGGGGATCTCTCCTCTTCTTTTTAGGGAAAGAGATTTCAAATTTTCCTCTTCTTTAGAGTGGAAATTAGCTCACAGATTCACAGAATTTGAGAGGCAGAAGGGACCTTAACTCATAAATAAAAAGAATTCTGATTGTAGTATGCCAGACAAGGGATTGTCCAACTTTTGCTTGAAGACTTCCAAGGAGGAGAAACCCACAACCTCTTGACATAACTCATTCCATTTTTGGAGAGCTCTAGTGGTTAAGAAGCTTTTCCTTACACATACTTAATTCACTTTTTTGAAACTTCCATCCTGTCCTCCTGGTTTTGGCCTCTTGGGCCAGAGCTAGTCTAATCCCTCTTCCCTATTCCAGTCCTTCAAATATTTGAACACAGCTATCATGTCCCTACTTACATTTCCTTTCTCCATGCAGACTATGCCCCCTGATCCTCATATGACCTGGAAATAACAGTGAAGGTTTTCAGGGTGACACTGTCTCTTCCGTAATCCTCTGTCCATTAGGAGATAGTTACCTGGTCAATAAATCAAGAAGCTTGAGAAACTTGTTCAAGATCTAAGGGAAGGAGTTAAGAAATCTGGCACAGGAATGCAAGGCACTCTTACAGAAGGATGTACTCCAGAGTTATGGCGATGATGGGGCAGGAGAAAGGGAGATGGATGTACTCCAGAGTTATGGCGATGATGGGGCAGGAGAAAGGGAGATGGCCAGGGAGGAGGAGACTGTGATAGGGAGAGAACTCAACGCAAAGCCAGCAGTAGCACACAAGCTAAACAACACCCACTTTGTCCTCCCACAAAGCCTATCAATCCTCAAGCATATATTAAGTGCCATGGGATAGTAACTATTATTTTAAATAGTGCTTTAAGCTTTGCAAAATTCTTTACAGAGTTATCTCATTTTATTTTCACACGAACCTGTTAAATCAGGGTTATTATTAGTATTATTCCCATTTCACAGATGTCTATGTGCCAGCCGCCATGGCAGGGACCAGGGAAACAAAGACAAAAGTGAAACAATCCCTGTCCTCAAGGCACAGGGACTAACTGGGGGAGACAGAATGTACATATGTGTGTATATGTAATATAAATTAAAGTCGGATATCATAAAAATAATACATATATGTGTATATGTATTGATCAGCTATGTATCTAACTAAAATGCATGATAATGAAGGAGTAAATCTTACCATTCATAGGCTTTTTTGTGTGATGTCAGATTGGTTTTGGGCAGCTAGGTGGCATGGTGGATAGAGTGTTGAGCTTGGAGTCAGGAAGTCTCATCTTCCTGAGTTTAAACCTGACTTTAGATACTTACTAGCTATGTGACCCCTGGGCGAGTCATTTAACCCTGTCTGCCTCAGTTTCCTCATCTGTAAAATGAACTAGAGCAGGAAATGGCAAACCACTGTAGTATCTTTGCTAAGGAAAGCCAAGTAGAAGTCATGAAGAGTTGGAGGTGACTGAAATGACTGAATAACAGCAGCACATTGGTTTGGCAAATGACTCAAGGTCTCTTTAGGACAATGTCCACTGGGGAGTGCCCTGAACCCTTGACAAACCAAATATCACTTGGATCGAATCAACCAACAAATGTTGGTCTGGGCTGCATCAAATGCCAATCTGAATGCCTCACCTAGAGATGAGGTGGTGGAGCCTTCATCAGCTAGTTTTGTTTTCTCCTTCAAAGCTCCATGAGCAAAGGGAAGTGGTCACTAGTACTCTAGAGGGCATCTTGACTGACTCAGAGGAGTCTCAGATTTTGGCAGTGGTATGACTAAATTCTTAAGGATTGCTCACCTACCTTGCATATTATATTGTGTCTCCATGGCCAGCGTTCAACATTGGCAGCCTCCTTGATGCTCCTCCATTGCCCCAATGTCAGCCAATAGTCTTCCGGTTTATATATGTAAATATGTAAACAATCTTCATATATATATATGAATATATATACACATATGCATACATTTATATATACATGGGTGTACATATACACACTTGGAGATATAAGCTTCTGAGTAACCTCAGAAGGTATTAAATTCCACCTTCTCATTTCATGTTGTTTAATCATTTCAATCGTGTCCAACTCTTTGTGACCCTATTTGGGGTCTCCTTGGCAAAGATACTGAAGTGATTTGCCATTTCCTTCTCCAGCTCATTTTTACAGATGAGGAAACTGAGGCAAACAGGGTAAGTGTCTTGACCAGGGACACAGAGACACTCAGTGTCTGAGGCCAGGTTTGAGCTAAGGAAGAGTCTTCCTGATTCTAGGACCAGCTCACTATCCATTGTGTCACCTAGCTGTTCTATTTAGTCTTTGATCAGAATGATAGAAATAGCTCAAAGCAAGTTAACATCAATGTACACAGCTCATGTGCACTCCCTAGTCTGCTCCATCCTCCTTTAGCCCCAAGATCAACCCCTCCCAGAGGCAGATGGGCTACTAGCCCAGAAGTGTAGTATTCCTAGTCATTCCCAGTGGGGAGCTGGCAAGGGTGTGTGCCCAGGGCTTTTCACTCATGACTAATGCCTCTGTGGTAGATCAGTGTTCACAATGCTGGCTGTTAGACTTTCCATTGATACAATGCAGGCAACTCAGAGCACCCTGTATATCTGTATCAAGGGTAGCACAGCTTGAGCAAGCAGGGTGCCATCAGGCGCTTGGTATGGGGTCTTCACTCCCTTGCTTCACATCAGTTTTATCCCCATATCTCTGTCCCTTTAGTCTTAGAACAAAGCCTCTACAGATATTTACTATTTTTTTTTCTGCATAGGAACATATTTGTTGTGAATTATCAAAGCCCCTTCAAGAGAAAATAGCACAAAGTTTGGGGCCATCAAATTGCTTCCACTTGATTGGCCCTAATTTTCCCCCAACCCAAACCTCTGAGAAGTTGGCACACCGACAGCATCTCGTGTAAGTATTCTCTGAATCTCTCAGCCCTCTGGCGAGCACATCCATTACAGACAATTGCTTCCAATCTCTAGCTTTCCCTAATAGTTTAATAAAACTGCCTTGCAAATGACGTAAGTTAGAGAATCACAGAATTTTAAATCTGGAAAGGAGCTTATAGATCAATTCCCTCCAGAACCTTGGAGGAAACTGAGGCTCAGAAAGGTTCAAGATCACTTGTTATATATCACATGGCTAGCTAAGATTAGAACTTAGGTCTTTTAAGTCCTGGTCTAGTGATACATCCACTACACTGCTCTAAATTTGGCCCATTTTATTTTAATTCAGAAACATTGTTGCAGAGCGTTGGGTTGGCAATGGAGAAGACGCAAAGTTCAGGAGAGAGAATCTTTGCCCTCATGGAGTTCATGGTCTAATAAAGGGATAAAACATACGAACAAATAACTATAATATGTATAACTATAAATTGATAAATTTATTAGATTAGATGCAAAACAAAATGCTATGTGGTGGTGGTGGGGATTTTTGCTATGCTGTGCCATGAGGGATTTTTTTAAATCAATAGGGAGGGTCAGAAATAGTTTTATGGAGAAGATGGCATAAGATTTTAGAGGGTCAACAGTTACTCAACAGACAAAGAGGGGGAGAGGGGATAGTCTATGCCTAAGGAACAGTATGAACAAAGATGTGGATTGGGGAAAGCATAGTACTCATTCAACAGGCAGAAAGTAGTTGAATTCAGCTTGTGTGTGTAAAGTGGCTAGGGAGGAGCAGCGTGAGACACATATGGAGAGGTAGGGTGACTCCATATTGTCTTCCAAGAAAAGTTTGAACAACTTTTCCTGGTTTTCAAGGTTCTTCACAATTTGGAAGGAAAGGCATTGATCAGGTGGCAGTTTAAAGTGATGTGGTCAAACAAATAGAAATGGGGGCCACTAATCCATACACAAGAATCCCTTATGTCTCATAAGAATTGAGTTAGTTTTAAAATGTAGTGTTATCTATGTTTTATTGTATTTTTACCTATTTTGTGAACTATTTCTCAATTACATTTTAATCTGGTTTGGGCCCCACTAGGCGGCATATTTGATATATCTAGTTTAATGAATGCATTGAAGGGGAAAAAGAATAGAAGCATTAAACCTATTACAATAGTCTGGGTAGGCAGTTATGAGGGTGGTTGAGAATAATTGAGAACAGAGAGGAGAGGACAGATATGACAGATAAAACAATGTGTAACTTAGTAATTGAGGGGTCTGGATGATAAGGATAATGATGTTTTTTGGAACATAGGAAACTGGATTGGTCAACTAATCATTCAGTCAAGAAGCATTTATTGAGGACCTACTATGTGCCAGGCATTGTGCTAAGTTCTGGGGCTACAAAGAAAATCAAAATGGTTCCTGCTGTCAGGGACTTTACATTCTAATGGGGAGGACACAACATGTACACAAATAGGGATGTATAAATTGTATATAGGGGATATATGGAGAAGGAACTGGAAGCTGGGAGAGAAGAGGCAGGAAAGACCTCCTGTAAAAGGTAATATTTGAGCTAAGTCTTAAAGTAAGTCAGAGTCTCTAAAAGGGGGAGGTGAGGAAGGAGAGCATTCTAAGGATGAGGGACTGCCAGTGGAAAGGTACGAAGATGGGAGATAGAATGATATGTGAGAACAGCCAGTCATCTTGTATGCATGTACCATAGAGAATGTGAAGGATGAGGATGCCAGCAGAATAGAAGAGATAAGAATGCTTGGGGTGTGGGATAAGGCCAATCTTGGTTGGGACTTGTTGGGTACTTTTCTACCACCTACCTGGGGTGAATAATAAGCCCTCTTTGGTAAATAACAGAGAAATCTGACATTGCTTATTTTCTTGCTACTGTCTCAGACCCAGACTCTCCTCTGGGGTTATAGAAAATATTTGGTAGGATAACAACCTATTTTAAATTGTTTTCAAGGTCAGACAGCAGAGTCATGTGAACACTGGGGATTTCTGGACTGTAGTCTCCACTTTTCCATTGCTTTGTTGTGTGATGCTGCCTGGGTCCTTTCTCCTGATTGTTGTTTGCTCTTAGAATGAACAGATCCACAGAATCTGAGTTGGAAAGGACTTAGAGGCCAAAGATTCCAACCTAAAGCTGACCCAAAATCTCTCTACAAGAGAGATTCTTAGCCTAGGGTCCGTAGAACCCAAAGGTGTCTATGGACAGATTTTAGGAGGTCTGTGAACTTGGATGGAAAAGAATATATCTTTGTTTTCATTGATCTCTAAGCATTTCCTTAAACCATTTAATAATATTATTCTGGTAAGAGGTCCATTGGTTTCGCTAGATTTCCAAAGGGATCCATGACACAAAAAAGGTTAAGAACCTCTACACTATTCAGAGCAAGTGGTAGAGACCATTCATCTTCTGCTTTAAGATCCTCAGTGAAAGAGGTGAAACCTACTGGTGCAGATAGGCCATTCTACTTTTTTATTAATTTTTAAAAAATCTGAACTTAAACACCAAAAAAAGAGAGTATTTAAATATATGTAGTGGAACACGCAAAAAAGAATCTGTATGAAACTGAATTTCATTCTATTTGATTTTCCACAAATTTTTTAATAAATACTCCATGATTCTTTCACAACTGTCCTGCTTGTCTGTGCTTCCTTCTGTTCTCCTCCTGTTCTCTTCTGTGCATTTACAAAAATATCTGAATAGCCTTCTTTCTTTTTTCCCCATCATCATTGCTACCCACCTCTACCTTCCATGACTCCCTCAGTTAATTGAAAGAAAAACCCTCGTAGCAACTAAACACAATCAAGAAAAAGCTTGTCCATAGTGCTGCCCTTCCCCCAAATGTCCATCTCTTTTTTTACCTTCCGGGAAGTGTTGGAAATTTTTTGGCTTACACTCAGCAGACTCCTCCCACAACTTCTACCCATCACTCTTAGTTTTGCCCTCTGAGACAACATAAAAAAGATTTAATCCCTTCTCCACTTACTAGCCTTTGAAAAACCTGAAGATCTTTAGCTCGTTGCCTCCAAGCCTTCTCTTCTACATGTTAGATGCTTCCAGTTCCTTAACTTGACTCCTTTTATGACATAGATTCTCATCTTTCTGGTAACCTTTCCTTCTGTTCAGGCAACCAGATAATGATTCATTCTGAGGAATTTTTATTATTTTGGATGATTTTTTTTTTTTAGCAAAATGCTACTTATTATAAACATTTTGGAGATTCATTTTGAAATGAAATTAGGGGACAGCTTCTGGGTAGATTGTACTTCTCTGAGACAGGTCATGAAGTGGCTGTTCCCTTCTAGCCTCCCCAGATGGCCTTAGTTCTTGGCTGCTAGTATGGATGGTCCCTGGTGCTTTGTGAAATTGTGTCTCTTCTTTTTTAATGAGCCTAATGATTAATTAATGAATCTTTGGTCTTTCTGAGTAAAACAAGTTTGGGAAGAGATAATTCTCCTGCCAGAATCCCTGGAACATTGAGGAGGCAGGGTGTGTGTGGGGGTGGTGTATGCCTGTAGTTCTTTAGGTTAGTTTTCTGATGTCTTAAAACAGCATGTACATGTGGTCATTCAATCAACCTCCTGGTTTCTTGAGGTTGGCCTCATTTAGGGCTGTTGCCGATTCCACATGATTTCCTGCTCAGAGCAGACCTCTGGGTCATGTCTTAGCCAACAAGTGATGGTAGCCAAGGAGACCAGGCAACCCACATACCCCTAGAGGGATCATGCCCTACAAAGAATGGCACATATCACTTCATCCTCAGCCTTATCCCTCTTAGGCGGTTTAGACAAAGATCCTGTGGAGGCAGGGGACTCCACAGATTGACTTGTGTAGAAGGTCTTGATAACCCAAGGGACACTTTCGTTGGATAGTTTGTTATTTAGATGGCAATTAATCAATCACCTAGCATTTATTAAGTACCTACTCTGTGCCTGGCATTGTGCTAAACATTGGGGATATAAGAAAGACAAAAAAAGACAGTTTCTGCTCTGAAGTAGCTTACAGACTAATGGAAATAAAGGAAATAAGCATTTGTTAAATGCCTACTATGTGCTACACACTGATAACTTTACAAATATTACCTCATTCAGTCCTCACAAAAACCTTGGGAGGTAGGTACATTATTTTCCCTGCTTAATAGGGGAAGCAACTGAGGCAAACACAAATAAGTGACTTGCCTGGAGTCATACAGCTAAATAAATGAAGTTAGATTTGAATTTAGGTCTTCATGATTCTGGGTCCCAGGTTATATCCATAATGAGGGAGAGATGGCATATAAAAAAACTATACACACAAAAACGCATAAAGGATAAAGTAGAAACAGTCCACAGAAGGAAGTCACCAGTGTTAAGGTGGATTGGGAAAGGCTTCTTGGAGAAGGTAGGATTTTAGCTGGGATTCAAAGGAAGTCAGGGAAGTTAGGAAGCAGAAAAGAGGAGAGAGAGAGTTCCAGGCAAGGGAGAAGATATAGCTGAAAAGGGAATTCCATAGAATCATGTATCTCACAGCTATCTGCCAGGTCCATCCCCCTTCCTTCAGGAAGGTACAGTTAAATTCTCTCTATTTTGCATCTCAGGCTAGGGAAATCTAGAGAAGTTATATAACTCACCAAGATCATACTGCTAATAAGAAGTAGAGAGGGATTGCTACTCTCGTCTACAGCTTCACACTTCAAAGTCCTTTCTTGAACCAAGTAGGATATAATCCTCTCTAGCGTGTCTTTAGGAACTCATTGAGTTCCTTTATTGACATCATACTTTTCCCAGAAATGAAGACCCACCTTTCAAATGCCAATATTTCCCCTAGTATCATTGTATGGCAGAGAGACATGGAACACAAGAATCTTAGAACTGAAAGTGATCATCAGATAAAGGACCAATGGAAAAGAACATAGTGGATGTGAGTGGGATGCAACATACAAGGAAGAAGGAACTTCCAAAAAGAACAGGACTAAAAGATGTCATCAGGGTCATCTAGGAAAAGGCATTAGGTTGATCACATGGAAAGTGTGAATGGTAATTGGTGGGCAGCCTGAGTTGATATCAGGAAAAAGTGGGGTAGATCTGCTGCACATTGAGCATATCCCTTGTGGCTAATTTAGGAAAGACTATGGAATAGAGTTGTATAGTATGTGTAGTCATGTTTGGGTTATGATCAGCATCCCTGGGACATTGGGAAGGGGACCATTCAAATCAATAAGGGCAGCTAGGTGCTGTGGATAAAGTGCCAGGCCTGGAGTCAGGAAGACATATCCTCATGAGTTCAAATCTGGCTTCAGACTCTTACTAACAGGGTGACCCTGGGTAAGTCACTTAACCCTGTTTGCCTCAGTTGCTTTACCTGTAAAATGAGCTGAATAAGGAAATGGCAAATCACTCTAGTATCTTTGCTAAGAAATCCCCAAATCAGGTCATGAAAAGACAGATACTACTGAAATGACTGAACACAAAATTTCAAATCGCTGAACTCACTGATACATTTGGGTTACTAAGTATTTGAATAAGATTATCAGGGTAGGAAAGACATATGAACTGGTGTGAGCGAAGTGAACAGAACCAGGAGAACATTGTACACAGTAGCAGCAACATTATGCATTGACTAACTTTGATAGACTTAGCCTTTCTCAGAAATGCAACAGTCTAAGACAACTCCAAAAGACTCATGATGGAAAGTGCTATCCACATCCGGATGAAGAGCTATGGAGTCTGAATGCAGGTCGAAGCATACTATTTGCTCTCTCTCTCTCTCTCTTTTTGCTGCTTCTTTCTCACGGTTCCTCCCATTGGTTCTAATTCTTTGCAACATGACTAATGTGAATATATGTTTATTATGAATGTGTATGTAAATCCTATATCAGGTTGCATGTCATCTTGGGGAGTGGGGAAGGAAGAGAGGGGGAGAAAATTTAGAACCCCAAATCTTAAGGAAGGGCATGTTGAAAACCAAAAACAAATCAATTAATTAATAAAAAACTATAATAAAAAAAGAATTTCAAGGTATCTCGGAATGAAGAAACCTAGGTTCTAGCTCTGTCTCTGATGTTTAATTTGCTTATAATTAAAGAAACTTTTGTGATGTTCCTATTGCATGCAACTGAATCTCTTACTAGGTTCTGGGGTTTAGAAAAGTCATTTGCCTGGCCCTCAGGAAGCACTTAATAGAGAAGGGGAAGGGAAAGGGCTTTTAATAAGCACCTACAATGTGCTAAGTACGTTATAAGCATTATTTCATTCAATCCTCATAATAACTCTGGGGGGTAGATTCTATTACAATTTTCATTAGATTGAGGTTAAATGACTTGCCCAGGATCACACAGCTAGTAAGTGTCTGGGGCAAGATTTTAACCCAATTTTTCCTGATTCCCTGTCCAGTGCTCTGTTCACTGTGCCACATAGCTGCTATTTGGCCAACTGACTGGCTTAATCTCTCTTGATTTCAGTTCTCTCATCCGTAAAATGGGTATAATATTGATACTATTTCATTGTTGTGAGCAAAATGTCCCATCAATTTTTAGATATTACAGACATCTAAGTTACTATTATTATTTTTAAAAAGTCATGCAAAATCCTGTCTTCCAACATTACCTCAGGATTTCAGTTTTTCCTTCTGACTTTTGCTTCTATTTCAATTCTTCCTCATTAGCCAATGCAGATCACAGAGGTCCTGGGCTTTGGGTTTATCTTTATGTTAAAAAAAGGAATCTGAATCTCCCCATTTCCTTCTCTGTCTTTAATTGGCATTAACCAGAATGCTGATAGAGCTGCATTTCCAAAGATTTCCTCTGATGCACTGACCTAACTTTTCAATGCCAAAGCTCTCATGATTCAGCCTGGGGAATCTAGAATCCAGGCAGATGGGAGGTGCTAATGTGTGGCAGAATGGGGTGAGGATGGAGGACTCCTGTTCCCAGTGCCCCTACTAGGTTGCAAATTGGATCCAAATCCAGATGTTCAAGGGTCAATGCTGTTTTTCTTCCTGTTAAGCTAATCCAACAATCTGAGGAGTGAACTGTCTCCCAGAACAGGTAGACTTTCAGGTGTGTGCACCTACATGCCCTCCCCTCAACTCTCCCCACCCCACATTGCCACCATTAGGTAGGCTTGCTCAGATAGACTTCTCTTACAACTTATTCTTGGTCGACAAGCTCAATTTTAAGCTGTGACTAAAGCTGTCTGCCCTAAGGTTCTCTTTCTATCATGCTGACCACATATATCACTGCTGGTCTCAGGTATCATGCAATGACTTTTTTTGGAGTCTTGCATCTATATTTGAAGTCAAAGAATGTGGATTCAAATTCTGTCACAATTTACAACCTGTGTGACTTGGGGAAAGTCCTTTAAATTCTTTGGATCTCTGTTTCTTCAGCTGTATAGTGACTGGTTTTGGACTTGGATTCTTCAGACTGTTCCACAGGCATAGACCTCCTAGGTGGTTCTGCACATGTCACTTAATCTTCCTGACCCTCTGTTTCTTCATCTGGGAAAGGGGGACAGTAACACCACCTGCCTCACAGGGTTCTTGTGAGGATCAAATGAAAGAATGTGTGTAA
This sequence comes from Bettongia penicillata ogilbyi, assembly GCA_023548195.1. Lineage (NCBI taxonomy): Eukaryota > Metazoa > Chordata > Mammalia > Diprotodontia > Potoroidae > Bettongia > Bettongia penicillata. The sequence continues at coordinate 4,439,052 of JAJHZJ010000070.1, forward strand.
AATATTATATAAAAGAAGCTATTGTGAGGAGGTCTTTGAGGTTCCTCCCAGCTCTAGAAATGTGGTCCTATGATCTCAAGACCAAAGCGTAGTCACACAGGAGGCTAGTGCTCCAGGCAGCGGATTGTCCATCCTTCCTTGTGACCTCCCTTGAAGCATTTTATGCCCGACAGTTCAGGGGGAAGAAAAAGAATTTAAATCAATCCATTTCACTTCTTACATGAAAATCTCTCTTCACTGTGGGGAACTGACAGAGACAGACAGACACAGAGAGAGGGAGAGAGGCAGAGAGACAGACAAAGAGAAAGACAGAGAGAGGGAAAGAGAAACAGAGAGAGTGTGACAAGTAGAGAGGGAGAGAGACAGAAGAGATGGGGAGAGAGAACAATAATGAGAGAGAGACAGAGAGAAAGACAGAGAGAGGGAAAGAGAAACAGAGAGAGAGACAGGTAGAGAGGGAGAGAGACAGAAGAGATGGGGGAGAGAGAGAACAATAATGAGAGAGGCAGAGAGAAAGACAGACAGAGAGAGGGAAAGAAAAACAGAGAGAGAGACAGGTAGAGAGGGAGAGAGACAGAAGAGATGGGGAGAGAGAACAATAATGAGAGAGAGAGAGGGAGAGGGAGAGACAAAATGAGAGAAAGAAAGACTGGTAAAAAGGGGGAGAGAGAGAGAGAGAGAGAGAGAGAGAGAGAGAGAGGGAGGGAGAGAGGGAGAGGGAGAGACAAAATGAGAGAAAGAAAGACTGGTAAAAAGGGGGAGAGAGAGAGAGAGAGACAGAGAGAGAGAGAGAGAGAGAGAGAGAGAGAGAGAGAGAGAGAGAGAGAGAGAGAGAGAGAGAGAGAGAGAGTAGAGAGGGAGAAAAACAGGAACAGAAATACAGAGGGACAAAAACAGAGAGACAGAGGGACAGACAGAGAATCTAAAGAAAAGCTGTTACTCTAGAGAAGATCCCCATTTACTAAGAGGAAACTCAGGGCACTCTGAAGCTCATAGACTTTGGACAAGACCCTTGTACCCAGGAGAGGGCACATTTCTCCTGCCATGTTGTCTCATCTTTGGCTATTCACAGTAAATAAATTGTTTCCTGGAGAAATGAATTTGTTTCTGGCTCCAGTGATGAGGGTAATTAATGCCTTCTCTTTGTAGTCCTGAAACCTCAATTGAAATCTTTTGCTGATTGCCTTGGTCAGAAAATACTGCAGCTTGGTGTAGTCTTGTTTTCTCCAGGAGAGTCATTCACAGTCACTTGGGCTTCCAAAGATGGTTATGACATAAGTAGGGGACAGATTGGGGGTCTTTGAGCAGAGGAGATAAACCTTTAGCTTGTTGCCCCTATGATGTTTGGGTTTTAGTTCATTCATCACTGTTACTATGTTTTTTGCTCAAGAATAAAAAAAAAGAGGGCATAAAAGATTTTTTTCCATCAAAATTTTGGAGTTTTCCTCATTCTCTTTGGTTTGTGACTTCTCATAGTTTAGCATATATAATAGGGTTAGGTCCACATTAATTTTACCATATAATAAGAAAATTTTGGAGGCACATGCCCATGTATGGTTCATCAAATCCCAAAACTTTTGAATTTGAGGAGGCTCTAGAAAGGACTTTTGCATTGTTTTGTAATTTGCTCATTTTGCAGATGAGGAAACTGAGGCCTAGGAGAGTAGTGACCTGCCTAAGGTCATAAAATTGGGCCTAAGCTAGAACCTGCATTTTTACTAGTTCCATAAGGAGACGCTTTTTCATCTCATAGCTATAGTTCCATCTGATTTAGTTCATAGGTTCAGTCCTATGTATTTATTGTAAGTGGGTATTTGTTGGGTAGCATTTATTTCCTCTTATCTTTTCATTTATGTGAAAGTCTCAATCCAACCTAAAACTTTGTAAACAAAAAGAAACTTTGCACTGCCCTCCCACACTGAAAACAAAGTGAGAACAAGGCATGGAATCATTTCTCTGATGGCACAGTCTTCTTCAGCAGCAAAGGACGAACACAACTATCCATGAGTAGACAAAGCTGCCTGAATGGGCATCCAACTAGCTGGGTAACTCAGCTCCTCCTCTCCTGTCTGTCTCCCCCTCCCCTTCCTTTTCCTCTTCAAAGAATGGTAAATTTGGATGACCAGAGGATGCCCAGTTAACTTGGGGTTTACTGGCTAGATTTCTTCCCTTCCCTTCGGATTTGGAAAAGTTCAGAGATCTCCTAGTTCAACAATCTTTATTTAACAGATATGGAAATTGAGTCCCAGTGAGGTTAACTGACTTTCTATGGGCCACACAGCTAGCACATGGCAGGACCTTGAATAAAATAAAAGTGATAGAAGACCTAAGTCTTCTGATTCTAAAGCCAATACTATTTCCCTCATACAACACTTTCTCAATCTATCTTCATGTTATCTGCTCCCCCTGACATTTGTGACTTCTTTTTTTCCTACATAAGGGCTTACCTTGCCTTTGACTGTCATTTATCCAACTGGTTCAGTTGAAGGTCTCTTCCTTCCTCAGGTTGAAGAATATAGAACTGCATATAAAAGGTAAATCTTATCTTGTTGTTGACATGCGTTTGACACATTTAACACTCCACATTTACATTTTCACATATGTTCTCAAAACTAACAGGCATGTTTTGGGTAAAGAGATATGTTCTTGTAAGATTTAAGGAGCTTCTGTTGTATGGAATTTCCCATCTATCCTAGGTTTCCTTGTGTACATTCTCCTTGTTCTGAGGCTTGTCCCTAAGTGTGGTGGGAGAGCTAGATAGTCAGGATAGTTTCATTGTCTGGGAGGAAAATGGAAAGACATTAAGCCAGATAAGGTGATGTTGGGGATCCCAGTGAATTATTATAGCATCCTGTGTTCTAGAATCAACTATTCACCAATTATTCACTTAGTTAGTTCCCTTACTTAATTAGCACTGGGCTAAGTCGCTGTGTGTTCCTTGTCATATGGAAACCCATTGTTCAACTATCTTCTTATTCCTGACTCAAAAATTCATAACAAAGTTCAATAATATCCAGAGTTTGGTTGGAGCAGTGCAGTTGGCTGTCCCCTTCCTGACCCCCAGAACTGACAGAGGTAGGGAGGAATGACACTAGGCTATTCTATGACTCCTGGTAAGAGGTGAGTCCCATCAGAGCCTCTGGTCTCTCCGATTCTGTGGTCAAGTCCATCATACAATAATTAAGGTGAATCACACAGAGTAGAATCGAATCTGTACTGCGGTTCTGCTTCACTAAATGTAATCCATCTGAACAGAGTTAACGATGCTGGCCTGGTGTGCAGTAGGAGTGTTGATGCCTCTTGGTGGACATCAGCTTGGTCATGATCTACCTTGTCTCCGTTTCCCGACTTACAGCTGAGACATAAGCACTGGACTTGAAGCCAGGAGAGACCTGGGTTCAGATTCTACCTCTGACATTAGTTTTGTGTCCATGGGTAACTTACCTGACCTCTTAAAGCCTAAGTGTCCTCATTTGCAAAATGGGGATAATGATGCCTGGAATACCTATCTTAGAAGATTGTTGCGGGGATCGTTGAGCTATTATACTTCACAGTCTTTGCTAACCCTAAAGTGCTATATCAGAGAGAGTTATTAACTATTACTATTATTTTCCACAGAAGTTAATAAAAATTGAAATAATGGCTGATGCATGACAATGTTTAATTAATATCCATAACCTGTTTAGAGACTGGGATAAAAACTGCTATATAAGTGAAAAGCATTTATTTTCAATTAATTCTGAGCCCGGCACACATCATTTCTCTAAGCCTGTCAGATGTCCTAGCTTCCTCATGAACCTGCTGATTCAGGCATTCTTGGCAAGCCAAACAAGAGGGAACACATGAAGACATAAATACATTTCCCATCAACTAAATGAATAGGTTTTTAAGCAAAGAGGTTATCTTTCTTAACCCAATGAAGACTGCACAAGATGCAATCGCCTTCCTGCTCAGTGTACCAGGCCCATTGTATGATTTTGTGTGTGTGTGTGTGTGTGTTTGTGTGTGTTTGAGGGGAATCTTGATCAATAATTCATCCAGAGATGCTTTCTTCTCCTTGGTACTCTCCTTTTGTATCTTTTTAAGAATACTCCAGTCACCTTGGTATGTATATTTAATTGGTTCCAAGACATGACTTGCTCACCTTGAAATCAAGTGGCTTGAAGGACTGAAGGTCAACCCCAGTGGGCTGAGTTGGCCTTTTGCACTTCCTAGGTTTGCCCAAATGAATAGACAGATGCTACTGCTATTCATTGGGGGGTGGGGATGGAGAAGGTGATGCTGTGACCTGACCAGGCAACAGAAAAGAAATCAATCCAAGATTCTCTTTCCAAACAGAAAAAGGTTAGGTAACCAAGCAAAAGGCCTTTTAAAAAACAGGCACTTAAAGCAAGTGCATACTTTCTTCCACTCCAACCTCTTGTCTCCATCTCCCAAGTTTATGAAGAAAGCTCTCTGTGTGTTTTTCCAAGAGTGTTTTGAAATGAAAAGAGAAGACAGCTAAAAATTCAAGCTCATCATAAATGTTTTTACAGCTCTCCTAGTTACCTTAGGATTTTGGGGGTGGCATGTTTATATTCTGAGTAAAATTTTAGTATTATAATACACAGACACAAACGGGGAATGGCAGCCAGCTGGAAATTAGCTGGTAATGTTGGAAAGCAGATGTTGGAGAGAGGTGCAATTGACACATCCATTCAAATTCTCACCTATCTGCAAAATATTTTGTGGTGCCACCTCCACTTATTTCAAGCACCTCCTCCTCCTGTTCCCTAACTTGGGAGGCTGAGCAACTGTCACTGTGTCTGATGAGCTTTACCTGCTGTGATCATCATCAGACTGACACACTCTCTGCCTTTTCCTTCCTCTTTCCTCCTTCAGTGACCCATGAGCACCAAATACAAAGGGAAAGGATGTGAGGAAGGCCCATCTGGGAGGCTTCCATGCTTTATGAATGGATTCCATTAAGGCCTTAGTTCTTTTGGATAGAAAGTTGAGGAGATTATAGATTTAGAACTGGAAGGGTCAACCCCTTAATTTTACAAATGAGGAAACTGGAAGATAAGAACAAAGAAGGGGAGAACCAAGGAGGATGGGAATGTATACAGCAGCAATTGTTCCTTGTTTTTCAGTCATGCCCAACTCTTCATGATCCCCGTTGGGGTTTTCTCTACAAAGATACTGAAGTGGTTTGCCATGTCTTTCTCCAGATCATTTTGCAAATGAAGAAACTGAGGCAAACAGGATTAAGTGACTCGTCCGGGCTAGTATCTGAGGTCAGATTTGAACTCAAGAAGATGAGTCTTCCTGACTCCAGGCCTGGCACTCTATGCACTATGACATGACCTAGCTGCCCATATGGAGAGTCCAAAAACTATTGATAGACCATTAACACTAGAAGGGACTTTAGAAGATAATTTAGAAACAAAAGCTTAGAAAAATATAACGATATAGAATTGTAGATTTAGAAATGAAGGCAACCTTATAGGTTATCTAGTCCAGAGGTATCAAACTTGCAGAGTTAGATTAAAATGCAGTTGGGTAATGTTTAGTAAAATAAACAAAAATACAATACAACATACCTAATGCTAATTTGTGTTTTTCTAAGTCAGGATTTAGTCCACAGGGGTCTATTTCTATTTGAGTTTAATACTACTGATCTAGTTCAACTTGATCCCTTTACATATAGGGAAACTGAGTCCCAGAGGTTAAGTGATTTACTCCAGGTCACATAGATCATAAATAAAAGGCCCAGAATTTGAACTCAGGTCTCATGTCAGCTAAACTGCTTTTCTAAATAACTACTTTTAAAATCATTGGGAAATTGAATGAATTTGTAGGGAAGTAATCAATCAAGACTTTATTGATCCTATGCTATATGTCTGACATTGTGCCAGATGCTTTTATACAAGAGCAGGGCAAGACAAGGTCACCTGTTTTTAGGAAGGTTTATGCTTTGACTGGGGAAACATGTTGGAACCTGGGACATAGCTACCCAAAGTGATTACAGAAGGGCTCAGAAGGTACAAAGCATAGAAATGCCATTGACATGGTGACATAGAGTTATCGTCACCCAGCTTTTCTGTTTTCTCTGTGACAAACAACTCAGGCAGCTAGTGGCACTGTCTGGTACGTAATACTTTCTCAGGGATGAACACAAAATACAGGGAAACATAAATACCAACACCAGGGAAGCCATCCAGAAATACCAGATCCCAAGAGTTTCATTGTTCAACTACAAAGAAGTCCTACCTGCCTCACTTCCCTTCTATCTAACATACACACACAGCTCAGGAACCGTAGTATGAATGACTAGGTAAAGCACCAGCCCAGATCATTCCTGGTTTTCAACCTGTTTTCATCTTTGACAATGTCTCCCACTTCTGGCTGTTTCTAATTTATTGATCGGTTTGTGTATTTCCTGGTATTGAATTGTGCTGAACTCTAGACCAACATTTGTGTAAAAATTCCTCCATTACTTTTCAGTGTTTGCTTTCAGAGCTGGGGATCAATCAGTGCTATGGACTGTTCCCAGCCTGCACTTCTGCCCAGGGAGTGTCCATGGGGGTAAAGTATTGTCGTTTGGCTTTCATTGTCAAAGGGGACCAGCGACATCGTGAGCTTGACCTGCACACGAATTGAATTTGAGTGAGGCAGAAAGTGGACTGAGAAAATGTATCTGGTATGATGGGTATTGAATGAATGAATAAATATATTAGTTAATTAAAAGGCATTAATTAAGTGCTTACTATCTACCAGGCGCTGCACTAGATACTATTTGCCTGATTTTCAAAACACCATATAAGGAGTGAGATATAAGAGTTGGAATAAATTCTTGGTTTGAGTCTTCACACCATTTATTAGCTGAGTGACCATGGGAATGTCACTTAAATTTTTTGAACCTCAGTTTCCTTATTATGAGGATAATAATACTCATACAATCTATCTTTTGGGGTTGTTGTAGGAAGGCACTTGGTAAAGCATTACAGTGGTTAATCCATGCTGAATAGAAATTCCTCCTAACAATACCCTTTTGACCTGTATTGAACAGGACAAGGCCCTCATGAGACAGAGAGGTCAGACAGAATACCCAGTCCACCAGCTAGGCAACTCCCCAAGGCAACTGTCCTGTGAGTGAATCAGAGGCGAGTCTCTAGTACCTTACGTGGGTTTGAAAATACTCAGTTACCAGCTGATGACTCCTCTTCTCCTCAATTAGGACACCAGACTACCAAAGCTGTGGGACACATGATTACCTGGAGTGCTCTGACCTTCTCTCTGGCCAACAGAGACCTTGGAAGGTCTGTTCTCATTTTCTTAGTGTCTATCTATTCTCAGAACAGTCAATCTCAACCCCAGCAGGGTGCCCATTTCCATCAGAGAGATGACTCCTTTAATAAATCCGGCTCATTTGTGCAGGAGTGGTGCAGCCATTGATTAGAAGGTTGATTGGAGTGCCGACTTTCCTTAGGAAGAAAATTAGGAAAACAGATTAAAGGCAAATGATAGGCAGTTTTGTCTTCTGGGGATGAGTACAGGATTTTTCCCTCTCCCTGCACCTACCCTAACTCTCCCTGTACCTACCCTAACTCTCCCTGTATGTTAGATATTTCCTTGGAAAGCCTGAGGTACCTCAGAGAGTGAATTAACTCCTTCAGGCCACAAGGGTACTCTTTCAATTGGGTGCCACATGTGGATCATAGACTTTGGAGACAGAATGAACTTCAGATATTATTTAGCCTAGCCCTCTCTTGTTAAGAATGAGGAAGTTAAGGTCCAGAGAAATGGAGTGAGCAGGTCCAAGCATCTAACACAGTACCTGGCACAGAGTAGGGGCTGAACAAAACTCTTGCTAATTAATCAATTGGGGCCGCACATCCAGTAAATGGCAGAAATGGACCTCAAACTGGGATCTTCAGACTCCTGGCACTGGGATTTTTCTGTTAGTCAAGAGAAATCACTTAAACAAGATCAGAGACTGCCCGCCCTCTATCATCTCTCCCTGCAATCAGGAGTTTGACAAGGTGGAATTTAAAAACTCCTGCAGGCTGCTGAAATCACTCTCTTCGGCTCTACAGCCTTAGGAGAATGAGCAGAGAATTAGCCCTCTTGGGCCTGCACAGGTAGATGAGTGGTGGTTTGCAAATGTCCTGTTAAAGCTTTTGCTTAGAACGCTTATGTGAAATGTCTGTAACCCAGGTGTCAAGTAGAATGCTTTTAGAGGACAGATTGGGTTAAGTTGTGGGGAATTTCTCTCTCATCCAAATGGCTCTTTTTTACCCTTAACCTGGAAGCTATCTTTGGGAACATCTGAATTTGACTTCTTTCTTCATCTCTCCTAGGGGTGCTCAGAGCCACTCTATAAGCAAAAAGCACTTAGCAAACATTTGAGCGTTGAGCACTTTTATTGCAAAGCTGATATAAGACAGATGTGAAACTTGCATCTTGGTGTCAATTAGCAAGGAAGGGGTGCAGGTGAAATGCCTCTCTTCCCAGTGGATCAGTCCCTGTTGACACAGAAGCAAACTCTCAGAATCAGTGGAAGTTCCAAGATCATATGTGGAAATGGGAACTCCAGTGAAGACAGTGTCCACTATCCCTTCTGCTTGCTTCTCTTGGGAGTTCTGCTCACCCATCTGCTCTGGAATTTACACATTCAGTTGACCATCTCAGGTCCCGGTCTTGCAATATTTGCATGTTGTTACTCACACTCACACTTGTCCAACAACCTGTTAGTCTTGCCGTGCTGGTTGCCCATTCCTAATAGGTACCCTGACCCCTGAACGCCTCTTCCATACTATTCAATGACCACGTGCTCTAAAATAAGCATATTTCTTCCTATATTTCAGGGTGCAGAATTAATATGCAAATATAAACTCCAAGTGTGTAAAAAATCCATGTGCATTACCACACAGCTATGCCATGTATTCATTTCAATAAACATTTATTAAATATCTGCCACAAACAAGGCACTGTGCAAGAACATAGAGACACAAAACAAAAAACAAAACGTTCTATACTCTCAGAGTTTATTTTCCATTGCAGGATATATAATTAAATAAGGAAGTGTGATAGGAACAGGGCTGGACTACAGTGAAAGAAGCCAAGTTCATTGCTTTGCTTTGCCTCTTAAAACTTGTATGACCTGGGGTAACAATAATTATAACCTTTACTTTAAGGTTTGCAAAGTACTCTTTATACATATTCCCTCATTTTAGTCTCACATCAACCCTAGGAGGTATGTGTTATTATCACTCTCACTTTTTTTTTTAAAGGAAACTGAGCCAGAGAGATGTTAAGTGACTTGCCTAGGGTCACACTAGTAGTGTCTGAGGCTGGATTTGAACTCAGGTTCTTCTGACTGACTCCAGGGCCAGCGGTCTGGGCACTATGATGCAGCTAGCTGTGGTCACTTCTCTCTAATGGATCTCATTTGCAAAATGACAGAACTGGTCTAGACCAGAAGTGGCAAAGATGAGTACTAGATTAAAGCGTAATTGGGAAATATTGAACAAAATTAAAAACACACACGCACAAAACAACATAGATAACATTATACTTTCAGGGCAGCTAGGTGGTTCAGTGGATAGAATGCCGGGCCTGGAGTCAGGAAGACCTGAGTTCAAAACCAGCCTCAGCCATTTTCTAGTTAGCTGTGTGACTCTAGGTAAGTCACTTACCTAATCCTATTTGCCTCATCTGTACAATGAGTTGGAGAAGGAAATGGCAAATTGCTCCAGTATCTTTGCCAAGAGAACCCCAAATGGGATCATGAATGACTGAAAACAACTGGAAGTGTTTTATTTCAAAACTAAGTCAACATACAACCAGCAGTGGTTTTATGTATGGATTAGAGGCTCCTGTTTCTATCTGAATTTGATACTACTGGTGTAGATGACCTTTGGGGTTCTTTTCCAAGTCTGCATCTAAGGATCTATGATCCTAAGTTTAAAACAAGGTGATTTGATTAGGGGAGAGAGCATTAGTTACTGGGGAGTGGTGGTGGTGGTGGTGATGGTGGGGTTGGGGAAGAAGGTGCCGCCTGAACTGAATTGTCAAAGAAGACAATGATTGTGGAGGCAGCAATGAGGAGGGAACATGTAACAAGTTTGGGAGGCAGCTTGTAGGAGTGTCTGGGGTAGATTTTGGAACAGATATTTTGGGGAATGGCTAATTGTCCAGTTTGGTTGCAACATAAAGTTTGTGAAGAGGAGTTTGAAATTGCACTGGAAAATGGTTCAGAACCAGGGGAATGCTCTCATCAGCTCTGGAGAGCTGATCCTTAAATTTTCAGTGTGAACATTTAAACCTCAGAAATCAGAAAATACTACAAGTCAGGGCTTGATTTATTGCTTTGTGGATTAACTAGACTTAGAAAAGTGACGGAGAAAATGTTAATAATGCAAAAAACTTAAGAAACTTAAGTGTTTTGTACACACACTTCCCCTTACCCCCGCCCCTATCCAGCGCTGGTTATTCAGCATTTACTATCACACCCCTGTTTGCAACCAAATTATGGAGGACATTGGGGTGTTACATATTATTCTAGAGGCAATAGGAAGAAGACTTGAAACTTTATATTACTAATAGCTCATATTTATGCTGGATTTTGAGGGTGCCAACGGACTTGGATGAGGAAAAAAATGACCTGTGTTTTTACTTATCTTTGGTTTCCTTTTTAATTCTGCAGGTTTTATTTTATTGCCTAACTGGCAATTGGGTCCCCAGTGGAGCAGCTACCACTCCTCACAGGATTGTTTGTCCTACATTCTCAAAGGGCACCATGACATCATGGAGGTGATACCATGACTTGCAAGTGAATTTAAGCGAGGCAGGGCTGGGCAAAGTGACCAGCCTCACTTTCTCCTCCGGAGTCATCTGAGTCTAGTGGCCAGATACACATCAGGACAACTTTATGTATTTAGAAAAAACATTCTGACAAGGAATCCAAAGGTTTCCTCAGGCTGCCAGAGGGGTTCAAGACACAAAAGAGGCTAAGAACTTCTCTTAGCTGTTCATTGATTTGGAACTGGAAAGGACCCAAGAGGCCATTTAATTTAACCTTCTCATTTACAAATGAGGAAATCAAGTTCGGAGAAATCAAGAGCCTTAACATAACATAGGTGATAGAAGTGGTGTTTGAACCCGTATCCTTTGAATCTAAACCCATCTTCTCTTCCCCCACACTGCATCAGCCCGCCTCTCTTCTCTCTGGCTGAATGTCTCATCACTTAGCCTTGTCCTAGGGAGAGAACCTAAGTTGTATTTTTTGTTATTGCTTAGTTATTTCAGTTGTGTCCAGCTCTTCATGATTAGGGTTTTCATGGCAGACTGGAGTGGCTTGCCTTCTCCAGCTCATTTTACATATGAGGAAACTGAGGCAAGCAGGGTTAAGTGACTGGCCCAGGATCCCACAGCTAGTAAGATTCATGAAGATAAGTCTTTGATTCCAGGTTCAGCCCTCTATCCACTGTGTCACCTCATTGCCCTTAAGCTTTATTTACCTTTCTCTCTTTTCTGAGGATAATATATAGTTTTTCTTTCAGGTTTTTAAAGGATTTTACTATTAAACCCTACAGGGAAAATGATTAGGAGTTTATAACAAAAAGGAGAAAGGTTTTATTTTTACTGAAGTCCTGAAAATTAATTTGGTTCTCCTTATAAACAATAGGAAATTATGCATTAATTAATCCTATTTTTTTGGTTTCCTTTCTCTTTCCTGATTAAACTGCTTGTTCTAGTCTTACCATAGAGTTCTCTCTCCCTCCCTCCCTCCCTCTCCCCTTCCCTCTCTGCTTCTCTGTCTCTATATGTCTCTTTGTGTCTCTATCTCTCTGTCTCCCTCTGTCTCTGTCTTTGTCTTTGTCTCTCTGTATCTCTGTCTCTGTCTGTCTGTCTGTCCCTGTCTGTCTCTGTCTGTCTCTGTCTGTCTCTTTCTCCGCCCCCTCTCTCAGGTAGATCATGCTTGTCAAGATTCCTAGGAACCCAAGACCTCATGGAATGCTTCCCAACCTTAGCTGTAGCAGGTAGGAGAGAGGCAATGTACTGTAATGTCGAAAGCAATGCCCCTGGAGGCAGAGTATTCAGGTTCGGCTCTTGACTCTGCTTCTTACAATCTGGGGGTCAATGGGCAAATCACTTGATATCTCCATGCCTCATCGAGCTCATCTGTAATGTGACAGGGTTGCCCTGTGGTCTGGTTGCTCTCCAAGTCTCTTTCCTGTATCCTAATTATTTTCCTGGGCTTCAGGCCTGCTAGGAGCTCAAAATAATTTTTTATTATCCTTGCCTTTAATAAGAACAACATAATAAGCTTACAAAATTCATTTACATAATTTTTATGTATGTTACTGGATATTCTCAACTATCCTGAAAGATAAGTGCTATAAGTATTCCCATTTTACAAGATGAGGAAACTGAGGTTGGGAGAGGTTAAGTGAATTATCCAAGGTGACACTGGTTAATCATGTGTGAGGGAGGATTTAAAATTGTATTCCTGCCTCCACATTCAGCATTCTCAACCCTGGTCCACAAAGCTTTGATGGTCTCAAGTTTGTTGAAACTCTATCCTCATTCCTTGACTTCCTACTATGGAAGAAACCATTCCTCATCTGTCCTCAGGAGAATCTTTTTCTGGGCTTCAAGAAGGAGTGTTATGAATCTTAAATGAGATAATGGAAGCAAAATACTTTGTGAACCTTAAAACACTATATTAATTCTGATTTAAAATATAGGTTATTATTATCAGCAGCAAATTCCTATATAAAACATAAATTGTTATTGTTACTATCAGAACTACATAAAATATAAATTATCCTTGTTAAGAATTATAGAAATTCCTATATAAAATAGAAAATTATTTTTGTTATTATTAGCGCTATATAAATTTCTATATAAAATATGAATTATTATTGATGTTATCAGCATCATACAAATTCCTATATAAATTATTATGGTTATCAGTACTATAGAAATATAAATTATTATAGTTATGTTCAGCCTATATAAAAATGATGATATAAATTCCTATGTAAAATATAAATTGTTATTATTAGCCTCTCCTATGGCAATGATTTCATTCCAAGGGCATTCTACTGAACTGTTAAGCTCAAGCAATGTTTATAGAATAAAAGAGAGATATTAGACTTAGCTCTTCTCAGCAATGCAATGATCAAAGACAGTTCCAAAAGAATAATGATGGAAATGCGAGCTGCATCCAGAGAAAGAACTATGGAATCTGAATGCAGATCGAAGCATACTATTTTCACTTTTTTATTTTTTTCTTTCTTATGGCTTTTCCTTTTTGTTCTGATTTTTCTTTCATGACATGACTAATGTGGAAATACGTTTAACATGACTGTACATGTATAAACTATATCAGATTGTTTGACTTCTAAGGGAGGGTTGGGGGGGAGAGAGGGAGAAAAATGTGGAACTCAAAATCTTATAAAATGAATGTTGAAAACTATCTTTGCATGTAATTGGAAAAAATAAAATATTAAGTAGGGAAAAAATAAATGAAAAGCAGGACAATGCAAAAAAGAAAAACACCATTGAAAGACTTACACGAAATGATGCAAAGTGACATGAGCAGAACCAGGAGGACATTGTACACAACAACAGCAACATTGTATGATGAAGAACTGATAATGACTTAACTGTTCTCAGTAATACAAGGATGCAAGACAATCCTGAAGGATCAATGACTAACCATGCTATCCACTTCCAGAGAAAGAACTGATATTGTCTGAATACAGACTGAAGTATACTAAAATAAAAATACACAAATACAAATATATAATATATACTAATACATAATATTATTTATACATAATATACAAATACATTAAACAAAATACATACATAAAAATAGAGAGATTTGGTAATAGATGTTTCACAAACATGCTCTCCAGAAAAAAAAAAATCTATGTGCACACCTTTAAAGTTTAATCTGCCTTATTAACTTTTTCTTAAGTCTAGGCAATTAAGCCCTGATTTGCAGCACTCACTGGTTTCTGAGGTGTAATGCTCACACGGAAATTTAATAATTGGCAGAGCTGCTTTCAAGGTGCCCTTGGTTTTGAGGCACTTGTCCTAACCCACCAGATCACTTTCAGGCTCCTGGAGATTTCAGCGGTTCCATTTCTTACATCTTCTCTGTCTTCCTTTCACACATCTGAACTCTTTATCTGGCTTGGTTTGAATGATGCAAATTTACTGGTGGGAAACGATCCCTTAAGATGAAATTTTATCTTTTGCACCTATCACCCTAAACTGACACTTCCTTACCCCCTTTCTTGGAAGAAAGTTTTCCAGTGGGTCTACATTTATTAAGCAATCGTGATAAACAAGGAACACTAGGGAGATTCAAAAGGAAGGGAAAATGAAAGCCCTCCTTTCTACCTTCAGGGAGTTCTTAAGTTAATGGAGCATTATGGTATGATGAACCTGCCCTGCCCTGATGAGTTAGGGAAATTATTACTGTTTTACTGTATATTCAAGGTATTTTTCTAGTAAATCTCTCCCTTGGGGAGGGGATAAGAGCTATGACTCATCTGTCTAAGAACAGAGGAGGGGGTAGAGCCAATCACTGGGTTGAGGAAAAAGTTCCATTTATTCACTAGCCTTAGAGTATGCCTGTTATCTTAGTCAATGAGCTGGTAGTTAGCAAGGTCCCTGGCAGATGATCCACAGGTGATTCATCTCAAGATGAAGGTTTGAACCATTTAAATCCCAAAGTAAGTCTGGTGGGATACGTGTTGGGGCAAGGGGAAGGGATATTAGGCCTAGAAAAGGGGATCCTAGGAGCAATTTGTTATCTGTAGGATAAAATATAGACTCCTCTGCCTGGGATTTAAAACTCTTCATAACCTAGAGCCCAATTACCAGGCTTATTTTATAGTATTCCCTTTTAACACATAGTAGGTGTCTTAATGTTTTATATTCATCCACTCTATTTATGTTCCAGATGATTTGATGTTACCAGCTTTCCCCTACACCTAACATTCCATTGTCTTTCTCCACGTCATTGCAAAGGTCTGGAATGCACTCTGCTTTTTAGAGTTCAACTCCTACAGAAAGCCTTTCCCAATCTCCCTAATGCTTATGTTCTCTGACCATCATCTGACACCAAAACTGTCTCACTTTCCCTGGATATTCCACTTACTGAAATGCTGGTTATGGTGGTTTTGTGCTACACTACTTGAGCAGGTAAAGACAGGAACCACCAAAGATGCATAGTATGTTGGAGCTGAAAGCAGATTGGGGGTCATTTAATTCAACCCTGTTTCTAAGGAGGAAACTGAGATTTAGAAAAAGAAAGTGGGGATTCGGAGCTCAGGTGGGACTGGAAGGTCCACGGGAAGGATCTGTTCCACGGGAGTGAGCCCACAGCGCACAGCGCAGCGTGGCCAGCGCAGTGGAGCAGAAGAGATCCGAGAAACCTGAGTGGCAGGCAGAACCAGAGGAGTGGCACCCGGGGTGGGAGACAAGCCGAACCGAGTCAGTGAGAGCCGCGGAGTGCCAGATATCAGCGCAGCAGCTACTGAGACCTTCAGCCCGAAGATCAAACTTCGTTAAGTCACTTACTTGAACTTCCGGGAGCCAGGATGGCGGAGTGATCAGCTAATGCTCTCTCCTTCCCCCTTGATGACCGTGAAAGAACCATAAAATATATCCCCAGAAAAATCCCAGATCAGTAGAAATAGAAGAAGGAGACCAATAGTCTCATAACACCTGAGACTAGGAAAATAGCTAAGGGGGATTTCTCATACGGTGGCAGAGGCAAACCTGAAAGACAGAGGACCCAGGGCAGAGAAAACTCACACTAGGACCCAGGCAAGCCTCACCACCAGGAGAGGAGACCCAGGAGGGTTGGGAACACGCATTAGCATCTAGGCATGCCTCAGCACTCCAGGGGAATTAGAAAAAGAAAGTGATTTGGCCAAGAAGCTAATTGAGCTGTTTGGTGCAGGGTTAGAGTGCTGAGCCTGGAGTCAAGAAGACCAATATGAGGACTGACAAAGGATTGACAAGAGGGAGGTGGTGGTGCCATGTCAGTGCTCCACTGAGCCCTTGCCAGTCATGGTGCTGTCCATGTGCTCATTGGGATGGACTAGACAAAGAAGAATCACAGACTCTTAGGACTTCAAGATTGCTATATGTCAAGGGAAAGAAAAGGGGTAGATGAGTGTTTCAGGCTTTGGATACATTACAAAAATGCCATGAAGCTTACCTTCAATCAGTCAACCAGTCAAGCATTTTTAAGGGCCTATTATGTTCTCAGCACGCTGGATATGTCAGTTTTGGAGCTGAAATAATCTTGGAACTCATCTTGTCCAGTCTCCTTGTTGTTCAGATGAGGAAACAGAGGCCTAGAAGTTTAAATGTTTTGTCTTAAATAGTGTGGGTCAGGGATCTAGAAAACAAATCCAGGTAATTCAATGGCAGAGATCCAAAATTCAAGCCTAGGTCCCTTGAGTATAAATCTAGTAGCCTTTTCTTTCTTTCTTTTTTAAAATTTATTTATTTAACTTTTCACATTCATTTTCACAAAATTTTGGGTTCCAAATTTTCTCCCCTTTTCTCCCTTCCCCCCACCCCAATACACCGAGCAATCTAATTTTCCCTATCTCCAATCTGCCCTCTCTTCTATCATCCCTCCCTTCTCTTGTCCCCATCTTCTCCTTTGTCCTGTCGGGCCAGATGACTTTCTATTCCTCATTAACTGTATGTCTTATTTCCTAGTAGCAACAACAATACTAAACAGTTGTTCCTAAAACTTGAGTTCCAAATTCTCCCCATCCCTCCCTCCCCACCCATTCCCTTTGGGAAGGCAGGCAATTCAATATAGGCCCTATCTGTGTAGTTTTGCAAATGACTTCCATAATAGTCGTGTTGTGTAAGACTAACTGAATTACCCTCCATCCTATCCTGCCCCTCGTTGTTTCTATTCTGTCTTTTGATCCTGTCCCTCCCAGAGTGTTGACTTCAAATTGCTCCCTCCTCCCATTGCCCTCCCTTCCATCATACCCCCCCTTGCTTATCTCCTTCTCCCCCACTTTCCTGTACTGTAAGATAGGTTTTCATACCAAAATGAGTGTGCATTTTATTCCTTCCTTTAGTCGAATGTGATGAGGGTAAACTTCTTGTTTTTTTTCTCAGCTGTCTTTTTCCCTCCACTAAAAAGCCTCCTGCTTGCCTCTTAAATGACATATAATTACCCCATTCCATTTCACCCTCTTTCCTCCCCCTACCTTTCTCTCTTACCATTTACCTTAATTTCTTTTAAGATATGGTCCCATCCTATTCAATTCACTCTGTGCTCTCTGTCTCTGTATGTGCGTGCATGTGTGTATGTATGTGCACGTGTGTACATGTGTGTGTGTGTGTGTGTGTGTATGTGTGTGTGATCCCACCAACTACCCAGATACTGAAAAGTTTTAAGAGTTAAAAATATTGTCTTTCCATGTAGGAATGTAAATAGTTCACTTTTGGTAAGTCCCTTATGACTTCTCTTTGCTGTTTACTTTTTCATGCTTCTCATTCTTGTGTTTGAAAGTCAAATTTTCTTTTCAGCTCTGGTCTTTTCATCAAGAATGCTTGAAAGTCCTCTGTTTCATTGAAAGACCATATTTTCCCCTGAAGTATTATACTCAGTTTTGCTGGGTAGGTGATTCTTGGTTTGAGTCCTAGTTCCTTTGACTTCTGGAATATCCTATTCCACGCCCTTCGATCCCTTAATGTAGAAGCTGCTAGATCTTGAGTTATCCTGATTTTATTTCCACAATACTGGAATTGTTTCTTTCTAGCTGCTTGCAAGATTTTCTCCTTGAGCTGGAAGTTCTGGAATTTGGCCACAATGTTCCTAGGAGTTTCTCTTTTTGGATCTCTTTCAGACAGTGAATGATGGATTCTTTCAATACTTATTTTGCCCTGTGGTTGTAGAATGTCAGGGCAGTTTTCCTTGATAATTTCATGGAAGATGATGTCTAGGCTCTTTTTTTGATCATGACTTTCAGGTAGTCCCATAATTTTTAAATTGTCTCTCCTGGATCTATTTTCCATGTCAGTTGTTTTTCCCATGAGATATTTCACATTCTCTTCCATTTTTTCATTCTTTTGGTTTTGTTTTGTGATTTCTTGGTTTCTCAGAAAGTCATTAGACTCCATCTGTTCTATTCTAATTTTGAGAGAACTATTCTCTTCGGTGAGCTTTTGAACCTCTTTTTCCATTTGGCTAATTCTGCTTTTGAAAGCATTCTTCTCCTCATTGACTTTTTGAACCTCTTTTGCCAATTGAGTTAGCCTATTTTTCAAGGTGTTATTTTCTTCAGTATTTTTTTGGGTCTCCTTTACCAAGGTATTGACCCGTTTTTCATGCTTTTCTTGCATCTCTCTCATTTCTCTTCCCAGTTTTTCCTCCACCTGTCTAACTTGCTTTTCAAAATCCTTTTTGAGCTCTTCCAAGGCCTGAGCCCACCGGACATCCCCCTGGGATGTCTGGGATACAGAGGCACCGTCCTCCACATCTTTCCCTGATGGTAAGAATATTTCCTCGTCATCAGAATTGAAAGGTGGGAACATTTGCACCTGCTCAAACAAGCTCTCTATAGTCTTATTTTTCTTCCCTTTTCTGGGCATTTTCCCAGCCAGTTACTTGACTTATGAGATTCCTGTCCACCCCTGCCTAGGTCCGCCCAGCTAGTGCTTGGAGTCTGAGATTCAAATGGGCTTTCCGCGGCAGGCATGGCTGCTATTCAATGTGAGCTTAAGTTCTGGTGCTTGGGTGGGGGCAGGGCCACCTCCTAGGCTCAGCTCCCTCAGGGGCTTTATGCAGAGACCTTCAGTAATGGAGTGGGTGGGGACCGGGCCACCTCCCAGTCTCAGCTCCCTCAGGGGCTTTATACAGAGACCTTCAGTAATGGAGTGGGTGGGGACAGGGCCACCTCCCAGTCTCAGCTCCTTCAGGTGGTTTATGCAGAGACCTTCAGTAATGAAGATCCTGCCTGCTCGGGGAGTCCCGGGGGGCCGCCGCTGCTGCCACTGCCCCTGCCTCTGCCTCCGCCGCTTCCTCCCAAGTGGGCCCGAGTCACGGAGACACCCCGCTCCCCTCTCGGCCATCTCAGACGTCTCTCTCACTGACCTGTAGCATCTGTGGGCGGAGGGACTTTCCCGGCTGCCAGAGATTCCATCCCTGAAGCCTGCTCGGATCTGCTCTTCTGGGGCCATGGCCAGGGCAGCACAGGGGTGGACTCCACTTTCCGGGGCACGACGGACCCTGGGATGGCTCTCCAGGGCTCTCTGGAACGGAAATCTCTTCCACTGTGTTTCTGCACACCCTGCAGTGATCCAGAACTTGTGGGGAGCTCTTCTTACATTAAATCCATGGGCTGCGGGTTCGGAGCTAGCATACGTGAGTCTTTCTACTCCACCATCTTGACTCCACCCTAGTAGCCTTTTCATTAACTTTTAGGCCATACTACTTCTTGTGGACCTGGCCCATCCCAGTTAGTGAGGATTCCTGAGTTCTGTTTGTCTTGTGGTAATTATCACTGTGTGCTGGCCCAGAGCCTGTGTATGAGAGAGGAGAGAAGGGGAACAAGTTACACTGCTTCTGTTTATATTGGATAAAAGCTGAGATACTTGAGAGTAATCTGGATCCCAGCTCTATTTACTTTGCAAATAGAATGAAAACTGAACTTCTTGATTTAGGAGAGTTGCAAAGCAGGGGTGAAGAAGAGGTAGGAAAAGTAGGGAAGAGGCCCAAGCCACCAGATAAATGTCTGGATCTCTTCAGGAAAGATCAAAACTATCTGTCTCTGGGTAGGAGATGACCTGGAAAATACTGGCTCAAGTTGCAAGTGCTTTCTTAGCCAGTCATGGGACTAGGTTAAGGTGAGAAGTATCTAGAAAAAGAGGCTAACCCCCAAATCTGTAAAGGACATAGGATAACATAGGAACTCATTTAAAAAATTTTCAATTTTTATTTTCTCCCAATTAAAAAACAATTTTCAACATTAATCTTTAAAATTGAGTTCCAAATTCTCTCCCTTTCTCCCCACTCCCTCATTGAGAAGGCAAGCAATTAAATACAGGTTATACATATGTAATCCTGAAACACATATTTCCATATTGTGTTCATCTTTCATTGCTGAAGAAGACCATGCCATCAGAGAAATGATGACATGACTTGTGCTTGACTTTGTTTTAAGTGATGGCTGTGCAAAGTCACCAGCCTCACTTCTCCTCCAAAACATCTGAATTCAGTGATCTGATATTCATCAGAATGACTGGAGATGATCCAAGATGCACTGGGAGACCTTGGGCCCTTTAGGCCAAGGTCTATGCAGGCACTCACTTAAGGTGAGGTAATGCCAATTCTTTGAATAGGCCTGTTTAAGAAGTAGCCAGGGCATGGCTCCTTTAATGAGGCAAAGCAAAGAAAGACCTCAGGCTGGGAGGGAAACAGCAACAGTTACTATTGATAACCACTCTTTAGCCAGGAGGGTCCAGAACAGAGCCTTTAGGCAGGGGTCAGGGGCCCCATGGTGTCTGAGCTTCACAGTGCAGTAGATTTAAGGGCGAGAGAAAGGAAGGGAAGGAAGGGAAAGTAGTGACTAAAGCCCAACGCAACTGGGCATTTTTTGGCCATCCAAATTTACTTTCCTTTGGAGAGGAGAAGGAAGGAGAAGGGAGACAGATAGGAGAAGAGGAGCTGAGTCCACTCAGGGTTATGTTCGTCCTTCATTGCTGAAGAAGATCATGCCGTCAGAGAAATGATGGCATGACTTGCACTTGACTTTGTTTTGAGTGAGGGGGGCTGTGCAAGGTCACCAGTCGTATTAGTTGTATTGTAAAAGAAAACAGACCAAAATAAAAACCCAAGAAAAATAAAGTTAAAAAAGTATGCTATCAGACTCCATCAGTTCTTTCTCTGGTGATGGATAGCATTTTTCATGATAAGTCCTTGAGAGTTTTCTTAGATTATTGTATTGCTGAGAATAATTAAATCATTAACTATTCTAAGTCAATAGTTGAGTCATCACAGTTGGTCATTTTACTATGTTAATGTTATTGTGTACAATGTTCTCCTAGTTCTTCTCCTTTCACTTTACATCAGCTCATGTAAGTCTCTCCAGGTTTTTCTGAGAACATCTAGATCCTCCTAGATTTCTTATATCACAGTAAGATTCCATCACATTTATGTACTACAAATTGCTTGGACATCCTCTCAATTTCCAATTCTTTACCACCTGAAAAGAGCTGCTATTAATATTTGGGCATAGATCCAAATTACTCTACATAATGGTTGAATCAGTTTATAACTTTACCAACAGTTTATTAGTGTCTCAATGTCCTCATGTCCTCCAACATTTATCATTCTCTTTTTCTGTCCTATTAGCCAATTGAATAATTATGAGGTAGTACCTCAGTATTGTTTTAATTTGTATTTCTCCAATCAACAGTGATTTAGAGCATTTTTTTTTCATGTGGCTGTAGCTTTGATTGCTTCATCTGAAAACTTTTCATATTTTTTGATCATTTGTTAACTGGAGAATGGCTCTTATTTTTATAAATTTGACCCTTTCTCTATACATTTGAGAGATGAGACCTTTATCAGAGAAACTTGCTCCCATTTTTTCACAGTAATGATTGCTAACTGTATTTCTCTTCATCCTATTTCCCCTCTGTTTATCTCTCTTCTTTTACTCTGTCCTTCCTCACGTGTTTCATTTCTGACTATTGCCTCCCCCAATCCATCCTTTCTTTTATGAGCAACCCTTCCCCCTCACCATCCCCTTCCCCGTCTGCTTTCCTGTAGGGTAAGATAAATTTCTATACCCAATTGAGTATGTATGTTATACCCCCTTAGAGTCAATTCTGATGAGAGTAAGTTTCAAGCATTCCATACCACCTCCCTTATCTTCCCCTTCACTGTAGTAGTTTTTTCTTATCTCTTTTATGTGAGATAATTTACTCCATTCTATCTCTTCCCTTCCCTTTCTCCCATTGTATTGCTCTTTCTCATCTCTTAATTTTATTTTTAAAGATACTTTCCTATCATATTCAACTTACACCTGTGTCCTCTGTCTATAATATATATTCCTTCTAACTCCCCTAATAATGAGAAAGTTTTTATGAGTTACAAGTATCATCTCGTGTAGGAATGTAAATAGTCTAACCTTATTAAGTCCCTTATGATTTTCCTTTCCTGATTACCTTTTTATGCTTCTCTCGAGTCTTGTTTTTACGAATCATATTTTCTTTTCAGCTCTGGTCTTTTCATCAGGAATGCTTGAAAGTCCTCTAATTTGTTGAATATTTATTTTCCCCCTGAAGGATTATGCTCAGTTTTGCTGGGTAGGTGATTCTTGGTTGTAATCCTAGCTCTTTGCCTTCCGGATTATCATATTTCAAGAAGATTCTTTAAGGTAGTTTTGTGTTATCTGGACTGTGGTGCCACAATACTTGAATTGTTTCTTTATGGCTGCTTGTAATATTTGTACTTAACCTGGGGGCTTTGGAATTTGACTATAATATTCTTTGGAGTTTTCATTTTGAGATCTCTTTCAGGAGGAGATCGGTAGATTTTTTTCAATTTCTATTTTACCTTCTGGTTCTAGAATATTAGGCAGTTTTTAAAATTTTATATGAATTTTTATTTATTTTTCCATTTGGCCAATTCTGCTTTTTAAGGCATTATCCTCATTGGATTTTTGTGCCTTTTTTTTTTTTTTTTTTTTTTACAATTTGGCCTAGTTGGTTTTTTAAAGTGTAATTTTCTTCATTGTTTTTGTGTCTCCTTTACCAACCAGTTGACTCATTTTTTTTGGTGATTTTCTTGCATCACTTTCATTTCTGTTCCCAATTTCTCCCTACCTCTGTTACTTGATTTTCAAAATCCTTTTTGAGTTCTTTTGTGATCTGAGGCCAATTTGTATTTTTCTTGGACCCTTTGGATGTAGGAACTTTACCTTTGTTATCTTCTTCTGAGTGTGTTTTGATCTTCCTTATCACCACAGTAACTTTCTATGGTCAGAATTTTTTTCTGTTGTTTGCTCATTTTTCCCAGTCTATTTCTTGACTTTTAACTCTTTGTTAATGTAAGGCTCTGCTTCCAGGGTGGAGGGAGCTCTGTCTCAAGCTCCAAGGGTTTTGTGCAGCTGTTTTCAGTGATAATTCTAGGGATCTGTAAGTTTTCAGTTCTTGCAAGAAGTTATGATCTAAGGAGAGGCATGTTTACTAGTCTTCTGGCCTATGCTCTGGTCTATGAATGACCACAAGTACTCTTTTCTGCCCTGGAATTGTGATGAGGGTCCCTGCTCCCGGGAGGCCACAAGCTCTGATTCATTAGTGCCCCTCCTTGCCCTGGGACTGCCATACAGGACTGTGACCTGGATCTGAATATGGACAAAGCAAGAGTCCTGCACTCAGTTCTCCTGTAATCTCCTTATGACCAGTTGTTTGGCCCCCTTGCCATCTCTGGGCTGAGAACTCTGGAAGCAGTCACTGCCACTGCTGATTCATTCACTCCCAATGACTGCTCCAAATTTGCTGGGAACTGGTCTGTGCTGGTGCCACCTATATTGGACTATACTCTGCTCTCATTCCAGTGTGACAGACCTTTCTTGCCAAACTTAAGTTGTTGTGTACTGTAAAGTTGTTTCACCCTGTCCTTTTGTGGGTTCTGCCACTCTAGAATTTGTTTTAGGGCACGATTTAAAGGTTTTAAAGGGGATTGGGGGAAAGCTCAGGTGAGTCCTTGCCTTCTTTCCACCATCAAGGCTCCACCCTATAGATTCATTTTGGAACTGGATGTATGGCTCAGTGTTACAAATCAATTTCCCAAATTAAATTGTCTCAGATTCATTTTGGTTGAAAGAATTATTTCGCCCCCACCCTCCGGAGAAGGCTGTGACTGCCCAGGTGCCAGAATGAATGGAGATCAGAAATCAGTTTATGTCCAAGAGAAGCAAGACTTCGTCCAGCATTTCTCCCAAATTGTAAAGATCTTGACAGAAGATGGGATGGGACATCCTGAGGTGGGAGATGCCATAGCCAGGCTCAAGGAGGTCCTAGAGTACAATGTCCTTGGGGGAAAATACAACCGAGGCTTGTCTGTGCTCATGGTGTTCCGGGAGCTGGTGGAACCCCGGAAGCAGGATGCTGACAGTCTACAGAGAGCATTAGCAGTGGGCTGGTGTGTGGAGCTGCTCCAGGCTTTCTTCCTAGTAGTAGATGACATCATGGATGCTTCTCTTACCCGCCGGGGACAGCCATGCTGGTATAAGAAGCTTGGTATTGGCTTGGATGCTATCAATGATGCCATGTTGTTGGAATCTTGTATCTACCGCCTGCTGAAGCATTACTGCCGTGGGAAGCCCTATTACCTGAACCTCATCGAACTCTTCTTACAGTGCACTTACCAGACTGAGATTGGCCAAGCACTTGATCTCATCACAGCCCCTCAGGACAAGGTTGATCTTACCAGATTCACTGAGCAGAGATATAAGACTATTGTCAAATACAAAACGGCTTTCTACTCCTTCTACTTACCATTTGCCGCTGCTATGTACATGGCAGGCATAGATGGGGAGAAAGAACACACCAATGCCAAGAGCATCCTTTTGGAGATGGGGGAATTTTTTCAAATTCAGGATGATTACCTTGACCTCTTTGGTGACCCCAGTGTGACTGGCAAGATTGGTACTGACATCCAGGACAACAAATGCAGCTGGCTGGTGGTGAAGTGCCTTCAGCTGGCATCATCTGAGCAAATAAAGACATTGAAGGAGAATTATGGACAGAAAGATCCAGAGAAGGTTGCTAAAGTGAAGGAACTGTATGAGAAACTTGAATTGCCTGCTCATTTCACCAAGTTTGAAGAAGAAAGTTACAGTAGATTGATGGGGCTTATTGAGAAGCATTCATCCCCCCTCCCCTCATCTATCTTCTTGGAAATGGCAAAGAAGATCTACAAACGTCAGAAGTGACCAACAAGTTGGACATGAGGAGGGGGGCTGGGGAGGGCAGGGTACCTTGTGTGGAGTTGGGAGAGGATATACTCTCAATAAATTATGGCTCTTTTACTCCAAAAAAAAAAAAAAAAAAAAAAAAAAAAAAAAAAAAAAAAAAAAAAGAATTATTTCTAGTGCACTGATTATATTCCCCTCCCCTCTCTCTCCCATTTCTCTATCTTTATTGCTTTCCTACCTTCTCATATTATCCCCTTCTAAATGAAAAATGGACTTATCTAGAAAGTAGGGGCTTCATCTCTGGAAGTTCCTTGAAGACATTATCCATAGGCTAATGGTTTGTTCCAACTTCCGGACATCTGCTGGCAACAAATTCTATTCAATTCAACATGAATTCACTAAATTCCTACTCTGAGTAAAGCTTGTGCTTGGTGCTAGGAATGCAAAGACAAAAGGAAAAACAAGTTTCTGTTCTCTAGGAATTTACATTCTACTCTATCAAAATACTTTGAGATTTCCTGCCCAATCAATGAGACTCATGAAAGATAACCACTTATAGCACCAGAGAGGCCATGTAACTGATCCAAGCTGATGATCAGAATGATCAAGGGAACCTAATCAATGTGATATGATTTCAGAGAGGGAAGTCTTTGCTTGGGACCCTGATTGTATCTCCTTATAAAAGGTGTAGACATGCCCATTGGTACCTCTTTGAGAAGGTTGTGGACATATAGCATTGTTGGCCTAGGTATTTGTCAACTCATTATGTTGACAATGATCTTCAGTGACTGGATCTGATTTCTTTGGCTCTGGTTGTTGTGAGTTGGAACTAAGTCCTTCATATTGGTCTTATAAATGGGAACCAACAGAACTGTCATGGGTCTTATAGAAGACATCCAGGGAGAGCTGGGCACTAACCAGAAACCAGAGACCTAAGAACATCCTAGACCACAGGGTTAGAAAATCTGTGTAGCCATAAAGCTTTTCCTCTGGGGAGCCTCTAATGACAGCTTTGGGGACAGAGGCATATTGCAATGATATGTGTTCTCACCCCTATGACCTTAGAAAGAGGAGGCAGCAAGAGCCAGTGATTGGGTCTCTTTACCACATGGGCCCAAGAGAATTCCTAGACTATGATTATCTGGATTTCAAGTTTCTGGTCACAGTCATAAACAGGCAATGGTGTAAGCACTAAACCCAAGAGATGGGGACTTTGGAGAGGACTGAAATATGGCTTAGTGGTGGGAGATCCAAAAGCCCTAGCCTTCTAGAGAACTGACAAGAATTCCTGGCTTGGGGATTTAGAATGTGGTCCTAGATGGGCAAGAGAATCAAGAGACTGAGCTACAATACAGAGTAGTAAAAACCTATACAGGGTACTTAAAGGCCTATTCAGGGTATGCCAAAAATATTAGCATAGCTTTAAGCTTAAATGGTTAAATAGTTTTAAGCTATTAAACATAAAAACTGCCTTAAGACTTTTTGGGACACTGTATTTTATCTACTATGAGCTATTATAGTGTATTATATAATAATTCACATCTGCTCTTAGTTATTCAGATAGTACAGATTTGATAGGAGAGGGGTGGCTTCTCTTTGTGATCTCAAAGTCATTTTCCTTATTCAGGTACTACAGGACTGATGGGAAGTGGGTTGCTTCTCTTTCAATTCTAAATTCAATTTATTTTTTCCAGGTGATGTTCTGGCACTTAGGCTATTACCACAAGGTAATACCATAGTGTGGTGAGTTGCCTCCCTAGAAACTTTACATTTGTTTTCTTTCTAGTAGGAGTCCAAACCTTTAGGATAGTACTGTAAGATTAGAATTCTGTACAGGTTCCTGGAGTCAAGATCAGTGTCATTAGAAAGTTTGTTGCTTAGTTATTTTTCAGTTGAAACTGTTGATCCCATTGGGGATTTTCTTGACAACTATACTAGAGTGGTTTGCCATTTCCCTCTCTGGTTCATTTTGTAGATAAGGAAACTGAGGCAAACAGGGTTAAGTGAGTTGTCCAGGGTCACACAGCTAGTGTTTGAGGTCAGATTTGAACTCAGGAATAGGAGTCTTCCTAACTTTAGGCCTGGTACTCCATTAGAAAGTTGGAGGTTTGTTTTTCTAGTAATCTCAAATTTGTTTCCATTCTGAGGAGATTTCCAAGCCCTGGAGTAATATTCTAAGTGGGGAACCTGTAGATATCTTTAGAGGAAGATCTTGAATAGGACCCTGGGATTCATTAGAAAGGGGAGGAGAGTTGTATCCATAGTCTTTGGGCTTCTAAAAATCCTTTATCTTACACTGCATGATCTGTGGGATAAAATAAAGGATATCCCATACCTGGGGATGACCCAAAGTCAGCTTAAACTGGCTTCACTAGAGCTGATTGTTAAATATTCAGGGTAAGCATTTACAATTCAGAAATTGACAAGTCTTCAAATCAGGGTTTGATTTATTGTTTTGTTGGTTGTTGTCTAGACTTAAGAAAATGATAGAGAAAATATTAACAATGAGCATTAAACTTAAAAGTATGTGATGGTAATTCATTTTTTGAAGAGAGTCATTTGTTAAATATTTACCAACAATTTACCATTTGCCTGCCTGTACCTGATGTACAAGGAGAGAGTGAGGTTGGTGACTTTGCACAGCCCTCCCTCACTCAAAACAAAGTCAAGTGCAAGTCATGTCATCATTTCTCTGATGTCATGGTCTTCTTCAAAAATGAAGGATGAACACAGACAGATAGACAGACCTTATGTACATTGTTACCTTCAGTGCTTGCATGGGAGCTGGGACCCTTTTTGCTCATATAGGAGTAGATGTAGACATGAGCATTATTTTGATGTTCCCAGAGGGAATTCTGGGTAGGGGCAAAAATGAAGCTAAGAAATATGTTTTGAGAGAAGATTCCTCCATCCCTGCCATAAGTTTGAATCTGGCTCATGTAATCCCAGCCTTTGGGGTTCTAGGTCATGTATTATGATTTAATATTTTTTAGACTTTCTGCCTAACCTCATTATTTCTGTACTTGATTTTCATTAGCATAGATATGGTTGTCTTAGGCAAAGGATATGAGATCCTGGCTGTGTTGTGTTCGCTTGATATGAATGGGCTTGTCTTGGATACAACTATGCCTGCTTGCCCACTAGTGATACTTTATTTAGGAAAAAAAGGAGGAGTGCTAAAATCTCCCACCATTTCTCATGTGGCACCAAATAAAAATGGACAAAATTAGGAGATGGAGGTGAAAATGATGCACGTGAGCTTCTCTGCATGTCACCAAGTCCCTTGTAGGGCTTCCATATTAACTATGTTTATTTGAATCGTTTGCTGATCACACTCATCAATTCTGTGGTTGAGTCTGAGTCTCAGACTTCTACCAGACATATTTATGACCCTGTTAATGTGGTGAGACATGGGAATGTGTTCAGAATTAGATGAGTGAGCTGTGTTTCTGTGGATCTTTTGTAAGGCCCCCAATCACCTGAAGGACAATGAAAAGAAATGCTAAGCAAAGCAGAGCTGTATTTTTTTAAGTGAAGAAATGTGCTCCAAGAGGGAAGTAACAAGGGGGAGGATTAGTCTTTCAATGAGTGGAATGCTTCAGCTGATAATTCTGGTCCTCTAGTGGAGGGAGCTGACAGAATGAGTTCTGGGTACATTGATGGAAAGTAACCTTTCTGAACAGAATTACAATGAGGTGGAGAGATAATGTGAGATGATGATGATGATGATGATACTAGAGAACAGAGAGACAGAGACACATATAGAGAGCCAGGAGTCAGAAATGGGGTTAGGGGAGGGAGGAGGAGGAGGAGAAGAAGAAGAAGAAGAAGAAGAAGAAGAAGAAGAAGAAGAAGAAGAAGAAGAAGAAGAAGAAGAAGAAGAAGAAAGAGAGAGCGAGAGAGAGAGAGAGAGAGAGAGAGAGAGAGAGAGAGACAGGGACAGAGAGACAGGGACAGAGAGAGGAAGAGAATTACTTTCATCAGAAATGACCTGTACCATATCTGTCTCTATCTATCTATCTATCTATCTATCTATCTATCTATCTATCTATCTATCTATCTATCTCTATCCATCTGTCCGTATATATGTCTATATTTATCTACATTGCACTCTAACAAAAAGAAGTCATAATAGACCATCTTACTTTTGATCTACTTTGATGGGAAGAAGCAAAGATTTGATGTATCTGTGGATACTTAAAAATTGTGTGACCCTGGGTAAGTCACTTAACCCTGTTTGCCTCAATTTCCTCACCTGTAAAATGAACAGGAGAAGTAAATGGCAAATCATTCCAGTATCTTTGCAAGAAAACCTTGTGGGATCACAAAAAGTTGGATACAACTGAAAAAAGACTAAAAAACTCTTTATAACCTGTGTTTGGATGATCATTTGTATGTTATAGGGCCAAGGCTATATCTTCTTGTTGAATCTATCAAGTAGTGGGGGCCTTGACTCTTTGAATGATCAATAAATATATAAGAAAAGGCTTCTTATCCAGCAATACCACTTCTAGGTCTGTATCCTAAAGAGAACATAAAAATGGGAAAAGGATGCACATGTACAAAAATATTTATTGCAGCTCTCTTTGTGGTGGCAAAGAATTGGAAATTGAGGGCATGCCCATCAATTGGGGAATGGATGAACAAACTGTGGTATATGAATATAATGGAACATTATTGTCCTATAAGAAATTATGAGCAGGCAGACCTCAGAACAAACCGAGACTTATATGAACTGATACTGAGTAAAATGAGCAGAACCAGGAGAACATTGTACATAGTAACAGTGTGATGACTAATCTTGATAGACTTAGCTCTTCTCAGCAATGCAAGGATCCAAGACAACTCCGAAGGACTCATGATGGAAAATGCTATCCAATTCCAGAGAAGGAACTTTGGAATCTGAATCACAAATGGAAGCAAACTATTTGCTCTCTGTTTTTGTTGTTTTGCTTTTCCTTTCTTGTGATTCCTTCCATTGGTTCTAATTCTTCTTCACAACATGACTAATGTGAAAATATGTTTAATATGAATGCATATATAGACCCTATGTCAGATTGCATACCATCTTGGGAAGGGGGAAGGAAAGAGAAGGGGAGAAAACTTAAAACTCAAAATCTTATGGAAGTGAATGTTTAAATTAAAAATAATTTTTTTTAAAAATGTTTCTCTTCTTCCACCAACCCTTTTCCTTCTATTCTTTTCTTTTTTATTCTTCTTTTTCTCCCTTTCCTCCACTTTTCCCCAAAGGATATCTATTCAGGGTATGGCAGATCTTCCATATTGCGTCTCCATAGGCTCACAGAAGTAAGACTCGAGAAGAAGGCTGCACTGTGCAATGCTGTTTCTTCTAGTGGGAAGAACTAACGCACTGTCCTGAAATAGTTTGATGTTTCTTTTGATATTTAGGTGGGTCTGTGATTTGGTATATGTGAGTAATCCCTCCAAAATACAGATTGCAACCCATAAATGCCTACCTTTCTGTAGAGTGTTCATTCTATGCAACCCTTCCTCACTCAAAAAAACAAAGTCAAGCGCAAGTCATGTCATTATTTCTCTCATGGCATGGTCTTCTTCAGCAATGAAGGACGAACACACACAACTTTGCATGTGCAAGTTATTTACTCTAGGATGAAGTCTTTGGTGATCCTGCCAACTTCCCAAGGCATCACTTCCTTCTTGCCTTTAACCTTACAACTTCTTTTTTACTCTTCTATGAATGTTGCTAACATTTAATTCTTGGCTTAATATCTGGAGTGTCTTACATTCTATTCTTCAGTCTACTCCACTTTCAGGGTTTCGCAATCTACCACACCTGACTCTTGATTACCTTCCAAACCTCTTTTCAGCTGCTGTCACTATAGCTGAGTACCCTCAATGTGGTCCCCTCTTCCTTTTTCCTTTCCTATGCCTATCCTTACACACTCTAGGAGGTCAGTCAATAAACATTAACTTAGAGCTGACTACATGACCGTCCCTGATCTCAAGGAGCTCAAAGTCTAATAAGGGATAAAATGTGCAAATTACTAAGTACAAACAAGCTACATACAGGAAAAATTGGAAAAGATCAATAGATGGAAAGTCTTGTAATTGAGACTGCAGTGATGTTTTCTAAGAGTTTTCTTTGCAAAATGAAGGATGAAATTATAGGTAATTCAATATGCCTGTAAAAGAAGCTATTCAGCCCAAATTGGATGGCAGAAAACTTGTTTGTTAAAATTCCTTGGGCCTAACTTGACCCTAAGCTAGGTCTGGAGGCTATATTGTGGCATGCTGTTCCTACCCTGGTTCCTGCTTATAACACCAGCAACAAGTTCTGGTCTCACTCTCCACTCTGGTAACAGAACTCTTGGCCTTCCATGAGTTCTTCCTCACCTTACCATTTCAGGTCTTAGTGCAAGTCATGTCATCATTTCTCTGATGTCATAGGCTTCTTTGAAAACACAACAACCTGTCAAGATAACATCACCTCTGACTAGAGTCCTATGACCTTTGACACAGGCATAGATGAGGGAATAGAGGAAAACTCAAAAATACACCACCAGGGTCCTGACACTGACATATCACCACCAAAACTATGGCATTCTCTGTGTCCATGCCCTCAGGCAGCTTGAAATACATCTTTGCCCTGGTTCTTCCCCAGGGGAAGAATATAGTGACGCTGCAGGAAAGCTACCCAGGAATGCCAGATAATAAGAGTGCTGCTGCTCATTGACTTTTCATTGTCTTCTCTCTCTCTCTCTCTCTTCTTTCTTTAAGGCAATTGGTTTGGAAATAGCTGTATAATGGGTCTGTCTTTTTTTTTTTTAATAGTTTGTGGATTTTTGAAGAAATCAGGTGCACTTTTATACAAATTAAAAATGACATTTTTAAAGATCTCAACTTGACTGGATAGAAACAATTTAAAAACCTTTTATTGAGAAAACTAGGCTTTAATAAAATGCTTGTCATTCCCCAAAAGAGACTTCTTTAGGAAAAAATACTAAAAACCCTGTGCTGCATACATAATGCAGAGAGTTCTAGGCATCTGGTCAACAGCAAAAAGCAGGCTCTTAGGTCTTCCATTCCAAATCTTTTGCTCATTCCTCATTATTGCTGGAATTTCATCTTCTTTCTTCTTGTATGATGACTAAACGGGATGACAGTAGAGACTGTAAGCCTGCACTTGCTCAGCGCCGCCCTGTGCAGCCTCTGGCGCGGATGTATCCTCAGCCGATGCTTCAGCAGCTTTAGAGCACTGGAACTTTCTCACCTTTGTTTTTATACCTCTAGCACCTAGTATAATGTCTGACACATAGCTGGTTCATAATAAATGATTGATATGTGTCCTTTCAAAATTCAAGCATACCTGTTAGATTATTGCAGAGACATATAGAGGAGAGAATATGTGTGTTTGTCCTTTGTTGTAGAAAAAGACCATGCCATCAGAGAACTAATGACATGACTTGCACTTGACTTTGTTTTGAGTGAGGGAGGGCTGTGCAGGTCACCAGCCTCACTTCTCCTCCATAGCCATCTGAGTCCAGTGACCAGATATTCATCAGGATGACTGGAGATGACCCAAGACGAGGCAACTGGGGTTAAGTGACTTGCCCAAAGTCACACAGCTAGTGACTGTCAAGTGTCTGAGGTGAGATTTAAACTCAGGTCCTCCTGCACTGGTGCTCTATCCACTCTGCCACCTAGATGCCCAAAGGAGAGAATAGGGCCCAATCTGGAAGTCCTATTTCCTTTGCAAGGACCACCGTGACCTGGCTCACCTCATACCTCAGAACTTCAACATACTTAATATGTTAGCCAGCTATGAGAACGTGAGAATCACTTCTCTGGTCCTCCACTCTAACATGAAGCAGGTATATTAGATAATCCCTAACATCCCTTCCAGCTCTTTATTGTAATAACAATAAAAGTAAAGATCCTTAGAAAGACATGATTGGGTGGCCACAGTTAGGCACCAGAAGCTCACCAGCCTTCGTTAATTGAGATTTCATACTGTAAATGCAGCCTCCCCAAATACCCTTTGGAAATCAACAAATAAATGTCACTGGAATAGGAGGATCATTTTGGACAGAACTATTGCCCAAACTACCTTGACACAATATTGATCCATAAAAAGTTGAGAACAATGTTTTTAATAGAAGTCATCAAATTGAATACACCTAACCTCCAAACTACATGGAATACAAAAGTTTCAGAATGTAGAGACCTAGTAGAGGACTCTAAAATCCTGTAGGAATTGGATGAGATCCATGTCATCACTATCATCTTCTCTCTCATTGATGATTCTTTCAGTGAGGTGGCTAGAACACCGGGCCTAAAGACAGGAAGATCTGAGTTGAAATCTGGCCTTAGATGCTTACTTACAGGGTCACATGCTGTGTGGCCATGGGCAAGATATTTAAACTATTTGTCTTAGTTTCTTTATCTGTAAAATGAGTTGGAGAAAGAAATGGCAAACCACTCTAGTATCTTTGCCAAGTGTAAGACAAGGCTGTATATTGTCACCTTATTTATTTAACTTATATGCAGGGTATATCATTCGAAATGCCAGGCTGGACAAATCAAAAGCCAGAATTAAGGTTGCCAGGAGAAATATCAACAATCTCAGATATGCAGTTGATACCACTCTGATGACAGAAGGTGAAAAAGAATTAAGCTTCTTGGTGAAGGTAAAAGAGGACAGTGTAAAAGCTGACTTGGAGTTTAACACTAAAAAGTCCAAAACAAAACACTAAGATCATGGCAACTGGTACCACTACTTCCTGGCAAATAGAGGGAGAAGAAATGGAAGCAGTGTCAGATTTTATATTCTTGGGCTCAAAGATCACTGCAGATGGTTACTGCAGCCATGAAATTAAAGACTCTTGCTCCTTGGAAAGAAAGCTGTAGTAAGTCTGGACAGCATACTAAAAGGCAGAGACCTTACTGACAAAGATAGAAAGCCTGTATAGTCAACGCTGTAGTTTTTCCTGTAACAATGTATGGTTGTTAGAGTTGGACTAGAAGGAAAGCTGAATGCTGCAGAATTAATGTTTTTGAGTTGTGGTGTTGGAGAAGAATTTTGAGAGTTAAATCAGTCATTACTTAAAGAAATTAATTTAGGCGATTCACTGGAAGGTCAAATACCGAAGTTGAAACTTAAATACTTTGGCCATGTAATAAGAAGACAGGACTCTCCTCCAACCCTAGGCTGGATAGTCAGCATATCTGAGTTGGGATTCCACCTCTGCTGCTTATGACCTGTGTAGCCTTAGGCAAATTATTTTCCCTCCTTAACACTCAGTTTCTTTATTTACAAAATGATCAGGTAGGGGAATTTAATCTCTAAATCCTGAGTGCCCATGATACATATTCATGGACTTCACTGTTAGCAGCTGTTACACCTGGTGATGAATAATAGTTACCCTTCACCAAGGTTGGGACCTTTGGAATATATGTCCTATATAGTCACTTTTCAGTTATCCACACAAAAGGGAGCAGTGACTTGGATCGTCCCTCGTCCATTTGCATTTGGCTTTGGAATACATAACATATTTTTCTCTTTCTCCTTTTCCTTTTTTTGGCAGCAGACTTTCCTTCCTAATGATGTTTTGCAGAGGCTAATTTCAAAATAAATTTGCATTCTCTGAAAGCATAAAGGACGGATGGCCAGGGGAAAAGGGACTCCTTATGCGTGATAGCTAGCAGGGGAAAACCAGTCCAGAATTAAAAATGAACTACAGGTGATCCACCCTTGAGTAATTGACAATTGGCAGTAACCAATATAACAGGTATTGAATAATCATCTACTATGAGCTAGGTATTTTTCAAGGTGCTGAATGTACAAAGTAGAAGAAACAACAATCATTGCCCTCTGAGAACTTTTCCATCTCTTGGTCTCTGTCTCTATATCTCCCTATGATGTCTCTATCTTTATCTCAATTTCTATAATTTTTTGAGGAGGGAGAGATCAAGAAAGGATTCCCGTAGGATGTAACACATGAAATGATCCTTAAAGAAAGCAAGGGATTCTAAGAAATGGAAGTGAGGGAGTGAATGCAAATTGTGAGGTACAGCCTGAACAAAAGTTCAGAAGTGAGAGATGAGGGCTGAGTTTAAGGGACTGCAAATAGGCCAGTTTGGTGGGAATATAGGATATGTGAAAGGGAATAATGCTAAAATTAGAACAGTAGACTGGAATGATATCATGGTAGTCATGGTGGGGCTGGTGGAAGAAGTTTGAGGAAAGATCTGCTGTGAGCATGGTGATAGAGAGTCCAGTAGGGGAAGAAGAAAAGGATGTGTCAAGGTAAGCCCAGTAGAAATGAGATAACAAATTTATAGTGTACATAGGCATGCATGATTATGTGGTTTCATCTAGTGGGATGTTCAGTGGTGCAGGAAGAGAGAAGATGGAGAGTGGGGGGAGGGAGGGTAACTGAGGGTCAAGTTCAAAAGTGTTTAAGTGCCTACTATGTGCCAGGCACTATGCCAAGTGCTTAGGACTCAAATAGCACGGTCCCTGTCCTTGAGTGACTCTTGTTCTAATATTCAAAGGAAACTGAAAAGTTGGGGCTGGGTGGTAGGAAGGGGATAGATGTCTCCCTGAGGCAGAATGGAGAGAGGATCCTCAAGAATCTGAATGGGACCCAGAGAGGAATAAAGGGGAAAACATGACTCACCTGGGGTCTTTTCCTTAAAATAAAGGAAATGACTATGAAAATAAAGGGGCCACAGGAGGGCAAGGACCTTCTAGAGTGAAAGGACTATAGGGGAGGAGGCATTTTTAAGATGGAGAACCTTGGTGTAAGGTTGGGCTTTGACAAGGTGTGGTGAGGTTGGTGACCTTGCACAGCCGTCCCTCGCTCAAATCAGAGTCACCTGCAAGTCATCTCATCACCTTGATGTCATGGTCCTCTCTGAGAACAACAGCAGCATTGACTGGACTGTTTGTTTACCAGTTGGAGTATGTAACTACTCTCTCTATGGAGAATAGAAGAGTTGAAAGGGTGTTGAATTTGGGCTTGGGAGAGAGTTTTGTTTGAATCCTGACCGATTTATTAGTTATATACTTTTTGGGAAGGTCATGGGCATAAATCGATTAATAAATTCAAATGTGGGTAATAATAAATATGCTACCTATGTCACAAAGTCTTGGAGAGAAAATCAATTTGTAAACCTTATAGTGCAATAGGAAGCCAGGTGGCATGGAAGATAGAGTATTGGGAATCAGGAAGACCTGAGTTCAAAATGAAAGAAATTATTTTCTGTTACATTAATAGTCAATCACTAAATTAGGATTGAAGCTTTTTTCCCTTTTATTTCCTCATTCAGAAACCAGCACTTGCAGGTCAGTGAGGCAATCTCTGAAGGCCATTACTGACAGGAGGTACATACTTTGTGATCTTGTAGAGATCCCAGTGAGTAGACCTTGCAAACAGAATCTAATCTAGGTGATGCCCTTAGGAAGTAAGTCTACGTCCTTGCAGATCCTCCGTTAGAATTTAGGGTGACCTAATTTATGAAGGAGAAAACCAACCAGAGTGATCTGGGTAGAGATGGATTCCTTTGTCCACATTGCTGGAGACAGCTGAGTCTCATAATCAAGTAAGTCATCTTCTTAGTAGGAGGAGCTGAAGACTTTTAGCCACCTCCTCATTATTATGTCTACCCTCCCATTGATTATTCACCAATCAGGGTTAATCTCTGTCTGTCAGGGGAACTCACTTTCCCAAAGATATTTAAGCATTCTCTGTGGTCTTTGTCTTTGGTTACTGAGAGAAACCACTGACCATCAATTTACTGATTATTTGCTGGCCTAATTAATAAATTGATTATCAATTACTCTCTGTCTTGGCATTTTCATTCATCTCAAAATTCAGTCATTGACACTTGCTGTGTGATCCCAGGCAAGATATTTAACCTCTCCGTGCCTCAGTTTTCTCATCTATAAAATGGGGACAATAATAGAACCTACTTCCCAAGGTTTTTGTGAAGGCCAAATAAAATGGCATATATATAGGGCTTTGCAAATCTTAAAGTGCTATATAAATGCTAGTCTATTAGTATGTGAGAATTATATCCACATAAAGAAGGTTGGGTAGGAGAGTCATGATAACATTTGGGAACATGAGGACATTATCCCATTTGCTGACATTACCCCATTTATTATTTGGGGTATATTATATATATTTGGAGTATATTATACATATTATATATAATATATATTATTATATAATATGTTATCATATTATACATAGTTATTAGATATTTGTTAATATATAAGTCCTAGCTGAAAGTCTTCCTTTACTCTTATGTTGATTTTATTTTTATATGTCCCACAGCTTTTTTGGGGGACACAATAGTGCAAATTTCCTGTGTGGGAGCCCCTGATTAACACACTCTATGTATTCTGCATATGGATAAATGGGCAAAAGGCAGCTCATTTATATGGGATGTTTATTGGCTGGTCCCTGGGTGGTGAGGTGGGGAGAAAGGGGAGAAGCTGCACTGTTACTTTCAATAGATGAGCTTTCATTGAAATCATGGCAAGCTGACAAATCAAGATGAAGTGAACTTTGGAAACCAAGCTTGAAAGTGCTACTCCTTGGCCATCCACCCTCATTTCCCCACCTGCTATTCCTCTCTCCTCCTCTGAGCTCCTTTCCCAATTCCTCTTCTCTCCTCCTGGATCCTCCTTTATTTCATTTGCAAGCTGATTTCATGATGGAGCAGAAATGCCAATCAATCCTTCGGCCATCAGTGGGAGAGCATCGGCAGTCTGCATTAGCCAGCTGGGCTGCCTTCCAAAGCATCATCTACTACACATGAATTATTACCGAAACAGTACTGCTGTCAGCACATTCCTCTCAATACAACTTCCTATTATTATTTTTTTGGCGGACAACTCTGAAATTCTAAACAGCTCAATCTTGCTAAACTAATGCAACAACTCAGTGCCCCTAAAACCAACTTTTTGTGAAGTCAACAAGAATCCACTCAAAGTTTAGTAGGGATGTAAATGGAGGGAGTGTTGAAGGTTGGGAAAGGGGGTAGGGAAGGAGCACAGGGGACAGTGTCATTCTGCTTTTCTCTGTCTCTGGGTTCATTCCCAGTTCCCAAAATGACTCTTTTCCTCTCCTCTCCCTCCATCAGAGGGGAAAAAAAAGGTTTCTGAGATTCTAATGCTTTGAATGTAGAAGTAATAGAGGATAAATCAGACCCACAGCAGGCAGGTTCAGTGAGTAATGGTTGAGTTTCCTTTTACTGAACCATCTATTTATTGACCATCCTTAATTGTAGGGCAGCTGGTTGGCAGAGTAGATAGAATACTGTATGTGAAGTTCAGATCCTTTCATAGATACTTTTTCTTTTTAAAGAAAATTACTTGTATTAAAACAAAGTAACATTGACTGATACATTGTTTTGTTTACATAAATTATATGATTTAGAACAAGATTTATTTTTTTTAAACGAAGATCTGCCTTTTCTCCTCACCCCCTTACCCCCAATTGAAAAAGCGAGGAAAACAAAACTCCTTTACACATATAGTCAAAGTAAAAAAAAAATGCCACATTGGCTATGTCCAAAAAGTATGTCAATTTGCACTCTTTGTCAATCACTGCTCTATAAGTGAATAAGAGGCATTTATAATTATAACTGTATAACAGTCTTGATAAATGGTGTTTAGCTTAGGTTCAAACTTTCCAATGAAACCATCAACTTTTTGGAATGGCCTTTTTAAATTTTGGTAGCGACCTGTCGTAGTAGATAGAGTGTAAGATTTACAGTCAGGAAGACTTGAATTCAAATCCAATCTCAGACACTAGCTGCGTTACCCTGGGTGAGTCATTTAACTTCTCTCTGCTCCAAATTTTCATATGCAAAATGAGGCTAATAATAGCATCTCACCGAATTTTTATGAAGATCAAAACAGATAACATGTGCAAAGTGTTTATCAATCTTTAAGCATTCTGTAAATATTAGCTATTAACTGGTAGGAAGGTCTTCAAGCCAAAATCTTTGTCTCTATCACTTCCACTGGCTACTCCTACTCATTATGCCTTCTGGGAACTGCTATGGTTGGGAAAAACTAAGCTTTTCTTTCACCTTGTTGTTGTGTCATTTCAGTTGAGTCCAATTCTCTGTGACCCCATTTTTTTTGTTGTTGGAAATATATTAGAGCGGTTTGCCATTTCCTTCTCCAGTGGATTAAGTTAAACAGAACTTAAATGACTTGCCTAGGGTCTCACAGCTGGTAGGCATCTGAGGCTGGATTTGAACTGAGGTCTTATCGACTCTGGGCCTATCACTCTATCCACTGTGCCACCTTGTTTCCCATTACATATTACAGGTTTTAAATGTTTGAAGACAATGAAGAAATATCCCTCTATACTGCATCTTTTTCAGGCTAAAACTTCCCTACTTTCTTCAATCCTTTCTTATATGGCATAGTTTCTGGAACTCTCACTGTCCTGATCATCTTCTGGAAGTTTTCCACCCTGTCAATCAAAACCCTTTTCAAAATGCAGCATTCAGAACTGAACATTTTACTCCATATGTGATCTTGTTACTCAATTCAGCAATGAAAATTTTTTACTAACGTTTGTTTTTATATCACTTTCATTTCCCAATATACCTCTACCTTTCCTTTTCCACAGTGTTGTTTTTTATAAGAAAGGGGGAAAAACAATTCAATAAAACTAACCAACACATAGTTCTACATTATGTGCAGTGTTCTATAAATATACTCCCCCAACTATGCAAAAAAGAGAGAGAGATACTGTCTCAAATCCCTTATTTTGATTAAACTTGGTACAATTTAACATTTCAGTCCAATAACTAGTTGGAAAGCCTAAGACCTGCAAAGTCATTATATTAGATGGTGAGAGGGCTATAAGATGAAGACGAAAGTTCCTACTCTCAAGGAGTTTAAAATCTAGTAGTAGTTATGGTGGGTGGCATGTCTGTCTCTAGT
This sequence comes from Bettongia penicillata ogilbyi, assembly GCA_023548195.1. Classification (NCBI taxonomy): domain Eukaryota; kingdom Metazoa; phylum Chordata; class Mammalia; order Diprotodontia; family Potoroidae; genus Bettongia; species Bettongia penicillata. The sequence continues at coordinate 4,478,985 of JAJHZJ010000070.1, forward strand.
TCCACTTCCTTGTGTTCACAGCCTTAGTTTTATCACTGAGATACAATGTCATTGGTCTACTTTGAGAATGAAGGATCCTCATCATCATCAACAAGTTTTATCCCCAGTCTAGCCTAGAGTGTACTTTTTTTAACTTTTCTGGTGACAGAGGATGCAAGATCTTGCAATTCTCAGCTCTGCACTCTCTCACTCTTCATTGCCAAGTCATTCTGATTTTATTTTTGCAACATTTCTCCTATATGCTACTGTCTCTCCTCTGATGCTACCACCACTTATCACCTCACAACTGGACTACTGGAATAGCCTCCTGGTGGGTCTGCTTGCCTCAAGTCTCTCCAACCTATTTTCTACTTACCTGCCAAAAGTGATCTTCATAAAACACAGTTCTTACCATGTCACTTCTGTATTCTATAAACTCTAGAGGTTCCCTATCATTCTCAGGATCCAATATAAAATCCTCTCTGGCATTCAAAGACTTTCATAACTTTGCCCCCTCTTATCTTTTCAGTCTTTCCCAAAAATTTCTCACCCCAGCCTGCTGTACTTTAGTGACAGCATTCTCCTTGATATTTCTCCTGCAAGATGATTCTGGGCATTTTCACTGGCCGACCCCCATGTCCTGGTACTCTTCCTTCTCTCCTCTGCCTCTTGACTTCCCTGGTTCCCTTCAAGTTTTAGCTAAAATCTCACCTTCTGCAAAGGTTTTCTTTTCTTGTCCTTTTTAATATTAGTGCCTTCCTACTTCCAATTTAAACTGTATATGAGACAGTTAGGTAACTCAATGGATAGAGTATTCTGCTTGGAGTCAGAAAGGTCTGAGTTCAAAGCCAGGCTCAGACACAGATGAACTGTGTGACTTAAGTGGCTGGCAAGCCATTTAACCTCTATTTGTTTAATCTACTGGAGAAGAAAATGGTTAACCACCCCCGTATCTTTACCAGAAAAATTCCTGGTCAATTGGTGTGGTCCTCAGGGTCACAAAAGTTGGACTCAATTGAACAACAACATGCTGTATATATCTCTTTTTCACACATTACTTTTATGATACCTTCCCCATTAGAATCTGAGCCTTTTGAGGGCTGGTTCTACTTTTGTCTTTCATGGTATCCCCAGAGCTTAGTATAGTTCCTGACACACAGCAGGTACTTAAATTCTTATTGACTTGACTTGACTTGGTGCATCTGGGCCTTACTAATGGGCATTGAACAAACTTATCCCCAAGAAGCTCTCTGATCATTTGAAAGGTAATGTTTCCTTGCTCTCCCACTCACAAAAATCATGCCATACCAGCTTCTTCCTTTCTTAGGCATATGTCCCCTGGTCTGCTCCTTTATACCACATGACAAAATGAAGGATGTTATCCTGTCTTATCACTGTTAGGTCTAGGGTTCACTCTTCATTGGAACAACTGAATAGGGGAGATTTCTCCCATGAAAGACTTCCATGTTCTGGGCTTTTCTCACTTTCTCTGGTTTCTCTAATGATATTTTTATTTACTGAAAGTCCAACTTACAGAACAGCTCAGTGAACGATTAAGTTTTATTTATTTATTTTCAATGTTCCACAATCACTACCATACAACTTAGAGTTTTTCTTTTCCTTCCTCCTCCTCCCTCCCTGAGATGGCATACAATTTCACATAGGCTGTACACATACATTCCTATTAAATGCATTTTCACCATAGTCATGTATTATAGAATTAAAATGAAAGGGAGAAATCATATAACAAACCGCAATGTAATACAAAAAAAGATAATCTGCTGCAATCTGTGATTGACTTCAATAGTTCTTTCTCTGGATGTGGAAGACATTTTGCCTTAAAAGACCACTGGGAATTTTTTAAGTCCTTGAATTGCAATGAAATTCTAAGACTACCAGAAAAAATTCTCGCACACTGTGTTGCTGTGGACAAAGTTCTCCTGGTTCTGCTCCTTTCACTCAGCATCAGTCCATATAAGTCTTTCCAGGCCTCTCTGAAGTCTTCCTGTTCATCATTTCTTAGGGCACAATAGTATTCCATTACATTCATATACTATAATTTATTCATCCACTCCTCAATTGATGGGCATCCCTTTGATTTCCAGTTTTTGGCACTACAAAGAATGCTGCTATAAATGTTTTTGTACATATGGGACCCTTTCCCATTTTTCTGATCTCTTGGGGATACAGTCTTAGAAGTAGTATTGCTGGGACAAAGGGTATGCACATTTTTGTAGCCCTTTGGGCATAGTTCCAAATTGCTCTCAAGAATGGTCGGATCAGCTCACAGCTCTACCAACAATGAATTAGTGTTCCAACTCTCCCACATCTTCTCCAACATTTATCATCTTCCTGTTCTGTCATGTTAGCCCAATCTGATAGGTGTGATGTGGTATCTCAGAGTTGTTTTGATTTGCATCTCTCTAATCAATAGTGATTTAGAGCATTTTTTCATATGACTATATATATCTTTAATTTCTTCCTCTGAAAACTGCCTGTTCATATCCTTTGACCATTTATCAATTGGGGAATGACTTGTATTTTTGTACATTTGACTCAGTTCTCTATATAGTTTAGAAATGAGACCTTTATCACAGACACCAGTTGCAAAAATTCCTAGTTTTCTGCTTCTCTCCTAATCTTGGTTGCATTGGATTTGGTTGTGCAAAAACTTTTTAGTTTAATGTAATCAAAATTATCCATTTTGCACTTTATAATGCTTTCTACCTCTTCTTTAGTAAAAAATTCTTCTCTTTTCCATAAATCTGATAAACACACTATTCCTTGCTCCACTAATTTGTTTATGGTATCACTCTTTATACCTAGATCATGTACCCATGTAGACTTTATTCTTATGTATGGTGCCAGGCATTGCTCTATGCCTAGTTTCCACCACACTATTATCCAGCTTTCCCAGCAGTTTTTGTCGAACAGTGAGTTCTTATCCCAGAAGCTGGAGTCCTTGGGTTAGTTTTTTTTTTTTTTTTTTTTTTTTTTTTTTTTCACAATGTGAGGTCAGTCAGTGGGAATACAAACACAAGCAGAAAGACAATCCCTCCCCTGAAAAGGCACTGTCCCAATGGCAAGAAACTCAGTAAGGGAATGTGGTAGAGAAATTCTGTAGTGCAGCCAGGTGAGGAATGAAGCCATGACTGACTGGGTTACCCTCAGTGAATGGGAGTTCTAAGAGGAGCACAGTCAGAGGGAAAGGTCATAAGGGTGGATCAGACTTCCATTGTATGCATTTCAGGGCTGGAGTGTGCTTCCAGGATGAAGAAGTTTCTGGGGCATGGTAGAAGGAGTCTGGAGTGCAACCTGAAAAAAAAGATGAAAGTAATTTGGAGCATAAAATATACTAGTGAAGACTTTCATGAGTTCTCTGCACATTGCTCAGGTTTGCTATATTAAAAGTGTAGTGAGGCATGCAACTATACTTCCATCTCCCACCTCCAATTGATAGAGGTAGCCCAGTGCCTCAGGTTGACCCTACCCATAAAGTTTTGGAGAAAACTAAAAGTGTTACCAAGCTTTACCTGCCAAAAGAGCGTCGAGAGAACCAAAGGGAGTGAGGGAACTGGGACTGAGCCAAGGTGGAAATGATGAAGAAGATGGAGAGCAGGTCTTTTTTAAAAAATTAATTAATTAATTAATTTTTAGATTTTGACATTCATTTCCACAAAATTTTGAGTTGCAATTTTTCTCCCCATCTCTCCTCTTCCCCTTCCCATAATATCTTGCATTCTGATTACTCCTTTCCTCAATGTACCCTCCCTTCTGTCACACCCCACCCTTCCCTTATCCCCATGTTCTCTCTTTTCCTGTGGGGCAAGATAAATTTCTATACCCCATTACCTGTGTTTCTTATTTCCCAGTGATATGGAATAATAATTCTCAACATTTGCTCCCAATACTTTGAATTCCAACTTCTCTCCTTCCCTACCTACCCATCCCCACTGAGAAGACAAGCAATTTAATACTGGTTATATATGTGTCATTCTGCAAAAGACCTCCATAATAATCATGTTGTGTAATACTAACTATATTGCCCTCTATCCTACCCTGTGCCCACCCTTTTTTTGTTCTCTCATTTGAGTTTGTCCCTTCCCAAAAGTGTTTACTTCTAGTTACTCCTTTCTTCTGTTTGTCTTCCCTTCTATCATCTCCCTCACCTCACTCGTCCTCTCCTCCCCTACTTTCCTGTAGTGTAAGATAGATTTTCATACCAAATTTAGTGAATATGTTATTCTCTCCTTGAGTCATATGTGAAGAGAGTAAGCTTCACTTTTCTCCTCTCATCTTCTCCCTTTTCTCCTCCATTGAACAGGATTTTTCTTATCTCATTTATGAGTTATAGCTGCCCAATTCCATTTTTCCCTTTCTCCTGCCAATATTTTCCTCTCTCACTCTTTAATTTTTTTATGGATATCATCTCTTCTGATTCAACTCAACCTGTACTCTTTATTTATCTCTCTATCTATATGTGTGTGTGTGTGTGTGTGTGTGTGTGTGTGTGTATAATCCCTCCACCTACCCAAATACTTAAAAAAAGTCTCAAGAGTTACAAATATTATCTTTCTATGTAGGAATGTAAACCGTTTAGCTTTAGAGAGTCTTTTATGATTTCTCTTTCCTGTTTACCTTTCCATGTTTCTTTTGATTCTTGTGTTTGAAAGTCATATTTTCTATTCAGTTCTGGTCTTTCTATCATGAATGCTTGAAAGTCCTCTATATCATTGAATGACCATTTTTTCCTTTGAAGTATTATCCTCAGTTTTGCTAAGTAGGTGATTTTTGGATTTAATCCCAGTTCCTTTGACTTCTGGAATATCCTATTCCAAGCCCTTAAATCCCTTAATGTAGAAGCTGCCAGATCCTGTATTATCCTGATTGTATTTCCACAATACTTGAATTGTTTCTTTCTAACTGCTTGACCTGGGAACTCTGAATTTTGGCCACAATATTCCTAGGAGTTTCTCTATTCAAGTCTCTTTCAGAAGGTGATGGATGGATTCTTTCAATATTTATTTTGCCCTTTAGTTCTAGAATATCGGGAGTTTTCCTTGATAATTTCATGGAAGGTAATGTCTAAGCTCTTTTTTTGATCATGGCTTTCAGGTAGTCCCATAATTTTTAAATTGTCTCTCCTGGTTCCAGGTCAGTTGTTTTTCCAATGAGATGTTTCACAGTATCCTCTATTTTTTTCAAACTTTTGGTTTTATTTTCTAACTGCTTGGTTTATCTCATAGTCATTAGCTTCCCTGAACTCAATTCTCTTTTTTAAAGAACTATTTTGTTCAGTGAGCTTTTGAATCTCCTTTTCCATTTGGCTAATTCTGCTTTCTAAAGTCTTCTCCTCCTCATTGGCTTTTTGGACCTCTTTTTCCAACTGAGTTAGCCTATTTTTAAAGGTGTTATTTTCCTCAACATTCTTTTAGTTCTCCTTTAGCAGGCTGCTGACATGCTTTTTAAGTTCTATGACCTGAGACCATTTCATATTCATTTTTGGGGTACTGGAGGCAGAGGCCTTGATTTCCTCTGACATTATGCCTTGTTCTTCCTCATCTGAAAGAATGGAAGGAGACACTTGTTCACCAAGAAAGTAACCTTCTATGGTCTTACTTTTTCCCCCTTTTTGGGCATTTTCCCAGCCAGTTACTTGACTTCTGAATCCTTTGTCAAGAGGAGGGTCCTAGTGCTTCTCCTCTCCCCGGTGCAAGGCTGAGATTCAAATCAGCTGCTCAATTCCCCCAGGGGTTTTGGGTGGGGGCAGGGCTACCCCTGAGGGGTGAGGTTCAGATCACCTGCTCAATTCTGCCAGAGGCTTTAAGCTGAACTGCCTGGACATTGGACCCAGGCTGCTTCCTTGACCACTGTAGCTACCTGCCTCCTGCTGCTCTTGCTGCCTGGGGCTAGTGCTGGGGAAACTCCATTCCCCTCTTGCCCATCTGGGAAAGCCCTCTCACACTGACCTTTGGAGCTTTCTTTGTCACTTGTGGGTTGAGGGATTTTGGACGCTCCCTGCCGGGAATTCTGCCCCAGAGGTCTGTTCAGGTCCTGTTCCTCTCAGTGCCATGTGGCTAGGGCTGGGCTCTGCTTCCCATGAGAGAGATCTTTCCTGTCAGCCTTCCAGGTTAACTTTGGCTGGAAACCTCTTTTACTCTGCTGTTCTGTGGCTTCTGCTGCTCTAGAATTTGTTGAGAGTTATTTTTTACAGGTATTTTATGGGCTGTGGGGGAAGTGCTAGAGTATATGTGTCTTTCTACTCAGGCATCTTGGCTCTGCCCTCCAGGTCTTCTCTTAAAGGAGGATTGGAGAAAGAGAAATGGGGTAGTGATGATAGGTACCTATATGTTTTCCCCTCTGACTGGTGGATATGAGTGATTGACCAGTTTTTCCAGATGGAGATGACAACCCTTTGTGTTTGCTGATGAAAAAGAGAGTTGAGTAGAAGGGGGAAAGGAACAGCACTGGAGAGATAATGAGTACATTAAGGTAGGTAGATGGAGCTAGAGCTTACTTGGCACTATTTTTGCTTCCTTGGAGCAGATGAAGGGGGAAATTTGAATTTGAGTGCCCAAACTAGGTACCTTGAACTCCTGGGCTTTTTCAGACTATCTACAGACTCAAAGGTTTGGGGCTACACGGACTTGGGAGGTGTGACACAGCCCACACAGTGGTTGTTTAATGCATTTAATTTTATTCCATTAATTAAAGCTTGATTACTTTAAAAATTTGTAGTAAGGGAAAAGGGACAAAGTTATTTTTCTCATTCATTAGAATCATAGGGAGTGAATTTCTTTTAAAATTACATTTTTTAATTGATATCTTTTGTTTTCATATCACTTAGATTTTCCAGAATATTCCTTCCCTACCACACCCAGAGAACTGTCTCTTATGACAACAAAGAATAAAAGAAAGAGGAAAAAAAGAGACAGTTCAGCAAAAACTAAACAGTTTATAAAACAAGTCCACAATTGTACCCTGTTGTATACTCACGGTCCCCTACCTCTTCAAAGAAGGAAGGGAAGTTAATTCTCATATCCTTTATTGGGTCAGACTCAGGTGTTCAGATTTTACAGAGTTCATTCTCAATTGCTTTGTACTGTTCATTTTATTTTACGCCATTGTAGTCACTGGTTATTTTTCCTGGTTCTGCTTATTTTACTTTCCATCAGTTAACGTAAGTTTTCTCATGCTTCTCTGTATTCTTCATATTAATCATTTCTTTCAATGTAGTCATGTTCCATGTGTACCACAACTTGTTTCTCCATTCATCAATTAATAACCATCTACTTTTCCCCAGTTTTTTTTTTTGTTTTTTGGTGCTAATTTTAAAGTGTTGCTAGAGGGGTAGCTAGGTGGCACAGTAGATAGAACATCAACCTTAGAATTAGGGGATCTGAGTTCGAATCCAGTCTCAGACACTTGATACTAACTGTGTGTCACTAGACAAGTCACTAAATCTTAATTGCCTCCTCCCAAAACAAAACAAAACAACTAACAGCATAAGATGTTGCTATAAATATTTTGGTGTATTTCTTCTTATCATTGACTTTCTTAGGGCCAATAATTCATAGCTCCATGAATGACACCTTAGCATGGCTATTTCTCCCCAACACTTCAAACATTGCCTCCTTCTATTTTAAGTTGTCTCTGACAATTTGCTTTCTGTGAGTGAAAACTGAATTTTTTGACTGTTTTGATTTGTATTTCTCTTATCATTAATGATCTGTAGCATTTTTCATATAATTGCTAATATGTTGTAATGCTTCTTTTGAGAACTGTCTATTCATATCCTTTGATCATTTATTTACTAAAGACTGGCTTTTGATCATATGTATTTGTATTAGTTCCCTATATATTTTGAATATTATATGAATATTGGAGATGATGCCAATTTTTCTCAATCAAATGCTTCCCTTCTTGTTTTAGTTGCATTAATTTTGTTTGTGCAAAGCTTTTAAATTTCATGCACTTGAATTTATGTATTTTATTTTAAGTGATCACCACTATTCCTTGTTATCCAGCTCTTTTCTAAATTTTTATGGTCTGATCTTTAATATTCAGTTCATGAATCCATTTTGAGTATATTTACATAAGATATTGATCTCACCTAATTTCTGCCAAACTGCTTTCCACTTTTCTCAGAAATTTTTGTCAGAGATTTCTTCCCATAGTATTTTATAATCTTTAGGTTAGTGGTACTTGGTTACTGCGATTTCATTGTTTCCAATTCTTCCTTATCTGAACTGTTCTTCTAATGTTCTCTTAAAATTTTTAGCCAATGCCAAATATTTTTTATAATTAATACTTTGTAGTTACAGTTTGAGGCCTGGAAGTGCTATTACTAGAGGGAAACATTCTGTGACATAGACTGTGTATCTGGATGCACTATTCTTTTGCTCCAAGGAGAGGCATCTTATTATCTAATATAGACCATTGGACTTGGTGACCTGATTACAAATCTCACTTCAGATACTTGTTAACTATGTGACATCTCTAAATCTCTATTTTTCATCTGTAAAATGGTGAAAAAAATCACCTTCTCAGGGTATTGATAAAAATCAAATGAGATTATATGTGTAAAGTGCTTTATAAACTCTAAAGGATATATACCTCTATGTATACATGCTGTCATCATCATTGTCATCATCATCTATCATCCTGGATTCTTCTGCCTCCTTTTCATGTCTTGACTGTATTAGAGAGATGAAAAGTTAAGAATTGGACTACATGATATTTCAAGGTTACTTCCAATTTTATGAGTCTGTGATTTTGTAATTGAGTCACAATGAAATCCTTTTTTTAAAAAAAATCACAGTTTGAAAACTCACAACATTCATATTAAAAACAATTCTCAATGATTTTTACTTAAAGAAATACACTTACAATTTGGGTACCTTCAGTTTCTAGTATGGATAAATATTATATATATATGTATATAGATAGATAGATGGATAGATAGATGGATAGATAGGTAGATACAAACACATATACATACAGTGAATTTTGGGGAGGAGATTATTTTTCAGGAGACATTTGCTTGCTTATGACTTCTTTTTTCCAGTTTACCTCAATACTTCAAGAATTCATGACTTTATCATTATGGATAGTTCATGCTATAATGGAAATTGCAACTCTTCTTTGCTTTAGTAGGTGCTGTTTGTGAATTGTTGTGCCAAAAAACAAAGTCACCCTATGACCAAGAGATTATGAACTTTTCCAAACTTATTGAAGTTGGTCCTTGGATGAGATGCCTTTAGTTCATCACTGGGCTCATACTCTCAGTCTTTGTGGTTTGGTAGGATGGGCCTCTGGCATATCTAGTCCCCAGGGTTGCTACTATGCCACAGTGAATCATGTAAGTAAGATTTTGATGTAGTAGCTTTATCAGCCTAAATCAAATCATCCTGTCTTCTGATTCTAGTTTCTTTGACTAGGATCATTTTCTTTTCATCTTCTGCCCTGAGAACCTTTTCTTATCCCCAAGATGCCTGGACCAGTACTATTCCCTCTTCATTACATTAACACTTTTGAATACTTACTTCTACATTTTCCATTCCATTGCTCCTGTCTCCTAGAAAGAAATTCATCTGGAAACATGTATATTTTGGGGAAGACAGTTTTTTTTTCTTCACACAAACATTCATCTTTGGAGTTTCCTTTGAGAAATTCTTATGTAAGGGAAGTTTTTAGTGTGCTTTTAAACTTGCTTCTGGAAGACTAGCAAAGATGGTGGAGTGAGAAGTAATACAGCCCAATTTTCTCAAACAGCTACTCCAGCAAAGGCAGTGGAAAAGCATACCAAGTAGTGATCAGGAAATCCAAGGAAAACTACAATGAATGCCTTTTTCCAGCCCTAGTCAATAAGGGAGATAAAGAGACTTATAGGTACTAGGGAAGGGGAAGAAGGTTTAATTAGGAAGTCTGAACAGATGCCTTCCAGTGAATGAATGGAAGCTGTGGCTGGTAGCTGTGTGTCCAGAACAGAGAGCATGAACCAGGGATGAACCTGCAGCTGTGTTGCTTTGGCCCAGGACCAGGGTTTCAGAGCCTTCTTGTATATAGACAAGAGTTAGAGTCATTAACTGCCTGATGGAGCAAGCTTGCAGCTATGTCTCCTAGACTCCAATCTAAAGTTAGGAGCCTGAAAAATTTAGGCTGGGATTACAGTGATCAGACCACTCGTTAGAAGAGGCTGCTTAAGGCATTGGAAGTTTGCAACTTACTTCTTTAAGCTTCCCCTGAAGTCCTTACAGAAGGATATAAAACTCAATATTTAGGGAAAGTAGCAGTAGGACCTCAGATAATATAAATTAGGACCACAACAGTTTCCATAATATTCTCTATAAATATACACAGCTTATGTCTGAGACAAAGTAATAGTTCAGGAAATAAGACTAGAATAAATGAGTAAATAATATAAGATATTGACAATAGATCCAGAGGCAACCAAGACACAACCCCAGAGAAGAGAATATTTCTACCACATGTACAAGTAAAGTCTCAGACAAGAACATTATTTGGCCATAGCTCAATTAAAATTCTTGGAAGAATCTAAGCAAGAATTTTAAAATAATATTATAAATGAAATGAGACCCCTAGAAGAAAGAATGGAAAATGATATGAGAGTTCTTGAAGACAGACTTAGAAGGAGTATAAACATATTAGCACAATAGGGGAAACAATCCCACTAAAATAACAGATTCTTTGAAAATTGTAATGGACCAAATAGAAATCAGTTATTCCTTGAGATAAAAAGAAAAACTAGAAAAATTTTAAAAATTAGTAACAAGGAGACAAAAATCTAAGAATCAGCAGACTATGTGAAATCCACTACAAAAAAACCCCTAAATATTAAATCAAAAAGACTGAATTAAGGACCTGTGATGGAATTGAATGTGAATCACTCCAAGTACAAACTTCAGTAAGTTTGGAGAGGTTCGTAATCTCTTAATTACAGGGTGATTTTTATTTTTTGTGACTCCCAGTGAGTAAAGCCAAGAAGAGTAGTAGTCTTTATTAGTGGATGAAATGCCCATACTGGTCCTGTGAAGTTTTTTGCACTAATGTTAGCTGTTTGGGGCAATACAGGGATGAAGCAAATGCTTCATGGAGATTCTAGTCAAGTAGGGCCAGAGTGGCCTCAAGGCCGCTGGTTCTCCACCCCTAGTTTAGATACTATTTAGCTTGTTCATTGATGACCACCCAGGACCACTCTAATACACACAAGAGAAAGGGACTTTTTGCTGTGTTTACTAACTCCTATGGACAGAGGTTCCCATAATTTATTTATCTCTTTATTTTTAAATTCCTTTATTTGTCTATGAAATCGTAAGCTTATAGACTCTTCAGGATATAAAGAACTTTGATAATCTTCCAGTCCAGCATGTCACAGACCTGATTGGCATTTTGTCTGTATGTTGATCATTTCCGCCGCTCTTCTTTCCTTCCAGAGTGAACCTTACTGAGATAGTTTCCCTGATACATCTTCTTTACCTCCCACCCCCTGCAACACGGGGAGGCTTTACCTAAAAGGAAACAAAACTGCCCCCAGGACCACACTGGCACAGACTTTCCTTGCAGCTTCCTGGTCATCTAAAGGGACAAAAGTCCCAGCCATATTAAAGTCTAGGCCCTTCAGATTTGGTAAATTGCTGAAGGCCACATGAGTCACTTTACCCTGCCCTGCTGATCAGAGACATTTCCATATGGAGATAAAATGCTCTCCACCTCCCCAGCCTCCCCTTCCCTCCCCTCCCCCCCAAGCCAGAGAAACCAAGTACTAGTGTATCCTTGTTGCCTATCCTTGCTGTTTTAGGGCAAAATAAGCCTCCTTTTGTTAAATGTTCAACGATTGGTATCTCATTTCTTTCCAACACTGAACCTGAAATGGGAGCACTGATGTTAAAATTGTGCCTTCAACACCTACCTTGTGACAGTGTAACAATTAAGCAAAAATGTCTGGTAGAGTGAATGTATCTGACAATGAATACATCATTCTGACCTTGAAGGCCCCCTCCTCTCTGCTGTGAGAAGTAAGATATTTCATTATCAGTTTTCCAAAAGCTTTACTGGTTTTTCATTTACTCAGAGTTTGATTTCCTTTTAGTGAACTTTTAATTTACATTACTGTAGCCTTTTTATATTTTGTCCTTTGACTTTTGCTCATTTCACTTACTCTGTATCCATTCATACAAATCTTATTTTGAATTTTTCATAATTCTTATACATCTGTCCATCTATTCATCTATTCACCTATCTACCCATCCATCTACCCATCCACTCACCTACCCATCTATCCATCATTTCTTTTTGCACAGTAATGTTCTTTTAAATTCATATGCTATAGTTTTCAGTCATTCCCTAAATGGTAGGTACCTGTTCTTTTCCCTCAGTTATTTGCTACCCCAAAGAGGACTTCTATGAATATATATGTATATATGTGATATGTGTGTGTATAGACAGACACACAAACACACACATATATATGTTTATATATACTTATATACCCATATATACAAAAATATACACACACTAGACCTTTGTTTCTATCTTCGTCTTCCTTGGGATATAAGGCCAGTCAGTGGCAGTGTTGCTAGGTCAAAGGTTATGAACAGTATAATTACATTTCTTGTACCATTACAAATTGATATTCAGAAGAGTTGGACCAACTTTCAGTTCTACAAAATACCAAGTATTTATATACGTGTTTTCCTATAACTCTTTCAACCTTGTTCAGCTTTCATGATCTTTGCCAGTTTTCAAGATGTAAGGTAGTTGTTTTAATTTGCATTTCTCTTACTAGTATTGATTTGCAGTGTGTTTTCATATAGTCATTTATAGTTTGCAACTTTTCATTTGAAAACTGTTTGTTCATATTCTTTGACCACTTACCTATCGGGAAATGGTTCTTGGTGTTATATATTTGTGTTAGTTCCCTATCTATCTTAGATATTAGACTTTTATTGGTGATATTTGATGCAAATTTTTTTCCACTCTACATTTTCTTGTCTTATTCTACCTTCATTTATTTTATTCGTGCAAAAGCTTTTTAATTTTATGTAGTCAAAATTGTCTATTTTGTCTTTTATGATCTCCTCTATACCTTGTTTGGTTAAGGAATTCAATTTAATTCTATGGCTTTCTCATTCATTCTCCCTGAAGTACCAGGTGTGTGGTAATGGTGTGTGGGTGGGAGAGGGAAGTTCCTAGGTTTTATCTACAAAACTAAGTACTAGAGAGTTTATGAATGTCTGAGTGCACACAGATAAAACTCTGGGTCTTGTAGAAGGAAAAAGGGGCCAGTTCAGTTTTCTTTAGAACTGATATATTCTAGAATATTGGAATGACCATGCTGTGATCTGTCCAGTTCAGTATTCTGTTCTGAACAGCACCATGGAAGGATTAGCTGTGGAGGATCATGGTTCTTTTTGGTGTCAAGTTTTGAGAGGAAGAAAATGGACCAACACCTCCGAACAAGTTATCTTTGGATCTGCCAACCATGAATGGATTCAGGTCAATTCAACAAATACATTTAAAGCACCTAATTATGTAAAAGTTTCTGTGGTAGGCCTGGGATGCAAAACCAAAAATGAAACAGATCTTGCCTTCAGGGAGCTTATATTATTTTTTGAGGTAGAAGGTTGAGGTGAAGACAACATCAGATCACATGATGATAACTTTAGAGATTTCAGAAAGCCTGGAGGTCATCTAATCTAATTCAATTTATAGATGAAAAAACTGACACCCAGAGATATGTACCTAAGTAAGCAAATACCGTATAATATATATGTATATATCTTTCTCTCTCTCAATATATATGTGTGTGTGCATGTATATATATATAGTGCTTGTGTATGTGTATATATATATATATATATTTGTGTTTATAGTGTTTGTATATAGTTAGTGTTTTTATATTATGTTTATTTTTATTGTGTCTGTGATATAACTTATACACAAACACACACGCAAATGAACACAAAATAATTTGGAGAAAGGAGAACAAATAACTGGGAGTTATTCTATTAGATTGTGAGCTTCTTGAGGACAGGCACTATCTTTTCCCTCTTTGCATCTCCAGGGCTTAACATAGTGCCTATCGTGTGGTAGGTGTTTAATAGCTTAATAAATGCTTATTGATGGATAGGTTGATTTGGAATAGGATCAGAAAAAGTCTCCCTGTAGGCAATGACTCCTGAGCTGTACTTTGAGGGAAGCTAGAGATTCTTGGAGGAAGAGGTGAGCAGCAACAGCCCATGTTGACTCAGTGTGCTTGAAAAGGAGTAATAAGAATGACAGTGGATGGGTAGGTGGGAGCCCCATTGTGCAGGGCTTTAAATTTTAAGCTGAAGAGTTTGTATTTTATCCTAAAGGCAATATAAAGGTATTGGAGATTTTTGAGTAGAAGGTAGCATTGATCTAAATATGGTCCCTATGGATGATGTTGCCTGGAGGAATTCTCTTCTAAAGAATTATTTTCTGCTTTTTTGGTGTTACCTATCAGTTTGATTTTCACTTTCTTCACTGAGGAGAGGTTTGGCTATTTTACCCAGCTGCCATTTCAATGTCTCTCTCTCTCCCTGCCCCCCTTTCCCTCCTCTTTGGAGATGTATTTGAATAAATCTCCTTGCCTTGAAAGGTTTCTATGAAAATGAATGGGGGTGTAGAAAGTGACAGAATCTCACCAAATATCCTTGTTCACACTGGGCTAAATAACGCCCCTGGAAATACCTGTGCACATGCAAACACACAAACTCCCCCACCCCACTTAGCGTGTGAAATTACTTGACAGTGTCTCTAATATTTATTAAATGATTTCTAGGCACAGTGCCGTTCTGTAGTAACAGATTATAAAGGCCGTCTTAAAAGGCATTAGGAATACATTCTTGACAGATGATGGTATAACAAGCTTCTCCTAGAGCAGATTCATCATAACATGCAGATAACATTAAAACAATGGGGTTTATTCTCATCAGATTCATATACTGGAGGGGAAAAAAGAAAGGAAAAACAGCAAAGATTGTGAAGAGTTAGTAGTGTGTGTGTGTGTGTGTGTGTGTGTGTGTCTGTCTGTCCAGAAGAGGAAAAGGAAATCACACAGCTGTGCAAACCCTTCAAAATGGGGAGAGAAAAAACGAGAGAGAAAGAAAAAAAAGAAAGACAGACGAGACAAGCAGAGACAGGGACAGAGGAACACAGAGACATAGAGATAGAAAGAGATACAGACACAGAGAGAGCCATAGAGGCAGAGATACAGAGACACAGAGATAGAAACAGTAAGAGTTAGAGAAACAGAGACAGAGGCAGACAACACCCAAACACCCCCCCACACACACCCACACACACCCCATGCACCCACCTCACACCCCTCCCCACACACCCACACACACTCACACACATACCCACACACACCCACCCACACACCCACACCCCCCCCACACTCACCTGCACCCACACACCCACACTCTCACCCACACACCCACACCTACCAATCCACACACACCAATACCCACCCACCCACACCCACACACACCCACACACCCACACCCACCCACCCACACCCCCCCCCCCCCCCCACACACACACACACAGAATCCGATTCAGATTAGGTATATGACACCATAGAGCCAAGACTGGAAGGGACCTCAGAGGCCAGCTAGTCCAACCCTCTAATTTTAGAGATGTAGACTCTGAATGCCCTGGAAGTTAAATACAATGTCCAAGGTTGTACATCTAACAAATCTTTGTGCTGGGATTTGAATCCATTTCCTCTGGTGGCTGATAACATTTCTCATCCAAGGCAAGACACTATAACAGTGAGTTCACCGCTATATCCTGTCTTTTCTGGGAGGAGAGGAGAATGGTAGTCAGTTGCCAGGGATGATGAAGCTGAGGTTAGCAGGTAAAATGTTGGCTTGTCTGTTTGCTTTTTGTTCAGGGAATGTAGGGTTGGCCCTGGAGCCAGGAAACTGAGGTCTGTCCTCTGACCCTCTAACTGCATCACCATGAGTAGGACATTTACCATCTCAATGCCTGAGGCAGCTAACGCTGTAAGTTCTAAACAGGTTGCTGGTCTGCATCAGTAGAGGGAGTTTCATTTTAGTTCAATATAAAGAGATTTTTTTCTTTTAATAATTAGATTTCTCTTATAATGGAACAGGATGCCTTGTGGGAATAGTTGTTTCCTCATCAACAGATGTATTGAGGCAGAGCTTGCATGGTCACCTATCAAGGATATTATACAGGAGAGGTCTCCTGTGGGGACTGGGATGGATTAGACTCAGTGATCTCAAGAGCTGTCCCTTCTAAGACTACATTAGGATTAGGCCTTGGTTGACAGTTGACCGGGCCAGACTAGTCACAGAAGGGACCTGGAAATGGGACAGACTCATTGCAATAAGGCAGGAGATCGGAATCAAAAAATAAATAAACTTATTAAGCACTTACTATGTTTCCAGGAACTGTGGGGATAGGATATATAAGTAAGGGAGACAATCTTTGCCCTCAAAGAGTTTACATTCTAATCATTGCTGGCAAAGATAGTGGAGTCCGTTGCCATTTCCTTCTCCATCTCATTTTCCATATGAGGAAACTGAGGCAACCAGGGTTAAGTGCCCAGGGTCACACACCAGCAAGTGTCTGGAGCCCGGTTTGAACTCAGGAAGATGAGTCTTCCTGACTCCAAGCCTGGTGCTCTGTGCACTGGGTCACCTTGCTGCCTCCATATAAATATTAACTACTGCTATCATTACTGTTTATTATCATTATGTAGCACTTTAAAGGTTTCAAAGCACCTTACTTATGCTGTCTCATTTGATACTCATAACAATTCCTATTATCATTATTACCTATTATCTATATTCCTATTATCTATACTTTTATTATCCCCACTTTGCAGATGAGGAAACTGTCAAAAAGAGGTTAAGTGACTTGTCCAGGACCACATAGCTAAGTAAGTGTCTGAGACAACATTTGGACTCAGGCCTTTCTGGCTCCAAGTCCAACACTTTATTAACTGCTTCATGTAGCTACATTCTATGTCACAGAAAAAGAGTATGAAGGGGCCTTAGTGGTCATCTAATCCTCATTTTACAGATGAGGAAACTGAGATTCTGAATATTAAGTGATTTCTCAGATGAAGTCACTAAGCAATAGAGCTAAGATTCGAACTCAAAACTTGTGACTAAGAGCAATCTGCCTTTTATTGTTCTGCCCTGATAGACCCAGAATGTCTCCTTGCCTGCCGGCCTGTGTGGAGTAGGGTCCAGGGAAAGAGAAAGATAAAAGGCCTTTGGATGTTCTTGGAGAGTCCCAGAAGGTCCCCCTCCTCAGGTCCGAGCCATTTCCAGAGTCTTTGGTCCCTTGAAACAACCAAGAATGTAGGGAAGATTTCTGTACTTCAAAGAAAGAGATAAAGAAAGGTCACTCTTTTGAAGTACTTGTATCAAAGCTGTAATTAAGCACTAATAAAACAATTATGTCAGGCTCACATCTCCCAAAGCCCAGACTTCCACAGGGAGAAAAAATAGTTCTCTATATTATGTAACTACTCAGATTCCTATCATTTTTATTTCCCAGATCCGATTCATAATTAAAAGACTGAGAATTATTTTGGATTAATTGCTCCATGTTAATTAAATTCCAGTTGATCAGATCATATTTTAAAAAATAACATCTTAATCATTAGGGAGTAGGCCAGGGGTGAAATGCTGAACTTGAGTGTTCATTGCCTTCTGATGTGAGCAGTTTCTGTAGTCTTGGAGACTCATCAACAGAAATGAAACCAGAGTCAGACAAGCTGGGCTTGGCCCCAGGAGCCAAATTTAGAGTTTCCTGAAAGCTCTCCCAGTCCTTCAGAAGTGATCGTTTATCATTCTTCCCACTTTCACCCCCCATGTTGGTCTGTGATGGCTTAACGAGCTAATTTGTTAGTAGGGCCTCAGGTGTATATGTTAGTTATGGTTCTGTCTTTGGGGCACCAACCTTGGGCTCCTTGCTAATAGTCAATCAGCAAGCTTGCTTATTAAGAGTCAGGGATTGCAGTAAGTGTGGAGAATAGAAATGAGGAAGAAATACAGGTCCTGCCCTCAAGAAGCTTACATTCTATCGGATGAAGACAACGCATATACAGAAATTTAAAAGTGGGAGGGGCACCGTAGAGAAAGTCCGAGACTCAAGAGGACAGGAATGGTGACGTAGTTGGCCTGGGTGTCTTCCTCAACATGGAGGTTCTGGGAAGAACCAGCTCATCAGAGAGAGATGTCCCAGGGGAAGAGGAAGTCCAGGAGTGGAGAGGGAGCTTTCTAAGAAGTGTCTATGGTTGGGTCAGTCAACAAGTGTCTGTTAAGTATATACTCTGTGCCAAGGGAAAGTCCAGAGAGTCAAGAGTGTAGCTTGGAGAGGAATGAAGTGGGATGAAAGGAGATATGCTGAATATGGCTTGAAAATTAAATGCTAGTTATGCCACTTACTACCTGTGTGATCGTAGGTAAATCACTTAACCTCTCTAGGCCTTAGTTTTCTCATTTACAAAATGAAAAGTTTTAAGTATATCAGAGGTTCTTAACAATATTTGTGTGTGTGTGTGTGTGTGTGTGTGTGTGTGTGTATAATGGTCCCCCTTGGAAGTCTGATAAAGCCCATGGTCCACTTCTCTGAATCTTGTTTTTAAAAGCACAAAATAAAACAAATAGGATAATAATGGAAAGTAATGATATGGAAATGAAGATGTAATTTTTTCCATATCCAAATTCATGGATCCCTTGGTTAAAACCCCTAAAGAGGATAACACTCAGTTTCCTTCCTGCTCTAAAGGTGTGATGCTATTATAGGACTAAAGAAGTGTCCTTATTACCACTCATAAGAATTAGTAGCTTCTTGTGGGTAAAGGAAAGGTGAACATAAATCATGATCTTTGAAACTTGAGAAAGATCAGATTTGGGGACATCAGCCCCTTTGTACTCAGGCATTCAGTCAGGAAAGCCTATGGGCTTAAAGAATATCGCTGGTCTACAGAAGACATTCCACCAATTTGGGCAGTGGGATCCATTCCAGCATGAGGCATATGCACTCACTGGGAGACAAATCCCCAGCATTAAGTAGCCCATCTGCCATTTTTAGTTTTCATGAGGCGAGAGGGAGGTGTGGACAGCTAGACAAGTAAAGGGTTAAAGAGGTGGTGAGCTGTGTCTGGTGGAGGGGAGTTGGGGGCCATATTCACAGTGAGAGTGGAACACACTTTTCCATTGAAGAGAGCTCCTGAGGAGTCACAAGCTGTTGGGAAGAAGCTGGGGGAAGTGGATGGCCTAGGCCGACTGGGCTCCAGTAGCCATCTGGAGTGATGGAGGCAGAGTGGCCTCCCCACATCTCAGATCTGACATTTCAGAACTCCCAGGTATGTGCAAGCCTCTCTCTGGGAGATCTTGCTGCCAGAGGAAGGGACCAAAGCTAGGTTTGGGGAGTGGGAAGCTTAGAGCCAGTGAGGACAAACGGAATGGACCACAAAGTAGCCGACATCATTTTACTGGAAATGATTGGCATTACATCTGGTGCCTGGGGAGATTTTGGGCCTAAGTCCCTTCTGTGCCTCAGACCCCTAAGAATGTAAATACCGTAGGGTCTTTCCAATGAGTGGTTATGGTGATTTGAGTGTCCATGTTTTGTCCATGCTGTCTGAGTGATCTGAAGGAGGCCTCAGAAGGAAGGAAAGAAGGAAAGGGGGTTTATTACAGACTCTGAGGGACCTTTCAGCAGGGCTACTTGTAAAAGGGTTAAAGAGGTAGAGTTAGAGTTAGGAAGACCTCAGGGGGAATCCTGCTTCAGACAATTATTGGCTATGTGACCCTGGACAAGTCACTTGACCTCAGTTATCCCCAACTATAAATGGGAATAATAATAGCACCTTCTCAGGGTTGTAAGCATCAAATGAGATCGTGTGTGTGTGTGTATGTAAATGAATGTGAAAATATATGTATATATATACACATATATAACATATGTATGTATGTATATATATGTAAAATATGTATACATGATATTTTACATTTAAAGAATTTGCCTAGATATTCCAGTCATATGAGCATCTTCTCAGTTAACCATAAGATCTTTAGAGAAGGTTGTCTGTGTTGGAGGGTTTCAAAGCAGGACATCCTTTCTCTTGTCTAACTTAAATCAATCTTGCTGTAGCCAATTCACGTTTCAGTTTAATATGTCTTCGGTGAATACAAAAACAGCTAGTGACCATTTTATTCTTTTTATTCATTTAAAAAATAGAACCTTTTTTTAAGTTCTATGTGCAAGGAATCTCCGTACCTTAGGCAATTCCCTAAGACTGTGCCAATTGTAGATAATTAGGTGGCATAGAGAATAGAGCACGGCCTAGAGTCAGGGAGACCCAAGTTCAAATCTAAACCTCAGACACTTACCAGATACGTGACTTTGGGCAAGTCATGTAACCTCTGGCCCAGTTTCTTTATCTGTTAAAGGAAAATAATAAAGTACCTGCTACTAGGGTTATAGGGAGAATCAAATGAGCTGATAAGAGTAAAGTACTTAGCAGGTGCTATATACAGTGAGAGTGATAACAATCCTTCTCCTCCCCATCATAATCTTCTGTATTCACAGAGGAAATCCTTCATTGGGAAGTAATCCAGTAACTAAAAAAAACAAACATGTAAGATACCACAGCAAGTATTGGAGGAAATACAAAGATCGGTGATAACACTTGGAATATTTGAACTTTTGAGGACCATTAAATACAAAGATAAAGCATTTATTGTTTACTATGTGCCAAGCACTGTGCTAAACTCTGGAGGTGCAAACTCAAACATGCAAAATAGGCCCTGCTTTCTTTTATGGGGAGAATCTAACTCATAAAAGAATGGTGGAGAGGAAGGGACAGGGAGTGGTACATGCTCGGCCCTTGGTAGTACGGGGGACTCTTCTTGTGGTTTAGTCATTTTCAGTCGTGTCTGACTCTCTGTGACCCCATTTGGGGTTTTCTTAGCAAAGATACTGGAGTGTTTTGCCATTTCCTTCTCCAGCTCATTTTACAGATGGGAAAACCGAGGCTAACAGGGTTAAGTGATTTGCCCAGGGTTACCCAACTAGTAAGTGTGTGAGGCTGGGTTGGAACTCAGGTCCTCCTGACTCCTGGCACAGCACGCTCTTTATTCACACCACCTAGTTGTACTACATGAACAGTGGGCCTGGGACCCAGCGAAAGGAACCAAAGGATTACCTATCAGAAGGAAGCTAGGGGTGGAATCCAAGATTGAGGTGACAGAGATGTAATCAAAAGCCTTCCCCCACCCCCTGCTTAATTTTTTTAGAGGGAGAAGAAAACAACCCTAGCTAAGATGGAGAATGGAAATCCTTGGGTTTCTTCATCAGCCTTATATACTTTCAGACTCTTCCCATCCTAATTAGCTGAATGTGTGAAACAGAGTTGCCTTTATAGGCAGCTCAGGCTCTTGTTGGGCCTAGCCCAGCTGGAATTGAAAAGTGGGAAAATAAGAATAGCAGGGAAAATTTCTAGGTGGGGTCAGGACTTTTAGCAATTTATGCTGCCATGCTTTGTCCCAGATTCTTTTTGTGGGACCAATTCCCCTGTTTCCATTGGGTAGTAGCTGGGTTATGTAAACAAGTGTGTACATCAGTCTCCAATGCCTTCACGAGTCAGTGAGTTGGATGGTGATTTTTCTCAGGGTACCGTGTGTGTGTGTGTGTGTGTGTGTGTGTGTGTTTGTGTGTCTGTGTGTACACCACTAAGAGTCCCCACTCACCACTGCCTCCCTCCTCAGCCTTGTCCGATGGGATGTGAGTTAAAAGGACAGCTGTGGAGTCTGAGAGCTATTTCATGCTTATTTGGGAAGGAAGCAAAACCTGCAGTGGGATCTCCACTTCTCAAGCCCCTCTGCTTTGAGGCTGGACTGCCAGCCAACATCCCCCTGACTCTCCTCCCTCCCCCCGGGTCACAGGGATTTTCTTTCCTGACCCAAAGGAGACCACGTTCCCTGCCCCATCCTCCTTTTCTTGTCCAAATCCTGGCCTGGCCTTTTCTCAGCTGACTGCTGCTGCATTGTAGGCTCCTCGTCCATGCCTGGTCTTGAGACCTGAAAGAACCATGGAGAATTGTCTTTCTGCCTTCCTAGGTACAGAGGGTGGTTTCCTTGGATGGCATTTCTGCAAATCGGGCCAGTGACCAAAGGCCCAATCTGCCTGCAGGTGCTTACTCTATCACAAAGACTGCAGGGTCCTTCTACCAAGCTATGACTCATGACTCCTGGTGTCAGAATCGTGGAATAACAGAATCTCAAGTTTTTGCAGGTGATGTGAAGATGGAGAGACAGTCATTGAGTCAGTCAATAAGCATTTAGGACATGCACAGCATGCACCAGGCACTGTCAGAGTTAACACTGCAAAAGTTCCCAGGAGGCAAGAATGATGAGTTTCATCTACTTTTTCACTATGTCATTCACCTTGGCTCAGTCTAAGGTGAAATTTAATAGGAATTGAGGCAGAATTGTGCAGTGGAAACAAGAATGAACTTGAAATCAGGGGACTGTCTGTCCGTCGAATCCCATCTCGGTCGCTTCTAGCTGTATGATCTTGGGAATACTTTTAACCTCTTTGAGCCTCAGTTTCCTCGTATGAAGGAAGAGGTAGGACTAATGGCTTCCAAGGTCCTTTCCAGATCTAAACTCATGATGATATGCAATGTGAAATTTGATCCCCAGATTTATAAATATCAGCCACACAAGGACATATAAATATCAGCCACACAAGGACATACTAGAGAAGATATGGCTAAGTGACGGCTTCTAGGAAAAAGACTGGGGGATTCTAGTGGACTTTTGAGAGTTTAATATCCTTCAGCACTGTGATCCGACCATGTCATCCCCTCCCCCCACAGACACTTAATGAACTCCAGTGGCTCCATATCACCTCTAGGATCAAATAAAAAATCCTGTTTATCATTCAAAGCCCTTCATAACCCAACTCCTCTCTCCATAACCCTCACCTTTCCAGTGCTCTTACACCTTATTCATTCTTACATTCTCTGGGATTCAGTAATACTAGCCCCTTTGCTATTACACCAACAAGACACTTCATCTCATGGCTCTGGGCATTTTCTTTGGCACCCCATCCCTCTCCTCATATCTGGAATGCTCTCTCTCTTCATCTCCACCTTCACTTAAGTCCCTTTTAACTCCTCTCAAGCCCCCTCAATTTTAGTGCCATCCTTCCATTGATTATTTTCAGTTTATCCTGATTATAGCTTATTTTCACATCGCTGTTTGAAAACTGTCTCCCGCATTAGATTGTGAGCTCCTTGAGGGTAGAGACCTTTGTATCCTTAGCACTTAGCACCATGTCTGGTATATGCTGTTGTTATTGTAGTAGTCTTGTCCAACTCTACATGACCCCATTTTGGGTTCTTTTTGGCAAAGATACTAGAGTGGTTTACTATTTACTTCTCCAACTCATTTTAAATAAGGAAGCTAAGGTAAACAGGGTTAAGTGGCTTGCCCAGGGTCACTCAGCTAGTAAGTGTCTGAGGCAGGATTTGAACTCATGAAGACAAACTTCCCTGATTCCAAACCCAGTGCTCTATCCTCTCTGCTACCTAGCTGTCTGGCCTGGTAAATAGTAGGCACTTAATAAATGCTTATTTACTGATTAATATGACAGCCCCAAACAGCTAATATAGTCCTAGGCAGGAGGAATCTGAGTTCTGGGTGACATCTTCTTTGAACAACATTGGTTAATTGGAGTGAATCTAAGTTGTGCAACCAGGATGAACTAGATGATCTCTGAGATCCTGTGATCTTGAGGCTCTATGACTCCCAGAGACCCTGTGCATGCTGAAGCATGCAGACAGTTGTTTTAGAAACACACACAATTTTTGTTGATGGCTTTTGTTTTTATGTCATTTCCCTATATACCTCCTGGTAAGCCATTGAACCCTCCCTTATAAAATTGCCCAACCTATAATAAAAAGAGACTGAGGCAGAGCTCCAAACCAATGGCACTTTATTAAAGGGTTCGTGGCCTTCTGTAATGAAGTGGACCTCAGACCTTTTTCACCATCTAAGATGTCCCCTTTCTCCAGGACCTTGTTTTCATAGGGTTAGATACCCAAATACACAAAAGAGGCATAATGAAATACAAAATCTCATTGGTGGTTAGACCTTGCTCTTGAAGGCCCCCCCAAAATATGACATACGCGGGGAGGGTTGTCAGAGGTTGTGAATCGTGGGGCATCTCCACTAAGTGATCGTGAGATGGTCTCTTGCTCATGCTGGACAAGAGAGAGGTATGGAGGTACAAAAATCAATTGGGGGACTTTCCAAAGCATCAAGGCTTCCTGCCCATGCTGGGTTTGGATGTGGGATTTGAGTAAAACATGTTGGAGATATCTTTGTCAGTATTCTTGCGTTAGCATAAGTGAGCCTCATAACATGGTAAACATGTAGTGAACGTTACATTAAAGTTTGAAGCCATCTCTACATGATTTATATAAAATATCAAACTGATTAATACTGATCAGAATAGAGTAGTGGTCCAAATGAATTATTTCTCACATAACAAAGACAGTTAAGCAAAACCATCTGACAGCAGCCACTTCCAACAGACAACATTCTGTCCCCACAGTCCTCACAGCTGTCTATGGAGAGAAGGATGTGTTTCATCATCTGTTTTCTAGGACCGAGCTTGTTGCATTGCAATCACTCAGAGCTTGGCTGTCTTGGAGTATTATTTTCCATTATATCATCAGAGTCATGGTGGATATTGTTCTCCTAGTTATGCTGACTTTCCCCTGTATCAGTACATACAACTCTTTTCATGTATCTCTGATTTCCTCAATATTTATCATGTCTTTTGGTACAATAATATGCCATTATATTCATGTTCTGCAACTTATTCAGCACTCTTCAATTGATGGGCACTCACTTTATTTCTAGTTATCTGCTGCTGTAAAAAGTACCAGCTGCTCCTTCTTGCACACGTAAAATCTCATTCCTAGGAGGCTGGGGAAAGCTGGGAAAGAGGAGACTCTGAAGCTTTTTTAGACATCTTGGTTTCAAAACGGAGGCTGGTTCAGTCCTCACTGACTCTTATGTAGGTCTCTGGACGCTCACAGATTTTTCAGGCCCTCTTATTAATCCATAGGCAATGACAGGCTGGACTAGCACCTACTTAAACAGGCCCAGGGTACCTCAAAGCCCCAGGAAATATTTCTCCCTCTTTCTTCCAATCTTTGTCATGATTACCCAGGAACAACAGATTTCTATTGGGTAGATGTTGTCCCCAGGGTATTGTGTGAAGGGTGCTGTGGAGGAGAGGTCATGTATTAGATACACTTTCAACCCTGAGGAAGCTTATATTCACATTAAGGAGATAAGATTTAAAAAATGAAACAGAACAGTATAATTTGATTCAATTCAGCAAGCATTTATTAAACATCTGCTGTGTTCCAGGTGTGCTATGTACTAGAGATATAAAAGAGAAGTAAATCAGTTGTTGCTGTTGTTTAGTCATATCTGATTCTTTGTGACCCCACTGGAATTTTTTTGACAAAGATACTCGAGTGATTTAGCCATTCCTTCTCCAGCTCATTTTAAAATAAGGAAACTGAGGCAAACAGGGTGAAGTGACTTGCTCAGGGTCACACAGCTAGTAAATCAGTACCTGCCGTCAAAGAGCTTGCATTCTAAGGAGGCACAAGACTGATTCCTGTGCTAACAGAGGAAATATACCTTTCATGCCTAGTGTCAATGAGAAAGTAGAATGATGTATTGTCACATCTTGAAGGGACCATAGACCTTTCTAGTTCAACCCTCCCATTTTAGAGGTGAGGTAACTAAGGCAAAGGTGAAGGGATTTGCCCAAAGTCTTTTGGATCTAAGCACCTAGCACTGCACTACAAGGAGCCCTTATTAAATTTCTGGGAAAGCTGCGGGTTTCCCCAGTTCTATCTCTCCCAGGTAGAGGCTTCAAGATGTCAGTTGTCAACTCCTACATGTGTTAAGAGGGAGGCAATTGATCTAGTGAAGAGTCCTAGCTCACGAGAGGTCCCAGTCCCCTTTCTTCCCCTGCCTTGTTCTGTGACCCTTAGGTACTTATCTCCTTGGGACCTTGGTTTGTTTATCCAGTCAAATGGGGTGGAGAAAGCCTGTTATGGTCCTCCCAAAAACAAAGAGCAAGCAATTGTATGAGATTCATAGGTAGGAAAGAAGCTTGAGGTCCTGAGAGGGAAGATGCTATAGCAACCCAAGGTAGGAGTGACTTTATAATCTGACAAGTGATGTTCTGGCAGACAGATTTGGGACTTAATATTTGAAGCCAAACTGGGAAAAAAAGTTTAAAATAGAAAAGAGCATTGAGAAAGCATAACTTTCTGGAAATGCATCTGGATTCTGTGGAGTCTGGTCTGGGTTCAGCCCTTGCACTAAGGAGAGGTTGTTGTACTCTCGAGGAAATTCCAAGCATTTCTTGGAGGTAAAAATTTGGCTCTAGGTCTAGATCATGATAATGCTAAGCTACCTGGCCATGGGCAAGGATGGAAGATCAATGGCTGAGAGATCAATCTGAATAAATGATCTATTAATACATACAACAAGTTCCCAGCAATTAATCTCCAGCAGGATGACAACCCGCCAGTTACAGTGAGTTGCTGATGGTGATTGACATAATGAGATTGTCTGCTGTTGCCAGACTGCTGAGTTGGTGATAGACACAGTTATTTTCTTGCTTGGATGGCATAGTTCTGGGCCAGTTTGGGAATTTGGGGGTGGGAAGTGACTTCTCAGGGGACAAAGATATTAATAATAACTGACATTTTAGTATTGCTTTAAGGTTTCTAACCAACCCTAAGCTGGGAGTCCACTGGGTATTAACATCCCCATTTTACAGATGAGGAAATAGAACCCAAGAAGGGTTTAGTCAGTCAATACTTGAGCGTTCATGAGGCACTTCTGAGTACAAAGCATTGTACTTAGGCACAGAGATACAAAGAATTGCACAAATGTGGTCTTTGCCCTCCAAGAGCACATATTCTAATGGGGCCATTAATAAGTACCAAAGGGCGGTTTGAAAGCAGGTCTTCCTGATTCCACATCCGGCATTGTATCTACAACATATATACGTGGTGCAGTTCAAGGTCAGGGGTTCATAATTGTTTTTGTATCATGGACCCCTTCTCAGAATAACTTTTTAAAAATGACTTTATAATCGACAGAAATGCCATATTTCATTAGAGGTTAGAGAAAATGAAGATGTTAATTTTTTTCCCCTACCAAGTTCACAGACTCCCTGAAATCTGTGGACCTTGAAGGGATGGGTTTAGGGGGAGATACAGAAGACAATGTGTTCTCCTCTCCCATCCTGAACCGTTCTATGCTACATGGTAGAGAGGTGAGCCAGAGAGCTTGGGATGTAGGGAGGGGATGACGAGAACCTCCCCCAGAATCCAGAAACTTTTGCACATTGGAGAATTGCTGTTGTAGTTGGAGGGAAGTACCTCCTAATAAGATATCCATCTCAGATTGGGCTTCTCAGGTCTACAGAGAGAAGATGCTCTTTTCTTTTAAGGTTGAGGATCAGAGACTTGGGAGGAGGAGCATTTAGCCATAACTGATAAATGTTCTTACCCTGCTTTTGGCCCTTGCCTGCCTTCTCCTGCTGCTGTTGAAGGCTTAGGCTAGGGGGCTTTTCTTAGGTTTTGTACTTGAAATAAAAGCATATCAGAGGGTGTGAAGGGCTGTAGGACTGAGATCATCTGTCCCTAATTCTAGACCAGGGAAAGGTAGGAAAAGGATTCTAGTGGGTTTTTCTCATTTGGAACATGAGGATAAGGGGACAAAAACTTATGAGGTAGCCTATAGAATCATAGCTGAATGGGACCTAAGAAATCATCTCATTTAACCCTTTCATTTAATAGTTAAGTCTGAGGCCCAGATGTATCTGACTTTATATAGAGGTTTTAGGCTTCCTGACTCCACAGGAGACTTTGGGGACCTATAAGTTAAACAATTTGCTGATTCAGAAGAATATAGGTTCCCTGAGGCCAGCCATTATTTACCGTTTTTTCCTTTGGTTCTCCTAGCACCCCATGCAGTGCCAGGAACATAGTCAACCAATAGTCAGTAAATATTTTTAAAGCACTTACTAGGTGCCATGTACTGTGTTGAGATTACATAATAGGTTTTTTAAAAAAAGTTATTTAATGAATGCTTATTGGATTAGATTGTTCTACCCCCTCATATCTAACCATCTGCCCTGCTAATGCTTTTCCCTGCCCTGGAACAGTGACTTCTGAACCAGACTGGGGTGGGGGGTTGGGTGGGGAATGTTATTTCTTCAGTTTTCCACCTTCCAATTTGGGGTTGAGCTGTCCTGATTGGTGAAAGAGTGCAAATTACACTAACCTCAATATCTAACTTGTCTCCGACAAAACTTCACCCACATAACTGCCCAGCATGTCTTGCCACCAGCCCTACTGCTGCTCCATTATTCTTGTCATTCTCCCCTCCTATCACCCACCACATTTTTACTTTTCTATCTCTTACTCTAGGAATAGTAATCAAATTGATACTATCAATGCTTCTGGAAAGGACATGGCAATTGACTACTTATGGCTTCATGCTCTATCTGTTTTCTCCCCCTGATTAGAACATAAACTCCCTGAGGGAAGGAAATGTCTCACTTTTGTATTTTTATGCATTCATGTATTAGATTGAGGTTCATGATGAAATTGCTGCTCTCTCTTTTTCACTTTCTTGATCCTGGGTTTTTTAATTCAAAAAGTGATGAATGTGTACTTTTAGGAGCTAGGCTGGTTGAGGAAGAGATTTTAAGGGTGGGAGAGAGGAAGGGAAATATTCTTAGCATCTCTCAAATCATACCCTAGAAATACACGAGTACTTTGCTTACACATAAGAACTGACCTGCTGGTTCTCAAGCAATGATCTAAAAGCAATTTGAATGCTGACACTGGCCCCTAAAGCCTGCTCAGAAAGCTGCTAGAAACCTCTTAGTTACAGCAAACCTGGAAGGGATAGAAAGAGGAAGAAACTTTTCAATTACCTCAGAATTCAACTCCACTTTAAGCTGAAGGCAGAGGGCAAGCAAGTGACTCACGTCCCTTCTTATTTGTTGTAAACTCAAGCGTCCCTCCCTAGTGAGCTGCATCTGTTGCCTTTTCTCTTTGCTGATGTCAAGAGAGGCTGGATGTGGACTGTAGGAAGATTTGGATGCTGTCTTTTCTGCTAACACTGATTTTACGATATGCTAAACATAACATCCAATAGCTATTACTTCCACTGTCAGGAAGACAACTCGAGCTATCTATCTTTCTCTTCAGACTATATTGCATTTCCCTCTACAAATGACACCACGTTATAATATCTTTTATTATAATATTACTTATTTATTGCTGAAGGTTCCCCAGCACTAATGCTGAGGGCTCTCATCCTTTATCTGATTTTTGGTTTGTTTGTTATGAATGTCACATTTTATTTATCAAGACAGGCTCTGGGTTCCTAATCAGAATTTCCAGAGAGTGACTTTGCTGCTTTTCTTTTCAGGAAAGCCCTAAACTTTTATCCCAGAATTCATGAGGATTGGCTACTTGGACTGTTTGCCTTGCTTAACCTGAGGATGGAGGGAGGGAGAGAAGGAAGGTGAGGTCCTGAAATGACAGAATCTTAGAACTGGAAGGCACTTCTGGAGGTGTTCTGCGTCACCTCCTTTTTCTCTTAGCAGTATTGCAACAGAAACCATCCCTGTTAATCCTATTCCCAAAAGATCTCTAGAGGAAGGCAATCACAAAGTCTTTCTTGGTGACCTGTTCCAGAATTAACAACTCTCTCTGTCAAGAAATTCTTCCTTAGATCTGACCTAAATCTTGCTTGCTGCAGTCTTAATCCATTTTCTTTGGTTTGGTTAGAAATTGGGCTGAGCCTTGTGAAATTTTATTCCCATGTCAGGGAGAACTGAGTTTTTGGAACTACTATTTCAAGAAAACTCAATATTGTATAGTCAAAACCAATGCAATGACATTTCATATTATGCAGAGGTTTACAAAGAACTTTATCCACAACAATGCTTCAAGATAGACCAAATACTATTATCTGTTGCTTACCATTGTAAGGATGCAGAAGCCAAGGCACAGAGAAACTCTATATCTTATTTAAGTATCAGAATCAAGATCTGAACCTGTCTCAAGTCTTGGGCTCTGAGTCTTGGAGAACTTTGAAATTGATTATGAGACATAGGCGACACTGACTCAGGACAGTCCAGCATGATGTGTCTGCATCAAGGAAGGCACTGTGCTCTTGGAACAAAGCAGAATAAAAGTAGCTTAAGAGAAATGTGAGAGGTGCAAATTTAGAGACATCTCCATTCCAGATGTTCATGTGGCCTATTTGTGCCCAGCTGTGATAGAGCTTTCTGAGCTCACATTGGTCTGATCAGCCATAGTTGGACACACTGTCCATTGACTCTACTATCATGATATCATCTTGGCCCTCTTCAGGCAGGAAGGACAACAGCAAGTTCTAGACTTGTCCTACTCTTTGGAACCATAGAATGTTATAGCCTGTATGTTATTGGGAGATCAACTTTTCCTCCCCCTTTTGTTTTCAGGTGAGGAAATACATGACCAAGGGAGAAAAATGAGGGGGATATTATTCTCTATTAAAAAATGCTTTCCTTAATATAGTGGCTTTCTTCATGCATTTAAGTGGTTGCTTTTCCCTCCATAAAAATATTAAGCACCTAGTTTGATACTGTGCTAAGTGCCTATGGAGATACTAGATCCTACCCTTGTGGAGCACATGACCTGGTAGGAAGAGAAGCTATAATATGCAGTATTCAAAAACAATGCATGAAGGGAGGTCTGAGAGTTTCATAAGACATCATTATACCTCATTAATAGCTTGACAGGAAGGCCTGGGGGGCAGACGAAATGAAAACTAAAGTGCTGGCAACCACTACCGATGGAGGGCCAATTAGAAAATGGAGATAATACATCTCTAAAATGAGGGAGCCAATTATTTGATGTATAAAAGTGGATTTTTTGGGAGTGAGCTTGTGCTTACTCGTAAGTTCTTGTGTTAATGCTTCCTAGGAAAGATTTCATACCTCTGCCTCCCAGTATCTCATCTATCTAATAACCTAATGAGGATAGTAAGCACCAATTGGCTCTGGGCAAAATGGTGAAGTAAGAGATTGCCTTCATTCTGTCTTCTTTGTTTTGTTTTGGTGACTTCATCCCTAACATTTCCTCTGTCAGGAGCTCAGAGCCCTCATTCTATACATTCACTGCTTAGCCTCAACTTAACTCGAAACTCAGTGCTATCAAAACTTAACTTATTGTGGATTTTACTAGATTGACCGACTAGGGCACTAGGCCAATCCTGGCTCAATATTTGAATCCTAGCCAAGAATATTTGCCTCTCAACCCTAGAAACAATCCCTTATCCTAGAGGAAAGAATCTGTAATGGTCATTATCAGGGGTGGGAAGAGAGATAGGAACCGGGGAATCTTTTAGCAGCAGGCCTCATATCTCACCCTACAGGCAACTATCTACTCATAGAATAAAGCATGAGTTGAATACACAATACTCTTGATAAGGGGTCCATTTAGTTTCTGCTTGGGAATCTTCCTACTACTTTGTAGAATCACAGCCTTTTCCAACGCTAAACTGTAGAGATGTATTATAACAGACTTTGGGGCAGTCAGGTGGCACAGTGGCTAGAGTGCCATGCTGGCACTCAGGAAGACTCATCTTCTTGAGTTCAAATCTGGCCTCAGACACTTACTAGCTGAGTGACCCTGGGCAAGTCACTTAATCCTGTTTTCCTCAGTTTTCTCATTTGTAAAATGAATTGGAGAAGGAAATGGCAGGCCCCTCTTGTATTCTTGCCAAGCAAACCCCAAATGGGGTCACAAAGAGTCAGATATGACTGAATAACAGCAATTTAGAGGTGCTCTGGTCCAATCCCCTTATTTTACAGGTAAGGAAACTGTAGGCCACAAAGATTCAATGATCCATTCAAGGCCACAAAAGGCATTAATTGAGGGAGATTATCCAGGCCCCCTAGCTGTATATCCAATTTTCTTTCCATTGTATTCTTTCCAAGTCCATCTCCCTTTCTTCATTACTCTGAACTCTTTTCATTTCATTCTCAGGCATTGGTCTGTCATACTGATCTTAAATCAGTAACCCATAAAACTTCTACCCCTCTAAACAAAGTATGTTTACTCTTAGGTGGCTGAGGAAGTGAGCTCCTTATCCTTGGGATTAAAGTGGGAGCTTGTATTGTCAAGTAATGCTAATAGCTAGCATTTATATTTGTTTTAAGGGTTTCAAAGTGCTTTACAAGTATTCTCTCATTTTGTCTTCAAAACAAACCTAGGGGGCTGGGGTGCAGGTCCTATTATCATTCCATTTTACAGATGAGGAAACTATGGAAGGAAAATGATAAGTGACTTAGGGTCCTCCAGCTAGTCTAAAGCAGGATTTGAACTCAGATCTTCCTGAGAAGTCACTAAATCTTACAGTTTTAGTGATCACTGTACCACTTAGCTACTTTGGATGCTGAATAACGGATTCTTATATTGTGTGGAGCATTGGACTTGGATGACTTCTACCCCTAAGGTTCTAGACCTACACTCATTCCCTACCTCATGGGGGGATGGGCAGATGATTGAATAGTTCTCCCCTCTTCTAGCATTTCACTTCCTAGGCAACATAAGCACATCCATCACAAGAGGCAAGCAAGACTGTCTGCGTCCTTGAAAGTACCATTTATACTTTAAAGCACTAGATGAGTGTGAGTTTCTAATGTTGTTATTTTTATTATCTGTTGTGGTTCACTTGACATTGACCCCAAATACAGAGTCTCATGTGTTTTCAGATATGTTCTGGTGGGGTGGTGACAAAACTGTGAGTGGGAGAATGACATTCTGCCATAGCCTTGGTGCCCACAAAGCTGTTGCCTTCCTCTTGTCTGCCCACCAGCTCCTAATGCAGAGAAAACTGTTCTGGGAAGCCTAGAGAGAACATACAAGTTTTCAAATCATCACCCCATAGGGCCAGGCTGAAGCCATGAGGAGAAGTCATGTTGGCTTTGTTGACTGGCAAGGCATCTGATGTTGTTGGAATGCCTATTCCCGGACTATTCTTTGCTCTCTGTTAAATGCTTGGGCTAGTGGCCAGACCCTGTGCCCATTAACTTGTATTAGCTAAGTGACTTTTCCAGACAGAGCATGCCTTCAAAACTGGGAGAATAACAGGAGGGTGAGAAGAGATATCCAATAAAGCAATCCACCTTTAAATTGTCTTTGTAGGTTTACACAGTACTTTCCTCATAAATCCAGTGAGGCAGTGGGGTTATTATTGTCCCATTTTTAGAGATGAAGAAACTGAGGCTCAGGAGAGCTAAATGACTTGCCCAGGGTCACAAATGGATCGATCGCATTGCTTTCGTTATCATGCTGCCTTCAGGTTTGGGTAGTAGATGCCCATGTGAAATGTCAGTAAGTAAGCCTTTGCAGATGCATTAAACTCATAAACCCATGGGAATTTCACTGCTTACTTCAAATCCCAGCCTTTGGTGAAGCTGACTCAGGGCTCTGCTACTTACTTTGGCAAGTCCCTTCATTTTTTTATGCCTCAGTTTCCTCATCTGAAAAATGGGGGAATTAGACTTCTAAGGTCCCTTCCAGGCTCTATGAGCTTGTGAGCCTATGCTGCTTCTTTTTGAAAACGTCCCATAATGACTCAGGAATCACAGAAGCCCAGTCACAATTCAGCTTAGTTATTCAGCATCGAACAGCCATCTCCCACGAGCTAGATGTCCCCAAATGTGGTCCTTTCCCAAGTGTTTTAAATTGAGTGGGAATTACTCTCCCATTACTCCCCCTTTAACTGGATTGGATGCTTTGTCTTTGAATAGACTGATCATTGCCCCTGACCCTGATACCAGTGGGGTCAACCAAGTGAGAATATAACAACACTTACAAGCTGTCTTTTGAAGCAGATTGTACATGAATAACCAACTCCATTTTGGAGATATGGAAATCGAGGCCTCAGCAGATTTAGGTTTGAATTCAGGTCTTCTGAATGCAAAATCCATTGTCCATTCCACTAGAATGGGAGCCGACTACATAGAACATGGGATGCTAGTGTTGAAAGTATGCTTTTTGACTTTTGGAGGCAGGAAGACAGATCTCTGTAGCATGGGGATAGATGGAGCTCTTAAAATTATTCTGTCACCTGGAGGCCTAGATTCTCCAAGCTGTTGTGGCATTTGAATGTCTCCCTAAGCTACTAGAAGTCGTTCTTAGCGAGACAGAGACTGCTAACTGATTTATTACTTTGCTGAGTATGTATAGCATATCACTTACTTGTCTATAAAATATGCTATATAAGTTTTATTAATACACAACACACACACACACAAAGTGTCCCAAAAGGCTTTTCAGCTATGAGAGCTTAAAATGGCACTAGAACTTTTGGGACACATCTATATATCTAAAACTATAACTACATCTATATCTAAAATTATACATATATAGCAATACTTCACTTATTTAGGATTCATGAGGTGGGAGGCCGCTAGGGATGATATCTTGAGAACGAGAAGAAAATTGATCTGTTGACTGATTAACAGAGATAGGAGGCAGAAAAGAAGCACAACATTCTTGGCTGACCAATAACATAAGGACAAAGAATCCTTCCTCTCACCTCCACCCTGTGGAACCCCAACTAGTGCATATATGAATGTACATACACACACACACACACACACACACACACGATAGTTGCCTCTGAAACCATCATTGTATTACATTTAACTATAATTACTCATGTGGCCAGGTCCTTTTGAGTCTGTTTCCAAAGCATCTCTTCCATATGCTTTTGCTTCTCCATTTATCTTTCATTGTCTAAGTTTTGTGCCTCTCTACTTTTCACTTGAAGTCTATTATAATAGCCTTCTGACTGGTCTTCCTATCGCCAGTCTCTCCCCTCTCCAACGCGTTCTCCACAAAGATGCTAAAGTAATCTTTTTATGGTACAGAACAGACCATGCCACTTCCTTGCTCAAAAAGCTTCTGTGGCTCCTTATCATGTATAAGAGAACATGCAGACTCCTTAGCCCAAAACTTATAGTTATCCACAATCAGTCTCTATCCTGTTTTTTAAAATTTAATTTCATACCATTCCCATCATATTCTCTGTGTTTTGGCCAAACTGGATCTTATCTTTCCTTCTCTTACCTCTGTGCATATGACACGTGTTTGAAATGTATTCCCTCAGTCTGTTGAAATTCTTCAAGCCTAGCCCCAGTATTTCTTCCATCAATCTTTCCCTGATCTCCCGTGCTGAAAATAATCTCGTTTTCCTAGATAACTGTCTTCAACTTTATCTCATATCGATTTATGTACATGAGATATTTCACTATGAGATTTTAAACTCCTTGAGGGCAGGGCCTATGTCATATTTTTATATCTCCAGTGCCTGCACTGGCACATAGTGGGTTTTTAGAACAGATATTTATTGAATTAAATGTGTTTAGATATTCAATAATGAGCATTAAGAAAAGGTTAAATCATGGTCACTGTGATCTGTTTATGAAAAAAAGAAAATGTCTAATCCATTTTAGAAGGCTTTCCATCCTAAATGGTTAACATAAAAAATAAAAAAAAGTTTTGGCGCTTAAAGGATAAGCTTCATTCGCCTGGAAAATTCACTAATGTTGAACAAGTCATTCCCTGACAATGCTGCCTGCCAGATCAATGAGGCATATTGTATTGTATATCAATATAACTAATTTACATTATGGGTATATTTGTTCTGTTTGAAGGCACTCAGTTCCCAAAGACCCTGGAGATCATGGCCCTGCAGTGACTGCTGTGGCTAAACCTCAGGGCTCTGTTTCACCCTGAGCATTCAGAGGGGTAGAGGGCCTCAAAGACCTTGAGTACCTTCGATCACACAGAGCTCAGCCCTAAACCTAAGAAGAAAAGACAAATAGAAAGTTGTGAAATTTGATGGGATCTGGTTGAAGTGATTAAAACAAGATTGGGAGAAAAATAAATCAGGACTTCTCGAATCAAGTTCCCCATGATGCTGTAATTAGAATTAACATGCATTATTTAGATGGAAGATAATGTCCACTTGATGACTCTGTTAATAGGTCAGAGTGTTGGTGAGGAATGATGAGATGTTATATTTTACCATTTAAGAGGAAAAAAATGAGAAGAGAGAAGAGGAAGTATTGCATGGAGAAATCTGTGGTCATCTTCCTGGCTGTTTTTTGGCGGGGGGTTGTGTCTAAACCTTGGCTGAATCTTTTGTTACCGTAGGCAGGGGCTCCCCGACAATACCT
Source organism: Bettongia penicillata ogilbyi (assembly GCA_023548195.1). NCBI lineage: Eukaryota > Metazoa > Chordata > Mammalia > Diprotodontia > Potoroidae > Bettongia > Bettongia penicillata. The sequence continues at coordinate 4,515,372 of JAJHZJ010000070.1, forward strand.
CAGAGGGAAGGGAGGAGAAGAATAGTGCAACAACTTACTCTGTGGCATATTGTTCATTGGAGACAGTACTCCTTTCCTGGCATATGCAATAGCCAGCAAAGACCTCAGGCAATCACTTGAAATTCGGTTTTCTATGAACTTTGTGTCTCCATGTTTTTTTGGCTCACCTGATATATGATTCTGGACAGTGAATTGGGAATGAGAGTGGGAAAACTTTTGGAGGTGAGTAAAACATGATGAAAATAAAATTCAGGATGTTTACTGAGGTAGGATCATACCCAGTATGGTACAGTGGAAAGAGTGCTGAACTTGGAGTCACAGGACCTGAGTTCAGATTCTGTGCTTGTTTCTAAAATTAGGAGGGGGGGGAGTGGTTGATGACCTCTAATGTCCATTCTGACTTTACATCTCTGATGCTGAGATTTAGCACTGAAAGGGACCTTAGAGGTCGCCAAGCCTAGTCCTTTTATTTTACAGACACAGGAAATGAGGTTCTAAAATGATAAGTGACTTTCTCAAAGTCAAACAGAGAGTAAATGGCCAAACCAATATTTAAACTGATGACTTCTGATGCCAAATCCAGGGCTCTTCCCACCAAAACCATACAGGATCATTTCCATCTATTCCTGTAGGTAATTTCCAGAAGGATCCTAGTGGAGACCTCTGGACTATCCAGCCCTATGCTGTTTGGAATTGGTGGGTCCCAGAAGCACAGGGAACCACAAAGGCACTCTCAGACTGTCAAAACAAGGGAAGATTGAGCTTGGCAAATCTCTGTTCTTCAGGGGCAGTGATATCCTGGTTTAGTGTAATGAAAGCCCTCATGCCCAGTGTCCTCTAACAATCTGCCTTTAATGGGGTTACCATAGCAGAGGTAAAGCATTTTATATGGAACCAGGTTTACATTATCCTCCTCTTTAGAGATCTTGCTTGCAATGCTGTTCAAATCCTTTAATCCATAAATAGGATTCCAGACAGCGCTGGGCTGCCTTCCAAAACTGTAATCTTCCAGTATATGAATTATTACCAAAAGATTAGGGTGTTTCTAGTAATAACATTTCAAATAAATCAGCTTTCATGGTGGAACAACAAACTAATATTAGAAATAACAATATAAAGACATTTATATAGCCACTTGCTAGAATAACTTCCCTAACCAGGGGCTTCTTTTCTCATTTACAGTCATTCTTTTGGAAAAGTACTTTTTCACTGTATAACTGCCTTTAGCCTTAAAATGAGTCACAGGTCCTTGGGGTCAGAACCTTGGAAGTTTGTTCTCTAAATCACTAATTATGTCTCTGTCTTGAGATGTAGAATGGACTGACTATCCCAGGAGTCTCAAGGCACTGACAACCTCCTCTGACTCTGAGAAATGGTGGTTGCTCAGTTATGTCCAACTCTAAGAGACCCCATGGACAAATGGAGTTTTCTAGGTAAAGATACTAAAGTACTTTGCCATTTCCTTCTCCATTGTGTCCCTGTTTCACAGATAAGGAACTGAGGCAAATGGGGGTTAAGTCACTTGCCTAGGGTCACACAGCTAGTGAGTCCTAATTTCAGGTCTGGTTCTCTACTATATCACCTAGCAGCTGAGAAATGACACATTCTAGTTAATAGGGAATGAAAAAAAACTTTCTGCTAGAAAAGCATTATTTTGGTAGTTTATGCCAGAGGTCATGAGTGGAGTCAGAAGACCGGGGTGGGAGGAGAGATGCAGATTTCTTATACTATTGACCTTGGGTAATGTCAGCGTTATAGCTCGAATTCCAGGATCAGTCCTTGGTCTTCTATGACCTTCAACAAGTCATTGCTCAAGCTTCTTTGGGTCTCAGTTTTCTTTTCTTATATAAAAATGAGCTTTCAGAGAAATAACTAACGAATAGAAGTATGTATAGAATGATTTTACATATACACGTATGTATGTATGTTATATATGTATATGATATCATATATAAACATTTACGTATAATAGCAGCCATGGGGTAGGGAAGAAAAAAAGGAAAAAAGAGAAAGCTACATGGTAACTTTAATATATATTTAAAAACAACAGCAAGCTGTACATAATAGATTTACAGTTCTGAATGCAATCTCTTTTTCTCCTCATTCTACTAAGTTAGAGAAATGCTTGTTTTATTTCTTAAGTTCAGAATAAAATTTAAAAAAAAGAATAATCCCTGACTTCTCCGTGCCTGGTCAGCTAAGAGAGCAGTAAACCTGAAGAACAGCCACACCTAACTGCTTTATATTATGAAGGCAGCTAGATAGAGAAGTGCATAGAGCATGGGACCTGGAATCAGAAGTGGTCATCTTCCTGAGTTCAAATCCAGCTTTAGGTACTTACTAGTTTTGTGGACTAGTCACTTAACCTTTCACCCTGTTTGCCTCAGTTTCCTTAAATCTGAAGATGGACTGGAGAAGGAAATGGCAAACCCCTGCAGGATCTTGCCCCTCGAAAAGGCGTCGCGAATCAAAAATGTCTGAAAGGACCAGACTACAATCACAATTCAAAATAACTTCAAGAGAAAATAAAAAACCTAATTCAAGTCCCACCTTTTCTATAAGAAGTCTTTCCCAGTCCTGCTTAATATGAATATCTTAGCCCAGGTTCTTTCCAATTGATCCTATTCACATATTTTTATACTGGATGTCGTTATTTTCATAGTTTCTCCATTAGACTGTGAGCTCCTTGAGAGCAGAGACTGATGAGTTTTGTTGTCATTTGTTTTTTCCCTTTGTATCTTGAGTGCTAGGTTCAGTGCCTGGCACACAGTAGGAGCTTAGTAAATGCTTGGCTTAAAACCTTGGAGGCGTTAAAGATTCAGAAAAGACCTCCGTTAAAGGTAGCATCTGAAATCTGTTTTAAAGGAAGTTCCTCATGCTTCAAAGGTGGGAGAAAGGCCATTCTTGACATGGAGTGGGGTGGTGGGGTACTGTCACAGAGACAGGTGAGGGAATGTTCTATACAGGGCAACAACTGGCAGACCAGTCTTGACTGACATAGCACATGGTTGAATAGGAGCCAGGTGCCTTGTTTTAATTCCCGATTGATTTTCAGTGGGCAGTGTTCTCTTTCACATCGTTCCTTAGCTTTTTATTTCACTGTCCATCAGAGTTAGACTGGGTGATCTCCAAAACTCTTTCTAGTCCCTCACTGTATGAAGGCTAAGGATCTTAGTGCCCCAGAGAGCTAGAAGTCTAGTCTAAACAAATATGGAAGCATGAAAATGCTTGTAAAAGCTAGGAGTCCCCAGCAAAAGAAACTGCAAAATGAGTCCTTTTATAGACGGATGAATTCCCCTCCCTTCTCCCTGCACTCTCCAGCCCCTCATTGATCTATTTTGTAAATTCTTCACATGTTGGATTGCCTTAAAGCAGAGCAGACCTATTTGGAAGATTTCAGAAGTAGGATGTCATATTTGTGGATCGCCTTAACAGCATGCTAGAATAAAAACCTCTGAGGATGAATGAGAGAATCCACATGTAGCTCTCCCATCTACTCAGGTTTTCTAAATTTGAGGCAGCATTAAGATGTTATTAGTGGGGTGGGCGGGGGTCTGGGAGAGAAGAAATGTTTGTGAAATTGTCCTTAGATTAAAGGAGCTTTGAAATGGAAAGCATTAGCCCTCTGATTAATGGGAAACCCTCACTTTACATTTTGGACTTTTAAATGAAAAGAAGAGGAAACAAACCACTGTGTTTTTTTTTTTTTGAAAATCATGCCATTTTTCTCTTTCCATGGCTCTGTATAGCAACACCAAAAGGCAGTGATAAATGGGAGACACTACAGAAAGAGATCTGGCAGGGACACATAGACTCCGAGTGTTGTTTCTGTCAGGGTGCCTCAAAGGGGAATGCTAGACTATTTCTTCCTCTGTTTTCTCTCTGTAAACAAATGTTGTTTTTTGTTGAAATGGTGAAGGTCTGATTTAATTACAGGGAGTGTGAAAAGGAGAAAAAGAGAGAGAGGGGAAGGAATGGGAGAAAAAGAAAGGGGGGGAAGAGAGAGACAGAGACAGAGAAAGAGAAATGGAAGGAGAAAAAGGACAAGAAAGGGAGGAAGGAAAGGAGAGAGAGACATACAGAGACAGAAAGATCCCATTTTCTTATGGAGAAGTGAAGACTTGAAGTATGATTGGAAGGAAAGCTGGGCAGAGAATGCTCTTGTGACTGAAAGCCAAAAGGCCTATGAGTCCAGGGATTCCTCAGACCATTCGTTTTTATGCCTCAGTTTCTCCATCTATCAAAAGACAATAAGATGCCATTCCAGCTTTCTCAGGGAGTATGGAGAGAGTTAGACCTCTCCACCCCCAAGCAGTGTGAAGGTGAATAATGTGGAAAAGGAAGATGGGGGATTGAAAGGACTAGTGGGGAGAATGCTGGAGACCGATTGCCTACTCAACTATTTTGTCTTGGGCCAGGCTTGAAGATGAAATGCGTAACTGTGGCATGGCATGTTATCGCTTCCATGATTTTTTGTTTGTTTTGTTTTTTGTTTTTTGGAGCAGGCTCACCCCCTGCTTGGGGCCCTGAAGGTGGAGGACCGGCCTCCTTGACCTCTGGACAGTCTTTTCAGCCTATAATTCCAGGACACGCTATTTGTGAGCAGCTTTTTGCTCTGGGAAGCAGAGACAATGCATTGGAATTGAAAGATACTTCATCCTTATCCCAGGCTGTGGTACGAGGATGGTTCCGCTCATTAGCAGACAGGCCAACTTCTCAGGAGCTTGGCCCAATCCTCTTTGTGACCTATTGTCTCCTTCCCCATTCAGCTGTCAGTTCTTTTTCTCATGATGCTCCAGACTTCCAGAGCGAGTGGGGCCTTTTCCCTGCCTAGAGGGGGGACTCATTCTATCCAACAGGGAATGGATCTTCCCATCTTTGGCAGGAAAAGAGCAGCAGTCCTTTGAATGTTCCCCCATCTGATCCCAGCTGCTGGTTTTCCTAAAAGCAGGGTGAGAAGAGGTATTCAGAGAAGAAAGTTCACCTTCTTTCCAAAAAAGACACCCCTAGGGTCATACTGTGACTCTAGTGAGCCATAACATAACCCACAATTTGAGAGCAGAACATGCCAAGGGAACTTCAGCTAAGCACCAAACATTACTGAGAAAACTGCAGATACCTAATTGTGCAAATTCCTTTAGATTCCAGGCAAAGCTTGAAAGAAATTATGCTCTGTGGCTTCCTGGAAAGAGTCCTGGAGGAGGCATCAGGAGGCGTAGGGTCCAGTCCTGTCTCTGCCACACATTAACTATGTGACCATGGCAAATGCCTCTGTTATATTTGTATTGGGTGGCAATAAAGTAGAACTTTCTATGATGAACTTCAGGATAGACATTTACATAAGACATACATACATATATGGGGCAGCTAGGTGGTGCAGTGGATAGAGCACCAGTGCAGGAGTCAGGAGGACCTGAGTTCAAATCTCATCTCAGACACTTGACAGTTACTAGCTGTGTGACCTTGGGCAAGTCACTCAACCCCATTTGCCTCATTCTGGGTCATCTCCAGTCATCCTGATGAATATCTGGTCACTGGATTCAGATGACTCTGGAGGAAACATGAGGCTGGTGACCTGCACAGCCCTCCTTCACTCAAAAAAAAAAACAAAGTCAAGTGTAAGTCATGTCATTATTTCTCTGATGGCATGGTCTTCTTCAGTAACGAAGGATGAACACACACACATACGTACATACATACAGCATTTATAAGCACCTTTTAAGCACTGGAAATAAAAATTTAAGCAAACAAGACAATTCCTGCTCTCAAGGAACTTACCTTCTAATGGGAAAGCATAATATACAATGACTGTAGGAAGACAAGAGACAAGAGGACAAATTGAAGAAACCACAAAAAGGAGCATGGAGTTGGTTCCCAGTAAGATAAGACAAAAGGCACACTTGTGGAGATGAGCATGAGAAGGGGAGCCAAAGTTCTAATTTCCTGTGAGGTGGAGATGCTCAGAGGGGTCCATGGTAGAGAGACTGCAAGAAGTGTGACTTCAGAAATCACTATGGAAACAAAACAAAACAAAATCTCTCTAGTATCTTGGAAGATCACAATATACTAGGAGATTCTTCTGCCATGTTGTACTTTGTTTCCCCACCTGCAACATGGGAATAATCATTCCTACCTTGCTTAACTTTCAGAATGGGAAGGAGGATAAAAATGAGATGATAGAACTAAAATCACTGAGGAAAATTGGGAAAGTGTTGTAAAAATCACAGTATTCTTAGGATTTTTGTAGACTCCCATTCATCCAAAATGTTTGGGCAATGGACTACTCCATGGATAATTGAGTATTTTGATTTTCTGAGAGTTCTTATATCTATCATGCATGGATGACAAATTAAAAAAAGAAACCCTGAAATATATGAAACTGCAAGTGATGCTAAAACTACTGAACATAGCTGAATTTTTCTTTGATAACTCAGAAAGCACTTCTACAGCTTACTGCACCTAAAGGTCTTTATGAACACCAGTGACTAGTTTACAGTGCCACAGAATGCTCAAGAGATGTAGCTTTAAAAAATCTATGACATCACTTTTGGTTTCTCATACCAAAAAAAGAAAGGAAGAACAAATAGTATGTTTTGTAAAATGAGATAAAAGCAGCATATTTTGTAAGCTTTCTAGTTGTTGGTCATTTGTGTAAGATTTTTGTCATCTTTATATAGCTGATATTTGTATATTGCTTTAAGGTTTACAAAGCACTTTATGTATACTATTATTTCATTTGAGCTTCATAACAGGAATATGAGACAGAATTTGAAGAAACTGGCACTAAAGGAGGTTGACTAACTTGCCTCAGGTCACATAGCTAGAAAGTGTTTGAGGCAAGATTCAAACTCAATAATTCCTGACTCTGAGTTTAGTATAGTACCCATGACATCATACTTACACCACCTCCACCCCTACTACTACCACCATCATCATCGTTGTTGTCATCGTCATCATCACCATCATCGTCACCATCACCATCATCAAAAATATTCCTAAAAACAGCCAACACTGGATATTGGATCACTGATTCTCTTGCCTCCTTGCTATACTACTGCGGCATGGGGTGGGGATTGAGGAGGTGGCTGTGGGGCTCACTGTAGATGTTTTGAATTTGCCTATGAAATGAAATTAACAGCTGGGACACCGAGAACCACTATCTCAAGATGTCTTCTGGTGGGAAAATCCAGGATGAGGGTTCAGGTAAGATTGAAAGGTGAAAAGTTCATAGGATGCTTGAAAAAAAGTAAAATTTCAGATGCATTACTTAGAAGTGAAGAGGGAATTTTAAAAATTGCTAATGGGATTAATTTGCCCGCGAATTTACACTTTGTTCTCCCTTGAGATAAGGGCTCATCCTGTACTCCTGCATATTTATGTATCTATTGCATTTTTCCCCCTCATGCCTTATGAATTTCCTGTCATTCTGCTTCTGGCTTCCATTGTTTTCCCTTGTGCATTCTATTCTCCTTGCCTCAGACTTCCCAGTCATCACCCTCACAATACCAGGTGACTAGCTCCCTTTCAGAGTAATTGAGACTTCACATTCACTTGAAACTTGGGCCCCTTTAGAAGCGGCCAAGCCTAGTAATTAAAATGTCTCCCATATCTTTGATTGCCTTGTTTCACATCTAGCAAAGAGCTTTCAGAGTTCCTGGTGCCCTCTGCAAGGACTGGGCACACTTTGGGAAGTAACAGGGGAGTAATTCTTTTTGCCCTCAGAGTGGGCAAATTAATATGTTGGGGTTGGATCCCCTCTGAATGCCAGCTTACCCTCTGACCCATTGTGCACTCCTAATGCATTGGGAAATTTATCTTTTAATTTCCTATGCCCTTGGCAGGGTTGATGGGTGCTGAGGTCATGTTTGCATTCCAGCTGCTGGTATTCCAGCCCTTGATGCTACCCAAATCCAGGAACCCAGAGCTTTAGAAAAGAAGCAAGCTCAAGGACAAAGGGTCTCATGTTTCTAAATCAAGGCCCAAGAGGAGATGGGAGAGGGAAAATGGGACAAGGCTACAGTATTAGGAAAGGGATTGGGTAGTAATGAAGAATAGCAGAATCTTTATTTTTCTGTCCTCTGAGTGATGAAGCAGCCTCAGGGACTATCTCTCATCCTTGTACAACCCCTTAAGCCACTGGTCAAGGGTTCTTAGAATGTCTGTCCTCAATTGTCATCCTCCTCACTCCTTCCTGAGAACAAAGGTGTTTGACAGCAAAAGTCCTGTATGTAGCTAATCAACCATTCCATTCCCAGTATCTTTATTTTGGACATACCTGTCTTTAATAGTCATATCAAGTAATTTCGTGGATCAAATTGCTGAATGCATCTTATCCTCCTTTCAGACTGGAAGCCCCATGAAAGCAGGCAGGAGACCATGTTTTATTTAAACTTCATATCCCCACCAAGAGTCTAGACAATACTTTGTTCAAAGTAGATTCTCAGTAAATAAATATACTTCAAATTGAATTGAATCAGCATATTTGAGCACCAAGTGTGCATTGAATGAGCCCAATACGGGAATGCAGACATATACAAATGTGTATTTATGAACATTTCCTGGAGGGGAATATATAGGGATTTTTTTAACCTTGGTAAAATTTAGTTCAGGGAGAAGTAGCAGTGTTGATGTAGTTGAAGTAGCAGCAATCCAAAGATGGGTGTCTGGGTTCACCTTCTCCTTTAATATCTTAGGAGGCATGGTACTATATAGTAGACAGGACAGGGGGCAAGAAATCTGGAGAGAGTTCATACTTTTCCATCATAGAAAAGAAGCATGGCTCCTTCTCCCTCTAAGGAGTGGACTCCCTAGATATAGGCCTCTGGGAGAAAAAACAATCCAACTCTAACTGCCCTGCTTTCATTATAGCTCTGAGTATCTAGGATGGCAAGAAGCATGGAAAAATAGAGAGTGATACAGGGCAGGCATGTGCATGAAGATTATTGTTGCTCTAAGACCAAAAGAAAGAAGGATCAGTGAGGATGGGAGTAGTCAGGGAGGGATTCATAGAGGAGGTGGGATTTAGGCACATCCTCAAAAGATGAAGATGATTTGTATTGATGGATAGGAGAGAGGGCATTAGGGAATGAAGAGTCAGTACGAGCATGAGCACAGAGTTAATGAGTATGGGACAGTGAGATGTCTTGGAGAGATCTCTTTTTTCTCATCCCAGCCCTGCTTTGAGAGCCAAAACAACAGTTTAATCTCTCTCTCTCTCTCTCTCTCTCTCTCTCTCTCTCTCTCTCTCTCTCTCTCTCTCTCTCTCTCTCCCCATTTTTGTCTCTCTGTTTCTCTCTCTCTGTCTCTCTCCCTCCCTATGTTTCTGTCTGATCTGTAACTTCTCTTTTAAGGAGTTGTGTGGTGATAGTAATAAAATTTCCAAACAGGGTGAGGAGGCAATTTTCCCCCCTGAAATTCCAGACCCTGTATACAGTCTCCTCTACCATAGAAAATGTCAAATTAATTCAGTTCAGGAGCATCTCTCCTGGTAGGTCCTCTCCCAAACTTAAATACAAAATGAATATCTGTTTCTTCTTTCTCCCTTGGGCAGCTCTTGTCCAGCCAAGGTTAAGCTTCCATTTTGCTTTCATGAACTTTACATTCAGCTTTCAGACTTTCATTTGCTCCCCAATATTCCCTGTCATTCTACAAACACTCCATACTAGCCTACTTACTGTCCCTCACACATGATAACACATGTCCTACCTCTGTCCCTGGTGCCTGAAATGCTCTCCCTCCTCATCTCCTTCTCCTGGTTATCCCTGGTTTCCTTGAAAACTCAGCTCAGGGTTTACCTTCCCCCAAAATTCTCCCCTGATCTCCTCAGTGATGAATGCCCTCCCTTCCTTCTCTGTAGACTTATTTTTTGCACATGTGGTCTTTTCCATTAGGATGTTAAGTTTCTTGAGGACTTAGCACAGTGCCTGGCCCATAGTAAGCACTTAATAAATTCTTATTAATCATTGATTGATTAACTATTAGGGATACAAAGAAGTATAAGGATGGGGCCTTGGCCTTAAAGACTTTAGAATCTAGTTGGGAAGATGTCTAACATGAAATAATAACACATGAAATAATTCAAACAAATAAGTGTTTCACTGTGTGGTCCAGGGCTTACAGTCAGGGTCATGTTGTTTTTTCGTCCTTCCTTCTCTAAGAGGACCATGGCATTAGGGAGGTGATTCCTTGACATGTAAGTGTAAGTGAGGGAGGGCTGTGCAAGGTCGCCAGTCCCACTTTCTCCTCCAGAGCCATCTGGCTCCAATAGCATGATACAGATCAGGATGACTGGAGATGGCCCCAGGTACAGTGGGAGGCCTTGGTCTTTTTAAGCTAAGGTCTTTCCCAGGTCTCAGTTTGACTGAGGCAACACCCACTCAGCGATTATGGTTAGGTAAGAGATGAGGTGGAGGATGGCCTCCTCTACCTAGCCAGAATATAGAGAAAGGCAAAATCAATGTAGGCCGGGCAGGTGGGGAAGGATGCCTCAAAGTTGAATCTGGACTTATGAGTAGATTGTTCTTTAGTAATTTCTGACTCTTTGTGACCCCATTTGCAATTTACTTGCAAAGACACTGGAGTGGTTTGCTGTTTCCTTCTCCAGCTCGTTTTATGGATGAAGAAACTGAGGCAAACCGTGTTATGTGACTTGCCCAGTATCACACAGTTAGTAAGTATCTGAGGCCGGATTTGAGCTCAGGTCTTTCTGAAGTCCTACTATCAGTGGGGCAGCTAGGTGGATCTCTATCCATTGCACCATTTAGTTGCACTCCTCCCCGCCACAATTGAAGGATTGAACAGGAGAATGAACTTCTAGGCAGTAAAGAATAGGAGGCATAGGATTTGGATAATATGTAGAGTGGAAGAGGTAGGAACTGGCTAGGCTGGAAATAATTTGCTGTACTGACTACCTATAACTAATACTATAAATATGTTAAGTCTGATGTCATCAATATGCATGCCAGTTGCAACTCATCTATAACTTATTAATCTTAGAGAGTAACTTGTGGTTCAGAGAGTTTAAGCAGGTTGTCTATGGTCGTATAGTCGGTAAGTGTAAGAGGAAGGATTTGAATCCAAGTTTTTCTGACTTCAAATCTGGCACTCTATCCACTAGTCTCTCTAGAAGCAGTACTCATATATTTAGAATGAATTTCCCAATGAAGTAGCTCTCTTTCCTTGAATCATAAGCTGTGAGGTAATAGGAGTATGTGGAATAATCCAATTTCCCAGCTTCTGTTTTCCCATCCCCACCCTCTAACTAGACTAGCACTTCACCAGTTAGCAGTACAGAGATTTTTTTTTTCCTCAGAAAATAAAGCCACCCTCCACATCCCCAGCTAAGACACCTCAATGCAGGCTGATGGATTACCCTTGAAGTAAGAAGAAGGGGGGAGCTGCTAGGGAGTTGAATGCTGGGAATCTTCATCAATGTCTGGGCAAGAGAAAAGTGAGAGCCTGACTCAATTAAGTTAAGAGAGAAAGAGAAAGGAAAAAAAAATCACCAACTGCCCAGAGAAGTGGGTTAAGGCAGGGAAGATGTTAAATCATGCATGTAATTTCCAAAGTGGCAGTGCTCAAAATCAGCTCTAAATAAGCCTGTGGTATGTTTTCTTTTAGGAAAAATAAAACAGAAAACACTAATGATGAAACGATCTTTTTCCTGATTATTTGACAAGTAATTGAGTAAAAACCCTTTGGTGAAAATGTTTGGCATCAAATTCTTGAAAATGTTTCCTTCTCTTTGTTCCCTAATGGATAGAGTGCAAACCGTCTCTAATCCCATGAAACACAATTCCAACCTGTAATTATGGTGGAGTCTGGGCAAGATCTAGTTAAAACACCTGTCAACTTGTCCCTCAAGAAGACTGGAGTTTTGTAGGTTTCAGCATTCCTATCTTTCTATTTCTCCCTAGGAATTCAGATGGTAGCCATTTCCAGGACCCAGGAAACTTTGAAAAAGGTTGCAAGGGGTTACTGTCATCAACTGCCTTTAGGATAGTTTGAAAAAAAGAAGGGGCAGCTCCTTTGATTTGGAGAGTGCAAAAAAGGTCGTGTGTATGTGTATGTGTATATGAAGAGGCAATATGATATAGTAGAAAAAGTGCTGGATCTGGGGTTAGTGCTCTTAGGTTCAGATACTGACTCTGCTGTTTACTTATTCACTGGGTAAACTTGGACAAGTCATGTACTCTTAACCACTCTGGGCTCCCCTTGGCTCAATTGTAAAATGAGGGGGTTGGATTAGATAGACCCTGAGGTCCCTTCCAGTTTAAATCTATGATCTGAAAACTCTGAGAGTAGTAAGGGAGTATGGGGTGATGGATAGAGACATTGGCCCCTCAGTAATTGGAAGGCAGTTGGACCAAGAGGGGAAAAGGGACCCTTAAGGGATAAATATAACAAGAGTTAGCCCAGAAATGGCAACCTGATCCTACTGCACCATTTTCCTTGGGGGTTTACTTCATCTCCATGGTACCTTTGGACTTACCAAGTCTCCTGATTTAGCCATTTTGTTGTCTCCTATTCTTCCTTGCCTAGAAGTCCATTCTTCTGTCAGACTCTAAGCTATTTGACTTCAATTTCCTCCTACTTTCTCATGTTCTCTCACAGCGAGATGGAGAACAGCTGGTCACCATCTTCCTTATGATAACCTTTCATATGGTGCAATTTTATTTCCTTAAATTAATGACAGTGTGTTGGGCGCCTTCCATCACAGACACATTTAAATAGATGCTTTTAACATACGGAGGGCAGAGGAAGAGAAAACTATACCTCTGTTGTGTTTGGGGACATCCCAGGTTTGAAAATAACCAACCCTTAGCAGAGGAGTTCTCTTTTAATTGGAGTGGAATATGGTGGGGAATTGGCACATCCCCATTTTCCCCTGGTGGTCAGGAAGGTGTAATACAACCTGAATTGTGTTCCTGGGTAGGGTGTTATTGAATGTATTGGGCTAAACCCTGCTCAATTATCCAGGCTCCATTACCTTTGTAAGTGAGCAAAACTGAGAAGTCTATGAATGCATGGGTAGTCACCGTGAAGTAGCACACTCCCTTCCCCCATTTTGTTTACAAGTACCTTTTGTCTACAGAGGAATAGCACAACACTGGTTAGACTTAGGTTACTTGTTGGGACTTGGTACCCAATTTAGGGAAATCTCAATAGAAAAGAGGGTGATACTTGGGAAAATGTAGATTTCAGGGGATCCCTAGGTCCTTACTTCATAGGCTCCAGTGAGATTAGGAGTGGGTGGACTGTAAGATCTAGTGGAGGAATCTTTGGCTGGCCCAAGAGTGGTAACATGCCTGGTGATGAAAACTAAGAATGGGGCTAAAGAAAAACAAACAAACTTTGGGATCAAAGCTGAACTCCAGCACTCACCGAGTGCTGGAGTTCAGCTTTGATCCCAAACTTTGTTTGTTTTCTCCCAGCCTCAGTTCCCCTATATATTAAATAGAGATAACAATTCTTGCACTCTTTGCCTCATGGTGTTTTTGTGAAGGAGACAGATTATTATTTACTTAATGAATCCTTTTAAAAAAACCTACTTTCACTTAAAGCTCTGTCCAGTTTTCTCTTCCACATTGCTACTCTCCTCATCACGGTTTTAATATATCGCATGTCAGCATAAGAAATTAATTGGGAATTTTGGGGGAGTTTTGTGGAAGCTTCAGATGACATGCGAAGGCCAGCAGATGACACAGAAAAAGTTGGGAAACTCAGAAATGCCTAAAATATATGTATTGTACTTTATAATATCAACCCAAATTTTACAATAAGGTATTGTAAACTCCCCATAAAAGAAAAAGAAAAAATTCAGACTTCTTCTCTGGTACGAGGGGAGGGCCAAAAAATTTTACACAGATTTTCCAAATCACAGGGACCTTGTACCCTTAAACTCTGTTGATGTGGAAGGGATAATTCTAATTCATTCATTCATTCACAGGACAGCTAGAGTCAGGGAGACCTCAGTTCGAATCAAGCCTCATATTTACTAGCCATTTGACCCTGGGCAAATCATTCAACCTCTGTTTGCCTTAATTCACTGGAGGAGGAAATGCCAAATCACTCCAGTGTCTTTGCCAAGAAAATCCCATATGGGGTTGAGAAGAGTCAGATATGACTCCACAGCAACAACTATTCATTCATACTAAAGTGTAAAGGAATGGTAGCAGCTTAACAAGTTTTCCCTAACACCTGTATTTTAAGCCCTGGATCAAAGCATTAAGCCAAAGGAAGGAAACTTCTTCCCTGAACTATTAGTCACCCACAGGTGGGCAGAGATATTTAGGAGACTACTGCATCAAAAAGTCTGAGTTGGAGGAGAACTCCCAGTCTGGACAATCCAACCTGTACCTGAACAAGAATCCCCTCAACAGAAGAGGTGGTAAGTGGTTAACCAGGCTCAGCTTGAAAATTTCCAAAGAGGGGGAACCTAGAGGCAAAACAATTTACCTTGTTAGGAACATTTTCTTCACATAAAGCTAAAATCAGCCTCTTTTTAACTTTTATCCATTGTTCCTAGTTCTGCCTGTGGGGCCAATCAGAACAAGTCTTCTCTCTGACAGCCCTTCAGTTACATGAAGACAGCTATCATTCCCCCTCCCCCACTCCTCACACACCCAAGTCATGTCTTTTCCAGGCTAAAAGTCCTCAGGGGACTGCTGGTGGGGGCTGGGGATGAGTTTCTTGGCATCTTGGATTCATATTACTTAGGTTATTTAGTCCAACTATGAGAGCCATTATATGCACTTTTAGCCTGAGATTTTTATAGAAATATAGAAAATGAGTCCTCGGGTAGTATCAAAGAAGCAGGGATTAGGGGAGTTTTTGATGTGGGGGAGTTTCATACCCTGGATTTGCATCTTGATGTATATTTTTTCAAAGCAGTTTCACATGTATTATCTTATTTGATCCTGTAGTCAATTCTGTGAGAAAGGAAGAAAAAAAAAATCATCATTTAACCTATTTGAGAGAAGACAGACATGGAGAGGTGAGATGACTTGGCTAACGTCATCCAGCAAGCCAGAGGAGCAAAAGTGGGACCAGAATTCAAGTCTCTGCTGCCCCTCATCCAAGGCTGTTCCCATTAATCTAGCTCAAAGCAGAAATCCCTAAATTCAAAGACATTTAAAAGTTTTCAAGTCTGAAAAGAAATAGAATTATTGGATGTCAGCGTAGGTGGGGACCTCAGAGATCATAGTATCTGACCCTTTCATTAACTGACTGAAGAAGCTGATGCCCACACTCTTCTCAGGGTCACATAACCAAGAAATGGCCAAGATAGAATCTGAATCCAGGTTACCCCTCTTCTAAATTCAGCATTCTTTCCTGGTATGTCCAACTTACCTTGCTTTTAAGTCTGGTCTGCACCTTTGTGTTGGAAAGAGCCAGTGATACACATCAAAACAATTCTTACACTGAAGTGTGAACTTTATTAAATATTTTTGATAAATATATTTCAATATAATTGGTTTCCTCTGTTGTCCTATGTATTTTATTTTATGCATAAAAGGGGTTAATAGGCTTGCTAGATTGCCCGAGGGGTCAATGTTATACAAAAAAGTGAAGAACTCTAAGAAGAATAGGAGGTACCTGTGTGATCCTGGGTAAGGCTCTTCTCTCTGCCCCTATTCCCTTAACTATAAAATGATGGGACTGTACTGGGGGAATTCTGAGCTTCTTCTTCCAGCTCTGGATTTGATGACAGGTTGAAAGGGCTCTACTAGAGACAGGCCTTTCTGCCCCTCCAATCCTGACACCAGACTCGCTGATTGAGGAGACAGAAGTTACAGACAAGGCATCCAGCTGGTGCAGTTTTGTCTGCAGGGTCCCAGTTGGTGCATTCTGGGCAGGAGAGACAAAGGGTTGAATGGATCCAAGGTCTGGAAAGGTGGGAAAAGGGAGGCGGGAGGAGGAGGGGCTGACTGTCGCCTGGCCTGGCTAATTGCTTTGTTCAGTGGCATTGAGGCCTTTCAAGCAGATACAACAGCCACTTGAAGGCCCATAGCTAAGTGCTTTTCATCATCATTACCTCCTGTCATTAGCCCCATCAGCTGCTTCTATCAGCTCATTGCTAGTCTGGGGCCATGGATATGTCACTGGCTCTGTCTTGTTTAGGGCTCTCTGCCTTCATCCCAAGCCAGGCCCAGTTCCTACCAGTTTTTTCTCTCTCTCTCTCTCTCTTTTCCGGCCATTGGTGCCCAACTGGTTTCCATATTTGATGGGTCCATCTGTTACCAGTGCTGCTGGCTGCTGCTCCTGGCCATTTGTTTCTTCCTGATCTCATTGATTTGCAAAACTCCTTATGTTTGCTGTTGTTCTCTGGCGAGTCTGTTCCCCCTCCCTGTCCTATAACCCCCATGTTGCTTCTGCAGGGACTTTTGCTCCTGCATGGTTTCTGGGATGGTGTGTACTGGGAAATAGATCATCCTCTCTGACCTCCAGAGGAAGGATGGTGCACCACTACTTCCTTTTTTCTGACAGACTCATTTTGGTCCTAGGACATGGAGACAAAACTGAATAGGAGTGAACCTGTTTCTTGCATGTGAATTTGAAGAATTGAATTAATGAAAATTTATTTATTTAGCACTTACTATGTACAAAATTTATAGCTTATTCTTATGTAGATGTGCTAAATGCTGGGCATGTAAATAAAAAACAGGGTGATGGGTCTTACTCTCCAGGAACTCATAAAATGGGAGATAACACATGGAGAGATTCCTAGGGAGTTCTTTCTCTTGACATAGGATAGCTTTCTGATTGTACTCACTGCCTCAACTCTCTTCCTACTCCTCTCCATCTTCTACATTGCTGTCAAATTGATATTCTAAAGCCATAGGTTCCCAAAGAGGGGTCCCTGGGGGAGGTGTGCTAGAATGATCCAGGGGTGGGGTCATAGTAGCCTTGGGTGCAATTGAGGGTCATTTACTAAAAATAGTCAGGTGATAGAAGCATTAGGAAAGAAGAGAAGAAATTTTTAAAAAACCATCTGTATATATTTGTATAACAGAGTTAAAGATGTGGTAATTGCATTATTTTCCAAATAAATACATAAAATGCAAGTTATTATTGATCAGTGATCAACAGGTCTTAACAAGCAAGTGTTGGCAGGTGAGTATGTTGCACATTGTCAGGAAGTCCAGTCTGCATCAGCAGAAATATGCATCTAATGGCTTATTTACAATATAATACTATACAATTATATGACACAATATTGTATCATCAAAATTTCAATGAAGGAAAAAACTCAAAAATTTACAATGAACTATTAAATTTGTCACTTAAAATATTTAATATTCTTTTTGAAATGGCCCAAACTTAAAAAAATTAAAGGGTTAAAGAAAGATTTCTAGGTGGGTGCTGAGTAGTTTTTTTTTTTATTATTTTTGAAAAGGGTCAAATAAGTTTGTGAAGTTCTGTTCTAACGGTCAGGTCTGCCCTAGTCTCTCCCTATTCCAATGGTTCTTCAGTGGCTCCAGTGGCTATCATATTAGGATCAAATATAAAATCCTCCATTGAGGGTTCAAAATCCTTCATTACCTTGCCTTCTCTTTCTTCTGTACTCATCTTACATGTCACTCACCTCCACATTCTCTGTGACACTGGCCTTCTTGTTCCTCATACAAGACATTCCATCTCCTGACTCCAGGCTTTTTTACTGGCTGCCCTTGATGCCTGGAATGCTCTCGCTCCTCTGCCTAGTGTCCAATACAGTTGAACATGACCAGAACAACACTAAAATAAATGCTTGAAGAAAGAATCTCACTGCCATATTTTTTAGTTCAGTTGATTTTCAATGGTGTCTGACTCTTCATAAACCCTTTTAGGGTTTTTTTGGCAATGCTATTGGAGTGGTTTACCATTTCCTTCTCCAGTCCATTTTATAGATGAGGAAATATAGGCAGACTGGGTGAAGTGACTTGCCCAAGGTCACACAGCTAAGTGTCTGAGGCTGGATTTGAATTCAGGAAGAAGAATCTTCATGACTCTGGGCTGGGCACTCTATCCACTGCACCATTCAGTTGCCTCTGCTATATTTTAGGTGAAGTTATATTATTTTGGTATTTAGTGTACCTGTAGGTAACAATTCATACAGTAGAATCATTAAAACTTGCATAGTGCTTTATAGAAATTTTTTTCACCATAATCCAATGAAGTAGGTAGTGCAAACACTATAATCCTCATTTCACAAATGAAGAAATTTAGTCTCAGAAAAGTTAACTCTCTTGCCTGGAGACACATGGCTAGTAACCGGCCAAACTGAGACTTAAGCTCAATGCTTCTTGCAGACTAAAATTTTCAAAATCATTCAGTCACTTAACAAGCATTTATGAACTAAGTAAAATTCAGGAGTATCAAGAAAGGCAAAAACACTGTTCCTACACTATAGAACCATCCTAGTAGGGAGGGGCAGCAATATCCAAATAACTGGGTATTTACCAGATAACCAACATAAATGGAAGGTAATTTCCAAAGGAAAATGTTGGGGTGGGGGAGAAATAGGGACAAAGCTTGGAGGAGGTAAACTTGTTGCTGAATCTTGGAGGAAGCTGGGGGATCCCAAGGGCTGGGGTAAGGATGGAGAGCATTTGAGGCACTGGGAACAGCCAGCACAAAGACATATTATTTATACAGTTTATTCCATGAGGGTATGGGGGACCTTCAAGCTCAGACCTGGTCTGATCTTTAATTCAAGAAAAATTGGTACGTAGTTGAAAGAACTCTGAATTTAGGATCAGAGAAACTGGGTCCAAATACCAGCCCCTCTATCTGTGTGTCTCACCTTGGGGAAGTCACTTCACTGTTCTTGGTACTCAGTTTCTTTTTCTATAAAGTGAAAGGGTTGGACTAGATTATTGCTAATTTTCCTTCTAGCTCTATATCTTATGATTGTATATATGTATGACAGGATTTCCCAGACCCATATCAAGTCACATGATCTATTGGCCTTTGGGTCGCCATTGAAATTCAGTGAGTATTATATAGGTTTTCTTGAAATGGAAATTTATTGCTTTATATTGAACATTCTCTTATGTTCTGCTATGTATATGGAAATGTTCTTTTTTCTCCTTTTCTCATTTTGTATTTAAGATGAATTAAAAATTAAAAAAAAATGAAATTCAGTGCAGTCCTATCAAAACATGTCTTGATGATTTAGAAGTCTGCATTGAGTAGCCTGCAGCAGCTCCCATCCCAGGGTTAAAGGCTGTCTCTCACTGGATTGAGTCTCTAGTGAGAGAACAAGTCCCATCCCCAATTAGAATGGGAATGAATGATTGCCCTCTTTAGTCTTCTGGAAGCATGCTTATTATTGGCTACTCATGTCATGCAATTTCAATGAATGGGTAAGGAGAGACAGGCAAACTCATCAATTCCTTAAAATTCATTCCAAATTTTGTTGGGCTCAACTCTTCTCTCCAAGTCCAGGAGAGTGATGTCATTTCTATTTCAGTTTGTTTCTTTCCTATTCCCCCTGGTCCATTCTTATTTTCCCTCTCACCGTCCCCGGAGTTCCTGGTGGAGCTTGGGGGTTCCACTCCACATTTAATATTCCAGGGGAGAGAGTCAGATTTCATGACTCAGAGTTCGGAGGGTAAATATTGTCAGTTGAAAGTTTCACAGGGGTTTCACAGGCTATAGGATCATGGATTGAGATTTATAAGGAACCTCAGACTAGAATTTCATTCCTTTATTTTGCAGATGAGAAAAGTGAGACATAAAGACATTCAATGACTTGCTTAGGGTCAAACAATTAGCACATGAAAGGCAGGATTTGAAGCCACATCTTTTTGACTCCAGAACTGAAGCACTTTCATCTTCTGTGTAATAATATTACCTTGATCTAGCTCTGACTAAGGTCATTCTCATCCTAGACTTTTGAATCTGGTAAGGGATTTGGAGGCACCATTGCTTACACTTCTCCATCACTGATTCTTGGGAGCTTTAAGAGCATGTGGTAAGATGCCGGTAATAATAAAATGATAGAGGAAGAGGAGTATTTAAAGAGGCCTTGAACTTTGGGGGAATCTTCAGCTCAGCACAAGCATAAAAACTTATCAAAAATAAATTAAGAATATAATTATTAATGATATTCCTAAGATACAGATGAATGAGATGAGATTAGATTACAAATTGATGTCTATCCTAGTTCTTCATTGGCGTCAGTCACAGTGGAAGAATTGGAAAGGGAAGGGAGGGAGGGAAGAGAAGAAGGGTAGGAGAAGAGGGGAGAAGAAGAGAGAGAAATAGGGAGAAGAGAGAAATGGAGAGAGGGAGAGAGAAAGGGAGAGGGAGAGAAGAGAAGGAAAGGAGAGAGGGAGAGGAAGAGGGGAGAGGGAGGAGAAAGAAGAAAAGGAGAAGGAGAGAAAGAGGAAGAAAGGAGAAGGAGAGAAGAAGAAAAGAGAGAAATGGGGAAGAGGGAGAAGGACAGAGAGACGAGAGAGGGAGAGGAAGAGATGAAGGAGAAGAAAACGGGGAAAGGGAGAAAGGGAAAGGAAGAGGGGAAGGGACAGAGAGGCAGAGAAACAGGGATAGAGAGATAGAGACAAAAAGAAAGACTGGTAGAGGCAGACAGACAGAAAGGGAGGGAAGAGAGAGACAGAAACAGAGAACCAGAGGCAGAGAGACCGAGGCGCGCGCGCGCGCGCGCGCGCGCACACACACACACACACACACACACACACAGAATGAGAGTACTCTCCTGGTTTTTTGCTATTTATTTTCTTCTGTTTGAAAGAAATGAGCTGCTTCCTCTAGCTTAGCTATCAGGGAAGAAAGAATGAGAGCAAAGGCAAGGGAGAAGGGCAGAGTGGGTGTCCTGTGTGCAATCTTTCCTATATTCTTCTCTCCGCTGAGTTGACTTCTATCTAAATTCATCTTCCTAGTGTCTCTAGAGCCTGGTCTTCAGCTCTCCCTGAGGGTTGGAGACAAAATCACATCTTCTGCATTTCAAGTTCTTTGCTAGATTTGATGGTCGCTTTGGGGGTCCTGCATCTTTTAAAAGGACAAATCAGTTTTAGCTGAGTACTTCCAGCCTTGCTAATGACAGAAAGCCACTTTCTCAACTCACCCCCATGATCCATGGAGGACCTCCTTTCCAGAGAGCCATTCTTTTGGCTAGAACTGAGTAGGGGAGGGCTACCTGGCCCCCATTCCCAACACCTAGAAGGTAATGAGATGTCACTTGAAAATTATGATCTTACCAAGAGTAGCTAAGCAGACAAGGCCCCTTACAAATGGTTCATACTAGTTCTCTCCCTCCACCTTCCTATGTTTCCAAATCCTGTACTTTTTATTTTTTAATTCAAGGTTGAATTCAAGTCTGACCTTCTCCAAGGCACCTTCCTGACTAACTCAGACTATAATGGATTCTGACTTTCACTGAATTCTTATAGAATTTGAAAAATAACTCACATGAATGGAATTCAAGCGATTTAAAATGCTTTCTTTACAACAGTGTTGCATGGAAGTTGCACTGTGTGGCATAGAGGTTACAGTGCTGTCTCTGGGGTCAGTGGATCTAGATTCAGATCTGACCCCTGATTCTTACTGCCAGTGTGGCTCTAGGTCAGACAAATTTTCCTAGGCCACAATTTCTTAGTTTGTAAAATGAAAGATGTTCATGGCCTCTAAAGTCCATTTTCACTCTAAAAGTATGATCCAATGATCTAATGGAGGGGAGGGGAGAGGAGAGGTGGTTGTGGAAAGAGCCTTGGATTTGGAATCCAGAATGTGGGTTCAGATTCTGCCTTTGCTGCCATATTACTTTGGACAGGTCACTTAAGCTCCCAGTTTTTTCTGTAAAATAAAGGAGGTAGTATTTGGTAGTACTTCTAAGGACCTGTGGGCAGCTAGGTGGCCTAGTAGATAGAGACCTGGGTCTAGAGTCAGGAAGACTTATCTGAATTCAAATATAGCTTCAAACACTTACTAGCTATGTGATTCTGGGCAAGTCACTTCACCCTGTCTGCCTCAATTTCTTCATCTGTCATATGAGCTGGAGAAGGAAATGGCAAACTACTCCCATATCTTTGTCAAGAAAACCCCAAATGGGGTCACAGAGTTGGACACCACTGAAATGAATGAACAATGAAAATGATCTAAGGTTAGAAGAGACTGCAGAAGCCATTTAATCATATAGTCACACATCTAAAGCTGGAAAGGATCCTAATACAACTCCCTCCTTTTACAGACTGAGGTCCAGGGAAGTTAGGTAACTTGATCAATGTCATTTAGTAAGTGTCAGAATTAGGATTTGAACTTAGGTCCTCTGACACCAGAGCTAGCCTTTTATGCATTGTACAATACTGCCTAATACCTTCATTTTACAAATGAGGAAACTGAGGGACTGGGAAGTTAAGTGACTTGCCCAAAGTCATAAGGTAGTAATACAAGTATTATTAGATGCATTTTATAGAACAAGAAAATGAGGTCCAGAAAGTTAGATGACTTCCTGAAGGTCACTGTTCAGTCAATTTTTAATTGTGTTTGCCTCTTTGGGGTTTTCTTATCAAAGATACTGGAGTAGTTTGCCATTTCCTTCTCCAGCTCATGTGACAGATGAAGAAACTGAGGCACACAGGATGAAATGACTTGTCCAAGGTCACACAGCTAGTATCTGAGACCAGAATTGAACTTGGCAAGACAAATATTCTTGATTCCAGGTCTGGTGCTCTTATGACTCTCCCCAAGGTCATACAGAGTAGCAAATACAAAATCAAGATAGGTCTTGCTCTCAAAGAACACTTATTGTAATGAGGTAGACTACATATAAAAGGGTTCAGCTACATGTCATGGAAAGGACTCATGGTCTTTGGGATACAGCTGCAGTACAGATGGGACATCCTCAATCAATTAATGAACCTATATTAAGCTCCCACTATGTGCCAGGTACTATACTAAGCCCTGAGCATGTTGAATGATTATCCCATAGACTAAGGTTGGGATACATCTGAGTTACTACATTAAAATGTGTGTTTAAGATCTGGTCTATTCAGCCTAAGATTATACTCCTTTTTATATCCTTAAACAACTTAGTAAATCAGTATTTCACCTAGTCATCAGCCTGTTACTAGATACATATATATCTGTTGGACTAAGATCCTGAAATGTTTTAAAATGATGTTAGAATAATTGGGTATTTGTACAACTGATTGAGGGACCTGCTATTCTATTAATTATAGAAACATCTTCAGTTTGAGGAAAAGAATTTCAGTGCAATTTTCTTAGAGGGAGGTAATATGGAATATTTTTGTATTAATGTAAAAGTCAACCTCATTCAAAGTTTATTATACTGTGTTTTCTGTGGTACAAACATGTTTTATTATAAGCAATTTATTGATAGGCACTGTTTTGGAATTAATTACTTATGGATCTTGCCAAGTCTTTTATGATAACTGACGTTAAAGTCAGTCTCCTATAAGTAAATTGATCTGTGTAACTATTGAACTCAAGGGTAGAAAGCTTCTACCTGCAAAGTGTAGTTACTTATACTTAAATGTATAGAGCTGGATCCTCAATAACATCTCATTCTCCTAAAGGAACTGGAATCAGAGTGGAAACTTTTGAGAAGATAACAAGATCAGAAAATCCTGTATGTCTAAAGTAAATAATTATTATCATGGGGCTCTTGATTTCCTTCTTTGTTTTTCCTTTTTTCTGACATCACTTTTGATGCTCCTTCTATTTGGGGCCTGCATATTGAACTCGTTTGTCAGATTTGTGTCTCCTGGACTATGCTGTGAGGGTCGTGCAACAAGGATACCTGTTCTACATTCTCCTCGTCCCCTGGACTCTGCTTCAGCCTCATTTTACTCTCCTCCCCTCTCCAACTCAGGCAGGGACAGTGCCTTTGTCCCTCTCCCAATAAAGAAGCCTATTCGTTGAATGAGTGCATCTCAAAGTAAGAGTGTGATAAGCCCCTGAAAGGGCCAGGGTCTCACATTGCATTCTGATCATCTTCAGTTGTCCTGATGAATATCATGCCACTGCACCCAGATGGCTCAGGAGAAGAAGGTGAGGCTGGTGACCTTGCACAGCCCTCCCTCACTCAAATCAAAGTCAACTACAAGTCATATCATCATGATGTCATGGTCATCTTTGAGAATGAAGGATGAACATGATGAGCATGTAAAAAGAGGCAAAAGACAGTCTCTACCCTCAAGGGGCTTACAACCTAACAAGGAGAGGTAGTATCTTCTATACTCTCACATCCGCTGATAAAACCCTATCTGTTTCTGAAGTTAAGCCATTTGACAGCACCAAGGACTTTGGTGATGAAATCTTTCTTTCCCCATCTTCATTAGCTCTGGGTGTTAAGAAGGTAGGGGCTAAAGTGGGGGTAGTTGCTAGATCTCATTTCTTCAGAGGTTGCTCCCCCAGATGATGACTGGAGTGTCAGAGGGGCTAGAATGGAAGCAGATCCAGTGATCTGGAGGGTGCTGCTCTTCCCAGATTCTTTAGTTCTCTTATCCCATGGGCTACAAGTGGTGTTGGTGATGGCAAGGATGATGGACTTCTTTTCCACAGGGGTTGCTACTTCCATGTTGGTTGTAAGGGCCTAGCTAAAAGTAGGGCCGGTAGTTTGGGGTGCCATTCTCTGGTGTTTTCCTTTGTGTGTGCCTTCTCTCTCTCTAGACCTGGGGTTCTCAGACCCCTTTGGCTGCTTGGTGAAGCCTATGGACTCCTCATAATAATGGTTTATTACCTACACTCGCAATTGAGGAAATAATACATTTCTTGGAGGTTATTTAAAATAAAGATGTAATTTTTTTCCCCCAAGGCAGCTAGGTAGTGTGGTGGAGAGAGCACCAGACTTGGAGTCAGGAAAGCCTGAGATCAAATCCAGTCTCAGATGCTTACTAGCTATGTGACCCTGGACAAGTCATTTAACCCTGCTTGCCTCAGGAGCTAGAGAAGGAAATGGCAAAACCACTCCAGGATCTCTGCTGAGAAAACCCAAGAAGGGGTCACAAAGAGTCAGACACAACTCAACAGCAACAACAATAACAATTAGAAGTACTCTAACCTAATCCCCTATTTTACAGGTAAAGAAACTGAAGTCCACTTAGATTAAATGATCTATCTAAGGCCTCAAGGGTGAAATGATCTGTATAGGGCTGAACAACATTTTTTTTCCCCTACTCAAGCTCACAGACCCTCTGAAATCTATCCATTATCTATTATGGGCTTCACATTCAGAATCCACTGTTCCAAAATCTGTGCTCCTCCAAGGCAGATGCAATGTCTTCTTCCTTGTTTTGCCACCTTCCTCTGTTTCCAGATGCCCAGCATAGCCCTAGACACACAGTAGGGGTTAATTAAATGCTGCAGCTTATTCATTCCCTATTCTGGGTCTGTCTCCTCTTCTGAACATGTATATGCATACATTCTTTATTATCATGCTAACAGTATTAAGAATAATGACTTTGCTTTTGCAAAGCAGTCATCTCCAGGACAATGGGGCAGCCCTCAAAGGGTTCTATAGATTCAGCTGGAATTCTTGTCCTTCTGATATCTTGAGGGGGAGGGAAGTTAGGGAAGTAGGTGGGGCAAGGGTTGGGGGAGGTTTTTTATTGCATTGGCCAATGGGGAAACCAAGGCCCAGAGGCTTGGGATGCCTGACATACTATGTTATCAGTGAGGTAGGAGAACAGTTTTAGTGAACTGGATGAAATCTCCCACTCCAAAAATACTGGTTCACTTTAATATCAGGCACAAGATTAAGTACTACTCAGGTTTCCTCAACTGGATGACACGTCTCTGAACTTGGCTCCAGGTGATTTTTTCCCTTGCTCATGGCTTGATTTTAATGGAGGGACAGTACCAAAACTGGAAAACAACAATCTTCTCTCAGGATTAACCTCCAAAGAAAGGTGTCCCGTATATGCATAACAAATGCCATTTGAAGTAATCCAGGTCTATGCTACTAAACCAGTTTAACAGGTACCAAGAGATGATAAAGCACAGGAATGACTTTGTGCAGCAGTAAGTACAGCTCCAGGCACCTCTTTGCTGATCGCCTGTGCTGGCTGGCATACAACAAAATCACTCAATAACTTTGGATGTTGAATTTGCAAAATGCCCCGTCCCTGTTTATTTTTCCCCATTTGCCATGATAGCAGCTTTCTAAGACTGGATAGTCAAACAGAGGTAGATGTTGGGCCTCTTTAAGTCCTCCTGTTCCATACTAGGCATTCACCCTCTGTTTTTTTCTTGAAAGATGGCTGTGTTTAGCTCACTGTAGACAGATGCATTGTGTCTACAGAGGGAATGTATACAGGAGACTGCAGTACAATGCATACTTGTGATGTCAGTATGATAGATATGGTCTTGTTCTTAGTAGAGTAGGACTGAGTTGGGTGATAAGGGGCCTCTGTTTTTTTTTTTCTTCCAAAATAGAGGCTGCCTCTGGTTCCTAGAAGACTGGAAGTATAAATAATTGAAGTTTGTCACTAATTTCAAGAACATGGATATGGTGGAAGGAACCTGCTGGGCTGAGAGTTGGGGTTCTAGTCCTGATATAGTTAGGAGACCTGAGTTCTAGTTCTGGTTCTCACATTTATTTAATACTTGCTCTTTCTAGATCTCACTTTACCATATTTAAATTGAGAAATAGGGTTAGGTGTTTTCTATGGCTTTTTTTAGCTTGAAAATTCCATTTGTACCTGAATTTAAGGCAGCTAAGTGGTGCCATAATGGATAGAGTGCTAGTCCTGGAGTCAGAAAGACTGACTTTCCTGAGTTCAAATCTGGCTTCCGGTTCTTACTAGCTGTGTGACCCTGGGAAAGTCACAAGCCTACTTGCCTCAGTTTCTTCATCTGTAAAATGAGTTGGAAAAGAAAATGGAAGACCACTCCAGTAACTTTGCCAAGATAACCCCAAATGAGATCATAAAGAGTCAGGCATGTTTGAAATGACTGAATAACAATAAATCTCAATTTAAGTAGCTGCAGGATCATGTGCTTGGTACCAGAAATAGATGTATATAAAGGTCAGTGGGTGACTGAGCTGTGAATGAGCATCAGGTCCACCACTGAAAGTTTTAATTACTTCTTTCACTTTAGCTGTAATACCTGATGGTGATTGGCAATTCTGGCAGCAGTAAAGGATACAATAATATAAGGGCATGCTGTAGAAGGTAGAGGATCACAGAATTATAGAATGTTAGACATAAAAGGGGTAGTAGTGACTATCTAGGCAGCTGGGTGGTGTGTAGTGTGTAAGTGAATGGACATGTAGTCAGGAAGATCTGGATTCAAATCTGGTCTCAGATATTTACTAGCTGTGTAACCCTGGGCAGGTCACTTAACTTGTGGTTGCCTTAATTTCCTCAAATGGAACATGGGTACACTAATTCTATGTATCTTATACAGTTATTGTAAGGATCAAATCAGATCAAATGAGATAATATTTATAAAAAGCAATTGGTACAGTGCCTGGCACATAGTTTCTATATAAATGCTTATTCCTTCCTTCCACTTCCCTTTTCCCTTTCTTTTCCCAGTTTCAGTTTCCTCATCTGTCAACCAGGGATAATAATAGCATCTACCTCAGAAGGATGATGAGATCAAGTGATATTACATGTGGACTGCTTTATAAATCTTGATAAATCAACATTTATTAAGTGCTTATGATGTGCCAGGCACTGTGCCAAGCTCTGGGGACAAAAAGATGCAGACAGTCCCTGCCCTCAAGGAGGTTACAATCTAATGGAAAGGACAACAAAAAATTATATACAAAACTAGCTATGTATAGGATAAATAGAAAATAACAGAAGGAAGGCACTGACATTAATAGGGAGATGGGAAAGACAGCTAGGTGGCATAGTAGATGGAGTCCTAGTCCTGCACCTTAGACTCTTACTAGCTGTGTGACCTTGGGCAAGTCACTTTACACTGTTTGCCTTGGTTCCTCATCTGTGAAATAAGTTGTAGAAGAAAATGGCAAATCACTTCAGTGTCTTTGCCAAGAAAATCCCCAAAGGTCATGAAGAATCAGACATGCTTGAAGTGACTCAATGACAATGGAAAATGTAGAAGGTTTTAGTTGGGTCTTAAAGGGAATCAAGGAGGATAGTACTCTGACGAGAGGAGAAACAGCATTCTAGGCTTGGGGGATAGATAGCCAGAGAGAATACCTGGAGCCCTTAAAGCACTATAGCCATCTATAATGAAATTGAGGCATGGTGAGGAGGCACTAACTTGCCCAGGGCCAGAGCCGGGATTAGATGCCAAACTGAGGTCTCCTTTCATTACACCGCACTCAGGTCCTTTTGTTTTTACTCTTCTCCACTGATTCAACACTACAGAGTTTGAGACAAAAGTCTGAGAATGAAAAAAGGAGACATTGTCACACCAGAAATGCAAAAGTAGCAGTAGATGCCAAGAAGTGCTGAGGCAGGTGCTTTGTGCTCTCCTCATCATTTGCCCCCTCCCCCCACACTACCTATTGAGTCTTCTTTCACCTTATTCTTCTTCTTGCATGCCATGTACCTGACTACTAATTTTTCCCCAGTCCTGACCTTCTGTCTCCCACTTCTTTGCATTGGTAAATGTCATTCCCCAGTGCCTGGAATGCACTCACTCCCTTCTCATCTTGGCCTTTAAGTCTGCTCTTCCTTCAGAGCTCCGCATAAGTGCCATCTCTTCCGGTATTGTCTTCCTAATCCTGTAAAATGAGAGGATTCTCTCCTGCCTCACACTTTCCTTTAGTACTTCATATGAATATCCCCATCTTATAATGAGTTTATTTTTGCCTAAGAGACCTGGACTCCAGAACCAGGAAGACCTGAACTGCAATCTGGCCTCTGACACATACTGGCTGTGCAACCACAGGCAAGCCACTTAATGAGCTACTGTAGCTCTCTAAGGTAATTTCCAGAGAAAGTGCTGATCTGTGTTGGTAGAGTGAATTTTCTTATCAGGGAAATCACAGGTCCTTATCTCCTATTTTACATGTTTGTATACTGTCCTCTCCTCTGCCCTACTTTTCCCAGTATCTCCTCTAGAGGAGGGATTGTATCTTTTATTATTATTTTTTTCTTTGTAAATTTCATCATCCTAATTTTAAATCCAATCTCCATGAGACCAGGAACTGATATTTTTCTTTCTTTCTTTTGACTGTAAGCTCCTTGAGAGTAGGGACTTAAAAAAAAATCTTTATATCCTCAATGCTCAGTGCAGTGCTTGGAACACAGTAAGTACTTAATAAATGCTAGTTGACTGCTTTCCCTCAAAATCTAGCATAAAGCCTTACACAGATCTCGCAGATCCCACAGGTCTCTTCTAGATCTAGATCTGAGACTATGACTATTGTGTAAACCCCAAGTGGTCTTTGTGTTGTTTTCGTTGTTCCTTGGTCATTTCAGTTGTGCTCACCCTTCGTGACCCCGTTTGGGGTTTTCTTGGCTTTGAATGCCAGACTACAAAATTGGACTTTATTGATTAGATAACAATAAGTGAGTAAAGGCATTTGTTCAGATCGATGAATTAGAAAGATTCCTTTGAATCTTTGAAATCTTTGAATCTTGAAAAGATTCCTTTGACGTAAAAGATGGATTACAACAACATCACCATCACCTTCGCCATTGCCATCCCCATCACCATCATTATCATCAGCAGCAACAACAAAGGATGGGTTAGGCTGACAGCAGCTAGATGGCACAATGGGTAGAGCACTGAGCTTGGAACCAGGAAGACTCATCCTTCTGAGTTCAAATCTGCCCTCAGACACTTCCTAGTTGTGTGACCCTGAGCAAGCTATTTAACCCTATTTGCCTCACTTTCCTCATCTTCAAAATAAGCTGAGGAATGAAACATTTTCTGTTTATCAGTGTAGGGGGGAATGAATTATGATGTATAGGTGACTGAATTATGATCCTTAGATGAATGTTTAAAGAGGAAAAAAGTTCCTGGGTCCAGATGCTGGTTGTCACCCATTCCCCTAAAAGGGATTATTAACTAGGTGCCTTCTAGAAAAGGTATTCAATGTACGTAATAGATAATAAGTATAGGACAGCTATTTATTTCCTCCATGCCAAAAAAAAAAATGCTTACAACACAGAGTCCTGAAAACATATTAACAAATATCTGAAGCACTAAATACTAACCTATCACTTCTTCTCCTGGGAGGTAAAGACAACTGCTAACAATACTCAACAGATACTTATTTTTCTCTTAGAATCATCATTATCTAAACAACTCATTATTCCATATCTTCTGTCCCATCTGGACATTACTTCGGCTTTAGCCCCTCAGCTGTAGAGCCTACTTTCCTCCTCTGGGAAACTGCTGTATAAATCACTTCCTGCTAGGCAACCAGCACCCAGACCTAGGAATTCCTGAGCTTACGAACTCTTGAGGTCATTGTCAAAGCAAGAAAGCTATTAGGATTGCTATCAGGAAAAGAAGTCCCCAGAGCAGAAGATGCATTCAAGGACTTGAAGCCCAGTCTTATACTCACCTAGGCAAGCATATGTCCTGCTTGCCATGCTATTGCTACTCATCCTTTGTTTTTGACGAGAACCAACGGCATTAAGGATGATGTCTTGACTTGTGTGTGATTTGGATTTGAGTGAGGCAGAGTTGCACAGGGTTGTCAACTTTACTCTCTCTTCCAGAATCATCAGAAGTCCAATGCAAGGTAAAAGTCAGGATGACTGGTAATGGCCAGGGATGCAGTGAATGGCTTTGGCATCTTTGATATCTGACTAAGCTCTAAGTGCTCCATAGCACTTGCTTTAGCCACCTTCATGGCTATTGGAACACATTCTAAATGTGCTATGTATGTGTAGCCACCAGAATGTGGGAGGAGGGAAGGAAAAAGAAATTCCTTCTGTCCTTTCTTGAAGTCCAAAGGAGAGCTGGTATTGATATATCCATAGGATGAATGAAAGAGACTGAAAGTCATCTGTCCTAGTCGTAGCTGAGACTATTGCCCCATCCCAAAGCAAAATACTTGTCCCTTAGCAAGAGACCACACTCATGGTAATCTCCATGGAGCCAGAGGAATGCTCCATTGAACTTCCCCCTCGTTACAGAGCCAAACTGAACTCTTTTTTGATTCTATTTTGTTCTCATCCTGTCTTCATTGATCTCTGAGCCTGTGATTACTTTTTCCTCAGCAAATTCTGTTTCCCTTTACCATCTCCACATGTTGAAATGATTCCCTTCCATCAAGGTCAACCTCAGGTAATAGATATCACCTTCAAACAAACACAGAATCATAGATTTTGCGCTGGGAGGGACAGAGGAAGCCATCTACTCCAACTCTCATACTGAGGCTAGGGGAAATGAAGTTACTTTGTTTAAGGTAACACAGTAAATGGCAAGAACGGGGATTTGAACCCAGGTCGCCTAATTTAAAAATCCAGCACACTTTCTTTTGTACCATGTTACCTCACTTCCTTCACAGAATTTACCTTTATTTCCCCAGAGGGAAATGGTGTCTTCATTAAATTTTTTTTATGGCACTTTGATTAGACCTCTCCTTTTCAATTACATTGTAATTTGTATTATAATGATTTGTATGCCTCTCTTATTTTCCCTATAAGAAGATGTGTAAAGTGCTTTGTAAATCTTAAAATACTTTAGTAAAAGCTATTATTGTCATTACTATTGTTATCTTTATGAAGGTCAAAAAAGGTAATGTATTTTCAGAAAGCTTTTGGAAGAGTTGAAAGCACTCTATATATTTGAGGCATGCCAATACCTTATTTATTTTGTACCATCAGGGAAGCACTGTTTCACATGAATTATTTTTCCAAATTATAAATAGGGATCTAGAAATTTACAATTTGTCTGTTCTGAGGGCTTCTAAGTTTTTTTTTTAAATTTTATATTTTTGGTACTTACAACTTACCATTACCAAGAAAAGTAAATATTTCTATAGTGTGACTGTCTCTTCCCCTGGGACAGTTTAGTATGGTGAAGAAAAGACTTGGGAAAACATGAGAGCACTTTTTCAAGTATTTGGGGTGGGGGTGGGGGTGGGGATGGAGGGAACACAGTAATTGGAAGAAGGATTAGGCTTGCTCTTCTTGGCACCATAAAACAGGCCTAGGAGCAAGGGGGTGGAAATTACTGAAAGGCAGATTTCAGCTCCATATAAAGAAACACTTTCTAATAATTAGAGCTGTCCAGCAGCAAAATGAGCAGCCTTAGGAGGTAAGAACCTCTTCTCTCACTGGACATCTTCAAGGAAAGAAGTGTTGCAACATGACTAATATGGAAATGTGTTTTATGTAATTGTACATGTGGAGCCTATTGCATGCCTTCTTGGGGAGGGGGGAAAATTTAGAACCCAAAATGCTATAAAAGTGAATGTTGAAAATGAAAAATAACTTTATTTTTTTAAAAGAAAAGAAGTGCTGGATAGT
The DNA here is from genome assembly GCA_023548195.1 of Bettongia penicillata ogilbyi. NCBI lineage: Eukaryota > Metazoa > Chordata > Mammalia > Diprotodontia > Potoroidae > Bettongia > Bettongia penicillata. The sequence continues at coordinate 4,547,753 of JAJHZJ010000070.1, forward strand.
CACTCATTGAAGATTTTGCAGAGGTTATTTCTGTTCTGGTAAAAGTTGTACTAGAGGCCACTGAGGTTAGGTCCAGTTCTGAGATTCTATGATATTTAAAAAGTATTTTAAAATTTTATTTTCAAAGATTTGCCTTCTTTCCCCTACACTAACCTGAGAAAACAAACAAAAACAAAGAATTCAAAGTCCCTGTTACAAATATGTATGGTCAAGCAAAATAAATTCATGAATTGGTCATGTCCAAAAAATATGTCTGTTTGCATTTTGATTCTATCACCTCTCCATTAGGAAGTAGGTAGGTAACATGTTTCATCATAAGTCCATTAAAATCATAATTGGTCATTGGATTGATTAGAGCCCCTAAGTCTTTCAAGGTTGGATCTCTTGTACAACAAATGACAACAAAAGATAGTTTATTGTATGAATTATTCCTCAAACCCAATTCACTCTGGACCTCTTAGACTGGACAACAAGTCCCCATCCACCTAGCACAGAGTGGATTTAAATACTAAATAGTAATTGTTTCTCTTTTACCCAGGAACCCTGAGGGGCATTTCCTCCCAGTTTGATTTTTTTTTTTTTTGATTAAAGGGCCCATCCCTTGAGCAACTACTGCTTAAAGAAGCCTATTCACTGAATAGGTGTAAATTACTCAAAGTGAAAATGCTACAAGACCTTAGCCTGAAAGGGCCAAGGTCTCACATTGCATTGTGGGCCATCTCCAGCCATTCAAATAATATCAAGCCACTGGAACCAGAAGGCACAACAGAAGAAAGTGAGATGGGTGACCTTACACAAGACTCCCTCACTCAAATCAAAGTGAACTGCAAGTCATGTCATCATACTGATGTCATGGTCCTCCTCAAGAATGAAGGATAAACACAACAATGGACAGAGCACTGAATTTGAAGTCAGCAAGACCTAAGTTCAAATCCTACCACATCTATTTACTAGATATGTATCCCTGGGCAAGTTACTTAATCTTTCAACCTCTATTTTCTCATCTGAAAAATGGGGATAATGCTACCACCCACCCCATAGGGTTGCTTTGAGGATCAAATCAAGGTAAGATTATGTAAAATGCTTTTCACACTTGGCAGCACTATATAAATGCTAGTTATTATCTCCATGTTTGCAGTTCATGTTTTCTTTATAATAATACTAATGGTAGTGATAACAATAGCCAACATTTGTAGAGTGCTTTAATATTTGTAAAGTGCTTTTACATAAGATGCTTCCTTATAATAGCCATGTAAAGCAGGTGCTTTTATTATCCTCATTTTAAGGATGGGAAAACTGAGGCTCAGAGAGATTGAGTTACTTACTCAGTGATCACACAATGAATAAGTTTCTGAGACAGGATTCAAACTTAGGTCTTTCTGATTTCAAGTCCTGAGCTTTATCCAATAAAGCTAAGACTGCTTCTCCTTGCATTGGGTGAGTTTGTACATTTATTTGGTGAGCCCTATTTGTTATAAGGACATTTGAAGAGACTTTGCACCTCCATCTGGATGACTCTATGCATTGGCAAGGGGATCAGTTATGGAAATGTATGGGCTGCTACATGCTGCCTCCGTGTTGCTGAGACCCAAGGAAGAATTTTCATCTAAGACTGTTTGATTTTCTTCCTGAAGGTGAGGTGGTAGCTTCCATCTGATCTCAAATCCCTAATCCCTCTTGTAAATATGTGAACTCTTTACAGTTCAGGCTCTTCCAGGATTGAAACTAGTACCTACCTGAGCCTAGAACCAAATCACTTAGTGGGAAAGGGTGTCCCAGATTCTAAGATCCAAGACCAGTATATTGTTGCACACAAAGGGTGAATTTTATCTTTGCTATATCACAGAGTTCTTTGCTTTACACAGGTTCATCATGGCATTCCTTTATTTATCCAATCCATTGTTTCTGATAGACAAGCATGAGTAAAGGATAGAGAGCTAGCCTCAAAGTCAGTATGATCTGGGTTCAAGTTCCAACTCTGACATATACTGACATATACATAATTCTAAGTAGGTCACTTAACTCATCATGCCCAAGCAGCTCTCCAAGACAGTAGATGATCAAGAAGATACAGATCTTCATTTGGTAGATGAAGTTTCCTGTACCAGTGTACTCATGAGTCCATTCATTCACAGCCAAGTCTTATTGATTCTACCTCCGTCATATCTTTGGAATTTGTAACCAGTTAGCTATTCACAGTTACTCATTATCTCTTCTATAGACTACTGCAGTAGCTTACTATCTGTGTCCTTTGACTCCTCTCTCTTTTCTCTCCAATACTTAGTGACTAAATTAATGTTCTTAAAACATAGGTCCAACCACGTTGGATAATATACAAACTTCTTTCTCACCTAACGTCCTCCACAAATCAACTTTAGCTTATCTTTCCAGATATCCCCCCTCCCATTATTTCTCCTCATACAATTTATATTCTGCCTAAACTGACCTGAATTTGGTATTTCATGTCCTACCTCTCAGCTTTTGCACAGGCCGCCACTGTACCTTGAATGGTCTCCCTCCTCACCTTCACCTTGCGAAGTAAATCCTAGTCTTTCTTTCAGGGACCAGCTCAGCTTCTACTTCTTCTGTAAGGCTTTGCCTGATACCCTAACCTAGTTAGTTCTCCCTTCCTCCATAAATTACTCTGCATATACTTTGATTTACTTATCTGTATTTTTTATTCCCTTTCTAGTAGATTGTAAGCTCCTTGAGGGCAGACACTATTCCATTTTTATTTTTCTCAGCTCCAGTTCCTACCACGTAGTATATTCTTAACAAATGTCTATTGGATTGAATTATAGTGACTGGTTCTTGTGTATTAATGAGTTACTATATACTCAAGGTCACTAGGTGGCACAATGGATAGCATGCTGGGTCTGGAGTCAGGAAGACTTTTCTTTCTGAATTCAAATCTTGCCTCAAACATTTACTAGCTGTATGACCCTGGGCAAGTCACCTAATCCTCTTTGCCTCAGCTTCATCATCTATAAAATGAGTTGGAGAATGAAACTCAAAACCAGACCAGTGTCTTTGCCAAGAAAACCCCAAAGGAGGTTACAGTTAGATAAACCTGAAGAAGAACAACAACATGGAACACATCTGTTGTACAAAATGAGTCGTATGTGCATCTTACCCACTGTTTTAACCCCACTGTTTCAGACGCAAGTTTGGTATATAATGTTTACTGTAAACCAGATCTCTAATATAATTTCAATGATTAGGAACATGAAGTAGATAGTGAAATAAGCAGGACCTACTTCTCTCTCTGTTAACTCTCTATGTGTCTTCAGGCCCATTATTTAAGTAGGTACTCAGTTGTTTTATCTATAAAGTGGGTGTGATAATAAAAATCAGAATGAAGGCCAGAAACTGGACTAATTCATAGAATCATTAGAACTAGGATGACCTTCACTTTCACCTTGGTCTACCTGATAACTTCTTCAGTTTCCTTCCCCTCTGAGTGTTATGATTCTGTATAGCCAAACTTGTCACATTAGGTGGTTTGGGATGGGGAGCCTGCATCTTCAAGGCCACAGGTTCCCTACCCCTGGCCGCTAGATTTTCCAGAACTGGTAAAGGGGTTCACTGGCATCCTGCCCATTTTTCCTGGGTATTGGCATGTCTTGAGGGAAAGCACAGCCTGGTATCATGGGGTAGAGAGCTATTTGTATTTTCTAGAAATCTGGAACATATATTAGGGTTAAACCCTTGGCCTTGGACTAGTAATGCCTGCTGAGCTCATCAGTTGAGATTGTCTTCCTTTCAGTACAATGAAACAATCCACTAAATTGACTCAGAGGGTCGCCATCAATATTCTTTCTGAGATAAAGATCAGGAAATGCTATCATGGCCTGAAGTTTCTTACAGAATCCCATGGAGGTAATTAGCATTCTTCCTCCACCTCTCACCTTCCCTACCCTTCCAATAAATTACTTACTGGTTTGACCAAATAGGAGCAAGAGTAAATAAGATAAGCTGAAGTCTATCTATCTATCTTCAAAACATTTTATTTCAGGGGGTGGAGTCAAAATGGTGGTGTAGAAGCAGGGACCTGCTAGAGTTCTCCCCCCAAACCTCTCAAAAATCCTGTAAAAATAACTCTAAACAAATTCTAGAGCAGCAGAAGTCACAAAAGGATAGACTGAAGCAAATTTCCAGCCCAAGACAATCTGGAAGACTGACAAGAAGGGTCTATCACACTGGGCTGACAGCAGAGAGCAGTTAAGTGGCATGGTCTGTGCCAGGCATGAACAGAGCTGGAGCAGGCCTTAGAGGACTGAATTGCTGGTGGCTGTTGTGGTTTCCAGATTTCTCTATAAACGCCAAAGATAGCTTCGAAGGTCAGTGGGAAGGATCTCTGACCTGGCTAAGAGAGGAGTGTAGTGTGGCCCCAGGCCCAGTCCCAGGCCCAGTTCCAGGCCCAATCCAGCCCTGGCCCCAGTCCCAGGGCAGCAGCAATCGCTGCTGAAGCAGAGGCTGCTTCTGGAGCCCTACATTCAACAAAGAGCTCAAAATCAAGTAATTGCCTGGTAAAATGAGTAAAGTGGGGAGGGGAAGAAGGGGGAGGAAACAGACTAGAGATTCTTACTTTCTCAGCAAAGAGGTATTTTCTTACATCATTGGTGACAAGGAAGATCAAAACATACAACCAGAGGAAGATAACAAAGCCAAAGCTCCTGCATCCAAAGCCTCCAAGAAAAATATGAATTGGTCCCAGGCCATGGAAGAGATCAAAAAGGGTTCTGAGAAGGGTTCAAGAGAAATAGAGGAAAAATTGGTAAGAGAAATGAGAGTGATACAAGAAAATAATGAAAAGTGAGTCAACAGCTTGCTAAAGGAGACTCAAAAAAATGCTGAAGAAAATAATAGTTTTAAAATTAGACTAACCCAAATGACAAGAAGTCCAAAAAGCCAATGAGGAGAAGAAATCCTTTAAAAGCAGAATTGGCCAAATGGAAAAAGAGGTCCAAAAACTCACTGAAGAAAATCCTTAAAAATTAGAATGGAGCAAATGGAAGCTAATAACTTTATGAGAAATCAAGAAATTATAAAACAAAACCAAAAGAATGAAAAATAGAAGATATTGTGAAGGATCTTATTGGAAAAATAACTGAGCTGGGAAACAGATTCAGGTGAGATAATTTAAAAATTATGAGACTACTTGAAAGTCACGATCAAAAAAAGAGCCTAGACATCATCTTTCAAGAAATTGTGAAGGAAAACTGCCCAGATAGTTTAGAACTAGAGGGTAAAATAGAAATGAAAAGAAGCCACTGATCACCTCTTGAAAAGAGATCCAAAAGGAAAATTCCTAGGAATATTGTAGCCAAATTCTAGAGTTCCTAGGTCAAGGAGAAAATCTTACAGGTAGTCAGAAATAAACAATTCAAGTTTTGTGGAAACACAATCAGTAAAATACAAGATTTAGCAAGATCTACACTAACAAATTGGAGGATTTGGAATATGATATTTCAGAGGTCAAAGGAGATAGGATTAAAACCAAGAATCACCTACCCAGCAAAACTGAGTTACCATACTTCAGGGGAAAACTTGGAACTTCAGTGAAATAGAGGACTTCCAAGTATTCTTGTCGGAAAGACCAGAGCTAAATAGAAAATTTCACTTTCAGATACAAGAATCAAGGGAACTATGAAAAGGTAAACAGGAAAGAAACCATAAGGGACTTATTAAAGTTGAACTTTACATTCCTATATGTGTCTCATGAGACCTTTCTCAGTATTAGGATAGTTGGAGGGAATATATTTATGTGTTTATACACACACACATGCACACATATGTGTATGTATGTATGCGCATAAGTGTATGTATATATATGGAGAGAGAGAGAGTAAAAAAGAGAGACAGATAGACAGACAGAGAGCTCAGGGTGAGTATGAAGAGATGAAACCAAAAAAATAAAATTAAGTGTTGAGGGGAATGTACTAGGAGAAAGAGAAAGGGATAGATAGAATTTAGTAAATCATCTCACATAAAAAGAGGGAAGAAACAGCTTTTACAATGAAGGGGAAGAAGGGGAAGGTGAGAAGGAATAAGTGAGCCTTCCTTTCATTGGATCTGGCTTCACAAGGGAATAACACACACACTCAATTAGGTATGGAAGTTTAGCTTACTCTATAGGAAAGCAAGGGGGAAGGGGATAAGAAAGGGGGGATAATAGAGGCAGCAGATTTGGGGGAAGTGGTAACTGGAATCAAACCCTTTGGTAGAGGGACAGGTTAAAGGAAAGAATAGAATAAATGGAAGGTGGGACAGGATAGAGGGAAATATAGTTAATCTTTCACATGACTGTTATGAAAGTGCTGCATGGCTATACATGTATACCTATACTGAATTATTTGCCTTCTCAATGAGGGTGGATGGGGAGGGGGAAAGGGAGAGAATGTAGAACATAAAGCTTTAAATATAAATGTTAAAAATTGTTTTTACATGTAACGAGGAAATAAGATTTATAGACAATGGGGTATAGAAATCTATCTTGCCCTATAGGAAAATAGAAGGGAAGACGATAAGAGAGAGGGCAGGGTAATGGAAGGGAGGGCAGATTGGAAGAAAGAGTAATCAGAATATTTGTTTTCCTGGGTGGTGGTGGGGGGAGATTGGGAGAAAATTTGAAATTCTAAATTTTGTGGAAGTGAATATTGAAAACTGAAAATAAAACAATAAAACATTTTATTTCAAAAGCATAAAGGCTGTCCATTTCATATTGCAGAAACTTTGGGTCCTGCCTATTCAGATGTAACAATGAGAATGTGTAGGAGGCCCTATATACCAGATAGGTAAAAAGAAATTTCCATCACTCTGGTTATATAACCTCTGAGTCTCAATTTTCTCATCTATACTGTAGGAGATTGTCATACCTACCATACTCAAAGTTTTTGTGAGGATGGAAAGGTACTATGAAATAGTAAGGATGAATACTGGTCTTGAAATCAGGAAACTTAAATGCCAATCCCACATTTAACATTTACTGGGTGTGTGAACTTGGGCAAGTCAAGTTCCCTCTCTGAGTTTCAGTTTGCTTATCTGTAAAGTGGGGTTAATTGTACTGTCTTCATCAAGTTTTTTTTCTTTATAAAAAGTATTATTGATTCTTTTTTATTTTTTTCTAGTATCATAAGTTCCCAGGATAGTCCCCTCCTTACAATGAAACCTCCTTCAAAATGAGGGAAAAACTGATGTAAAACCCAAATGATAAGGCAACCACGTCTAACAGCTTTTGATTTTGGAAAAGGAATGTCCATTTCAATTGAAAGTCCTAATGCCTCATTTACCATCCTTGTGATTTGCCGGACAAAAACATCATTCCCTGGCTACCAGTCCAATAGGTATATTGACTGCTCCTATTAGAACGTGAGGGTAACTAGGTGGCACCATAGTGCACAGAGCACTAAGCTTGGAGTCAGGAAGACTCATCTTCCTCACTTTAGATCTGGCCTCAGACACTTACTAGCTCTGTGACCCTGGGCAAATCACTTCACTCTGTTTGCCTCAGTTTCTTCATCTGTAAAATGAACTGGAGAAGGAAATGGCCAACCACTCCACTATCTTTGCCAAGAAAACCCAAAATAGGATCATGAATAGTTGCACATGGCAGAAATGATTGAAAAACAATAACAAATTAGAATGTAAGTTCTTTGAAGTCAGGGATTATCTTGCTTTTTATCTAGATCCTTGGCACATACCTGGGACAGAGTAAGAACATAATAAATATCTCATTCATTCATCCATAGTCCTCTACCTTCCTACTAAGAGCAGGGAAATGTGTTTTACTTTTTACTAAATTAACAATTATTATATAATTACAATATAATATATAACAATAATAATATGATTATGTATTTTGTAATAAAATAATTTATTTTATTATATATAATTACATATTTCATATCCTTTTTATTATTTTATTTGAAATGAGCAATACTACTCACTGCAATTAATATGAGTGCAGCAGAATTTCATTGTCATTTTCATTTACAATGTAGTCATGTGCATTCTCTTGGTTCTACTTTCTTTATATCAATTCTCACCTCAGACACTTGGCACTCACCTGCTGTGTGACCTTGGGCAAGTCACTTAACCCCAGGTGCTTCATCCTGGGTCATCTCCAGTCATCCTGATGAATATCTGGTCACTGGATTCAGGTGGCTCTGGAGGAGAAGTGAGGGTGGTTACCTGCACAGCCCTCCCTCACTCAAAAACTAAGTCAAGTACAAGTCATGTCATTATTTCTCTGATGGGCATGGTCTTCTTTGGCAACAAAGGATGAACATACACAGGTAAGTAATGTCTGTGACAAATGACAATCCATCATTATTATGGACTTCTCACCACCCTGGAGTTCCCCTGCCTTGTGCAGGGTCTCTGTATTTTTGATGTGGGTATGTAGTGTAGGGAACAAACCAGCCTCCAAAAGATTAAAACTTTCATTGTTAGAGATTCACTGATTGCTGCAAGACTCTGGCCTCCAACTCTGCCATCTTCCCTCTAGTCAGTCAATCTATAAAGAATCATTTTTATATGCCCTGCACTGCATTGGTCTCTGATGTCAAATAGCTTATGGACAACGTAGTATGGTGGAGAGAACCTAATTTTGGAGTCTGGAGAGATCTGGACTTGAATCCTATCTCTGACTTGTAACAGTCCTCTCTCTGATCCTGGTGGGGAAGACATAGCACCATTCTAAACCTCAGTTTCCTCATCTTTAGAATGGGGATAAGAATCCCTCACTGCCTATCTCACAGAGTTGCTGTGAGGTTCATGTGAGCTGAAGTGTGTCAAGCTCTTTCTGAACATTAACAAGGTACGTCAATGTCAGTTGTGTGATATTGACTATAACTATAGTTGACCATAACTACAAACTTGTGTCATGGAGTCCAAGGTAGAGGTGCTTGCCAGACCCTTCAGCTGGCCTGGGCTCGGCATTTTATAACTACAGCTGGCATGAATCTAATAACACTTCATGGTTACAAAAGCACATAAAATCATTTTGTTTGAACCTCACACTAAGGCAAGCAGGGGAAGTATTATTATACCCATCTAACAGAGAGGGACACTGAGACCCAGAGTAGTTAAATGAAAAATGATATTGTTTAGAGCAGTTTTTCTTAAAACTTTTAGTCTTAGGACCCCTTTATATTCTTAAGAATTATTGAGAACTCCAAAGATCTTTTGTTTATATTGGCTATATCTATCAATATTTGCCACAATAGAAATAAAAATGGATAAATTAAAAGATATATTTATTAGTTAACTAAAATTGCTATGGTAAACCCATTACATGTTAACATAAAAACCATATTTTTGCGAAATATGACTATATTTTCCAAAACAAAATAAATTTAGTGAGGAGTGCCATGCTGTTGCATATTTTTGCCAATCTTTTTAACATCTGGCTTAATAGAAGACAGCTGGATTCTCATATCTGCTTCTGCATTTGATCTGTTGTAATAGGCCATTTTGTTTGAAGTATGTGAAGGAAAGGCCTCACCTAGAAATCTAGATGGGAAAGGGAGGAGTATTTTAATAGGCAAATAATATCACAGTATTATTAGAAAAATACTTTTGACCTCGCAGACCTCCTGAAAGGGTTCGAGGGACCCCAGAAGGATCCAAGGACCACATTTTGAGAATTCCAGGTTTAGAGGAAAAAGCAGTCTGGAATCTAGTCCCTCTCCTGCCACTAATGAGTTGGGTGACCCTGAATAAGTTTCTTCATCCCTCTGAGTTCAGTTTCATATGATTGCTGCTTCACCATGCCTCATTGGAGCTATGGCTCTTGGCTCCATGGCACATAAGATTGTGCAACTTCTCTCTGTTCCTAGCTTCTGGATTTAATGAGAAGTTCTTAGCTGAGTTGATAATTCTCCAGCTGAGAAGATGGACTTTGCTTTCTCTCTTCTATTTAAATCATAAGCTCCGCCACCTCCATCTTTTAAAAAGGTAGTTCTTTCCCTGCTTCACTCAGTTATCAGACTACAGAGACAAACCCTCAGTGACTTTTCCCTCCCCCAAATAAGGGCTTGTCTGTTCTCAAAGTCTTGGCTGTTAAAGGTGTGTGGATGTGTGTGTTTGTCCTTCATTGCTGAAGAAGACCATGCCATCAGAGAAATAATGACATGACTTGCATTTGACTTGTTTTGGGTGAGGGAGGGCTGGTCTGTTAAAGATATTTCATTGTCAAAAGAAGATTCATTTCCCACTAAGCAATTTTGGAACAAAGAAAAACCTTTGCTAACTAGTGTCTGAAGGCATGTATATGTTTATATGCATATGTATATATGTGTATATACACATACATGTGTATATGTATGTATGTATATCCATATAAATGAATGAATGAATGAATAAATAAATGAATAAACTCCAAGAATCCTTGTCCCAACTTCCAATACCATTGATGAATCAGGTCCCAAGGGCTGGTTTGCTTGTTTCTCCCATTTGGAATCCTAGGGTTACTCCTGAAAAACAGATATGGTTCTCTAATTTCATCAGCTCAAACCTCCACCAATGTAGTTCCCCCTAAGGTTATCAATTAAGGATCATTTGAGAATGAGATCTTGAAAAATAAGAATAAAAATAATGAGCGTCATTTATCAGCCAGCCTTAAGTAGCTTTTAGTAAGTATATTTACTAACATGGTATTGTAAGAACAGTTGATCCAGATATGACCATGAGGGGCTCCCCTTGTCAATCCCCAAGTTTGTAATGTACTTTCCCATATAAAGTTCAGGGAAGAGTGAACTCAAACTTAGAAAGCCCATGAAGCACAGGGGTAACTCCCAGTTCCTGTTCGCTAGTTCTTTTCTCCCATTCTTGGGGATATTCAAGAAGTTCATTCTTAACTGTGATGAGCCTCTGTCCATGAGTCCTTGGCCCTAGATGTAGACACTGCTGCAGAATGATCTGGATGGTCTGGAGATGCAGCTAGGACATTGATGGGAAGAGAGGAGGGCCAACATCCTCCAGCCCCTTCAAATCTCAGAAGGTCTTGCTCTTGCGAAAACAGGGGGAGATGGGATGTGTGGGAAGGAGACCTGACCAAGGCCTAAACTGAAGTCTCCCTTCACTTCAGTGATTAGTCCTCAGGGGTATGCTAGAAATCAACATTTACTTCCATTCTCAATTTACTTGCTAATTTAGAGATGATCTAATTTATAAATTATTCCTGGATCATGGCCTAGTTCCTCAGGTCTATCCTAGTTCAAGGACCTTTGAGCAATTAGTCTAAGTCCTTTGAGTGATTGATTGATTGAGACATGATCTCAATTAGAGTATCAAGGATAAAGCAGGGTGGAGTGGTTTCATCTCACTCTTACAATTACATCTCTTCTTTAATATACATTTTCTGTTTACCAGGCAATAGGTCTCTTTCAGAATCCTAAATCTGATTTGAAGTTAGAAATTCTTTGTAACTTCTGGCTTTATTTCTACCCATTTTAGGGATGCTTTGCAGAAGAAAACTTAGGGAGAGTTGTGCAGGTCTGACCCATCAGTTTTTTATAGGGTTTCAATATGTTTTGGATCTTACAATGTAAATGAATATGAATATGCATAAATGCTGAGCTCAGATGGAATTTGAACCTTTCCTTTATAATGAGGCAAGTTTTTTTCCTACCTGAATGTTACTCCTGTTATTAATACATGTATGGGTCCAGTGAAAAGTCACAGTGGTCTATCGGGGAAGGTCCCTGGCATTCTGGCATACAGAGGAGGTACCAGACTTAGGGGAAGAGGACAATGCAGTGTACAGATATTCTGTTAGAGAACTAGGGCTGAGAAAACAAAAGTTTTTCCAGATTTTAACAGTTCCATAGGCACTGTGGTCAAAGCTGGGGTTTAAGCTTATGACTTCTGCTGGTTCTGGGTCCACTGAGACTTTGACTATGATTTGTGACTCTCATTAAGTCCTGAGGCAAAGGGCTCATTCTCTTGGTTCTATCTGCATCTTTTGGGTTTCAGGATGGGTGGTCAGTGCCTCCCGAGGCTCTCTTTCTTCATATTCAACAGCTAGTCACATCACGTGGGACCATAATTCCCTTAGTGACTTTCTCTGTGTACGATACTGCTCATGAAGGATGACCCTCTGAGAAAAGGGAAGCAGGAATTCTCTTCTCTAGGCAAGTTCCTGATTTGAGTACCTGTTAGAGGAAATTATCTTTGTTTTACCTTGAAAAGGAAACTTTGAAGCTTTCTCACCTGATTTATATAGTGCAGAGAATCTAGACTTGGAGTCAGAAAGACCTGGGTTCCAATCCACCTTTGGACATTTACTAGCTATATGACCCTGATCAAGTCACTTAGCTTCTCTGTGCCTCAGTTTCCTTATCTGTAAAATGAACTTGATCCTCTAAGGTCCCTTCCAACCCTAAAGAGTGGTAAAACTCTGTAGTTCTGAGCCAGCTCTAACCTCAGTATTTAGCTCTGTGCCCTGTAGGGGAACTCAATAGCTGCTTTAAAAGTGGTTATTGAACAAGAGGCACCATAGGTAAGCAAGTTGACATTTCTAGACCTGTTTCCTCACCTATAACTTGAGGAGCTGAATTAGAAAACCTCTAACTCCCATCTGGTTCCAAAGCTGTGAGCAAGAACAGAGCAAGTGAGCATGTGCAGAGCTACTTCTCTGGTCCCTGACACATCTTCCAGGGAGCATTTCTAATGCTTCTCAGCTAAATTGCTGCAAACTGAGCAAGCTCACAATCCTCTGGGTGTGTGTGACTTTGATCTCCGGGGAAGGTGCTCTGCAGGGAACAGAGTGACGTCATAAGGCTTCTGACAATTGAACCACTCACTCTCCCACTCACCTGTGTCATTTGGAACAAGTGATTTGGCCTCCATATGCATTTTAATGTCCTTATCTATTAGATGCAGAGTCAGTGGAAGAAGGAGAAAGAGCACTAGAATTAGAGTCAGAGGATCTGGGCTTAAATCCTGCTCTTCTATTTACTACCTGTGTGACTCCAGACAATATGCTTTTGTCTTTCTGGTCCTCAATTTTCTCAATTTTAAAATTGAGGATTATATACATATATATATATATAATATCATATATAATCAATATATATTGAGGATTATTATACATATTAAAATTGAGAAAAACTAAGGATGACAGATTGTTTTTTCTTATAAATCACTTATCTTTGTAATTTTATAAATACTTATCTTTGTAATTTCTATATATATGCACCTAAAATCAGTTAAGAACTGCCAAATATATACCAGGTCAAACTCTTGTGGGCTACCATTTTGTTTAAAGATGTTTAACACTTAACAAATTCAATTTATGTTACCTGCAGATAGCCTTTATTAAATGACATATTGATCTAAGCCCTTAGCCTCATAAGAAGCACAAACTAATAAACTCATTCATCTAATACTTTTTACAATCTGACTTAAGCCCTATCTCTCTCTAGACTATATTATAATGATGTCTCACCTCTCCTGCTAAGTCTTTGAAGTCATGTAGCTGGATTGAGGGAAGAAAGAAGTGCAGTTGGATACAAAGAGAGCACAAAGTCACTAGAGAAACCCAGAGAAGTTTCCATGGTGCCCTAGTCTCCTGAAAGCCGTAGGGATGATGCCTAACGCTTTGGAACTTCTTGGGGCTACTATAGTCTGCATTGTTATGGGAACCAGAAGAAGGGGATGGCACTGGCTGGTCTTAGGCAAACCAGCTATCATATTGTTTAGATTACAAAATTTGTTTGTGTGGAAAGGAGGGAAGGGGAAGTCATGTGAGATTGGGGTTGGTAGGACCAGCACAGATCCAGCTTTTAGGGAAGTGGGCATATTCCGTGTGTGTGTGCATACATGTGACCAGAAGCTCATTTTTATTTATGTGATCTTTTGTTTACTCTCTCTTTGGCACTGGTCTTAGGGGAATTGTGGCAGTTTGTTGCAGTGGAAAGAATTCCGAATCCCTGGAGTTCAGAGGGCTTGGGTTCTAATCCTGATACTGTCACTAATTCCCTATGCAGCCTTGGAAATGTCACATGATTTTCATGGTCCCCAGATGCTTCATTGTAAAGTAAGTAGGTTGACCTGGATTTCCAAGTGGTAGCTAAGTGGTACAGTGGAGAGAATGCTAGGCCTGAAGTCAGGAAGACCCAAGTTCAAATGTGGCCTCAGATACTATGTGACCCTGCTCAAGTCATTTAACCTTGTTTGCCTCAGTTTCCTCATCTGTAAAATGAGTTGTAGAAGGAAATAGCAAACCACTCTAGTATCTTTGCCAAGAAAGCCCCAAATGGAGTCATGAAAAATTGAATACAACTGAAAAACAACTTAACAAGAACAATAATCTCCAGATTGATAGCTTTATGATCATGTATGATCCTTGGCCTGTCATATGATCTGTTCCTGTGCTAATAGCCACTTGAGAGCTGTTAGATACAGAAGGGATAGTCATGACAAGATGTACCCCAATGCCCCTCCCTTGAGTCATAAGGCTGTAGCTGTACCAGCAGTCACAAGACTATGACAGTAGACAGGTTTCTTATTTGTTCTTCCATCCTCACCAGTGTCTTGAAAATCACAGGGGCTCAACGAACATTTGTCAGATTGACTTACATTGCACTGGTCTTTAACTTCATTTCCTTCCAAAGCATCTCCAGTATGGACCTTACAGAGCTATGTGTCCATAAGATGATCTGATGTAGTAGAATAGGAAGAAAAGTGAAAGCTGAGAGTTTTCAGTGTCTAGCCTGACATAGGCCTACTGTACTGCTCTGCCCCTGTCTTTGTATTGTATTGGCACATATGCACACTTCTCTTCCACCTCCCCTCTTTTCTCTAGGAGCAGCAATCAAGTAAATACTACCACTGTTGTTAGAAAGCACATCTTAATCCTTTGTACTACAGCTCTCCTCAACATTTCCGTGTCTTCTGAGACCATAACACCCCTCTTGGCCACTTCCCTTATGTGTGTTCCCTCCCCAATCAGAATGTAAGCCCCTTGAGGACAAGGATTTTTTGATATTTTAATTTTCAGTGTTTATAGGAAGCATTTCATAAATGCTTTTCCATCCATTCACTCACACTGCTTTGACTTGACTAACAGTAACAACTTCTTTCTCTTTAGAGCTCTCAAAAGTTTGGTTCATAGCTCCATTAGAGTCATTTGATATGAGTGGTGTGAAAACAGTGGTTTCAGAGTGGTTTTCTCATCCATATGAATCACTGATAACCAGAATGCAGAACAGAAGACTTAACAAATACCCCCATCCATTGGGATCTGTCAGCTGTTGGTTGGTATATTCAAAACTCAGATAACTGTGATGGAGTTTGGAGGATACATGGGGTGAAGTGGATAAAGTTTTGGGCTTGGAATAAAGAAGACTCCTCTTCCTGAGTTCAAATCTAGCCATAGACACTTATCGTGTGTGACTCTGGTTATGCCACTTAATCCTGTTTGCCTCGGTTTCCTCATCTGTAAAATGAACTACAGAAGGAAATGGCAAACCACACCAGCATCATTGCCAAGAAAACCCCAAATGGGGTCACAAAAAGTCAGACACCCCTGCAACATGGCTGAACAAGAAGAAGAATACACATGGGTTTACACTGCCCTTCAGACTAAAGTCTGCAGCATACAACTTAACTCTGGCTCCTTCTAATACTGGGCTTCATGTCTTTCCTCATTGTTTCATCTCCCAACTTTCCTCTGGTTTTTTTTTTAACTACACACTTTGTCATCTTTTAAAAGGGACAACTACAAGGCAGTAAGTATATGGGGACGGCATGTATAATTTGGTTCAAGCTGCAAATATATTATGAGACAAATAGTTCTACAAGAGGCCTTAGAAAAGCTAACTCCAAAGATGGGATGTTAAGATTTAGCTGAAATCCATCTTTAGGAAGCTTGGGGAAAGGTGTCAGTAGAATGAGGCTGTTAAGTCTGAAAGACCGATAGGACAATTTGGGATGGGGTTTCCCTGTTAAAGTCTCCTCGCTAGGGAACCTGGTGGATTGTAAGCTTCGTTGAAGAATTCTATCATGGATTAGATTAGATGAGTCCACGTTTGACCTGATTTGCTAATTGCCTTGTCTTCATTTAAAGTGTCTTGCTTAAATATATGCCGATTTACTCTAAGAGATCATCAACCCTTTTCCATTATCTGCTCCTGTATATTAATGTCAGATAATAGCTGGTAATAGCCTCAGTACTTTGGAAAGTGCATTTAATTTCGCAAAAATAATGGGGGCTTTCTTCTCCTCTAAGACCCTCTTCCATGCTTCATTCTCTTCTGCTTAACATCACTAGCTTAGCTAGAGGTCCCCTCAGTGAGATGACTTCTCTCATGCAGGATTGTCTGGCGCACAGAGGTCTGCTCTTAACTCCCTCCCCATCGGAATGCTTTGCGCAACAGCCGCCTGGCCTCCTAAATGCCTGGCTTCTCTGTTTTAATCGGTTCCATTGAACGCATGCACAGTCACCAAGACATTTTCCAAATTACTTGTAATTAATGTCCTAGTCATTACATAATGAGGGTGCCTCAGGCCAACTCCAATTCCCTATTCAGGGGCTTCAATGAACAGCGAGGGGCAGAGCTGAGGTCACAAGGACCAGTATTGGCCCTATAAGAGATGGCCATTACTGCTCCATCCAGGCAGCAACCAGCGTCCCCTGCTGCTAATTAATTCGTGTTGGTAAACGGATTGGCATGGTCGGCAATTACTTAAGGTGGTTCTTACTGCTTTGAATAATCGAGGATGGCCACTTAGGCAAGGACCCAGACAATCCTAGGCTGCCCCCTCTCAATACCATCCTACAAATAGGCATTTGCTTTGTAGCTCAAACGTTTCCACCCAGTAGTCCTTTTGGCCCCCAGAAAGCTATTAATACAATCTCCAACCACAGAGCGTTTGTTGCTGGGTCTAGCCTGTAAAATGGCTTTATTGTATCACTTTAGCTCTGTGTACGCTTGAGGCCATGGTATAGGCCTCATCTTTTGCATACTTGCTGCCATATGATCTCAACAACACAGCACTAGAGGAAGTTCAATTCAATTTGATTGAATTCAACAAACATTTACGAAATGCCTACTACATGCCAGGAGCTTGGAGACACAAATACAAAAGATCAATTCATCTCTATCCTCAAGAAGCTTATATTAATAACTGGGGATAAGCAACATGTGCACAAGTAAATAAACACAAAACTATATACAGATTACTAATAACGTCATTTAAAAAGGAAGAGAGTATGAATTTCCAGAGGATGGCATCAGAGGGATTTCCTATTGGAGTGGCAATGTATCCAGACTTGATTTGCCTTGGAAAGAGGCCAGAGTGTGTGTTGGTTAGGGTTAGAAGGTTCCCAGAGCTGGAGAATATTTTTGTTTCCTTTATGGCACCATAGTGTAGTTTAATAGGAATTGGCTCCTCCTTCCTTCTGGCTGCAGATGGTAGATGCCAAGGGAGCTCCAGGAGAACATTCTCAGCAGACACCAGGAGCTGAGGGAGGCCTGTGTAGCCTCAGAGAGACACTGTAGGAGGGCTTTATGGACTTCTCTATCTGGAGGAAGCAGGTGTTCCCTGGAATGGCTGCTGTGGTGGGACAGCCATAGTACCATAAACCAGAGTCTTTAAGGTCTCATTTCCTCTCTTCTGCTCTGCTTTATTAACAAATTTTACCTTCACCTGGAGTCTTTGAATTCTAGTTTTTCCCAGTGAGGACAGAAGATCTTGGGTTCTTGTGATTAGAAACAAAAGTCCATTAAAGACCAAAATATTCATAGCAACACTTTGTGTTAGCAAAGGACTAGAAATGGAGAGGGTATCCATTGAATCACAGCACCCTAGAGATAATGCCTAGAAATGCCTTCCAAGACATTAATCAATCATTTCATTGAGGACAAGTAAATAGAAATGAGAGTCAGGTACTATACTATGTCCTGAGGGTATAGAGGGAGAAAGGTTAAAAACAGTCCCTGACCTCAAGGAATTTATATTTTAATGGGGGAGAAAACATGTATATAGAATTAGGTGCATGCAAGATATATACAGAGCAGTGGGAAGATAATCTTAGACGTGGGAGTTGCAATAGCCAAGGGAAAAGGAAAGGCCTCATGCAGAAGATGATGTTTGAGTTGAGTTTTGAAGAAGGTAGGGATGAGGCCAGAGATTCTAAGAACTAGAGGTGAGGAGCAAGCGTATTCCAGGCATGGTGGACTGCTAGCTTAAAGGACTGAGATGGGAGATGGAGTGTTGTCTTAGAGGAACAGCAAGAATACGAGTTTGATGGGATTGCAGCATGCACAGAGGTGAGAATAAGTGGTCATTCAGAATTTGTTTTACAAAGTCATCTTGTAGGGGGGATCCCATTTGCCACCTTGCCAGCTCAGACACTTTGTGGGAAGCTTCCATTGTTAGGAAGTTTTTTCCTTAGCTGAAACCTGCTTCTTTAGAAATCCCATTCCTTGTTTCTACCTCTGTTCTCTGACTCTTTTGGGCAATAGAGACTAAGGTATATTCACAGAAACACACAAGTACATGCACAGATATACTTAAGAGTAGTCAGGACCTCAATAGCAGAGATCTTGTACAACACAGAAAAGACACAGTCTCCATCTAGAATTATGAATTGCCAATTCTTTTTAAAAACAAATTTTATTGATATGTTTTCCAGTCATTTCTTCCCCCATTGTCCCCTTTCTTGTGATAAAAAACAATGAAGCAAAGCTATCTAATGTAGAAACCTCATCCAGTAATGTGTGCTATACCCTATGCTACTACTCCCTTGTGTCTCTGATGTGAGGAATGGGTGTGTCATTATCTCTTCTTCACAGCCTTCACTGGCTTTTCTTTTACTCAAAAAGTTTGACTTCATTTTGAATATTTCATTTTTGCTGTTCAGTTGTTTCAGTTGCATCTGACTCTTTGTGACCCCTTTTGGGTTTTTTTTGGCAAAGATACTAGAGTGGTTTGCCATTTCCTCCTCCAGCTCATTTTACAGATTAGGAAACTGAGGCAAACAGGAGTAAGTGATTAGCCCAGGGTCACATGGATACTAAGTGTCTGAGACCAGATTTGAACTCAGGAGTGCCAGTCTTCCTGACTGCAGACTTGGCATGTTATCTGCTGTGCCACATTTACACTGTTGTAATTATGTATATAGTGTTCCTTTGATTTTGTTTGTTTCATTTTGGGTCAGTTCATATAAATCTCATATTTTTCTGCATTCCCTAGATCTATCCTTTCTTTTTGCACAATAATTTTCCATTACATTTATATTCTATAATTTGTTCAACTTTCCAAAGTTAATGGATACTGTCTCCATTTCCAGTCTTTTGCCACCACGGAGTAGCAAATGCTGCTATGAATATTTTGGTATTTACTGGACTTTTGTTTCTAATCCTTTATCTTTTTAAAAGGAGTTTTCCTCTAAGTTATAAGCTCTCTAATTCAAGACTTATCATTCTTGTGCTTATTCCTTTGAGTCCTGTGCTTATTCACTTGAAAATTAAAGAGGCAAGGATGACTTCCCCTCTGTTACACTTGAGGAAATTGAGGCCCAGCCTTGTTAAGTGGCCTGCTCACAGCTGTACACCATGCTTAGGGCAAAGCCAGGACTGGAACTCAGCTCTGCCTTCCAGATTTGTGCATTTTCAAGGAAAGGGCTTGAGAAAAATAAGGCTTATCTCTCCACAGTGCACATCTAACTCCAGGATATAACCACGAGGCACAAGGGCAGAGTCCAGGGCATCCTGTCGTAAGCACATGTTGACATGGATTAATCCCATCTGACTGTTACAGGCCTCTGATTGTGGCACATCTCCCCTTCAAGAATGATGAGAGTGCTGTCATTCTAATGACTGTCATATTATCTTCCATTAACTTCATTATTGGGCACTAACTGTTTCTAGGAATAATTCATTCACTGGTAATGACTTGGTGTCCGAACTCTGCATAATTACTGTCATGAATGAGATGAGGAGGTTGCTCTGGGTTTGTGTTTTCCATCTGGGATTAGGTCAGCAACTGAGAATGCACTCAGCCTCCAGATGATTCACTGGAATGCGTTACATTTCTCCCAAGTGGGGTAACAAAGAAATGTGACTTTCTAGATGAAAGGTAGGGAGAGTGCCCTTGTGGGATGTTCACCATGGAATCAGGAGTGAGAATACACATTCAAGATGAGTTTTCACTTCCATCTGAGCTAAGGAAAGAGCAGATACTTAGCTTCAGTCTGGTGTCATCATTAATGCTGAGGTACCATTGTCAGATTGGCCCATATTTTGTGGGCTCCCTGATGCAATGGTTGAGATAATAGTAAGTGAATAGCCAGGAAGGATTCTGGGCAACATGCACCATTTTAACTGTGGTTGTCTAGGTTTTCACTATTGATTCCTTTTGTGATTTTGTGTGTGCACCTGGTTGCTCACAGATTGCAGTTGCTTATCCTGCGTTCATGAAGAGGATCATTGACAGCAGGAGAGAGGTGTCTTGCCTGGCTATACCTCCAGGAAAGGAACTTAGGTTGTATGTACACGTCTCCTTGGGTATGGTCAGGTTCTTTATTGCTTCAGAGATAAAGCACAGAGTATTTATCTTAAAATTAAAATATGAGTATTCGTGGCCATTTGTTCTTAGAGGTGAGTGTGGAGATCTCCCACATTTAGTTGATTTCAGCAAATGTTTATCAAACTGAGTTCAAATCCAGCCCCTGACACTTCCTGACTGTGTGATCCTGGGGAAGCCACTTAGCCTCTGTTTGCCTCAGTTTCCTCAACTTCAATTTGCATGGTTGTTCTGAGTATCAAATGAGATGATGTGTGTAAAGTGTTTAGCACAGTGACTGGTACATAGTAAGTGCTTCATAAATGTTGATTTCTTTTGCCTTCCAATCTACAGACTTTTAAACAGGAGGAACACACAAAAAACCCTCAAGGAATTTATATTCTATAGGAATGTAAATAATTCAGTCATGAGGGATGCTGATGAGTCATGACTGTCTCCGCAATAGGAGATTATGGAGAACCCATAGAACCCAGTATAGATTTTTCTTTCCCCCTCAGTTTCCCAGATGGAATCAATTCATGGTGGTTGTAAAAGCACGTGGGTGTGGATAGGTGGTATGAAATGTTTCTCAGCTCTTTGTGTGAATATAGGTCACTTCTTCTCACTTTAGAGGAGATAATTGATAGCTGGTCAGTCACTGCTGGCAGATTAAATTTTATAACCCATGACATACTAAGGCCTTGACTCCAATATTACTCACCCTCCATTTTAATTATTTGTGTTTTGAGAAGAGAGAGATGCTGTTTATTTGGAAAATCAAGGTGGTGTGTGTGTGAGTGTCTGTGTGTAGTAGAGAGGGAAGATGGGAGAAAGGCAAAATGAGAGACTCAACCTGGAGAGAGGAGAGGTAAACTGAGTCAGGGAGAGAAAGTGGACAGAAAAACATGTGAGTGAGTAAGGGGGAACACTTGGGTTTGAATGCTGCAGACTCCTCCATTGTCGGTTTTCTGGGAATTTGACTTATGATAGGGTTTTGAAGAATTCCCTCAATTTCAAAGACACTTCAGTCTGACTGGCTCCTGGCTCAATGCTGAAGGATGCCTAACCTAGATTAGGCAGCAGTCATAATTATTCCAGATGAAGAAATTCTGTATTTCCCTAACATAATATTTTCTAATGTTTCAAGGTCTTTGTGGTACCCACAAACAAAAGTAGGCAAATTATTGTATAATATCTGAATTTGCTACTTCATTGGGCACTGTGCAGAGTACAGATGAGTGCACACAAACATATATACACACACATACACACACACACCATGACTGACACCCTGCAGAATTCTAACTCAAATTGCGGTCCTGCATATAAATCATTCAAAGGCATTGGCATGCAAGTTTTTGCAAGATTTGGGGCAACTTAATGCACCCTTTGGCTGGTTAGCTCCCCTTTTCAACAACAGTGCTGTGACTAGGCTCAGGGGATCGATTTCTGAATGAAACAGTTTTGCCCTCGTCTCTGGCTCAAGCTACTTGATACTTCAAGTCAAAGCCCTAGCTAGCATTCATTTGGATATAAGGAGGACAGAACAGAGTGTGAATTACCAGCTTAGGGCAAATCTATCTCCAGTATTGAGGAAAAAGCAGCAATAATAAAACCCAACGATAACAAAAACAGTAATGACGACAAAGCCCAACAATAACGGACAACGAAATGATAGTTTTTAAAGAAGCTTTTGTCCATCTGGCAGTAAGCCAGTAACGCCATTTTTGTACTTTTTAAAGGCTTCCATGAAGAAAGGGCCCATCTGCAAATAGGCCTGCCCATATGCAGAGAAAAATTTGACTCATAGCTTTAAAAGCTTGAAAAAGAATTTAATTTAGAAAGCATTTTTATCGAGTTGATGAAAAGTGAGTTTAGAACCAATCAAGATAATGAAATGGTCTCCTAGCCTTTCTTTCATTCTTTTTTTTTTAACTTGAAGGCAATGTTTTTATTTATCACTTATTTACTGTTAACTCAACGAAGGTGACTTGAAAAATTAATTTACTTTTGAGCAGTTGTAAATGGAACCATTTTCGGCACTAGTATTTCTCCAGTGACAAAGGGCACAGTGCATTTGTGCTGTGGGTGTCAGCTTTTTGTTATTATTTCATGGACTGGAAGCCGTATATCATCAATGGTAAGAATGGTGCAGTCAACCCCTTTGTGGTGGGAGAAGCAAATGCCTCAGTTTCCCAGGGTCACACAGACACTCCAGGTCTGGAAAAATTGTGTTTTGTCTATATATTTAAAGCAAAGAGGAGCAAATTTGAAATAATGGCTTTTCACCACTCTTCTTTTCAAGGTGTATGAGTAAGTAGGAATAAGAGGATGTAATAAACTAATGCAACCACCACTGGGCAGAGTTCCCTGGGTGCTCGTCTATGTTCTGTATTTTTGCTTTTCATAGTATCTCTCAGCCAGGGAAAGCATCCTTTTGGTGGAAGGCTGTCTCTTTCTTGTTCCTTCTCTGGAACCTCACATTTCAGGTCTCTTCCTTGCTGGAAACTTCCAGGAAGAGAATATTGGTTCATATTCTGCACAACCTATGTTAAAATAGCTAATTGGCACCTGCCTATCTGTGACATCAGAGATGAGAGACCAATCAGACTACCTGAACAAGAACCATCCCTGCTATAGACTGCCTCATCCTCCCATCATGGGACAGCTCAGGTATCCTAGTGTCAAAGAACTTGATGAGGGACAGAGAGCCTAGTACTAGGAAAATAAGAAAGCTCTCACTAGGATTTCCTTCCTCCAGCTGCTGGGTTCAAGGTTGGAATTTCTATTCACCTCTGGAGATCCAGTTGTATCCTTGTTTCTTGGATAATAGGCTCAAAAACTTTGGAGATCATCTAGTCCAAGCCTTTTGTTTCATAGATGAGGCCAATAAAGGACAAGGAATCTGTTCAAAGTTATACAAGTAGTAAATGCAAACTCCAGGATTTGAAGCCGGTCCATTCCCTACAATTTCAGAACCCTTTACATCATACCACTTTGTCTCTTGAGGTAGTGATCTTGATAAAATATTGCCTCATCCCCTTGCTCCTTCCCCTCCTTCCCTTCACTCGCATTAAAGTTAAAAATATTCCCTTGCATTTAGTAAAATGTATCCATAACAAAAAGAATTATTACTTTTTAGGATTACTAAATGGTTTGTTTTTTCTGTAGAAACCCTTAAGTCTCTCCCTATCCTGCCTCCCCCCACCCCCCACCCCCCCAAAAAAGAAGCTTCAGTGGCCTAGAACAACTGTACTCAGGTCTTGATCTGATCTGTATAGAGTAAGGCATTCTTCTTAGGGATTGTCATGATAGTGGATATAGACTCTGGTCCTGGGACTATGTCTAGTATTTTACTCCATGTAGAGATAACACTCTGTGGCTTAGATACTTCTTATACTTCTTGACCTTTCTTGAACATTTGATACTGTGGAACATCCTCTTTTCTTGGACATTCTTTTCTCTCTTGGTTTAGTGCTGCTACTTTCTCTTGGCTTTCCTCCCATCTCCTATCCATCCGATCACTCCTCAGTTTCCATTTCTGGTTCTTAATCTATGTCCTATACCCTTACTATAAATACACCTCAGACTCTCTCTCCTCTCTTTCTCTTTCTATTTTAACATAATTTAACATAATGTAACTTCTTTTATCATTTAACAAAATTTTTTTTTCTCCCTCCTCCTCTTTTCTCCCAAGATAAGCTCTTGTTAACAGTTCTCTTCTCTTTCTACATTTTTTTGGTGATAGCATCTATTTCCAAAGTTTCAGTAATCATCTCCAAGATCTATATATCCATTAGTCAATCAATAAGCAAATGTATACCAAGTGCCCACATTGCACAGGCACTGTGATTTGTGCTGAAAAAAAATGAAATCTGCTCTTAAGTAGTGAATACTTTACTGAGAATGGATATAAATAGGTATAATTATAAATCGGTAGCAATATCCATATAAATACATATATATAATGTATATATGCATATATAAACATGCAGATATGCACATTCATGTATATTTATATACATACAAAACACATATACATGCATGCATACACATACAAATATGAAAGCTTAATGTAAGATGACATTTGAATCCCTAAAATCATTCTAGAGTTTCTTTGTTCAAAACAATTCAAGTGACTTGATTTATATTACTATAGAAGAAGATTGCTTTCTTTTTCCGAATGAGCCATAGAGAGTACTTGTTTTCAGAGAAGGTGTATCTGTAAAATGAACTGGAGAAGGAAATGGCAAACCATTCTAGTACCTTTCTCAAGAAAACTTCAAATGGGGTCACAGAGAGTTGGACATTACTGAAAACATGACTGAACAGCAGCAAAGATCCTGTTACCTTCAAATATTTTAGTATTTAGATTATCCTGTTCCACTTTACACAAATAAACATCAATGAATCTCTTTGTATTCTTTATATGTATTTTGGGCTAAGCCTTGAAGGAAACCCTCCTGAGCCCCAGTTCCAGATCTTCCGCTGACTCTTGGACATCTGCAAATGAATGCCCCTTAGGTATCTGAAACTCAACCTGTCCAAAATAGAATTAATTATGCCCCCCTAAAACTGCCCTTCTTTCCAGCTTCTCTTTTTTGTTCTCCCTCTCTCTCTCTCTCTCTTTCTCTCACCATATAGAAGCTTTGGCCCGCTCTGTTTCCAACCTGGCTGACCCTCGCCAGGGCTGTTGTGAGGGTCAAATGAGATAAAGTGTAAAAAAGTAAAGTGTAAAGTGCTTAGCACAGCACCTGGCACACAATAGATAATGAACGCTTGCTTCCTTCCTTACCTCTTTTGCTCCTTAGGCAGCTTGGTTTCCCCCATCCCTTTTCCCCTGCCCCCATGTTTATATTGACTTCAGCATGCGCACCTCTCAGCTTCAGCCATATTGTAACATAGAACTCCCAGGCTCAAGAGATTGTCAGCCTTAGCTTCCCCAGTAGCAGGGATTACTGGTGTGTAGTGCTACCCCCAGATCAACTTCTTTATTTCTGTTGAAGGCATCACCATCCCTCCACTTAACCTGGTCAGCATCCTTGGAGACATCTTCAGCTCTTCATTTTGCTCCCCTCCACCCCATCCACTCAACTGCCAAGTCTTTAAAGTTCTGCATCTTTAACATTCTCAGAATTCAATTCCTTTTGTCCCCTCGTGGCCACTGGCCTAGTTCAGACGCTCATCACCTCTCACATGGACTATTGCATCATCTCCTAACTGGTCTCCTTTCCTCCAGCCTCTCCTCTTTCCAATTCATCCTCCATATGGCTGCTGAAATAACCTTCTGAAAAACACATATGTGTCACTTCTATACTCACAAAGCTCTAGTGAAGGTCTGTTGCCTCTAGACTAAACTCTTTTATTTAGCATTTAAAGCTAGTCACAGTTTGGTTCCAGTCTTCCAGTCCTTCCAGTATTTGTACAGTGATTCGCAAACTGACCCTGACTCACCATTCCTTGTATATCCCTGCCTAGGATATTTCCCCTGCCTGGAATGCATTCCCTCCTCTCTGTTGCCTCTTAGAATTCTGACTCCCTTCAATTCTCTACTCAAGGGTTATTCCCTATATGAGGCCTTTTCCTCATTGGACAGCTGGATGCTCCTCCCTGGTCCTCTACCACTTAAAGAGGGCATTTGGTTGTTTCCCACATGGCTGCTCTCCTGGACCTCATCCCCTCCAGAAACTCGTTTTGCGAGGTGAAATCAGCTCAAAAACATACCTCCTCAGATGATTTCCACCTACTCCAGGTGCATGAGTTTATTATGCCAAATAATCTTCCCTCTCTACTACACTCTCCTCCCCACTTTCAGCCTCTTTTTAATGTATTGTCTCTTTTGTTAGATCAGAGGTTCCTGAGGGCAGAGAATGTGTTGTATTCCCAGTGTTTTAGCATGATGCCTGGCGCACAGTAGACAATAAATATTTACTGACTTTGACTCATCCCCCTTCGAAAAATTACTTCGCATGTTTTCCCTCAATAGAATGTCAGCAATTTGAGGACAAGAACTATTTTGTTTTTTAATCAATAAACAATTAGTAACTGCTATGTACCAGGCACTGTACTAGGGGCTGAGGACATAAAGAAAGACAAAAAAAATTTATACCTTCCCTGGAGGAAGGAAGGTTCATTGCCTAGTATAGCACCTGATGCATAATAGGCCCTTAATGTTTATTGAATGAATGAATGCATAAGTACAAGACAAGTCTCCTCCACCTGTGATCTTTTGACTTGAGACCAATTTTGAGCCACATTCAACCCATCTTTCTCCTGAAGATGCAGGCAGCTCAACTCTACCAAGTCTTAACGTATATAAACTTTTAAAGGTGGCTGTCCATTCACTGGTTTTGGGCCTGACCTGAATGGGGGTACTCTGTTGGAGGAAATGTGACGTTTAAGGGAAATCTAGAAACTGCTGTCTCTCTGTCTTTGTGTACTTTTCAATAAAGCCCATGACAGCAAAATCAATTGTGAGAATGTTCTATTGTGTCATACTATGGGGATTCTTTGAATTCTGTATCAAAAGCGGAGTCTAGACCCACATGGACTGCTAGGAAATTGGCTTCTGATGAGCTAAATGCCAGCAGGCACAGCCGATTGCCTCTTGCCTGATACTTCCTGTGGAGACCATTTACCTTCCCCTAAGGGCATGCCTGTTCCAAAGGCTATAACCTCTGACACTGGAACTCCAGGTGGGGGCTCAGTGAAAAGGGGAGTTCCTCTGAGGAGCAGCCCCTAGTCGGAGAATTTGTGGGGACGGGACAGACAGCAGGGTGGAGATTCAGGTCAGGTGGAATGTCACGGTCTGTGGTATCAAAAGGTCAGAAAAAAAGAGCAGTTGTATCCAGGGATCAAAGTGAGACTTGACAGATCAAAGCATGTTTGGAGCAGACGTCCAAGCTTGCTCTTGCAATAAGAGCTTTTCTCATCAGGCATGGCTAATTGAACTCCATGTTTGGTATCCACATAGTCTTTGTGGAGAAGCCTCTGACATGAAGGTGAGAAAATAAAACTGTTTAGGCTGTTGTCCTTTACCAAACTAGCAGTAGATGAGGAGAACTTATACTCCAAAGCTCTAGCATTTGAATATATGTATATATGTGTCTGTATATATATGTATATCTATACATATACACTTCATACATGTTTATGTATGTGTATATAGCTATATACATATCTCATACATGTTTATGTATATGTATATATGTATGTATATGCACACATATGTATACATACATAAATTTATATATATTTGTTGTTGTGTGGTCATTTTTCAGTCATTTCCAACACTTTGTGATCCTATTGGGGGTTTTCTCGGCAAAGATACTGAAGGGGTTTGCTATTTCTTTGTCTAACTCATTTTACATATGAGGAAACTGAGGCAGACAGCATCAAATGACTGACCCAGGGTCACACAGCTAGTAAGTGTCTGAGGCCAGATTTGAACTCATGAAGATGAATAACTCATCACTCTGAACCAGCACTTTATCCACTTTGCCACCTACCTACCCCTCCCCACACATAGGTATATGTACGCATATGTATATATGTGGTACATGTATGTGCATTTATGTGTGTACCTATATACACACATAGTATAGTCAGGTTAATAACCAAGCACAATGGGGTAGCATATTTTTCCTTCCCAAATACTACTATGAATTATGAAAAGGTCAGTCTGTTTTCAGCTAAAAGGTGAGGCAAGACATTTACAGTAGGGCCTGATCATTGCATTTCTTCCTTCACCTCTGGTCTTGTCTGGGTACCTTCAACTCCTCAGTGATGTCTATTGACTTTGGGACATGGTCATGTCATGATATAGTCTAAGTCACAGTGATATATTTAAAATCTCGATTTCACTTGAGTTGACAATTCCCCAAGGTGCTTTTTGCTCCTAGTGAACTGGCGCACAAAGAGATGTCCCCAAGAAATAGCTACCCTTTCCCTCCTTTGAAAGGGTCCTGCTGTACAGCAAGAGGTTATTTGTTGGCAGTCATGCCCAGGCCCATGCTGTCTGCAAAGGCATTTGCCCAGGGCAGTGCCTATTTATTTGTTCCACTCAGACTCTCCAAATCTAGACAAACCAAAATCTTAAAATGCAGCCACAAAAAGCCTATACTGTTTATTTCTCCTTTAGTTCTAATTTCCCACCCTAAGTCCAAAGTAAGTGCCGACTTTAAGAATGAAAGTATAGGAAAAGAAGTATTAATCTAATTCCATAAGGCTCCAGTTGAAAGGGCTATGGGTGGCAAACTGCTGCGTAGTATGAGGAAGAGGTGTAAATTATATCTAGTTGTGCCATTGAGGGTCAATCAAATATTTACTGAATGTTTAATATGTGTAAATATGTTAGTGTGTTCAAATCTGGCCTCAGACACTAGCTGTATGACTCTGGGCAAGTTATTTAACCCTGTTTACCTCAGTTTCTTCAACTGTAAAATGAGCTGGAGAAGGAAATGGCAAACTGATCCAGTATCTCTGCCAAGAAAACCCCAGATGGGATTGTGAAGAGTCAGACATGACTGAACAACGACTCACATGTTGTTGATGTTTGCTCTTCCTTCTGGAAGAGGACCCATGACATCAGGAGGGTGGTGTCTTGACTTGCAAGTGAATGGGATTTGAGTGAGGCAGAGATGTGCAGAGCCATCAGCCTCACTCTCCTCCAGAGTCCTCAGAGTCCAGGTCGAAGATATAGGTCAGGACAACTGGCGATGGCCCCCACTAACATATGCAAGGCACTGTGGGAGATATCAGTGAAAAGGATGTGGTGACCTCTTGTCAAGGGCTTGGGAAGACAGACATAGATACTTCAAAAGAAAAGTCACAATATTGTGAAGAATATATTGATTGTCAAATAAGTGTCCTAGGACAGTAAGGCCCTAGGACATTGGAGGAGAGGGAAGTTAATATTGGCTTAGTGGTAGGGGGCACCTTTTTGGAGTTCTTGGACTTGAAGAATGGATCGTGTTTGAATTGGCAAAAAAGAATTAGGAGGTGAGCAGAGGGAAGCGGTAGAAGAGACAATCTGAGAATATTGACCTGTTTTCCTATTCCTTTTCAAATCTGGGCCTCACTCAGGGTCCACACATAGTATCTGTCCAAGGTACTGCACATACTGATGGCCAGTGTAGCACCTTAAAGTCTGCAAAGTGCTTTGCAAATATTATTTCTTTTGAGTCTCACAACCCTGGGAAGTAGGTGCTATTATTATCCCCATTTCATAGATGAAGAAGCTGAGGCAGTCAAAGGTTACATAACTTGCCCAGGCTCACAGAGCTAGTGAGTGTCTGAGCTCAGGTCTTCTTGACTCCAGGTCCAGCTCTTCACAGGCTGAGCTGCCAAGCTAGCTGCCTCTCATGGATCAATTTCATGAGTTGTCTTTCCCAGTTGTGTGTGATTTATTTTTTTTGTTATTGATTTGTTTTAGTCTCTCCTGACTCTTCATGAACCCATTTGGGTCCTTGGCAAAAACACTGGAGTCATTTGCTATTTCCTTTTCTAGCTCATTTTACAGATGAGGAAACTGAGGCAAACAGGATTAAGTGACTTGCCCAGAGTCTCACAGCTAGTGTGCGAGGCCAGATTTGAACTCAAAAGGGTGAGTCTTCTTGACTTCAGGCCCAGCGCTCTATTTGCTGCACCATCTAGCTGCTCTCAATCAATAGCAATTTTCTTGATATTGATAATCCGAGACTTATAAAATAGTTATCTTTCCTATGTCTTTCAGGGAACCAAGTATGATTCTGATATAAACATGAGCCTTTAAGGTAGGGTTTTGCTCCTACCAAATCAAATGCACTGGGAAGATATTATCATTAAAAAGATGGACTTTTATGGCAGTAAATGGTTTGAGAAAAGAGCATGGTATCCAGAGACAGCCTCAGAAAGACCTAGGTTTCAATTTCACCTTTGAGACATACTGACTGGGAAAGCCTCTTACTCTTTGGTGTCCCTAAGCAACTTGATTGTTTGGGGTGTCAGATTTTAAACTTTTAAGGAGCAGAACAGCCTTGGTACAGGGAGTCACCTTACTGGCAGTGCCAATCTTCATTTCTTGAGAGAATTATGTCAGAGAGAATTCCTGATACCAATGAAATTTCAAGCCTGGATTGAAAAACAAGCCAACAGCCCAGTCCCGGATCGTTGAAAGCACAGCACAGCTTTTCAAAAGCAATCTGGTCTAGTCTCTTCCACGCTTCTGGGTCCAGCTGCAGCATCCATCTGAGCTATCTCTATTGTTGCACACATTTAACTGTAACATAGAGTAAGGGAAAGGGAGTCGTATCAGATGAAACTCTCCAAGTAGGCTGGAACAGGATGTGGAGGACATTGAGTGCCAGGATCAGGATTATAAAAATGTCATCCTGTAGTCAACAGAGAGCTGCTAAAGATTTCTAGGCAGCAGACTGAAATGGCCAGGCTTCTGTCTTATTAGTGAGATTATTTTGGTGACTCAGTTATGGATTGGAGAGAAAAAAAACTAGAGAGAGAGAGGACAATTAGGAGGCAATTAACAGTCATTTTTTGCTGCTGTCAATGTGCCCACCCTTAGCAGTCTTCTATCTCATTTAATTTTCTTCTACTCTTGTCCTGCGAGCTGGGAAGACAGATGATCCAAGTTCTTAGAATTGTATCTAAAGTAAGAGTAAATGGGTCCTGAGTAAGGATCTTATGAGTAGTTAGTAGTACTTAGTGTCTCACAGGTTTTTATTTTTGCTGTTGTTCATTCTAGATTCTCTGCCACCTATGGGAAAAGTTGAGGTGGCCAGATAACTGATCTCAGAATACTACTACTACTACTTCTACTACTACTTCTCCTCCTCCTCCTAGCTGGCATTTACAATGCTCTTTAAGATTTACAAATCACTTTATGAAGATTATCTCCTTTTAGCCTCACAACAATCCTGAGAGGTAGGGGCTCATATCCTCATTTTACAGGTGAGGAAACTGAGGAAGACAGAGATTAATTGACCTCCTCAGGGTTGTTCACAGAGTTGGTAAATATTTGAGAGAGGATTTAAACTAAGGTCTTTATGAATCCAGCATGAGTGTTCTATATACTATACCATCTTGCTGGATAAATGAAGTTTTCTGTAGATGCATACTTATACAAATTAGTTATAAAAACTGCCCAACATTTTCTAAACGTGTACATGATCACTCTAGATTTACGTACCTATCAATACAAAAAAAAATTCGATGGACCTTACTTAATATGAATAAGTCTTTCCTTGATCTCTCATAGCCCAAATGCCACAATTGCTTCAAGGCTGGAGATGTCAAATCTCCCAGTCACAGACTCCCTTCTGGAGCTCAGCTTACCCTGTGCTGCATAGATTTCTCCTCAAGCTTCCAAGATAGGAATAAACAAGAATCTTTCCAACTTTAACAACCCATGTTCTTTGTTCTGTGTTCAGGGTAAGGTGGAAATAACACTGAACTTTAGAAGAATTAGGTTCAGTTACTGTTTCTTCCAGGTCCTCAGTTTCTATACTTCCAAAATGAGGATAATCACTTATATGCTCACAGGGTTTATTTCTTTATTTTTAGATTTATGGAAATGTGAACTATTAGTCTTGGGGCCTCACTTGAATGTACCTGGTGGGGTTGAGGAAGGGGGAAGAGGAAACTTGATGATAGACACACTCAGGAACAAATCATCTCATGAACACTGGGGAACTATTGATGGTTTTTGAATTTGTTTTTCAGCTGTGTTCAACTTTTTGTGACCCCATTTGGGGTTTTCTTGACAGAGATACTGGAATGGTTTGCCATTTCCTTCTCCAGCTCATTTACAAATGAGGAAACTGAGACAAACAGGGTGAAATGACATACCCAGGGTCACATAGCTAATAAGCATCTGAGGCCAGATTTGAACTCAGGAAGATGAGTCTTCCTGATTCTGGGCCTGGTGCTCTATCCACTGTGCCACCTTTGTGCCCCTTGGTTTTTGAATAGAGGAGTTATATGATCAAAAGGCGTTAGGATAAATACACATACTGACAGTTGTTCTGTGACCATCCACCCTGGGAGACCAGGAACACTTGGTTTTGAAGTGCATGACCTAAATATGCACTGAATTCATTCCATAGGTACTAATGTCCTTCCAACATCTCCATCATTTACAAACCATGGGAAAGATTCTGAAAGATTGTTTTTGACAAATCTGAAGAGTACTAATCCAAGAAAACTGATCAGAGTAGCCTTACTGACCTCCCAGGTGGGGAGTGGAGATCAAAGCGCATTCTGGGAAGGGAGACAAGTCTCTTATACCTCTTTTGTTCTAAAGAAAAGGTGACCTATAGAGAATGGAGACTCTCTCTATGCCAATCTTGGCATCCCCTGTTCCATGGTGCTTTTTCTCAGTGCTGAAATATTGGGTGATATAACATTCACTCCAGCAGAACACATTATTATTATTCAGGAGAGAATGACTTGAAATTGAAATGTTCACATGGTCATGAACTCCGACGATGTTAAAAATAAATCCCCTTATCTGGTCTACATTCCTGGGCCAGCATTTTTTTTTTCTTCCATTGGTGCCCCCTTTAGAAGACGTGTGGACTACACGTTGAACAAGATTGAATGTGACTTTGCAAAAATAGAATGCTTGGTCTCCCCACTTTCCCTCTCCCTCCCAACAATGCAAGATAAATTCACTCCATGGGAACCTTTTGTGGGCTGCACTGCTCAGGCAATTTGCAGTTTGCTGGGGGAAAGTCAGCTTATGCTACATTTATCACCCCCTGCCGCAGGCTACAATTCAACCCACTTGGAACCACTGAGCAGAGGTGCTGAATGGGGGCTCTGGCATTAGAATTCCATACCATAAAATGGGAGTTCATAGAAGCAAAAGACTAATGCCCTCAGGTTGCTGTAGAAAGTCTCTCACTAGAGTGGGAGGAGTCAAAGGGGGCGACCTTAGGTGACAGGGTCAAAATGAGCTATGTTATAAAAAATAAGGATGGTTCCTTTTTCCCTACTTTCTGCCCCATCCCCCAATCTTAATTTTGATGATGGATTGCCTATTGTCATGATCAACCCAGAACCCAGGTTACATACAAGTTGAGTAGTGCTTTCTGTACTCACTCTTGTGACAACCCAATAAGATAAAAGAACACAGGGAGTATACAAGAGTGATGAATGGAGGATGATGAGTTGTGGTCAAGGCTTAAAGGAGTGGGCCTTTTGGGAGAAACTACAGTGCTTTTCTTGGCTGCAGTGAGGCTGGTGTTCCTACTCTCATGTAACCTGAAGTTCACAATTACTCAAATGATGTCAGAAAGTATAGTGGCAGAAATGGCTAACCTACCCAAAACTATGATGATGTACTCACAGAGAGTATTGATAATACCATTCCTTCCTTCCTCTTTCAAGTAATATATAAAGGGTTTTTCTGTGGAAGAGGGATTCTGTATGACCCCTAGAGAGGAGAACCAGGAGAATAGTTGAACAGAAAGTCTTGATGCAATGTAGAAGACTACAAAAGAAACAAGTTATATTGAATTACTAATATTAACAAATTCTATTCTAGAAGAGACTCTTTCCTTTTTTGGAAGGTCAATTAAGGCTCTTCCAACTCTGAAATTCTGTGGTTTTATTATATAATTTATTGGTTATAATAATAAATGTTTATAATATTCTTCCATTTCTCTACTACCATTTTTAGTGCTTCAGAGATATTACTTTTAATGATGACCTCCTCACAATTTACAGACATTTTTCAAAACGTTGTACTTGTTCCAAAAGAAAGATATCAAGGACCACAATGTTTGTATGTTTGTACAACATGGTACAAAGAGCTCAGGATTGGAAGTTATACACCTCTCATTCAGAGAATACCATTTCACTATATGATCCCCAAGGAGAGGGGTTGCAGAGGTGGTGAGAGGAGCAACACTCATTACTCTAGTGTTGAATTATTTAGGCAATAATATCTAGCATTTACATAACACATTAAAATGTGCAAAGCACTTTACAAATCTTATCTATTTTATCCCCACAACCATCTTGGGAGCTAAAGGCTATTATTATCATCTCCATTTTACAGATGAGAAAAATGAGACAGATTGAGGTCCTCAACCACACAGTTGGTATCTGAAGTGAGATTTGAACTCAGTTCCTCCCTTCAGGTACAGCTCTAGTCACTTTGGACATAACTGCTTATATAAATTATACTTATGTAGTTATACACATGTAACTTTTATATATAGTTACATAATTATTCTGCAATTATGCTATCAAAAGGTGGAATTTTAGTTATGTATTAGTTTAATAATAATGTCCTTTAATTAGTCATTCCTCTACTTAAGTCTTATTCTTGTTCTTCATAATGGCAAGAATGTATTGATACTGGGCTTTCTGAAGGCTCAAGTAGACCTGACTAACCCATTTTGCCTTTAACAGTCTAGTAATGTGTTCTGTATCTATCTTTCTATCTATCTAGATATATGCATTATATATCTATATACTTATATCTAAATATATGAACATATCTGTATACTGAGACTTATCCTGCAAGTCAGATGGACCACACACTCACTGATAAATTGGCCACAGACAACTCTATGATTAAGTAATTAGCACAAGGGAAATAGTGTTGGATTTAAAGTCACATGTTTTGAATACTGGCTCTGCTCCCTACTGCCTATATGATCTTTCACCTTTGTGAACCTGAATGCCCTTTTCTTTTAAAATTAAAGGGGTTGGACCAGATGACCTTGGACTTACATTAACAGCTCTGAATCTATGAATTTATGATCCTGTAATTTGGAGACTTATCTATGTCCAAATCCATTCTTGTTGATTTGACCAAATGGCATGAGGTTGTTTGTTGGTACTGTTATTGGAGGGAAGATGGGGGCATCTCCTCCAATCCCACTTAATCCAGTGCTACCTGAAAGACATAAGTAAGAAGGAGAGGTTTGGAATGAAAAAAAGAACCACTAGAGAGTCCAACTCCATAGCTACGGTTGTAAAATTGGAGTGATATTTTTGGCTCTTCTGCAGGAATAATAAAGTCACTTTAAATAAGGGATATTTTAAACATGAAATGCTCAAAGTGATCAAATGCCTCTAGGCTTCTGCAGGCTTCAGAGGATGTAGAAAGAAATGCCACACTGATGAAACAGGGCTAACAGGCAAATGTCCCTTTGTGCCACGAGGTGAGTAGTGCACAGTGGTGAACTTTGGAGAAGGCTCTTTGGTGACTAGCTTAGGTAATGAGCATCTGCTGAGAAGACCTTGTGACCATTGTTTGTGCCAATGCACGAGAAGAAGAAGAAGAAAAAAAATTCTGTTCTTTTGATGATGTGGCGTTTTACATCTTTTGGGTTTGAAAGAAAAGTAGATGGAATCCCATTGGAGGGACAAGGTTTGATCACGATCTAGCCCTGGCTCTTTGGTCCTTTACAATGCTTTTCTATATCCCAGTTGGATAACTGCCATTATAATTTTGCCAGATGATTGCCCTTTCCCCCCCTGCTGTAGATTCTTGAACAATAATAAGGATGAATCTATTCTTTTGGAAGAGAAAGAGTGGAATATGTAATTCCTCCTCCTGAACCACCATCGCATACTCCTCTGTGCCCAATCAACCAAATCCCAGGCAGACAAGGGGACTAGAATTAGAAATGGGGAATGGATATTCTGAGCCAGAGAGAAGAGATCTAAGAATTCCATAATCAAGAGGAAAAGGTTATAGGGACAGGAAACATTTAGTAGAGAATTGGAAGAAGGAGAGAAGGCTAGCCAACTTGGAGATTAATGATAATTACAACAACAGAAGCAGCATTCATATAAAACTTTGAGGTTTCCAAAGTGTTTTACAAATATTAGGGCATTGGATCCTCATAATAACCTGGGAGGAAGGCACTGTTATTATCCCCACTTTACAGATGAAGAAATGGCAGCATAGAGAGGTTATGTGATCTGCCCAGGGACACTAGTGTCAGAGGCTGGCTTTGAGCCCAGGACTTCCCACCTTCAAGTCCAGTTGTCTTATCCTTCATGCCACCTAGCTATGCTCTTTGTATTGCATCACCATATTTATATTCTGGGTTTCAGGGAGCAGGTAGAAATTTAAAAATCATCAAAAGTTTGGAGACTAATGGTAAGTATTTGGTATTTTTTCCTAAAACACTAAAATTTAGTGGAGAAGGAATGCTTGTGCAAGTTCTAGGATATTGACTGGTTAAGGCGAAGCAAAGAACCCTGGATTTTTGGATGAGAAGATCTATTATTTACTCTCTGTGAGACCTATTCAATCTTGGTAGGCTTCCACTTCATCATTTGTAATATTAGGGGATTGGACTATGACACAAAATGATAAGCACTTATTAATTGCCTTCTGTGTTTCAGACACTGGGCTAAGCACCAAAAATACAAACAAGAAAATGAAAGACTCCCTGTTCTCAGGGAGTGTAACACCAATGTGATACCCACAGCAGCCACTATGGATATGCATGCATATTTCCAGGGTAAATTTGTAAAATACAAACTCTTTTCCTCAAAGACGAAAGCAAGATTATTTATTCAGATGCCAGAAAGCCAATTCTACCATAGTAACAACAAAGTTCGTACTTATTACCAATAAAGGGAGCACCACCATCCTGAAGTCTTCCTTCTGTCAGGCCTCCCCACAAACAAGCTCATGGAGGCAAAATCACTCCCTCTCTGACTCATGCTAGCTGCTCTGCTCGGCTCTGCCGGCTCTCTCTCTCTCAGAGTTGCTTCACTCTCTCTTCCTGCTGCACTCATTCAGGAAGCTCCTTCCACTATCTGTTCCATTGTCTCAGGCTATGGGCTGGGACAAAGTTCAAAGTTCAAAGCTGGACCTATTAAGGGGCAGGGAAGATCTTCAAATCTCTTACCATAACAGGGAGTTTTCATTCTAATGGGGAAAGAATGCAAAAAAGGAAGGTTAAAGGGAGGTACCAGAAGGTACTTAGGGCAGGGGGGTACAATGAACTTGATAGTGGAGTTGAAGCCAAGCAGAGTAGCTCGTGGCAAATGGTGGCTGACTGGAGTATTGAGCCCTCTATAAAAGGGGGTTCTGGGAGGCTCTAAATCCCATTGTCCTATGACCTGACATTCAGCTGCATCTTTAAATCCCTGTGTCCCCCTTGCTGAAGTTGAGCAGACATGGTAGACAAAAGAATTTTAGAACAGATAAGAGGGAGAAGGGGAAAAGAAAAAGAAAAAAAGTGAAGTAGTAGGAAAGGAGGAAATGAGTTAGGAGGGCAGCTGAGGAGAGTCAGATAGGGATATGAGGAAAGAACAAAACTCTCAAAAGTACCATGACAGTTCTCGGTGGACACTCCACACTCTGACTCCCACCAATTATTATCTTGCTGGAGCTTTGGAATAAGAGCTAGAGCACATGGTTAGTGGGCCTTGGGGGACCCAGCACAGATGTTAGAGTAAGGATACCAGGAAGCCAACCCATAAAGGGACAGACACAGTTCGCTGCTCCCCACGAGAAAACAATCATGGATAAATAAGCCAAACTACGTTGGCTGTGTACTTTGTTTTTTGGAATCTAACTTTTAAGAATAGGGGTTTAGATCTAGTTCCCTGGGAGAGCAGGTCTAGGTTTATTGTCTGCGAAGAGAGGCTGCCTTGGGAACTGAGGGACAATGTCTTGGAATGATTTGTGGGTAGGCCTTGGGAAAGCAGTGACTAGAAAGTCGATGATATATTGTTAAAATTCTGGGCTAAGTGCTGAACTGGATGGATTTTGAGATCAGAGAGTTTGTATATTCTGGAAATAAGACACCTTTTGTCTTACAAAAGCATACCCTTCCCCCTGCCTCCATATCCATGAAAAAATATTTAGAGAAGCATTTTTTTGTGTGATATCAAAAAACTGGAAACAAAGTACACGCCCTTTGATCCATTGATTAAGGAATGGTCAAACAAAATGGTGACATGAATGTAATGTTGTGAGACATGATGACAATGAGGAATCTAAATGGTTGCTGTCTTTCATTCTTAAAGAAGACCAAAATGACATCACTGTATTGGGGTCAATGTACAGTGTGTCTGACTGGGTCTGATCAGACCAACATGAGCTTGGAAGGCTTTACCACAGCTAAAGCACATAGTCTGTGTGACTCTCTGGAAGGAGATGTCTCTAAATTTGAGTAGCTCACATTTCTTTTGAGCCACTGTAAATTTTGCTTTGCTCATAGAGCACAATGTGTTCTTTGATGTGGGCATGACATGCTGGATGGTCCTGTGGCAGTATCTCCAATGTCTCACGATCAATTCCAAAGTTCTTCAGAGAGACTTTGAGAGTGTCCTATCATTTCTTCAGACCTCCATGTGAGCACTTGCCTCTTGTGAGTTCTCTGTAAAATAGTCTTTGGGGCAAATGGATGCTTGGCATTCAAACAATGTGGTTGGTCCATCAGAGTAGCACTCTCTGCATTAGAGAAGCATGAAAAGATCTGCATGAACTGATGCAGACTCAAGTCAAAGTTGAGTAAGGAAAACAATATACATCATGGCTACAACAATGCAAATGGAAAGAACAACCACCACAAAATAATTGAAATGAATCAATCAAATGAATCGATAAAGCTGGACCTTCTCTCCCAGAAAACTGAGTCTAGTACCCCTAAGTTAAAGAGAATTACAAAGAACCAAACTGTAGAATTTCAAAGAACAAGCATCATCTCACAAATTGACATGGGAAGACACCAACTTTACTCCTTTACAGAGGCAAGAAGTTCGATGGATGTGGAACATTGCAGATATTTCCAAAATTTTGGATTGACCAGTTTTGCTGATTTTTTTGTCTTCAATTAAAAAAAAATATTTGTTATATGGAATGGCTTTCTGGGAGCGAGAGGAGAAGGAATATTGGGAGAAATTTTGGCAATATGGAAACAAAAAAGATCCATATAAATTTATTATTAAAATGAAAAGAAAACATTAGCCAATAGAAAATGCAGTCATGAGCTTGCTGTAACTGGTTTTGCTTGGTAATTGCTGTGCTCCAATGAGTATCAGCCTTGTTAGACTCCTTTTGCTCATGTGATGAAAAGAAAAGCTTCACTCTAAAAGTTGCCTCATCCTTTTGTGGGTGGCAACGAAATATGCAAACTCCAATTTATTGTACACACACACACACACACACACACACACACACTTTTTCTTTCCTTTTCCCTCTGTTTCTTCTCTCTCAAATTCCGTTTCCTAAGAAAGATTATCTTCCCAGTTCAAAACGTTCATTCCCTTTGCCAAAGACAGATGATGATAATAACGATACTAACACTACTTAGCTTTTCATAAAGTTGGCAAAACACTTTACCAATGTTACTTCATTTGATTTTCTTATGAGGTAGGTGCTATTTATTAGCTTATCATTCAGTCATTTTTCAATTGTTTCCAACTCTTTATGACCTCATTTGGGGTTTTCTTGGCAAAGATACTGGAGTGGTTGGTTACTTCCTTCTCTAGCTCATTTTACGAAAGAGGAAACAGAGACAAACAGGGTTAAGTGACTTGCCCAGGCTCATATAGCTAGTAAGTGTCTACGACAGGACTTGAATTCAGATCTTACTGAGCTGAAGTCCAGCACTCTATTCACAACACCATCTAGCTGCCTAGATAACCCTCTTACGTAGTCTAAACCTGAAAGGCTTCCTTTACTGGAACAAGAGGGAGAGGTAAGCCAAATGCCCAGGGGGCAGCTCAGGACCCTAACATACTATTTTGGGAACAGTTTTTAAGAAGATGAGTGTGAATTATCCAGTGGGCCTGTCTATGCTTAAGATTCCCCAGGGAAATGTGTCCCTTTTTATTGGGGTTTAGGCACATCCTGAATGCCTATCCTTTCATCTCCTTGAGAGGTGAACCCTGGCAAGAAGCTGAGTTCCCATCAGCAATTTTCCTAGCTTTCTGCCTGTACCTAGAAGAATAGAAAGAATTCATGAAATATCATTTGGCTCCAAGGGAGGTCTGGTATTTCTAGGCCTGCCTGTATTACTGGTTGCCACTTACCTGAGAAATGCTATCTGAATCTGCAGATTTGATTTACCAGATGACTTCGAAAGACAACTCTCTGTTCTGTATTTGTATGCAGCTCCCTGTACAGGCTCCTAGACAGGCATTCAGATGTAAAGGAAGAAGCATATGCATTTATGAAGGGAGCAGATGCTGTACAATCAAGAGTAATTTAGAAAGGAAAAGGGAAGGTGAGAGAAGGACAAAGCCTGAGTCTGCCATTAGGAAAGCTTCATTCAGCTGCTGCCATTTCCACTGCAAGGGCCGCGCCACAAACGACAGTACCTGTGGTGAGCAGAGAGTCAGCCACGGACTCAACCCTGACTGAGTGACTGACTGGCCAGTCATTGGGTGAGAAGCCTTGTATGAGAAGGGAATGAGGAGCTAGAACACAAGGGGCAGGAAATAAGTGTTTCGTCTTCAATTGGAAAGATTCAAAATGAGGATGGTGGGGAGTTGGTCCTGCTTCTGCAAGGAAGGACTCAGGCAGGTAGATCCATGTCTCAGAAGGCCCTTGTTTCTTCCTCATCTGTAAAATTAGAGACAATAATAATGCCTATCTCTCAGGATTATTGGACAGCTAAGTGTCAGAGTGGATAGAGCACTAGGCCTGAAGGTCCTGTATTCAAATGTAGCCTCACATACTTGCTAACTGTGTGACCCTGCGTAAGTCATTTTAACCTTGCTTGCCTTAGTACCTCATATGTAAATTGAGCTAGAAAAGGAAATGGCAAACCACTCCAGTATCTTTGCCAAGAAAACCCCAAGTGGAATCACAAGAGTGGACATAACTGAAAATGCCTGAACAGCAACTCAGGGTTACTATAAGGATAAAATGAGACTATATTTGTAAAGTACTTTGCAAACCTTGAAATACTATATAAATGAAAAACTATACAATACTGTTATCCTGTAGGATAGCCTTATTTACCACATGAGATTGTGCGGGTGATCAAATCAGACTATATATGAAAGTATTTTAAAAAGTGTTATTTAGCTACCAGCTATTATTATATTGTATATATAACATAGATATTTAATATTCCTTCCCTGCCTCGCCCCGCTCCATGTTGATACCTTGTGAAAAAGCCTCAGCTGTGCCACCTTTGTCATGGACCCTGAGCAGGATGGTCAAGGAGGAAGAAACAAAAACCCACTGTTCCTGCCCTATAGGAGCTCACTGCCTCAATGGGAGGCAAAGAACAAATCCATGTGAAGAATACTGCATATGGTGAAACCAGTACGGATTTAATGTTAGCCACATATATAAACTCTGAAAAGACACACAGGTGGACAGAATCTTGTTTTGTATAGTTGTATCAGTCATGCCTGACTTTTCATGGCCCCATTTGGGTTTTCCTGGCATAGGCATTAGAGTTGTTTGCTATTTCCTTCTCCATCTAATTTTCCAGATGAAGAAACTGATGCAAAAAGGGTTAAGTGAATTGCCCGGGGTCACATAGCTCTGAGGCTGGATTTGAAGTCAAGAACACAATCTTCCTTACTCCAGGCTTGGCACTCTATCCACTTTACTGTCCTAACAGAACCTAAATTGGGTTAATTGGAGAAAGCTCCCCAGAGGAAGAGAAAGTGTTTTGTTGTTTGTTTCTAGCAGAATTTTAAAGGAGGAAAGGAGGCATTGTTTGGCAAGGAGGAGGACATTCCAATTAATGACCCTACCTTGCCTTTTTGTAACATAGTTCTTAAAGTACTTTCATATATCTAGGTATCTATATCTATATCTATCTATATATATCAGAGTTCTTAAAGTACTTTCATATATATTATATCATATCATATATATCACATCATATCATATCATATATTCTATCTTATAATTCTGGTAACCACTCTAAGAGGTAAGAGGGGTAGGTGTGATTATCTTCATTTAAGAGTTTGTCTTAGAAGCTATCCTGGCACTAAGCTCCAAGGCTAGTTCCCCATCCCCCAGGCCAGAAGTGTCAAACTCAGATAAAAACAAGTCCCTGCAGGCTGCATATTGACCTAGAGAACCACAAATTAACATTTTCTATATTGCATGGTATTTTTATTTATTTTGTTAAACAGCTCCCAATTACATTTTAATCTAGTTCCTACTACAGCAGGCCTGAGTTTGACCTCTCTGCTACTCACACTCTCTCATATAAATATATGCAAAATAAATATACTGTAGGGTTTTTTGGGGGGCGGGGTGAGAGGAACGGCAGGGGGAGATGGAAGAAAGCACTAGCGGTTGGGAGGATCGGGAAAAGCCTTGCCAAGAGTGCTTTTTTCTCTCTAGAAAAACTGCTTTTTTTAATCAGTGTAATGCTTTTCCCTCTGAATTACATGGACTCCTACAGATGGGAGATGAGTAAAGGCACAAAGGTGGGAGTGAAAGGGGTTTGGTGGGAACAGAGCAGTCTTGGGTGGGGAGGAATGAGAAATGACTCCATGTAGGGGAGAGACAACAGCAGAGTTGTTACTATGAATCCCAGCACCTTTGGACAAATCTAGTTGGGACTGAGGCTGGAACAGCAAACTCATGTTGCTAATAATAACCCAGGGTTAGTCATATCTGCAGATGGAGTGCTTTGCTCTTTTCCCTGACTCTGTTTTTCTCCATTTGCCCCCTTTTCCAACCCATATTCCTCTTCACTTCCATCATGGTGTAGCAGGGTTCCATGAGGCTCTTGATCAATGGTCTTTGGATTGTTCAAGTTAGGAAGCATATTTTCTCCTCTTCCACCCTCCATCCTGGACTCTGATGTTGGGTCCTGGGGTAGCAGGAGCCTGTCTGTCCTGCTTTAGTTATTGTGCTGAATAGCAGAGTCCATGAGAAAGATTGTGAAAGTCATCAAAGAGGTAATGCTTCCTTTGATAAACATAGATAGTACCTATATTGGCAGGAATAGGGTTTTGGAGACTTGGGTTCCTGGCTGAGATCTGTCCTTAATTAGCCATTAGAACTCAGGGAAACTCCTTTACCTCTGGGGACTCATTTTCCTCATTTGTAAAATGAGGGTCTTGGAATAGAGGATCTCTAAAGTCCTGTTATAGGCAGCTGGGGAGTACAGTGGATTGGGCACCAGGCCTGGAGTCAAGATGACCTGAGTTCAAATGTGACCTCAGACACTGGCTGTGACTTTGAGGAAATCACTTAACCCTGTTTGATTCAGTTTCTTCATCTGGAAAAGGAAATGGCAAACCCCTCCAGTATCTTTTGCCAAGAAAACCCCAAATGGTGTCAAGGAAAGTCAGACACGACTGAAGTGACTGGATAGCAATATAACAGCAACAATGAAGTCCTGTGTAGTTTTAACTCTCTAATCTGTACTACCATGTGGTGGTGGGGACAAAGCTTCATAGGATTTTGAGCAGGAAAGGATCTTAGAAACCATGTCATTCAAACCAATTATTTTATAAATAAAAAAACTAAGTCCCAGGTCACTTGCCCAAGGTCTCTCAGGTAGCCAATTACAATGTTAAGATGCAAAATCAAGGTCTTCTGACATGAGGTGTGGTGACAGTCTGGGATTGTGAGTAGCAAAGATTTGAGTTCTACTGCTACTGTAATTACTGGTTGTGGGACATTTGGCAAATCATTTGACCTCTCTGAGGCTCAGGTAGGAACATGTAAAATGGGAATAAAAGTAGCTTTTATCTCTCAGGTATCATGAAGATAAAATGAGACAACATAGACAAGGCAGTTTGTAAACTTTAAAGTATTATATAAATGTTAAGCTGTACTAAAAACTACCTACAAACCCTTTGGCTGGTGTTAAAAATTCTGAATCCTATGGCAGCTTTAAAAAAAGCTCTTATTTCCCCTTTATCAGCAGCGACACAGCATTAGCCATCCTGAGTCCTGCTGTGGGCTTTGAAGTTTCCAAGATGAGGGTCAAGCCTCTTAGAATAGCATCAGGTTCCAATAGAGACAATGTCTTAGCCCAATATCCGCTTCTCTTCTGTGTGATGCACGGCATGATTGGCCAAGCCCTCCCGTTTGGATAATGAAAGAAGTGATGAAAGAAGGTTCTGA
Organism: Bettongia penicillata ogilbyi; assembly: GCA_023548195.1. NCBI lineage: Eukaryota > Metazoa > Chordata > Mammalia > Diprotodontia > Potoroidae > Bettongia > Bettongia penicillata. The sequence goes on from JAJHZJ010000070.1 coordinate 4,592,307, forward strand.
TGATCCTTTGTGAAGATACTGAATATTACAAGGTCGGTTGTTTGCCTGCTTAGTAGGTAGGGTACAAAGCAATGTGGAGGAGGAGGGGAAGGGGAGAGAGAGCGAAAGAGAGGGGGGGGGGGGAGGAGGGGGAGAGAGACAGGAGGGGGAGAGAGAAAAGAGAGAAAGAAATATAGAGAAAAGAGAGAGGAAAGAAAACTAGAGAGAAGGAAAGAGGGGGAGAGAGAAAGAGAAGGGAGAGACAGAGAGGGAGACACACACACATACAGAAAGAGAGAGAGAGAGAGAGAGAGAGAGAGAGAGAGAGAGAGAGAGAGAGAGAGAGAGAGAGAGAGATAGTATGAGCACCCAGGGAAGAGCAAACTCAGACTTGTTTCTTGAATAATGAATCTGAACTGGAATTGGGGAAGGGAGTGTTCTTCTGTAGACGTTTCTAAGCCAAATCATATTTCAGACCAGTAAAATATGTAAATCATCTGCAAGGGAGTTTTCTGGCACCTGTTGCCTCCTCTGTGGTTTTTTTTTTTCTCATAGACAGGGGACAGGAGATGTGGAAAAGGACAGAAAATGAGATGAAAGGAATAGGACATGAAAGGAGAAGGAATAGGATTTAGTTTGTAAAATTTGTGGATTTTATGTAAGAACATTGGTAATAAAAATTTGTGAACCAGTAATAATTTACCACTGATCAACATTTGATAAGCATGACTCTAGTGGGATTAAGGGTTAAGGAACATAGAAGGAGAGGAATTTGTAGAATTACAGGTTTATAGAGTTGTTAGGTTGAGAGAGGGCCTTGAAGATCATCTAGTCCAATCTCTTAATTTTATTTATGAGGAAACTGAGGCCCAGAGAATTACTATCATAATTATGGAACCTCAGAACTAGAAAGGACCAAGTATTCAATCAACTAGTGAAGACATATTTATTAACCAAGCCTGCTGGAAAGCTTAGGCTGGTGGATTGCATGAGCTTGTAAGTTTTAGTTTGCAGTAGGGTTAAAGTCAAATGAGAGTCTGCCCTAAGTCTAGCTTTGTTTTGGGAAACACTTGGAGGGGATAACCAATTCAGGTCAGGGCAGGTCATAGCTCCCATGATGACCTGTGGTGGGATCAACCCATGAGTGGCCGCTGCTGTTCCAGCCTGGGCAAGATTGAGCAAACAGGTTTTAAAACAAACGAACTCCCATAAAAAAATTACATCCTTACTATATGCAAGGCATTGGTCTAATAATTATCTGAAGCATCAATTTCCTCTTGAGTATTCATGGAGGTATGGTCAGCCAACCACTACAACCTTTAGAACACAGAATGCATGTCTTGCAAGTATCTCAAATTCAACTTGTTTAAAACAGAACTCATGTTTTCCCTCTAAACCTCTCTTCTAACTTTTCTTATTTCTATTGAGGATATCACAATCCATCTAGTTTGACTGAATTGTATTGAAAGGGAAATTCACTATTTTATGAGGTAGCTTATTTTAGTTTTAGACAATTATAATTGTTAGGAAGCTCTTTCTTCTATCAAGGTTAAATATACCTCTTTGTAACTTCTAACCATTGGTCCTAGCTCTTTGTTGTAGGGCCAGGCAAAACAATTCTACTTTCCCTTCCACATGACATTCCTTTGACTCTAAAATATTTCAAAAATTTGAAATCTCCTATCTGCCTTGTCTAATCTTAGTACTCCCCTCTTTTCATCATCAATTGAGCCTCAAGCAACCTGCTTTTAAACCTCTTCATGATCTTAGCTACATTCCTCAGGACAATTCTGAAATACTTTAATACATCAAGGATACTTGCCCCACTTATGTAATGCTGCACATAATACCTATATGCTTTAATAGAATTGTTGTGGGGGAAAATTAATTTCCATTTCTTTCCCAAGTGGAAGCATTTCTTACCAAAAATGTGACCACAGGATGGAACACAATAATCCAGAGAGCGGGAAAACTTTTCTCTTTCTGGACCCTATAGTTCTGTGAGGCAACTTGGGACTCCCCTAAGACTGCACAGCTGCTTACTTGCAAAACAAGGATCAAAATTCAGGATTTGGGATGCAAGTTTGAGGACAAGGCCATTATTCTAGCTGAAGCAGCAGCCAACTAGCAATATGGTTTGAAAACTTTTAGGAAACTTATTCCATGCCCCAAACATCTCCCTGACTGATGCCAGAAATGACACCATGGAAGATTCATTCCTTACCTCTCCTAGAGAATAACACATGAAGCTATTAGCAATTTAGTGTGAATTTATTCTGGAGGGATTGGGAGAACATTGGGAACCCAGGGATGGTCTCAGTGGGGCTGAAGACAAAAGACACCTACTTCCTAATTGCCTAGCACCAGCCCTGATGAGGTTCCCTTTCATTTTCTTAGCCCCTACAGAGTCTGAGACATAGGGAGCAGGATGAGATATATGTGAGAAATATTTTTTTTTTTTGTTTATGCCTTGCCAGAACTCTGGTAAAGTAATTATAACAGGATTAACTTCCCAAACTTTTCATATAGATTATTTTATCCCACCCTCCTAAATGTATAAGGTATCTTGGAGGTGGGGAGGGATATGAGGGTGGAGATCCAATCTTTTCAATGCGAGTAAATTCACACTAAACTGTTAGTGACTCCATGAATTATCCTCTACGAGAGGTAAGAAATGAATCTCCCATGGTGTCATTTCTGGCATCAGTGGGAGAGATGTTTGGGGCATGAAATAGGTTTCCTGATAGCTTTCAAAACACATTGCTAGCTGATTGCTGCTTCAGCTAGAATAATGACCTTGTCCTCATACTTACATCCCAAATCCTGGATTTGGATCCTTGTTTTGCAAGTAAGCAGCTGTGCAGCCTTAGGAGAGTCCAAGTGGCCTCAATGGAAGTATAGGGTCCAGAAGGAGAAAGGTCTTCCCACTCTCTGGATTATTGTGCTCAGTTCAGTTCTTTTCATCTTTTATAGATGAATACACAAGGACCTAGAGAGGTTAACCCACTTACTTCAGGTCACAAAGCCTTGGTATACTCAGTCTCAGCTGGGATGAGCGTGGTCTCAGAAGGTCTCGATTTTCCTTTCTACTGTTACTAGAATACATTCTACATATTCTGGCTTCAGTCTACCTTTCCAGACTGATTTGTCTCTTTCTCCTATTCATGAAATCTACATCCCCAGCAAACTGGTTTGATTTCTGTTCCTCAAACTGGGCATTCTTTTTCCACCTCCACGTTTTTAAACAGGATTTGTCACTTGCCTGGAATGTGCTCTCTCCCCCTTTTGCCACTCAGAACACATGGTTACTCTCCAACCCTACCTCAAGCACACTTCTCATAGGAAGCCTTTTTTTTGATCCCCCTTGTGTGTGTGTTTTCTCTCTCTCTCTCTCTCTCTCTCTCTCTCTCTCTCTCTCTCTCTCTCTCTCTCTCTCTCTCTCTCTCTCTCTCCCTTTCTGTCTCTCTCTCTGTCTCTCTCTCCATGGCTCTTCCCCTGTCTTTGTCTATTTCTGTCTCTCTGCTTCCCTTCCTCTCTTTCTATCTCTCTCCCTACCTCTCTCTCTCCATCTTTCTATCTCTCTCCCCTCAAAGTTTCTCCCATCATTTATCTCAGTACATCTTATAGCCTTACAAGTGACTTGAAGTGTTTTGAGGGCAGGGACTGGTTTTGTCTTTTATTCCTAGTGCCAAACATAGTGCCTACATAATACATAAAATAGATACTTAATAAATGCTTACTGAATGTGTAGATAAATGCAAGATCTTTTTTTTTCCCTTGTACAGGAAGACCTTCTTTCATGTGCCTCTACAACCCCACCACCATTCTCTCTGTCTTCGATTGCAATGTGTAAAAGGGGATAGTATAAAGACAGAAATATTTCACAATTTCACACAGATCTGATCCAATATAACAGGACCCAGTGCATCTTTTCATGACGCCAATTACTTAAAGGGCATAGATGCCATAGCGCCATTAAAGTAATAGCAAAGATGGATCTGTAGGACATTGTGGATCAATGTGCTAAGTGTTGTTCAACTTGTTCAATGAAATAAAGTATTGGATCATTAACCTTACCAATGTCAATGTGTTGTCACTATCAAATTCAACTAAATGAATGTCCAAGGTACTCGTTAAAGAAAGCACGTGCAGTGAGCAACAGATTCATACCTTATTGGCTGATAATGGGAGAAGCCATCCAGGCAGGGCACTCCAATTTGGACGGAAGCTAAGCAAGTTCAGGGGATAGGGAGAGGAGGAGAAAGTGAAAGCCACGAGAGTTGGATGGGGACATAGAGGGCAATGAACACAAGAAAGAATTCATGGAATTGCAGAATACTTAGAACCATTTAACAGATCTAAGGCTCCTTCCCACCTTCAGCTCCCCACAGACATGTTGTCCAGAGCAGAACAGTGCTTGGTGGTAGATAGAAAACTGAACTACTTAGTGATGTAGCTGAAGGAATACTGGTCTGGGAAGTTAGTGTGTGACTTTGTTCAAATTCTTTTCATTATCTGGGCTTCTTCATTTGCAAAGTATAAGGATGAAGTTAGATACTTGCTAATATCCTGTTCAACACTAACTTTCAACCAATTAGCAAACATTCTTTTGGGAGACACAATACTTATGTTTATACAAACATTTATTTAATTCTTGCTGTGTACAGAGCAGTTAGATCCTGGAGGAGATACCAAGTTTAGAGAAGACTCGGGTTTTGGCACTCATGCACTTCCCTATTAACTATACATCTCAGGAGGCCCGTCTGTTTCAAACTACTATTCCATGTCTTTGTCATCATCCCTCTGGGTAGAAGGAGTTCAGCTTTCCAAGGGAGACAGCTGATGTAGAGGAGAGAACATTGAATTTTCAGTAGTAATCTGGTGGCTGTTTTGACCTTGTGCCAAACAGGTTGATTCTCCCCCTTCTTGTCCTCTGAGTTAGACTGGATGGTTGTTCTGGCACTGTGCCGACCTGGACCATGCATGCCCAATACCTCTCCTTATTGGTGATGCTAAAGGGAGAGACTCTCTGCAACAGGGTGAGGAATTTCAATAGAAGCCAAGAGTAGATGGAGATCTGAAGAGCTTTCTAAGCATCCTGAAGTGAGACTTAGAAAGGAGTGAGCATGGGCAAAGGGGAACTCAGCCTGAGGACTGGCAGGGAACAGGAAAGGAGGGGTCTTGAGAAATTAAACAGATGCTGATGCATGTTTTTTAACCAAGTGAGATTTTTCTGGCCTCTTGATCCTTGAGAGCTATTTGCTCAGCTGCTTTCAGAACTGCTCTTAAGGAGGAATCTGGCATCTCTCTGCTTCAATGCTGTGCACCAAAGTGTCTCATTTATCACAGGTTTTCATTGGGTATTCATGATTTTGACTCTTAGTCGTTCTTCACGTTGGGAGGTGACTTATACCTTGAGTACAGCTTCAAGTCCCTGGAAGTTTCTCTAAAGCCTCAAATCCACTTTTCCTTTATATAGACATCCATGTTTTAGGTTCCTCGTTGAAATTCAACAAAGGAGGTACCTGTCATAGGGTCATAGATCTCAATAAGGAAGGGATGTCTCTGGCCATTTGTGGAAAAAGTAACCAGAACACCTTGGAATATCTCATCAGTACCATTAAGGAACATTTGAACACTCTTCTTTTTGGTGACGTTTTTCCCCCAAACCCTTTATTTTGTAGAAACTCAGGCCCTGAAGGTTAACTGAGCTGCTCTAGGTGAGATTTGAACACAGGTTACCTGACTCTTGAGCCTATTACCTTCAGGAATGCTCACTTTGTTTGCCAGTGCCCCTACTCACTGTGATGTTGTAACATAGATGGTACTGGACTGAAGGGCAGAGGTCTGAGTTCAGAGACTAGCTGTATCACTAATGAGCTCTGTGACTTCATGGAGCTCTCTTCATGTCTCTGTTAGCTTTCTTAGTTGTAGAATAAGATTTGGATTCTAAAATCTTCAAGATTTCTTCTTCAGTGGTTCGAGGATGCTCCAATTCACCAAGACACAGCACTTTTTTCACTGAGGCAAACTATTGTACCCAGCAGCCTGGGTGAAGATTCTCCTGAGGAAAATGGGGAGGGGGTTCCACCATTGAGGAGGGTTTGGGCTTGTCATAATCAGTGACTTTAAAATGGCTTGAGTTGCAATTAAAAAAGGCAGAGGCCAAAGGTTACTATCTGGCATTTCACTGAGGTGGATAATTTTAGAGGGTGATGTGTCTCAGCTTGTCAAGATATTCCAAGACTTGCAACAGCTTAGTATCTGAAATAAAAATCAAAGCATCCAACAGATGCAGACATTAGGGAGAGAGTACATTTGCAGAAGCTAAAGGGAGGGGGAGAAAAACTTTGCATGATTGACACTGCTCCTGGACCCTTATTTCTTGATTAATAGTTTAGATGGGGGGTAATTTTAAAATTATTAATTCTTTGCAGGGAGTATACATGATATCAGGTAGATCTGGGCATGCCTGTCACTGGGAAGGTTAAATACTCCCTGCACTTGATAATTACCTAATCACCATTACTATTTTACATTAATTCTGCCCCAGAATTCATTATGACTAAGTTGCGTTATTACAGCTGGAGCGGGCTCTCATGAGATGGGAACGAAATAAAGAACCCTGTTGTTCTCATCGATTTCAGAGAGAATGAAATATCCAGGCAAGCATACTCTGCAATGGTGGCTCCTGCCACTATGTTAAATTTGCTCCATGTCTCACCTTTGTGTCTCTACTAGAGGAAAGTGCCTTTGGAAATGCAAATCGGCTCTTACCTTGGGAGGCCCGAAGCAGGGAGGGATGTAACCTGGAGGAGAGGAAGGTGATGACAATTAAAAAAGAAGGCTTCTCTAGGGAGGGCTATGATGTCTCTGGAGAGGCAGCTTATTCTCCCCCCATCCTCCCATCTACCAAGTGTCCTTCCCCTCCCCCAAACCTCCCACCCTTCTTCATGGTTGAGTGCAAACAGGTCTTTGCAAGAGAACACACCAGGCAGCTTTGTCCTTTTAGCCAGACAGTTTGCTTAAAGCAATGTCAGAGCTTAGGAGCTGGACACTGTGCCCCTCACTTCTTCAGCCTGGCAAGGATCCATGGGACTCGCAAAAGGAGGCAGGAAGAAAACAGCCCAAAAGGTCCACTGTCTGCTGTCTCCAGGGCCTTCTCCCCGCCCCTTTCCCTGCTCCCATTCCCTTAGTGGGAGTCGGGTGTGCACACCGAGCATGTAGCCCACCCTCATAACCATGTGTCTGGGAATGCTAACATTCTACATGCTTTGGGAAATATTCAGATTGAAGCTGAAGCAGCCGGGAAAGTCCCTCCGCCCACAGAAGCAGGTCAGTGAGAGAGGCCGGGCTGAAGGAGAGGGGAAGCAGGGCGTCTGTGACTCGGGCCCCCTCGGGAGGAAGCGGCGGCGGCAGGGACGGGGGCAGGAAGCGGCGGAGGCAGAGGCGTGGGCGGCGGCTGAGGCGGCAGCGGCCCGGGACTCAGGAATCCCCCAGCAGCAGGCAGGATCTTCATTACAGAAGATTCCCGCATAAAACCTGACGGAGCTGAGCCTGAGAGACGGCCCTGCCCCCAGCCCGCTCTGTTGCTGAAGGTTTCTGCTCGGGACCCCCAGGGGAGCTGAGATTGGGAGGCGGGCCCCCCACCCCGCCCCCACCCGCTCCATTCTTGAGAGTCGCTGCATAAAGCCCCCCGAGGGATCAGAGTCTCGGAGACAGCCCTGGCCCCGCCCCAGCACCTGAACTAAAGCTCACTGATTGACAGCCAGCAGGAGGAAAGCCCATTTGAATCTCAGAGGCCAGGCGCTGGCTGGGCGGATCCAGGCGGGGGCGGAAGGGAATCTCAGAGGTCAAGTAACTGGCTGGGAAAATGCCTAGAAAGGGGAAGAAAAATAAGACTTTAGAGAGTTTTTTCCAACAAATGCAAATGATCCCAACCTTCGGATCAGATGGGGAGGACGAGAACGTATTTTTCCCATCAGGGAAAGATGTGGAGGGCGGGGCCTCAGTACCCCAGACACCCCAGGGGGGTGTTGGGTGGGCTCAGGCCTTGGAAGAGCTTAAAAAGGATTTTGAAAAGCAAGTTAGACAGGTGGAGGAAAGACTGGGAAAAGAAATGACAAAGATGCAAGAAGAGTATGAAAAAAAGGTCAATATCTTGGTAAAGGAGACCCAAAAAAATGCTGAGGAAATTAACACCTTGAAAAATAGGCTCACTCAATTGGCAAAAGAGGTTCAAAAAGCCAATGAGGAGAAGAATGCATTCAAAAGCAAAATGAGCCAAATGGAAAAAGAGGCTCAAAAGCTCACTGAATTTAATAGTTCTCTCAAAATTAGAATGGAACAGATGGAGTCTAATGATTTTATGAGAAACCAAGAAATCACCAAACAAAACCAAAAGAACAATAAAATGGAAGAGAATGTGAAATATCTCATGGGAAAAACAACTGACCTGGAAAATAGATCAAGGAGAGACAACTTAAAAATTATGGGACTACCTGAAAGCCATGATCAAAAAAAGAGCCTAGACATCGTCTTGCATGAAATTATCAAGGAAAACTGCCCTGACATTCTAGAACCAGAGGGCAAAATAAGTATTGAAAGAATCCATCGATCACCACCTGAAAGAGATCCAAAAAGAGAAACTCCTAGGAACATTGTGGCCAAATTCCAGAACTCCCAGCTCAAGGAAAAAATCTTGCAAGCAGCCAGAAACAAACAATTCCAGTACTGTGGTAATACAATCAGGATAACCCAAGATCTAGCAGCTTCTACATTAAGGGATCGAAGGGCGTGGAATAGGATATTCCAGAAGGCAAAGGAACTAGGACTCAAACCAAGAATCACCTACCCGGCTAAACTGAGTATAATATTTCAAGGGAAAATATGGTCTTTCAATGAAACAGAGGACTTTCAATCATTCTTGATGAAAAAACCAGAGCTGAAAAGAAAATTTGACTTTCAAACACAAGAATGAGAGGAAGCATGCAAAAGTAAACAGCAAGGAGAAGTATTAAGGAACTTACCAGAAATGAACTGTTTGCATTCATACATGGAAGGACAATATTTCTAACTCTTAAAACTTTTCAGTATCTGGGTGGTTGGTGGGACCACACATACACATGTACATGCATGCACACACACACACACATGCATTCACATGCAGAGACAGAGAGCACAGATTGAACTGAATAGGATGGGACCATACCTTAAAAGGAATTAAGGTAAATGATGAGAGAGAAATGTAGTGAGAGGAAAGAGGGAGAAATGGAAGGGGGTAACTATATGTCATTTAAGAGGCAAGTAGGAGATGTTTTTAGTGGAGGGAAAAAGAGGAGAGCTGAAGAAAAAAACAAACAAACAAACAAACAAAAGTTTACCCTCATCACATTTGACTAAACGAAGGAGTGAAATGCACACTCATTTTGGTATGAAAACCTATCTTACAGTATAAGAAAGCGGGGGAGAAGGAGATATTGGGGGGGGATGATGGAAGGGAGGGCAAAGGGAGGAGGGAGTAATTGAAAGTCAACACTTGGGGAGGGACAGGATCAAAGAGAAACAATGAGGGGCAGGTGAGGAGGGATGGCAATTCAGTTAGTCTTACACAACACGACTATCAGGAAGGTCATTTGCAAAGCTACACAGATATGGCCTATAATGAATTGCCTGCCGTACCAAAGGGAATGGGTGGGGAGGGAGGGATGGGGAGAATTTGGAACTCAAAGTTTTAGGAACAATTGTTTAGTATTGCTGTTGCAACTAGGAAAGAAGACATACAGTTAATGAGGAATAGAAAGTCATCTGGCCCTACAGGAGAAAAGAGAAGATAGAGACAAGGGAAGGGAGGGATGACAGAAGAGAGGACAGATTGGAGATAGGGAAAATTAGATTGCTTGGGGTATTGGGGTGGGGGGAGGGGAGAAAAAGGGAGAAAATTTGGAACCCAAAAATTTGTGAAAATGAATGTAAAATAAATAAATAAATAAATAAATAAAAAAAAAAAAAAAAGAAATATTCAGATTGTCTGGGTAACATTTCTACAGCTGGTTAGGAGACTGCCTTAGAAGGTGGTTTTGATTTAGAAGGGAATTAGAAAGGGCCTAGCACTTCCCAGTGATAGAAAAAGCAATGGAACCAACAGCAATATGGCACATTTTTCACTGTCAATATATGTGGCAGGAAAAGGTAGGAGAAACACTAAAATCCTTATAGAGTCCCTCATGTGCCAGACTGCATGGAGTTTTACAAAGAGTTTGTCATTTGATCTTTGCAACAATTCCGCAAGGTAGATGCTATTATTATCTCCATTGGAAGGAACTGAGGCAAAAGTTAAGTGACTTGGTCTGAGGCTGGATCTGAACTCATATTCTCTTGACTCTAGACCTAGCACTCCATCCACTATGTTACCTGATGCCCCCATTGCATTTTAAAAAGGATAAAGTCAGGAAGACCTCAGTTTAAATTCAATCTCAGACACTAGCTGTGTGACCCTGGGCAAGTCACTTATCATCTGTTTGCTTCAGTTTCCTCATCTGTTAAATGGGTATAATAACAGTACCTTCATCCCAGGATTGTTGCAACGATCAGGCTCTTAGCACAGTGTGTAGTACATACTAATACTATATAAATGTTAGCTATTGTTATTACTATCATTAGCAATTATTAAAGTACTATCTAAATGAAAGGCATCATGCAAGTTTGGAGTGACTAGATCAGGGGTGGGGAACCTGCAGCCTTAAGGCCACATGTGGCCTTCTAGGTCTTTGGGTGCAATCTTTTGACTGAGTCCAAGTTTTATAGAAAAATTCCTTTCATTAAGGGGATTTGGTCTGTGAAGTTTGGATTCAGTCAAAGGGCTGCACTTGAGGACCCAGAGGGTGCACATTCCCCACTCCTGGACTGGACAGTGGAAAGGCAAGTATGGCCACAGGCTCACAGAACATCAGAGGTGGATGAAACCTCAGGGCTCGTTGTAGTCTAATGTTTTTGTTTCATAGGTCAACATAAGTGAAGTGACCTACTTGAGACCATATAAGTAATAAGCGACCTGAGCCCACATCCCTTGATTTTAAATCCAGTCCTCTCACCGTACCAGACTGTGTTTGAATCGTAGCTGACTTCTATGATTTTACTTGGTATGATGTGACATCATTGGTCATACCATCCAGAATGCACTCAATTTCACCTGATCTTGGAAGCTAAGCAGAGTTGGGCTCAGTTAGTATTTGGATAGAAGACTGTCTTGGAATTCCAAATGCTGAAGGTTTTTGTTTTTAGAAGGGTCGTGGGGTATGGCAAATTGAGTAATGGATTTGAAATCATGAAAATCTGGGTTCAAATCCTACTACTTAACCTGTGTGACTCTGGGCAAGTCACCTGAATTTTCCAAGCCTCAGTTTCCTCATCTGTAAAATGAGAAGGTTGGACAAGATGGCTTTAGGGTTCTTAGATCCCTTCTAGCTTTAAAATTATGGTTTTACTGCTTACTACTTATGAGTCCTACTCTGGTACCCATTGCCTTACATGTAAAACAAATGTTTTGAGCTACATGGTATGGAAAAATGTACCCAAATTAAAATTCTCTAGAAAGGCTAGAAGTGATAGTTACATACATGGTACCATTCAAGGACATCTGAACTTGGTTTCCTTTCCTTCACTGCAGGATCAGCAACACAGAGGAAACAACTAAGTTCATTTTGGGAACTACCAGCTAATCTTTATATAGTGCTTTATGGCTTACAAAGTACCTTACAGCCATTGTTTCTTGAGACCCCCCCTTGGAGGAAATGGAATAGCTCATGGAGCTTGAGTGAAGTGCCTCACCCAGGAGTAGGTGATAACAAGATACTCTGATCCCAAGGCTAGCTTTCTTCCCTCAGGGGATACTATTGTTTTCCAGTCATTTCAGTCTTGTCTGATTCCTTGTGACCCCATTTGGGCTTTTTTTTTTTTTGGCAAAGATACTGGAATGATTTGCCATTTCCTTTTCCAGCTCATTTTATAGATGAGAAACTGAGGCAAACTGGATTAAGTGACTTGCCCAAGGGTCACACAGCTAGTGGGTGTCTGAGACTGGATTTGAACTCAGGAAGATGAATCTTCCTAACTTCAGGTCTGGCACTCTAGCCATTGCTCCACCTAGCTGTTCTTTTGTATGTGTATATGTATATAAACATGCAAAGACATATATGCAAAAATGGCCATTGGGGCACCCCCTCTTACTTACGGAGACCCCTTCAAAACCTATCTCAGGTTCAAAATATCCTGTAGGTCCTGATTTACTAAAAAAAAAAATTACTCAAAAGTCCTCAGCTCATGAGTTTCCATCGATGTGTTGTCTTTTATTTATTAGAAAAAAGACAGAGAGAGACAGGATAGGGAGCCCTTAGCAGTTTGCTGAAAGGGTAACCTCTAAACTGATGTTAACTAGGTAGAGTTTATATATTGGAAATTAAGGAGGGAGTCCAGAGTGAGGCATCTCTGATATGTCTATATTTGAGCCAGAGTGAGGCATCTGATAAAAATGATGCTCTTGGTGACCAGGAAGTCCAGGTTAAAAAAACAGATTTAAGCCTTAAGGCTTTGACAGGTCTGTGCAGCCTAGAGCTTATTGCCTGGAGCAAAGACTCTCCTTCTGGAGAGGAAGCACCCATTTCAGCCAAGGCTTGAAGAAACAGACTGATTGCCCCTTATGAGAGGAAAGGGTACCCAGGGTTTTTGCACCTTGGCTTGATGTTTGGATGTTTCAGGACTTTTGTTGTTTTACTTTTCTAGCAGACCAATAGTAAAAATCTTCTCTTAAACTAAATGAACCATGGCAAAGCTTACTCTTCTCATGTAGACCGGGGTAGTACCTCAGTATAGGACTCTAGCTGAAGCTGGGACCAGCAGTGAGAAGCGCCATGGTGGCAGTGACCTGCCATCAGGATCCTGCCGGCAGGATCAGGCCAGTAATGTTGAAGAGGAATCCCAAGAGCAGCAAGGGGAAATAACCAGAAGAGACTTGTGTGCCTCTGTGTACACCCCTCAGCACATGTGTTTTGGCCACAGGTGGTCTACATGCCCAGAAGAGGGTGCACATGACATCCTTCCCACAGGTGGTGGGAACTAAGAGTTCTGATGACTTTTCCTTCCCTTCCTTGTTCCCCCCAAGAATCAAACATCCTCTGATGACATATATGTACATCTGATGGAAGTCCCCATACTTTGGAGATTCAAAGCTATCAAAGCCAAGCCAGGGCTGGGTGGGCCAGAGGCCTGCTCCTTGCCACACAAGGTAGGAGGAAGACCTTTCTTTCTCCCCCACCTCCCATGGCTCCTGTCACTTACTACACTTTCTCCTTTTGCTTTTATGGGTGACAAAAAACTGAAATCGAGTGCTTTGAAAATGCAGGGTGTTACTCTCTGGATAGTCTTTCAAGGTATCTTCCTGGGCCTACTTGTGATTATCCTGGGTGACATTTCATGTGAAATCAGAAGAGCAGTGGGAGTCATCTCATGACAGCACCAGAAGAAACAAACTGTCTTTTAGCACCAGAAATGTGAAGTCACCCCTCCATTTTGTGAAATGACCAAACAAATTTCCCACATGTATGGCTTTTCACACTAAACATTTGTTCTGGTCACATATATGTCCTACACGCGTCCTTCATGAATGTTCCTTGTCTGTGTGTGTGCCCCTCAACGTGTGTACCTTGGACACATATGTTCTGCACTTCTTCCCTCAGGTGTTCGCTCTTTGCATTGATAGTATAGATGTACCTCCTTTAATTGAACCTTGCTTTATTGAGTTTTGCAGATATTGTGTTTTTTACAAATTGAAGGTTTGTAGCAACCTTGTGCTGAGCAAGTCTATTGGTACCATTTTCCCAATAGTATGGGCTCCCATTGCACCTCTGTTTCTCATTTTGATCATTCTCTCAATATTTCAAACTTTTTCATTATTATTGTATCTGTTATGGTGCTCTGTGATCAATGATCTTTGATGTTACTAATGTAATTGTTTTGGGATGCCATGAACCATGTCCATATAAGATGGTGAACTAAATTGCTAAGTGTTGTATATGTTCTGATTGTTCCACTGACCAGTGGTTCCATGTTTTTCTTCCTCTCCTTGAGCCTCCCTCTTTCCTGAGACAAAACAATATTGAAATTAGACCAGTCAATTAAGAAACTTATAATGGCCTCCAAGTGTTCAAGTGAAGGGAAGAGTCAATTGATGTGGCAAACTGCATTGTTGTATTATTTTAGAAATTGCCACAGTCACCCCAACCATCAGTCAGTGCCATCAATGCCCAGGCAAGACCCTCTACCAGCAAAAAGATCGTGACTTGCTGAAGGCTCAGATGTGGTTAGCATTTTTTAGTAATAAAGTATTTTTTAGTTAAGATGTGCACATTTTTTAGATATGTAATATCGCTGCACACTTAATAGACTACAGGACAGTGTAAACACAGCTTTTTTTATAGGTACAGGGAAACCAAAAAAATCATATGATTTCCTTTATTGTGATATTTGCTGTATTGCAGTAGTCTGGAACTGAACCTGCAAATCTCTTCGAGGTAGGTCTGTATATGCATTTATGGTGTTCCCCAGATGTATAAGGGTCATGTACTATTGCTACTTGGTACTGCTTTCATTAAATACCTTTTTCTTTTAGCCAGTTGTATCCTCAGTTTGACTAAAAATAATCACATTGTTGGGGGGTCATGAGATATGAATTCTGAATGGATATCAGTCAGGACATGCTTTCTGCAGAAGAGGGGCTCTCAGCTGGGAGCTGGGTGGTGGGAACTAAGAGTTCTGATGACTTTTCCTTCCCTTCCTTGTTCCCCCCAAGAATCAAACATCCTCTGATGACATATATGTACATCTGATGGAAGTCCCCATACTTTGGAGATTCAAAGCTATCAAAGCCAAGCCAGGGCTGGGTGGGCCAGAGGCCTGCTCCTTGCCACACAAGGTAGGAGGAAGACCTTTCTTTCTCCCCCACCTCCCATGGCTCCTGTCACTTACTACACTTTCTCCTTTTGCTTTTATGGGTGACAAAAAACTGAAATCGAGTGCTTTGAAAATGCAGGGTGTTACTCTCTGGATAGTCTTTCAAGGTATCTTCCTGGGCCTACTTGTGATTATCCTGGTAATTATTGACTAGCATCATTGATGCATCTCTGAAGATTTGGGTGGTATCAAATCATGTTTCAGTGCCCATGTTCCTTCAGTCAAGTGAAGTGCCTCATGAGTGGGAGGGAGAGATGGAGGGAAGGAGGAGACAGGCCAGTCAAGGAAACTGGAATTTCTGAGAAGAGATAGTATGGAAGCAAGCAACTTGTAGTGTAGACATGTCCACGGACTCACAATCAGAACGAACCTTCTACAAGTATATGAAGTTAGGGAAGAAGGAAGAAAAAAGCTGGTCCTGGCCTCCCAGTCTCACTCCTTTGGCTTATTTTCTTTCAGGTATCCAGATTGCTTTTATTTCCTTTTCTTCTTTTTCTGACAAAATCTATCCTAGAAAAGACTTTTATGTTGATATATAAATGTCTGATTGCTTCAGGTGCTATGCCCATTCTTCCTTATAGCATCATTGATTTTGAGCTACAAGAATCCTCTCATCTGAGGCCTTCATTCTACAGGTAAGGAAAATGAAGTTCAAAGAGGATTGCTGTTCTTGTCCTTTGTTTTCAAAGAGGACCAGTGACATCATGGCTGATATCTTGACTGGCTCATGAATTGGATTTAAGGGAGGCAGAGTTGCACAAAGTCACCGGTCTCACGTTTCCTTCTATAGCCCTCAGAGCCCAGTGACAAGATCGAAGTCAAGATGACTGACTATGCCCAAGGATGCAATGGATGATCTTGGCATCTCTGATGCCTGACCAAGCTCTAAGTGCTTCCTAGTGCTTGCTTCAGCCCCCTTCGTGACTGCTGGAACACATTGTTTTCATCTATCTCTTCCATGAGGGGAAATCTTCACATGCTTGGAGTACTTATCCTTCGAACTGTCTGTTGAGATAGTTTTACTGGAGTGTGGCTTCTGGTCACGCTACGCTTTCTTGAGCCATAGGTGAGAGTTCGGCTAAGGTAGATACCAAAGGGGAAAGGTGTTCAGGGAGGACTGACTGGTGTGAGGCTGCTGAGCCTAGAGAGGATGAAAAACTTGCTCAAGATATCACAGGGGTCAGTCAGTCAGCAAGCATTCATTAAACACCTGCTGCATGCTGGGTACTGTGTTAAGTGTCAGGGATACAAAGAAAGGGGGAAAAGTCTGTGCTCTGAGTCTAGTAGGGAAGATAATGTACAAAAAAATAATAGTATCTAACATTTGTAAAACACCCTGTATCAGGTGATGTCCTAAAAACTTTACAAATACATTATCTAATTTGATCCTCACAATGACCCCAGAGGTAGGTACTATTATTATCACCATTTTACAGATGAGGAAACTGAGGTAAACAGAGGTTAAGTGACTTGCCCAGGTTAAGTGTCCAAGGCCAGATTTGGACTCAGTTCTTCTTAACTTCAGGCCCAGCACGCTATCCACTGAATCATCTAGCTGCCTCCTCAAACAAGATATATACAGGATAAATGGAAGATAATCAACAGAGGGAAGGCACTGGCAAAAAGGAGAAATGGGAAAGACTTCTTGTAGAATGTAGGTTTGTAGCTGTGACTTTAAGACAAGAAGCCAGGGAGATAAAGGTAAGATTTAAACCAAATCCAAATCCAGGTGTTTCTTGCCACATTCAACTCCCTTCATTCCAGAAGTATTTGCATCATTATAAGAAGAAACGCTTTAAACCAAAGGGATAAATTTTGACGTGGGATGGGATATAAGTGGAGAATTTGTTTGGGGACAGAGCTTTCTATTATTCTTACAGATATTAAAAGGCTATAGAGAGGCAACTAGGTGGCGCAGTGGATAGAGCACAGGCCCTGGAGTCAGAAGGACTCGAGTTGTAGCTCTGACACTCTATAGTTCTGGAATTTTATGGAGATGGAATACTGGACCAGGTGGCAGAAGACTTGAGCATAGCATCACAGCTGCCTGGAGCTCTAGCCTTGATATTCTGACTTTATTTCCTGCTGAAATGTACTTTTGTCCCTTGAGAGTCAAGTCAGAGGAAGGAGGACATCAAAGAAACATCTAGAATAGATTGAAAGACCCAACTCCAAACCAGAGTATATGAGTGGCCCGTTTCAAAGAGTCCATAAAGGCTGTCGATGTGCCTTTGAAAATGCCATAGAGATTCCAGCTTACATGGGTGAAGGGAGATTCCCTTGAGTGATCAGAGGTGGCCAGGCTCGTGCTGGGGGAGCTGAAGAAAGAAGCCTTTTTGCTATTTGAACCCAAGTCTTTGTTGATTGCTTGAGGGAGGAGGTGAGGAGGAGTATTTTCCCCAAGAAGACAACCTTCTTCTAGGAATCTTTCCTCTCTCCCCCGACCCCACAAGAGGCAGTTAGGTGGTACAGTGGATAGAGCAGGAAGACACAAGTTCAAATCAGAACTCAGACACTTACTAGCTATGTGTCCCAGGGTAAGTCACTTAACTTTTGCTTGCCTCAGTTTCCACAACTACCAAATGGGGCACCTACCTCTTAGGCTTGTTGTGAGGCTCACACATGATCATATCTATAAAGCACATAGCATAGTTCC
This sequence comes from Bettongia penicillata ogilbyi, assembly GCA_023548195.1. Classification (NCBI taxonomy): domain Eukaryota; kingdom Metazoa; phylum Chordata; class Mammalia; order Diprotodontia; family Potoroidae; genus Bettongia; species Bettongia penicillata. The sequence continues at coordinate 4,609,948 of JAJHZJ010000070.1, forward strand.
TGGTACACAGTAAGCACTTAATAAATGATTATTCCCCTCCCCGTTATCTCTACCCCCTGCAACCCTGTAGGAAGGAAAGAACAGAGCCCACTTCTCTGTGTTCAGCACTTATTGCCCTTAATGATTTCAATGTATGTGAATGCCATCTCTAATAACTGTCACGTTCTGGGACATTTAATACTTTATCTATGCAAGCAGATAAAAAAAATAGCCATGGGACTATTTTGCAAGTGAAATATTTTTCTGATTTCTTTTTCCTTATATACAGTTCAAACAGTGCCAAAAGAAAGAAAGCTGAACAAGGCTGTTATGGACTCCTGAAGCTGTTTGTGTGTGTTAAACATTCTATTATCACCTGTCCCCTCCCTCTGACTCATTCTTCTTTCTAGTAAGACCAGGCTGGCAGCCTGAGCGAGTTTTCTGGATGAGTCTGATATTTGAGACTCTGGCAAGATGTGACCTTCTACAGAGGTAGGCCTACTCTAGTGCAAGGACAAATGGCAAATGGCAGCCCTCCTCAGGACTTCCAGACTCTAATTTCCGCCAACTGCATTTCTCCAGCGCCATTATGCAAGAGAAATAAAAACTGGGCTCAACCTTCTGTGCTTCTGTGATCCGGTGATATGTTCCTCTAGGTATGCCCCACACAACTGGATGCTGTGATTTCTGCTTTTTCTGCTGGATGCAGTGATAAAGGCATACCTATTTAGATGACCAGATAATGTATGTAGCTTGGGAGGAGTAAGGCTGCCATCTCCCCAACATGAGTGTTACTGCCTATACACCCACTGCAGTGGGAAGGTTGCTAGATCTGGAGTCAGGAGACCTGAGCTGGATGCTGGCTCTACTCAGAGCTCTAACCAGGGTGGGGTGATTGAGATTTTGCCTCAGTGTGCCAAATTTATCAATGATGATGCTTCCATTCCTTTAGAAGATTAGAAACAACAGACTTAGCAGCAATTTTTTTCCAGCGAGAATAATATGTTAAAATAGGAAAGTATTAGGTGACAAGCTGGGGAGAGCTTTTTCCTATTCATCGCCCCGACTCCCTCATTTCTCTTCTTCGACACCCCCAACAGCCGAAAGGAGCCATGTTTTGTCCCCAGACCTTTAACTGAGGATGTACTTAATATTGCTTAATTATGGCCTTTTTTTGTCATACTTACCCTAGGTGCAAAAAGATACTAGATATAGCTCTGAGTCAGCCATTTGCCGTCTATCTAGAGTTAGCTGGCAGTGCACGGAAACAGCCCTAGGCCTAACGTCAAAAATACCCGAGTTCAAATCTGGTCTCAAACACTTATTATGTGTGTGACCCTGGGCAAGTCACTTAACTTTCATCTGCCTTAGTTTCCTTATCTGTAAATGGAGATAATAATAGTACCTAACTCTTTCTCTCATGGTTGGCAGCTAGGTGGTGAAGTTGGATAGAGCTCCTGACTTTTGGTCAGGAAGACTCATATTCCTGAGTTCATATCTAGTTTCAGACACTTAGCAAGCTATATGACCCTAGGAAAGTCACTTAACCTTGTCTGCCCCAGTTCCTCATGTGTAAAATGATCTGGAGAAGGAAATGGGAATCTTTGCCAAGAGAACCCCAGATGGGGTCACCAAGAGTCAGATGTGGCTGAAATGACTGAACAACCTCAACCACTTCTCACCATTGTGAGAAGGGAACAAGGTAATATTCATGAAAAGCACTTAGCACAGTGTCTGGCACATAGTAGGTACTATATAAATGCCTGTTCATCTTATGTAATTTACAATCAATCATTTCACTTATCTGAGCTTGTGTTTTATTGTCTGAAGAATCAGGATAATAAATTTTGAACTGTCTACTTCTCAGGGATGATTTTCTGAAGATAAAATGAGAAAATGGATGACAAGCATTTTATAAATACTGAAACCTATATGAAAGCAAAAGTTAGCTGTTAGAGTAGTTACAGATGGTCAGGGCAGGGGTTCTAGGCCTGCAGGAAGTATAAATAGGCACAGGATGATCATAGAGATAGGGAGGAGACTAAGGAGTTTATTCATCTTTCTTAACAAAGATACAAGTGATTCAGGATGGCTGGTGCTCTTAGAGTGATCTGTGCTGGGAAGGAACTGTATGTGTAGCACACACATGTCCACACATGTGTATATACACACAACACATATGTACCTCTATGTATATATTTTATACTTGTACATGTGTACATATTTCATGTTGCATGTATATATTTTACAACCATAAGAGATCTTATGTGTGCATATATTTTACAGCTGTAAGAGACCTTAGAGATTTAGTCCAATCAATCACTTTTTACAGATGAGGAAACTGAGGCCCAGAGAGGATGACCAAATGGCCTATCAAAGCTCATTTAGATGTTAGGTAGTATAGTGGTGTTACAACCAGGTTCCCTGATTCCAATTCTATAAGAAGCTACCCCTAGTATCTCTAAAATGTAATTCAACAAACATTTATTAAGCACCTACTATTTGCAAGGCATTCTGCTGCCACACTTTGCTGTAACCACACTGAGGTAGACAGATTTCAGGAGAGACATAGCCAGGTGAGGGAGAGAGTGCCTTTGACACACAGATTAGGCAAATTTAATCAGGAAGCTTTTTTATTAACTCATGGGCTGCAAGCTAGACCTTTGCTCTAGCTAATTCACGGAAGCAGCTCTAAGTATCAGATACTGAGCAATAAATCTGTCCTGATAATCCCCTAAACTTGTTTTTAGGAAGGAAGGGAAGGAGGCTTTTTTTTTTATTTATTAAGCATACACTCATTGCCAGACAACTCTAAAATATCTCATTGATCCTCACAACAACTTGAGAAGTAGGGGCTATTATTATCTAATTTTATAGTTGGGGAAAGTGAGGCAGAGAGGCCAAGTGTCTTACCCACAATCACCCAGCTAATAGGTGTCTAAGGTCAGATTTGGGCCGAGGTCTATCAGACCTTAGACATGGTACTCCATCTACTTTAACACCTAGCTGTCCCTAGGGAAGTCGTCCAAACAAGGTGTTGAACTAACCAGATTTGCAGTCTAAATATTCCTTGAGAACATTCTAGAATTCGGTAGCCATTTATTTTTATCACTTGACTGGTAACATGGCAGTCCTTGTGTAAACTAGGACTTGTTTCTTTGAGCAATGTGCAGGTAGGCGGTGAAGTTGATAGAGTATGGGTCTTGAAGTTACAAAGATTTGAGTTCAAATTCAGCCTCATACATGTACTAGCTGTGTGACCCAGCGTAAGTCACTTACCTTTGTCTCCGTTTCCTTATCTGTAAAATGGGTATAATGACATCTACCTTGCAGGGTTGTTTTGAGGATCAAATGACGTAGTCATTGTAAAGTGCTTAGCACAGTGCCTGACATATAGGAAGCCCTAGATAAATATTAGCTTATCATTATTATTATATAAAACCATAGTTTGCCCTGGTTGCCTACAGCGCAGAGATTAGACAAGACACTAAAGTCAAAGAGGAGATATCATCAACACACAGATCCCAATGTCTGTTTCTTCTGAAGGCAAAGACCCTACACTCTTACTCTCTTTGGGATAGGCTTCATGGAAAGCTTGTGTCTTATTATCCACAGATTAGCTATTCTTTACCTTTCTTTTTTTTACAGTCATCTCCGTCTTAAAAAAAAATCATACTAGAAAATCATTTAAAAAACATGCGCAGCCTAGATGTTTTCCATCCCTGAAAATGAAGAAAGGTGAGTTATTGTTGTGTAGGACACCGGGGGTGTATGAGAGGGCAGGGTTAACAGCCAGTGGGGCAAGGCCTGTCCCTCTGTCTGGGCGGCTGGAAAGAATTTCTCAGACTGAATGACTTTGGGGAAGCTAGGTGACTCTGAAGAAGGCAAAGGCTTGGTGATATTATATAAAACAGCCTTTCTAATGGAGTCCTGACTGCCTTCTCTTCATTCTTCCTCTGGGGTGACCTCACTAATGCATTCTGTGGGTCATCCGAGGCCCTCCCTGGAAGTTTGGGTGGGGGAGTGACGGATCAGCATTCATCTCTTCAGAGAGTCCATACCGCCTCTGTCAGAAATATCATCATGGACTGAGGCCACAGGCAGCCTGTTGATTGTGAAAGGGAAAAGAGACTTGAAGCAAGGAGTAACCTATGCTCCTAGGTCCTCAGGCTCTATTTACTGGTCTAATTGCTGGATACAATTTCCTTTCACCTCTTTTGCCTAAGTGCTATTTAAGAGCAGAACATTTAGTAAATTATAAGAAGGTACCAGCCTCAAAGTGCTTACAAATAAGAATTACAGAAAAAAATCAGAAACTGAATTTACACAATAGCTATTTTTTCTCTCTTTTAATCAGAAATGGAGTTAGAACCATACCCGGGGAGGTGAAGTCTCTGAGGCAAGCGATAACATAAGCTGTTCCTATACTTTAAGATCTAATCTATCATCTTTTTTTTATTATTTTATTACAGAGCACTTTCATAAAAATAGAATCTGTGTTTCAACGTTCCACTGGGAGCCCCAAGGGAAGCCAGCTAAAGGGTAATACTAGAGCTAATGGGAATCAACTTTATGACACTGACCCACCGGGCCAAGTGGGAGAGAGGCACAAATTGGGAGATAGGGGAATGAAGCCACCAACTGGCTGCTCCCATATTTGCTTGGTGGGTATAACCACTCATTTTTAATTTCAGGGAAGGAGAATGAGTCACACAGAAAGTGAGGTCTAACCTAAGCCACAATGATGGCAGAAAGAAACAAAAAGTGGAAACCTACAGTTTTTGGCATCTTGGGTGATCCTCTAGGGAACACTCCCCTGAGTTCTTTAGAAATGGAAACTTGAGTATCTCAGCCATCCATCAAAGAGATTATTTCTTTCTGGGCCCACATCAGAAACTTTTGCTGGTGGGGGAGAACAAATACAACTGGTCATGTACTTTTTATGTGTCTCCATCACAGCTGGAGTCTATAATAGCAAGACTGTGATTCACCATGGGAAAGAGTAGATCCAGACATCTCTGAAATGCATGGAATAAAGGTTACAATCTTGAGGTCAACGTTATGGAAGTGGTCCTTGAACTGCAGAGCAATGGACTTTCCAGCCTGGCTAGACCTTCCAGGAGTTATTGGTTAATCTTTATACTTTGAGACTGGATTGCCTCTATCCTGGAGCCACTGTGATCTGCCTATGAGTTCTGTTACTGCCATTTATTAGTTATTTGACTTCCAATGAGTCACTTGGTCTCCTAGGGCCTCAGTTCCTTTATCTGTCAAATGAGGGGTTTCAATTAGATGACCTTTAAGGTTTCTTCCACCTCTGCTATGGGGACACATGATTGCATCCAAGGCAGAAGGCCAGAGCACAGCACTGTGACCAGTCTTGATGCCCTTGCTTTATTACTTACTGAAAGGCACTTTTGTCCTTTGAAAGGCAAGGCAGGGAGAAGGCTTCAAAGAGGCATTTGGAATCCATTGAAAGACCTAACTCCAAACCTGCTCACAGGAGTGGCTCCTTTTAAGGTTGTGGACATGCCTTTGAAATGCTTGACTGAGAACAGATAGGGAATCTCTCTCTTTTTGGGCAAGACCATTCAACATTTTTTTCTTATCTCTGTGTTGCAGCCTTTGCCAACACTAGCTCACCTATGTTTGGGACCCATAGTTGGAGGTTATTCCCACCAGGAAGTTACATTTCATTTCTATTTTATCATGGATCTTGGAGGCTTTCTGTAGTTCTGATAGGGGCCCACTTTCTAAAAACCACACTTTCCTTTGACCAGTGAACTCAACAGAGTTCTGGGGAAGGAAAGAGTCAGAGAAAAGGTTTGCATTTGACTCTTGAGGATTTCCCTGTATGTCAAGTAGGAGTCTTAGAAGTCCAGTTTTAAAAGCAAGGTATTTCCTTCCCTATTGACAAATGAGGGCACATTTCTGAAGTTTGTTTCAAACTTGAAAGTGATCTCTCATGAAAACTTCCATTATTGATGTGACTATGAGAGCCTTGGGGAGGCAACAAGATTCACCAGTCAACCAACCAACCAACCAATCAAATGAAAAGCATGTATTAAGCCCCTACTATGCATGTCCCAGGCAGTGTGCTAGGTGCTGGAGATGCAAAGGCAAAGAAATAGAACCGTCCTTGGCCTCATGAAATTTAGAGACTCTCAGGAAAGACAACATGTAGGCATCTTAGTATGTACAGTACAAAAAATGAGAGCGTCAGAGGGCACAGCGAGGAAGCAGAGGAAAGGCTTTTTGAGGATGATTAGTGAGTGCCTCAGCCCCCAGAGGCTGCCAATCAGGGCTCCCCTCCCTTTGCTGAATCCACCTGTGAGAGAAATGCATGGCATTATTCAGTCGAGCAGAGCAGATATGGAAAAGAAAGCGACTGTCTGCCATCACATCTCTCCACATCATCAAAATTGGTCAGTTTGATAATGCTTCATATCTTTTATACATTGTCAGGAAAGATGCATTGCAAATATACGTGCTTTAACAAATATATGGAAAATAAGCATTTCTTCCCCAGCCCTGTCTATTGATAATATATCCTACTAGAAGTGGAGGAAAAGAATAGCCGCTTTGTAAAAATGATAGATTTCATATAAAAGTCCATGGCTTAAGCATTCAACTTGCTGGGTTTTAATGGGGTTGTCATCACCGGACTGTTGGCTCAACTTATTAAAATCAAGAAAATGTCTTCTTGCTGCTTCATAAATCCCAGGGAACAATAGTCCAACAACAGAAAACAAGCTCTGATTTTGGAATGATTGCTTCCTAGGCATAGCCCGTAATGAAGTATGTAGGAAATCCAAGACTTATTGCTCACAGATATTAGCGCCAGTCCAGATGGCTCAATTTTTTTTTTTTACCATAATAGATAATTCTTGAATGATGTGCCTAACAGAGACAAATTCTAGAACCAACGGAAGGCATTTATTATATTAACAAGTGTGTTTTCAATGCCTTCAAAACAGAGTGTAATTTAATCTCAACTTCAGAGACAGATTGGAAATGCTAAATGTCTGCATTTCAGAAGCGGTTTCTGGAGGGAGGAAAGCTTTCACCGTCAGCACAAGCTCTGTAACTGGGAGAAAAGATGTTTATCTTAACAATCCAGGAAGGGAGAAGTTGTGGGGTAGTTTTTTTTCCTCTCTCTTTTATTTCTTCCTTTTTCATTTTAAAATATCGAACAGATTGTATACATCCCATTCCTTCCCCAGGGCAATTTCTGCTGCACTGAACAGCACCTATTTTGTCATAAAAATAATAATTATCTGATAGTGATGGGGACCCTTTTTAGGGTTCTTTGCATGGATCTGAAAACCAGAAACTGGAAATTAAATTTATTCTCATGGGGGTGCACGATCACATTTGAAACTTGGGACAAAGATAAATATAGTGGTTGTATCTGGTCTGGGGGGGTGGGGCTACATTAGAACTATGACTTGGATAGTGATAAAAAGTGCCATGCATGCCAGCTGGATCTTTTCTAGGAAAAGGAGGAGCTAGGACAGTGAAGGAACATGGAAACCTTTGTGAATGAGCTCCAATCTCATGTTTTATCCTAAAGTCTTGAAATTTATTGAAGGCATGGAGGATGTATATTCCAGGGAAAAGAAGGGAAATGGGCAAACATGATCGTATGTAGCAGCATGAGCCCTAGGAACGAGGAGGCTTGAGTTTTAGCCTCATATATGCTACTTTCTAGCTACATGACCTTAGACAAGGCACTTAATCTCTCCTAGATGTTTTCTCTTCTGTAAAACGGTGATTAAAAATGCCTATTTACTGTTGACCTTATAGTACTATTGTGAGAATCATATAAGGCAGTATATGTGAAAGGACCTTGAGGGCTGCCTAATGCTCCATGAAAATGTTGTATTATTACTGACCTTAATAACAACATCATAGTGAATTGAAGTATTTGGAGGACTTTTGTCTCTAAGAGAGAGTTAATTTGTTTTATGTTGATTAAGAAGGCAGAAGAAAGACCTGGCGGATAGAAGTTACAGAGAGAAACATTTACTCCTATATAAGAAAGAGAGTTTGAAAAATTCAAAAATTAAATATAGAATGGGACAGTGGAGAAGAGTGCGCTGATAAAGAGTCAGAGGCCCTTGGTTCAGATCCTCTGTCTCTGGCACTTAGTTTGTGTGGCCATGGATTTGAGAAGAGAATGATGGGGGCATGAAAAGGAAGGAGAGGTTTCTCAAAAGCAGAGTATTAAGGTTCATTGGAGAAAGACAGTAAAGGCAAACTTGGCCTACCTTTACATCTGTCTGGAGCATGAATCTCTTCTTTCTAAGAGATGGATAATTGACTGTTGTTTCGAGGATGTGGGTAGCACCCAGAATAGCCTGCTTAGTACCTACTATGTCAGGCAGGGAAATCAGTCCGTAGAGTGGTCCTTCAGAGATAACAATGGGGGGATCTCCACCCAGGAAGGTGTAAAGAAGGGAAATAAATGAGGCTTCACCAGGAGCACAGAATAGGAGCTTCTTTACTTGCCCAGTTCTATTCGCTGACCTTTAATCAGACCCCTATTTTACTTGGTCCCTTTGAGATCACAGGAAGGGACCCCATTGCTCTCTAGCAAAGAGGTGATACCTGAAATAAGGAAATTTGAGAAAACAGTTTAAGATGACTGCTGGGCATTTGTTTTTCATCTTTCCCCTCCCCCACCCCTTTTTCTTTTTGTCCAAATTGTTGATATTGAAACAGGCTGAATCAGCACTGAATCATTTAGTAGGAAATGATGAAAACTGTCATTCCCCCCCTTCTGTGGGTTATATGCTACAAAGGGAGTTGGAATTGATGGAAGGACCATCTGACAATGCCTCGGGCCTCAGATTGCATTGTGGGTGGGTAGGGCCCACAGTCTAATCAGCAGTCAATTCCTCTTGGTGAGTTTGTGAAAGGATATTCCAGCAAGGACATATGAATCAAGCCAGAACCTTCCAGACAGCCCTGGGATACAGTTCAAGCGTGAATATTTACAAATACACACTGCAGACCAAACAAAAACTATATCCCCAAGCAAGATGAACCCCTGAGCAAGAGCATGGCACTTACAGTGCTTATTTCTCGCTGAAACTGAGGGAGTGAGGGCAGCTACACCAGTCACTGACTGAGGAGAGTATCTATTGAGGTATTCTTTGCCTCTGAGAGACCAGTGTTTCTCCATGGTGGTCACTTTCTGAGCTTATTCCTGGTAGCTGGAAAGGACCTTAGAAACAGATCCTCTTAATTTTACAAATGCAAAAAAAAAATAAAAAACATAAAAACCTGAAGCCCAGAGAAGAAATGCCCAAGGTCATTTAGGTAGGAATTGGAGAAACTAGAATCCTAACTGGCTTCAAATCCAGAATCCTCTTGGCTGTACTACATTGTTTGTCCGTCTATGTCCTCCCCTGGATCCTTCTTCCCTTGGGCTTTAATGGAGCCATGGAAATGAAATCAGGTTTATATATTCTGGGATCCTAGGGAGGAGCAATTAATAGGACCCAATCAGCAAACCCAAGATGTACTAAATGTCTTCTGCTCCCCCTTTCTAGTCTCCCTTTTGTTCTAGTTCTCAGGATCCTCTCTAGGGATATCTGTCTATCCAGGAGATAGTCAGAGGACAAGAGAGCACGCTTGCTCTATCATCCAGATGTTCCTAATATTGAGATGCTTAGTGTTGTGCAGATCTGATGTCAGGGTGTTGGATGAATGTTTCATTGTTCAGCTGGGTGTTAGGGTGTGTGCCCTGGGGGAAGTGCAGAGTGTGTTTGCTTTTTTTTTTTTTTTTACTGAACAAAGTGAGATGAAAAAAAATAAGAGAAGGAAGCAGTAATCCTGGGCATCGGATGATGGAGACAATACAGGCATGGCCAAAGTGTGCAGCCACCACTAGACACAATTATGTGTGTGTTGGGTGTCTGTGTGTGTGAAATCATTCTATGCATGCTTCCATTTATCAGTTCTTTCTCTGGAAGGAGATAATGTCTTCCTTCATAGGTCCTTCATAGTTAATTTGGTTATTTATACTAGTCAAAATGACTTAGTTGCTTAAAGTTGTTCCTAAAAAACATTGTTGTTGTTACCATATACAACATTCTCTCATCATTTTTTACTCTACTATATTATGGAAATGCTTATCTTATTTCATAAAATAAAAATAAAATAAATAAACTTTAAATAAAAAATAACTGCTTGAATAGATTTTAGATTTTTTCTTTTTTTTAGAAAAAATTCTCCAGCTGAATTATTATTTTTTCCAGTACTGAAGGAAGCTATTTCCACCTAAGATGTTTATTTATTGAAGCCTTGCCTCACCGATTCTCCCAAATGAGAGTGAGGATATTATTGGAAAGGGAAATGTAATTGATGAGAAGGAAGAACATCATTGTTCTTTCATCTCAAAGGAGATTGGTTAACGGGTCATAAGACGTAGAGCCAGAAAAGGCCTTAGAGAGATTTCTTCCAACCCATTTTGCAGATATGGAAATGATGGCTTAGGAATGTGAAGTGATCAGCTAAAGGTGATTCAACTAGCAAGGGAAAGAGCTGAGATTTGATTCTAGAGACAGTGTCCTTTATGTTATACCATAATTTCATACAGATACAAGATTTTCTGCTCTGGGAGATGGTAGCTTGGTACCTTCTTATCTTTACATACCCACACTAGATCATAAATCCAGAAATGGAAAGGACCACCAGATATCAGCTAGTCTAACTCCTCTCATTTCACAGATGAGGAAACTGAGTCCAGAGAAGTAAAGTCTATTGCTCAGTCACACCATTATTGTGGCAGAAGGGGGATTTGAACTCAGGGCATCTGAGTCTAGACCTAATACTCTTTCCATTGTTACCATGCTGTCTCTGGTTGGGATTAGTCAGTGCCCCTGAATGGCTATGAGCTTCATGTGCAGGGGGCGGATACGCTATAAGTGAGGTTATTGACCTCTAGGGAGGAATGAGAAGAGAACAGATTTCCTGCCAGTTTGGAAAAAAGAAATCACCAAATGCCTTCTAACTTTCTGAGCAGTTAGTGAGCCGTGCCACTTCATGGATCTTTTGGCACCCAGAGAATAGAAAAGAGGGCCTCTAAGTGTTTTGGGTTTGTTTTATTTTTTTGGCAGTGTGACCTCCATCTGTCACAAAGTCAAAACAAAAGGAACTCCAGGCGATGTCTTCTTCCCTCTGACAGATATCAGTTCAGTTCCATTTAATTAAACTTAACTTTTAAGCACCTATATATTTGAGACACTGTACTAGGAGATACAAGTACAAAGATGAAAAAGGAAATAATCCTTGTCCTCAAAAAACTTATATTCCACATAGTCACATCCTAATCTGACTCTAGACCTGCCGGTCATTAGTCAGCAACCTGGGTCTGGCCCCATGTGACAGCCACATTGTTTTTAGATCTGTCAGAATTAAGTCTCTGGGTTGTTGCTGGGAACGTAGACACGCTTCTAATTTTTAGCTGAATGGACCCTCGTCTGCCAAAGCAACTCAACTTAAGAGCACTGAATTGAGTCAGAGGACCTGAAATCTGGTATCGAATTCCACCACCTGTGATGCTTATTAGCTATTTAACCTTGGGTCTCTTCAATTTAATTTAACATCCGTGGGCCTAGTTTCCTCATCTGTAAAATGAGAAGACTGGACTATATAGTCTTAGAGGTTGCTTCCATCTCTGCATCTATGAGTCTGTGATCCTACTAACATGTATTAAGTACCTGCTGGTGCTGAGTGCAAGGGATAGAAATAAACCTTTCAACACTGAGGAGGCTCAGCTGGGATCTCCACCTTGGATGCCCTCCTACCATAGGGAACTATTGGAGGACTTCCTTTTCCTTGTTTTCAGGCTTTAAGCAGATAGCCAGTTTTCCATGGTGTTTCCTTTACAGATCGCATCAATTACTTTAAGATAATTTTGCAGAGTTGTGCTTAAGTCCTCTTATCTTTTATATCGCTGCTATTTCCACTGTGAGTAAGGAAGCTTAGAGACTGATGTGCAGCATTGTACCTAGAGCCCCAGAGAAGATTTCTAGTTACGAAAATGCCTCTTGACTCAAGAGGTAATGATACTGACAACATCTGGCAAGGTGTTAGAGATCGTCATTAAGTGAAATGAACAAACAGAGTTTTTGTTTGTTATTACTGTTGTTGCTGCTTGTTGTCTAAACTTGGAGACCATTCTAAAATCCCTGGTGCTATCAGAGTTCCAGAGAGTACTTGAAAGCTGATCCTCTATTGAGGATGGGATGATAATAAGGACACTGGCTCTGGAATCAGTAAAACTGTTCATATCCCACTTGTGATACCTGTTACCTATGTGATCTTGGACATCACACAACCTCCCTGAGTCTCAGTTTCCTTAAATGTAAAATGAGAGAATTGGACTAGAAAACCTCCAAGGTACCTGTTGGACCTATATATGATGAGAATGTTTGTAAAAATTGGGTAGGTACTTTGGAGCTGCTGACACACCACAGAAAGTATATGCTAAGTTCATCCAGTGTACCATCCAATACAAAATGCTCTCTGAGTTTGTAGTGTTTGTCCATTTTTAACTACAGAAACAATAAAACTTGAGCAGACAAATGAGGTCCAACTAGAGCAAACAAGCTAAAACAGCAAGAGATTAGAATATTCTTAATAGAAACAGCTAAATTATAATCATTTGGTGAAAGAATATGTCAGTTTGAGAAAGGTTCCAGAGCTTCAAAGAGTGAGAAAATTTGAAAAAAAAAATTTTTGACTAGCTCCACAATATCTTGTATTTTGGTTATGTGAATTTGAGTGAAAAGATTATCCATAATTGTGTTACATCAAGTGAGTCTGAAGTTTGTTCAGGAATTTGTTGTCAACAAGAAAGCAGAAACCTAAGTTTTGGCATGTCCAGACCCAGAGAATATTTGTAGGATATCAGAATTGATTGAAACTAATGCAACCTATTGAAGTATTAGCAATCAAGCAACAAAAACAGCAAGTTAGGATTCTGTATCAGAATACTTTAATCACCTGGATGGTCTCTGCAGAAGCTTACAGAAAGATAGAAAGGAGTGTTGACCCAAACCACCACAAGAGCACCAATTCCTACAACTTAGGAGTGAATCTAGAAATGTTTAACTTAGGTGACTGTCCAGAGTCTGAAGAACTGAAGGGTCAACTGAGGGAGAGACTCAGTAGGAAAGAAAGCATTTTCACATTGCAAGAGTGGGGTATGTATGAGATGTGCCTGAGGAGCAATCCCTCAGATTCACTTTTCTGACTCCTGTCCTTTCTGAGCACTTGTGGAAGATTCACCTGTGATGAAAGATCTTAAAAACTATCTAAAAGACCAGCTGGTGAGAGGTATCATGAGAGAGTCCATCAGTCTGCATGCATCATCTATGCTAGTGGTAAGGAAGAAGACTGGCAGTCTCCAAATGAGTACAGATTACAGAGTTCTGAGCAACATTAATAACGTAGACCAGTATACCATGGTAAAAATTTATGATGCTTTGAACTGTCTGGAAGGTAGCGGTGGCTTTCAGGATTGAATTTATATAATATATACTAACGAATTCTTATGACAGAGAAAGACAAAGAGAAGCCAGCTAACATTTTCAGAATAGTTACATTTCACTAGTATGACTTTTGTCAGTTTACTAGTCTGCCTTTTCCCAGCACCAACTCATCTAGAGGTGAGAATGGAAGAGATTTGGAAAATTGGTGAACCCACAAACCTAAAGTTGTATGATAGTTATTAGGCAAAAAAGAAAACCTCACATGAAAGAATGACCAGCTAGAGTCTAGATTTGACAAATTAAGACTTTGAAGCAGAGAGAATGGTCACCATAAACTATCATAAAAACTGAATCCAAAGAAAAGATTGACTCTCTGGAAAGACTCTTATTCTGAAAATCTTGGAATATGTGGCTAAGAATCTCCTTCTTTGAAGATGAGAGGTCTTGGAGCCAAGACTCTTAAGGGTAGCTCCATAGAGGTATTATTATTTCCATTTTACAGTTGAAGCTAAGAGCATTTAAGTGACTTACTCAGAGTCACATAATAGCTGAAGTGGGACTTGAATGCAGGTATTCTGGATTCCCAATCCACCACTCTTTCTTCTGTGGAACACTTCCTCTCCTAGCTATGACATGGTTCTTACTAGTAGGGAGTTTATAATCTAATTGGAGAAGGTGGGAACAAAGAAGAATGAAATAAATACAAAATGAAAATCTGGGCAAGACATAAAGACAGGAGGAGAGAAAGATTATTCAAATCCATTATCCCAGAGACATCTTAAACTCAATATGTCTGAAACGGAACTCATTTCCCCCCTCACACTCCCTTATCTCCAACTTCCCTATTATTGTTCAGGGTGCCACCATTTCCCTAGTCATTCAGGTAGGCAACCTAGGTGTCATCCTTGAATCTTCCCTCTTTCACTCCTCATATCAAACTGCCAAGTTGCCAGGTCCTCTTGTTTTTTCCTTTGCAGTGCCCCCTCTTTTCTCTGACATGGTTGACCTTTGTGCAGGCCTTCAGTATATCACACTTGGATTATTGCAACAGCCTTCTGGTTGGTTTCCCTGCCTCAGTTCTCTCCCCACTCCTCATAGCTGTCAAAGTAACCTTCATGAAGTGCAGGCCTGACCATGTTGTTCCCCTATGTAATGAGTTCCAGGGACTCCTTGCTATCTAAAATCCCTTGTTTGTATGTAAAGCCCTTCACAGCCTGGACCCTTTCTACTTTTCCAATTTTCTCATCCCTTACTTTCCCTCCATATGCTCTACAATCCAATGATACTGATCTTTTTGTTCTTCAAACACAATACTCCCTCTTCAAACTATGCCTCTGAACTGCCTTTGAACATGCAGGAATATTCTCCTTCCTCATTTGTGGTTCCTGGCTTCCCCCAAACACCAGTACAAATCGTACCTTCTGAAAGAAGCTGTCTCTAGTCCACCTCAATGCCTGTCCTTCTCTTTGAAATTATCTCCAATTTACTCTCTTTATATCTTGTGTGTGTATATTTATGTATGTGAACATATGTGCATGTATGCATATAGAAATACATGTATATGTATTTATATATGTACATGTATATATGTATGCATGTCCATATGTATGTACACTTTTAGATTTGCATATATTTCATGGTGTGTCTCCCATTAGAATGTGAGCTCTTTGAGCATAGATATTGTTTTTGCCTTTTTTTGGTATCTCTAGCTCTTAGCACAGCATCTGACACATAGTAAGAGGTTTATAAATGCTTGTTGACTTTCAGTGAGGGAGTTGATAAAGACCTTTTTGAAACTGTGGCATGGCTAAGGTTGGACTGTCATGGAAAAGAGGAAGTTCAACGGACGAAAATGAAGAACAGAGAGCCAATTTAAGACAATCATTCCGAACACACTCTGAGCATTTCGGAGGTGCTTACTATCTGCCAGATAAAGTACTAAACGACAGGGATACAAAGAAAGGCAAAAGCGTGTGTTCTACCCTTAAGGAGATGACATTCTATTGGGGTAGATAACATATAAACAATTATGTATGTACAAGACACATCCAGGGTAAATGGGGGCTATAGTCCAGTATGATGTGAGAGAAGACAGCATAGAACAGGGGAAGGAAAGTAGTACACTGTGCTGAGGTGGTGTTTGTGAAAGGCATGTGGAACTGACTCTGGAGGGCTGTAAGTGACAGAATGAGGAGTTTAAACTTGATTAGGAAGACAATATGGAGCCACCGAAATATTTCAAATGGAGGAGTGACATGAGTAGCGTTAGGAACTGGTGTAAAGGGTGGATTGCACAAGGAAGACACTAGATGAAAATCGGCTCCTTAGGAATCTGGCAGAGTAGTATATAGGTAAGAAGAGATAAGGGCATAAGCAGGGTCAGTGGCGGTGAATGTTGAGATAAGAAGATGGGTGCAAGAGATGTTGTGCACAAGGATCATTTCATCTTGGCAACTGACTGAACACTGGGTGAGTGGAGGTGGTGTGTATTGAAAGAAGGAATAGTCAACAAAAATGCTAATGCTTCTAACCTGGGAAATAGGAAGGATGGCAGTGATACCAAGAAAAATGCACACATTTGGAAGGAATTTTGGGGGGGAGAGGGAAGATGATATATCTAATCTTGGATGTGAGGACTCAGTGGGACATCTAGATTAAGCTGTCTAGTAGAAATGTGGAAATAACAGATTGGATCTCTGGGGGAAGGGTGTGGATTTGATATAGGAGAGTCCTGAGTCCTGATGAAGAGAGAAGACAGTAGAGATGGAAAGATGAAAGATTCATGAGAGATAAAGAATGATTGATAGAATAAGGTCATAGGAGAGAAAGGCATTAAAAGTTCATATGGAAAGGTTGCCTTTTAAGAAGAGGAGGACCCTCTCCTTCTCTTAGCCTGGATGGAAGGAGGACCTAATGGACGAAGACATGGTTGAGAAAAGAGGAATTAAAAATTGAAAATTCCCATTCAGAGGAGAGAGACTAAGATGATGAGGGTGGGAGGTGCAAATATCATATAGGCAATGACCCAGTGAATGAAAAACCTGGAGAAGGTGTGTGTGTGTGTGTGTGTGTGTGTGTGTGTGTATGTATGCATGTGCATGATAGCTGCTTTCTTGTATTTGAAGGGCTGTCATGGGGAGAAGGGATTAGCCTTGTTCTCCATGGTCAGAGAACAGAATCTGGAGCAACGGATAAAAGTTGCTATGAGGAAAATTATAAAAACTAGATCCAAGCATAAGTGCAATGAGCTATACCAGGAGGTCATGTGCATTCGCTGGAAGTCTTCAAGCAAAAGCTGGCTAACCACTTGTCACACATATTATAGAGCTAGATGGCCTCTGAGGGCCCTTCCAATTCTGATATTTTGAGATTGTGTGTATAACCTCTATCTTCTTAGTAAAGTGAGGGTGAGAGTGATAGGGAAGAGATAGAGGTGGGTGCTTGGGGAGAAACGGGATGGTTTGGAACCATCATTGTGGTGAATTTGATAATAATTTAATATGAAATTAATAAAAGAATTGCCACGTAGCAGTGGGGGCCACTTTAAGTTTAGATGGCATATATTTGTATTATTAGCATAATTTAGCAATTTCCTTCAGTGTTCATCAGTCATAGCTAAGGACAATGACTGCAGAATGGCAAGAAGATAAGAAATTCAATAATGGAGAAGTAGCTAATTATAGGGTAAAGATGGGGAAGGGACCAAAATAAAGCAAGAACAAGCTTGATAATATGAGAACACAAGACAGGCTACTAGAATCTCAGAGCTGGAAGGGGCTTCAGAGTCTATCTAGACCAACGTGACATCTGAAAAAGAGAAGATATGGCTCCTCTTTACAACATAACCTGATGTGATCATTCAGCTTTTGCTTGAAGACATTCATGAAGAGAAACCTCTTATCTCTTAGGTCAGCCCCTTCCAATTTTGGATAGTTCTAATTGTTAGGAAGTTTTTCCTTATATCAAGACTAGATTTGCTTTTTTTGCATCCTCAAACGCCAGCATTGCTCTCAGTGCTATCTTTGCCAAAGGCAATGATGAAGGCAATGGACAAGCATGGAAAAAATAAAGAAGAGCGAGAGGTGTGAGATAATAGAGAAGGGATACTTTAGGATTTTTGAGATAGAGACATTTTTAACTGCTGATGAGACCCAGGACTTCTCCTCTCCATTCCCCATAACCCTAGGGAGTTGTGGACGTATAGCGTATTGGAGGTGGAGGACATGGATATTCAGTTGAAGAGACTATAAGAACAGGATGTTAGAAGGGTCATTAACATGGATACTGAAGTCTCTGGGGATGATGGAAGGGAAAGGCATGGAGAGGAAAACTGAGCTATGTGACAGATTCCAAGGCTAAAAGTGAGAGAGAAACCAAGGAGATGACAGTGACAAAGTTCAAGACAGGATAATATCCTTGACTGGTAGCAGACAAAGGTTTGGAAATGGCAGTAACTATGAAAGAGTATTCTGATTCCATCTCTAGACCCAGAAAAGGAGCAGACAGAATTAGAAATGGCAATATAGATATTATAATCTGGATAGAATTCTTTATATACTTGATTGTGTGTGTGTGCACATGGTCAAATTCTTTTTAGTGATTACAAAATAATTTCCACAGGGAAACTATATGTCCATTAATATGAAGAACTGGAAGGAGTATAAGATAAAGAAGTCAAGGATGAATGGGAGTTTATTGGCAGTTCATTCAGATTTAAATTTCATTTTCATTAACAAACATTTATTTTCTCTCCCTCACACTTTTCCTCCTCTCTACCCACTCATACTTAGAGGAAAAAAAAGAAAAAAAAATTCATTGTTACAAATAAGCACCATTAAGCAAAACAAATTCTTGCACTGATAATGTTCAAAAATTCATATCCAGTCTGCAGCTTGAATTCATTATTTCTCTTTCTGTAGATGTGTAGCAAGCTTCCTCATCATTTTATTGATCAATGTCCTTAAGTCCCTCAAAGTTGCTTACTTTACAATGTTATTGTACATTCTCTTGGTTCTGCTCAATTCACTCTATATTAGTTCGTACAGGTCTTACCAGGTTTCTCTGAAACTGCCCTTTTCATTATTTCTTGTGGCACAGAAGTGTCCCTTTGCATTCATATACCATTCCCCAATAGATGGGCCTCCTTTCCTTTTCTAATTCTTTGCTGCTATAAATACTTTGGTGTTCAAATGTCCTTTTCTTCTTGGCTTACTTTCTTTGGAGATATAAGTCTAGGAGTGGTATGTCTAGGCCAGAGTGTGTCCAGTTCAGTGTCTTTGGGGACATAGTTTCAAATTTTCTAGAATGAATTATTCACAGTACCACTGAGATTGTGAACAGCTGAAAAAAATGTTCCAAACAACATAGTGGAATGAACAGGTTGGTAAAGATGAAGGGCTGTAAATCTGGATGTGAATAAGGGGCAGAATGCAAAGGTAGTGAAAGGGAAGGGAGGGAAAAAGAAAAGAAAAAAAAGAAAAGACCCATTTATATAACTCCTATTCTGTGCCAGAAACGTGCTATGCACAGTTAATATTTTTACATTTGATCATTTGATCCTCATAAGAACTCTATGAAGTAGGTGTTATTGTTATCCCCTTTTTAGAGTTGAGGAAATTTGAGAAAATAGAGATTAAGTGACTTTAAAATCTCATAACTGGTAAGCGTCAGGTCTTGTGAGTATAGTTGAGTAGCTGTATGACAGGGATACTTGAAGGTGAGATGGATCAGAATAATTCCATTCCATTCCATCCCATTCCATCTCATCCCATTCCATTCCATCCCATTCTATTCCATTCCATTCCACAATCTTTATTAAGCATTACCTATTCAACACACGCTGTGTTATGTTCTGGGAACAAAAAGACCAGAACAAAGCAGCCTTTGCCCTCAATGACCTTCCATTTTCTTGGGGTGGGGAGGTGAGGCATGAAGGAGATATGATATATATTTACTCAAATATTCAGATGAATCTGTGATCCATTGACTTGGATGTTTTCTCAGGTGGAACAGATAACAATCCATCCATTTCAGCAATCCTCTGTGACTCTTGTCTATGCCCTCCCATGCTTGCCATAAGGGGTGGTTTACTTGAGATGCTAAGGGTCTTCCTTGTTCTCTCTGGGCATTGCAAGGATACCAATGGAACTCTTGTGTCGTCCACCTGTCATAACTTACTTTTACCATGTGGTCAGATGATATTTGTCAATCATTTATTGTCATTGTTTAGTTGTGTTTGACTCTCTGTGAACCCATTTGGGGTTTTATTGGCAAAGATACACGGGTGGTTTGCCATTTCCTTCTCCAGCTCATTTTAAAGTGAGAAAACTGAGGCAAAGAAAAGGAAATGACTTGCCCAGGGTCCCTCAGATAGTAAGCGTCTGAGACCAGATTTGAACTCAGGAAGATGAGTCTTCCTGACTTTAGGTCCAGTACTCTATCCACTCCACCACCTAGGTGGCCTTACCAATTCTCCATTTACTCTGATGATATTCTTTACTTCTTCTGAGTTCTTCTTTACTTAAGTTTCATGAAACTCAGATGATAATATCCATTTTTAGGTTTTGAGAATATTGCATTCACTTATCTTACTACCATTTGACAGTACTAGCAGAATATGAACTTTTGTTTCTGGGAAAAATTTGGAGTGATTAAAGGAGCTATATAGTTTCCCAAAGACAACCTGATCCACTCTCTTGTCTCCTATTTAATTATAGGCATTACTCATTGTCCATTTTTACTGTCTCTTCCAGATATTTTTATACAACTACATATTATAATCTGGACACCTGATTTTTCCTGGGTGGATGGACAATTTTTTTTTGGTGATTGCATCTCTTCTAGGAATCTCTGCAATGTTCTGGAGTTCAATGAAGCCAACATAGCATTATCTGTAAAAAGGACAATCTGGAAGATCTTACCGCCCATGGTCAATCTTCAAATTGAACTTTGTTCCGGATCTCATCTATCATGATGATAAATATATTTGGTGAACATTTATCCCTTGGGTTTATGCTTTGCCTGATGTTTAGGAGCAAAGAGCCACTGAAACCAAATTATAGTCATTTAAAAAAATTTTTTAAATGCTTTTCATATACAGATGGGAGATACCTTTGAAGAAGGGAGCCTTCAAGTTGGCATCAAAGTAAAAAGTTTTTATTTTTATTTTTTTTTTTAAATTTTATTTATTTATTTATTTAAATTTTTTACATTCATTTTCACAAATTTTTGGGTTCCAAATTTTCTCCCCTTTTCTCCCCTCCCCCCACCCCAATACCCCAAGCAATCCAATTTTCCCTATCTCCAATCTGCCCTCTCTTCTGTCATCTCTCCCTTCTCTTGTCTCCATCTTCTCTTTTCTCCTGTAGGGCCACATGACTTTCTATTCCTCCTTAACTGTATGTCTTCTTTCCCAGTTGCAACAACAATACTAAACAGTTGTTCCTAAAACTTTGAGTTCCAAATTCTCCTCATCCCTCCCTCCCCCCCATTCCCCTTGGGACAGCAGGCAATTCAATATAGGCCATATCTGTGTAGTTTTGCCAATGACCTCCCTGATAGTCGCGTTTTGCAAGACTAACTGGATTACCATCCCTCCTAACCTGCCCCTCATTGTTTCTTTTCTGTCTTTTGATCCTGTCCCTCCCCAAGTGTTGACTTCAAATTGCTCCCTCCTCCCTTTGCCCTCCCTTCCATCATCCCCCCCCCTTGCAATATCTCTTTCTCCCCCACTTTCTTATACTGTAAGATAGGTTTTCATACCAAAATGAGTGTGCATTTCACTCCTTCGTTTAGTCAAATGTGATGAGGGTAAACTTCTTGTTTTTTGTTTTTTTTTTCTCAGCTCTCCTCTTTTTCCCTCCACTAATAAAAACTCCTACCTGCCTCTTAAATGACATATAGTTACCCCCTTCCCTTTCCCTCCCCCTACATTTCTCTCTCACCATTTACCCTAGTTTCTTTTAAGGTATGGTCCCCTCCTATTCAGTTCAATCTGTGCTCTCTATCTCTGTATGTGTGTGCATGTGTGTATGTGTGTGCATGCGTGTACATGTGTATGTGTGGTCCCACCAACTACCCAGATACTGAAAAGTTTTAAGAGTTACAAATATTGTCTTTCCATGTAGGAATGTAAACAGTTCACTCATGGTAAGTCCCTTAAGACTTCTCTTTGCTGTTTACTTTTTCAAGCTTCTTCTCATTCTTGTGTTTGAAAGTCAAATTTTCTTTTCAGCTCTGGTTTTTTCATCAAGAATGATTGAAAGTCCTCTGTTTCATTGAAAGACCATATTTTCCCTTGAAGTATTATACTCAGTTTAGCTGGGTAGGTGATTCTTGGTTTGAGTCCTAGTTCCTTTGCCTTCTGGAATATCCTATTCCACGCCCTTCGATCCCTTAATGTAGAAGCTGCTAGATCTTGGGTTATCCTGATTGTATTTCCACAGTACTGGAATTGTTTCTTTCTAGCTGCTTGCAAGATTTTTTCCTTGAGCTGGGAGTTCTGGAATTTGGCCACAATGTTCCTAGGAGTTTCTCTTTTTGGATCTCTTTCAGGTGGTGATCGATGGATTCTTTCAATACTTATTTTGTCCTCTGGTTCTAGAATGTCAGGGCAGTTTTCCTTGATAATTTCATGGAAGATGATGTCTAGGCTCTTTTTTTGATCATGAGTTTCAGGTAGTCCCATAATTTTTAAATTGTCTCTCCTGGATCTATTTTCCAGGTCAGTTGTTTTTCCCATGAGATATTTCACATTCTCTTCCATTTTTTCGTTCTATTGATTTTGTTTGGTGATTTCTTGGTTTCTCATGAAGTCATTAGACTCCATCTGTTCCATTCTAATTTTGAGAGAACTATTAAATTCAGTGAGCTTTTGAGCCTCTTTTTCCATTTGGCTCATTCTGCTTTTGAAAGCATTCTTCTCCTCATTGGCTTTTTGAACCTCCTTTGCCAATTGGGTGAGCCTATTTTTCAAGGTGTTAATTTCCTCAGCATTTTTTTGGGTCTCCTTTACCAAGGTATTGACCTGTTTTTCATACTTTTGTTGCATTTCTGACATTTCTCTTCCCAGTTTTTCCTCCACCTGTCTAACTTGCTTTTCAAAATCCTTTTTGAGCTCTTCCAGGGCCTGAGCCCACCCACCACCCCCCTGGGGTGTCTGGGGTACTGAGGCCCCGCCCTCCACATCTTTCCCTGATGGCAGGAATACATCCTCATCTTCGTCAGATCCGAAGGTCGGGATCATTTGCATTTGTTGGAAAAAACTCTCTAAAGTCTTATTTTTCTTCCCTTTTCTAGGCATTTTCCCAGCCAGTTACTTGACTTCTGAGATTCCTTTCCACCCCCGCCTGGATCCGCCCAGCTAGTGCTTGGCCTCTGAGATTTAAATGGGCTTTCCTCCTGCTGGCTGTCAATCAGTGAGCTTTAGTTCAGGTGCTGGGGTGGGGCCAGGGCTGCCTCCGAGACTCTGATCCCTCGGGGGGGCTTTATGCAGAGACTCTCAGGAATGGAGCGGGTGGGGGCGGGGTGGGGGGTCCGCCTCCCAATCTCAGCTCCCCTGGGGGTCCCGAGCAGAAGCCTTCAGCAACAGAGCGGGGTGGGGGCAGGGCCGTCTCCCAGGCTCAGCTCCGTCAGGTTTTATGTGGGAATCTTCCATAATGAAGATCCTGCCTGCTGCTGGGGGATTCCTGAGTCCTGGGCGGCTGCCGCCTCAGCCCCAGCCCACGCCTCTGCCGCCGCCGCTTCCTGCCCCCGTCCCTGCCGCCGCCGCTTCCTCCCGAGGGGGCCCGAGTCACGGAGACGCCCCGGCTTCCCCTCTCCTTCAGCCCGGCCTCTCTCACTGACCTGCTTCTGTGGGCGGAGGGGCTTTCCTGGCTGCTGGAGCGTCCGTCTCTGAAGCCTGCTCAGATCTGCTTCTCTGAGGTCTCGGCCAGGGCAGCGCTGGGGGTCGGGTTTACTTTCCGGGGCACGTCGGACCCTGGGGACGGGTCTTCAGGGCTCCCTGGAACGGAAATCTCTTCCACTCTGCTTCTGCACACCTCGTATTCACCCAGAAGCTATGGGGGACTCTTTTTACATTAATTCTATGGGCTTTGGTTTCGGAGCTTGTAAACGTGCGTCCTTCTACTCCGCCATCTTGGCTCCGCCCCCAAAGTAAAAAGTTTTTAAATGAACAGACAATAACCATGGTGGTATATTGTATTTTGTACCTCTTTCAGTCAAACTGTGACAGCAAGGATGTGGTCCATTGTGCAAAATCACTTATAAAATTTTACCTGTCCCCTGTAAATTTCTTGATCAAAGATGCCCATGATTTACATGGAGATGATTCTTAAAGAAATTTTGTATACATGGAAAAGTAATATATGTCAATAGTTGTCAATGTTCTTTGTCACTTTTTATAGGAATATCAGGTCACTGGATACAGATGGCTCTGGAGGAGAAGTGAGGCTGGTGACCTGCGCAGCCCTCCTTCACTCAAAACAAAGTCAAGTGCAAATCATGTTATCATTTTTTCTCTGATGGCATGGTCTTCTTTGGCAATGAAGGATGAACATGAGTACTAATTAGATATGAGATTTCCCCCACACATACATCTTTTGTACTTTCCACTCTTTTAGATACTCTGTGATTTAATCATTCAATATCCTCATAATTTTATCATCTATAACAACGGTTATTAATGTGATATCACCAAACACAGTGGACAGATTTTAGGAAGGCCATGATCTTGCGGCTCTTATTATTTCTATAACTATATTTCAATATAATTGATTTCCTTTGTAATCCTATGCATTTAATTTGATGAATTTAAAAATATTATTCTGAGAAGGAGTCTATAGGCTTTAGCACACTGACAAATAAGTCCATGGCAAAAAAAGAGAATTTATAGCATTTATGTAAACATCTGGTTCAATCTGGTTCAGTTTATAGCATTTATGTAAACATCTGGTTCAATTCAGCTTCTTTTATCATCTTTATTCTCTTCAGTATCATTTTTACATCTTTTATAAGCATATTCAGAACTATAATGTTAGAGTTCAAGTGTGGTAGCTCTACTGTCATTGCTGGCAAAAAGTTTGTTATGAAAATCAATGCAGATCTTTTCAGTTTTTCTTCTGGTTGTTTCCCTTTTTCCTTTTTTATCCTTAAGTGTCAGGATGACATTCCTTAGTTGGGTCTCTCACTAATCTTTCTATAAACTGATCTTATATTGCAGCAGAAGCTAGTGACTGCACATGATTTGGGAGGGGAACTGAAGATCACTGCTTTCTGAACCCCAGCCTTCTGTACAGAGAGGGGAATAAATACTTTGAATGCTCTATAAAGCATGATCCTAGCATATATCCTTGTCACCTTTGAATGCTTAATGTCAAGGCTTCTTAAATCCACACCCGGAACCTTTTAATTTCCTAAATTTTCCATGCAGATGTAATCCCACTTCTGCTCTAGCCCAGGGAAATTTTTCTAAGAGGCAGCCATTTGAGCTGCATGCTGCATAAGTGGAGGGAGTAATGACTCTAGATTGACCAAGAGAATGCTGAGCTGTCATGCTGTGTACAAAAGTACAGAAGGTACTTCAGATGACTAGAGGACTTTGAGAGAGACAGGTTGAGGGAGTCAAGGTATAGACTTTTGCATGGCTACTAAGAGCCTCTAGAGTCACATATATGTGGAGGGAGTCAGTGCCTTCCAAATTGTCCCTTGACTTCTAACTCTAGCAACCCTAGAGACTTCTGAGAATGGAATTCCCACAGGTGAACTCATTCTCTGTCCTGGCTTAGGCTGAGATCTTATTGCTCTTCCAGATGAGGAGTCCACTTACTCTTATGTATTCTTTTGTGTAGTTTAATTTGTATAACTCTGCCAATTTTTGTTCCATGCTTATTTTGATTAAAAAAATGCATTAGCTATTTGCAATGGTCTTTTGTATAACCATGTTTGGTGGGAGGAAGCTAAGTTGGTGAATGTAAACTATCATTTTCCCTTTGAGAGCTATCAAGGAAAGTGCCATTTATTCTGAACTTATTATGCTCCTGGGCTATTGATACTTTAGGTATGGTGCATAGATGTAATTCTACCCCAGTATCCTTCTTGGAAATAGGCAAAAGGACGAGAAAGTGGCTATTCATGGCCCCTTTTTTTTCTTCCTATAGAGGCAGAAATCCCAGTCTTCTTTGGAGGGTGGTGAACCAGGTCCCACATTAGATGTCTATCCATGCCATACTCAAGTCAGCCATCTTTATATAGTATGATACTAGCATATATATCTTAAGTAGGTCTTCACCAGGTCTCTGCTTACCATTTCATCTACCCCTTGATATATGGCTTTTTGGCTTTTCCATTTCTACTGTGGTCACTAAGGAGAGGAACTGATTGGGTGGGTTGAAAATGCTCAGTTTCTCTTTGCTTTTTTATTGGAGTAGTCACCAGTTTGTAGAGGACTCTACCGGACAGACAAGATAGTCCCACAAAGGGAGGATTTTGCTCCTTCTTTACCAGAGAACATGAGAATAGCTGTAGAGTAGATTTAGAGGACTCCTGAAAGTTTGATGACTGGCCTTCCTTCTGTGAAGAAGCTTCTTATGTGATGGACTTTTCTGAGACACAGACATTTCCACCTTTTCAAGAAGCAACATGGGGCTATGGAAAGATTCTCTCAGAAGAGATTCTCTCTTATTTCTCCTAGAACAAGACACTCTATCTCTCAGTTTTGAGAATTTTCTCTGGCTGTCCTTTTTGCCTGGAACATTCTTTCTCTTTCCCTTTGACTAATGACCTGTCTTCCTTAAAATCCCAACCAAAATCCCATCTTCTACAGGAAGCCTTCCCCAACCCCTCTTAATTCCAGTGCTTTTCCTCTTTTAACTATTTCCTATTTATCTTGAATATAGCTTATTTTGTATACAATTGCTTGTATGTCTCCCCCATTAGATTATAAGCTCCTTTGAGGGCAAAGAATGTCTTTTGCTTCTTTTTGAATCCCTAGCACTTAGCACAGTGCCTGCCTCATAAAAAGCATTTAATAAATATTGATTAACTGACTGATGCATGAAAAGGAACTTACTCTATTTGAAACTGTTTCCTTATCTGTACCAGTAATAACTCATTTATTTCATAATTTTATAATATAACATATAAATATATAATATAGTTTATAATCATATTATCATATGCAGTAATAACTGCATTTATCTATGCAGTCCTTTAAGGTTTTCAAAAAGTTTTATTTATATTATCTCACTTGATTTTTATTAGGTATGTGCTATCCTTATTTTGCAGATGAGGAAACTGAGACTTAAAGAGGTCACAAAGCTAGTAAGCTATGTGATAGGATCAATATCTGCCCTTATTCTGCATCAGAGCTGTGCCTGGAATTTAATTGGGCCCTGGTTCCCTTGAAGAACTAATACTGGTCAGTTACAGATTTTAAAAACCTCACTTACATGGAATTATACTGAAGATCACCCAATTTACCATACTTTGCCCTGCCGAACAGATGTTTCCATATGGAGATGGGGGGGGGGCAATATTTATAGAAGCTAAATGCCATTGTATCCTTGTTGCATATCCATATTGTATTTGAGCTAAGCAAACCTCCTTTTGTTAACTGTTCCATGACTTAGAAGTGTCTTGTTTTGTTTCCAAATCAAAGCTAAACTAACAGCTCTGAGGCCAGGTTTGAGCACAGGTTTTCCCCACCACAATCCCATTGTTCTCTCCATCTTTCCATGTTGCCAGAAGACCCATTCTGCTCTGCTGTGCTCTGATCTGCTATTGCATGGATTGTTTCCCTTGCTCAGTCACTCACTCCCAGCCTGTACAGGTAGGAGAAGTTATTCTGGGATGAGAGACATTTTCCTGAGTGGAAATGGGATCCAGGCAGATAGTAACAAATTATCTGCTTATCACAATTGACAGCTCTACTCCATTTTATTATTTCTTGTTATTATTGTCCTTGGCTCTCAGGCAGCTGACCACAGCCCTTTATCCCTGGACATGCACTCCATCATGACCTTGCCAACTGCTCAGTTTCACTCCGGCTCTCTCTTTTGGACTCCCTCTTGTCTCCAAACAATGGACCTTTATCCATTTCATCTGGTCTATCTGTTGATATTTCCCAAGGTTCCCTTATTTCTCCATTGTTATTTCCAATTTATCAGCTTCTAAAGCCTGACATTATATCTGGCTGTGATATACAGTTGTATGGCTATTGCTTACTCTGTGCAAGTATATTACTCTGCATCAACAATTTTTTTCCTTCTTTTCCAAGTTAGGAACAGTGTCTGTAATAACACCAAATTTGATGTCTGCAAATCATCCCCACAACCACAGAGATAAGACAGAATTCATTATCACTGGTGTTACCCTCACTAGGGGGAGAATTCAGGTCAAATTGCTTTGCCCTTGGATGACACATCCCTTTAATTTGAAACTGGTACTGGCCCCTCAACTATCATGTTTGAACTTGCAACTTGCTCCTGCCACTGGTCCTTCTTTCCCTCTTCAGAAATGATTTGCATTGTTGTTTGCACATATAAGGTAGGAGAAAGTGGGTGGGGAAGCAGCATTTTAGATATTTTTTCCAAGGTCATGTATTAGTTCTGAAGATGGAATACCAGATAATGTCCCCTGGAGTAAAGAGCATCAAGTGCAATGTTCCACTCTAAGGCCAACGATTTGCTTAAGTAAGGATTTCTGCCTTGATTACAGTGCTTATTAAATGAAAATGTGTCCGGATTTCCCAGGTTTGTTTTGAATTTCTCAATTTTGCATTGTACTCCAGGGAACCAGGCTCAGCAGATTTGCTTCCCTGAACGACCAGGTCTGATCAAGGCAGAATCCTTACTTAAACAAACAAACAAGTCACCCCAGGTCTAGAAGGAAATCCGTGCAGGTGTTTGCTAATTCAGTTTCCTCACTGAGGACACCAGCTGGTTGTTAGCTGCAATAGATTAATCTATTAGGCATCAGGATGTTTTCTCAATTTGCTTCACAGGCTCAGATAAACCATACCTATTTATCTATCTTGGTTTGCAAGATCCTAAAGGACAGGTACTGAGTGTATACCCTGGACAAGTCACCTGTATCCCTAGACCTCAGTTTACTCATCTGTAAGAAATGTGAGCTGTGAAAATTTAGACACCTCTACTCTAGGTTCATACAGACCCTTTGTGCCCGACCTGTGGTAAAGCCTTCCTAACTCATAATGGTCTGATCAACCACAGTTGAACATATTGTGCTTTGACCCCAACATAGTGATGTCATTTTGATCCACTTTGATAATGAAGCACAGCAACCAACCAACTCATCTATAAAATGAAGGAATTGGACAAAGTCATAGGATGATCCTTAAGCTCTCGTTTTAAATTTATGACTCTACAAACCTATTGTACAGAGGTGAGCTTAGGATAATGATAGGAGCCTCCAATGCAATGCAATCCA
Source organism: Bettongia penicillata ogilbyi (assembly GCA_023548195.1). NCBI lineage: Eukaryota > Metazoa > Chordata > Mammalia > Diprotodontia > Potoroidae > Bettongia > Bettongia penicillata. The sequence continues at coordinate 4,638,876 of JAJHZJ010000070.1, forward strand.
ATCCAGGCCAGTTCATTCCAATCCAAGTCAATGAACAGAAACTTACATGCCCTCTCATCAATCATTGTGCTAAATTCTGAGGATACAAAGCCAAAGTCAAAACAGTCCCTATCCTCAAGCAGCTTACATTACATAATACTTACATAGGTAAGTAAATACAGAGTACATATGTGTATAAATATGTGTTGTGTTTTGTCCATGGAAGTTATATGTATGTCCAACTCAGTTTGTCTAAATTCAACTAGTAGGGAGGAATCAACAGATAGCTCTCAAATCTTGCCCATCTCTCCACAAGGAGACTGATACCTGTCTGGTATCTCTGGAGCAAGAATTTGGGTCACTAGACTGCCAACTCCTCTTTCCTCAAAGAGGACACACCAGACTAGAATTTTATCTACCTGCTTATTCCCTCCTCCCTTTTCCACTAGTTTAGGGGAAATGAATTTTAGCTTCAAGCAGATTCTCTGGTCTAGGGGTGGGGAATCTGTGGCCCTGAGGCCTCTAAGTCCTCAAGTACAGCCCTTCGACTGAATCTGAACTTTTATTTCCAGAGGTTTGGTTCCTTCTCACCAAATGCTAGTTATACTATCACAAATGGTGAATAGTTTAATGAGACATTTTTTTCAGCATAGATGATAAAACAGAAATCAGAGAAATTATATTGATTAAAATTTACCAGAAAATATGCAGAGTGAATGAGTTCTCCCATTGAAAACAAGATAGCTCAACTAATAGAAAATTCCCAATCTCTCACAAGGGAAAAATCCCTGAGGTTTCTAGCCATTTGGAAATTAGGGATGTGTTGATGTACTGGCTGTACTACATGTCTGCTGCTTCCCAAATCTTTTCTCTTTCTCTCCAGGTTTCTGTCCAAAGAGGTTCTGGAATCACGTGTGTCCTTCTTGAAGCAGAGAAAGCAAGAATAAAGCTTTTCCTTGAAGCATCTAGGTGGTGAATTGTGGATAGAGTACTGGGCATGGATTCAGGAAGACCTGAATTCAAATCTGGCTTCAGACGCTTAATAGCTAGATGGCCCTGGACAAGTCACTTGACCCTGTTTGCCTCAGTTTCCTCATCTGTCAAAAGAAATGGCAAACTACTCCAGTATCTTTGCCAAGAAAACCCCAAATGGGATTACAAAAGGTTGGACATGATCAATCAACTAAACAGCAATACTTCCTAGCTGTGAGATCCTGGGCTAGTCATTTCACTTCTGTTTATTTCAGTTTCCTCAACTCTAAAATGGGGAATACAACAGCACCTATCTTCCAGAGTTGTTGTCAAGATCAAATAAAATAAAATTTGTAAAGAATTTAGCACAGTGCCTGGAACAGAGTAGGTGCTATATAAATCTCATTTCTTTTCCTTTTTTCTTCTCCTGTTCCTTTTCCAAGCTTTCTAGTCAACTCTACTCCTCACGCAGGCACACAGGATTTAGCCATTATTGTTTCCACCAGTGAATGAAGTCTGATGTAAGTGACTCATGCATGAACTCTGGTTTATATAGATAAAATAAAGTGATTTCAGGAGGGAAGTGTCAACAACTGGGAAAAATGGAACAGACCTAATGCAGGAGATGGTGCCTTTACTGAATCTTAAAGGACATGCAGACTAATAGAATCTCAGAATTGTAAGGGACACAAGACATAGTCACGTCAAAGACCTTGCTTGATAAGTCTCTCTCATACCGTCTCTGATAAGCGGTCATTTGAAGTCTAAACATCTCCACCAAGGAGGGTCTCAGGACTCCAAAATACAGACTGCTTCTGAATAATATTTAATAGAGTGATCATCTTCATGCATTTGATTTTGGAATTCAGAATAGATTTGTGAATTTAAAGTTAGAAAAGACCTTAGGGGTCATTGAGCTCAATGCCTTCATTTTACAGATGAGAAAACCAAAGCCCAGAGAGGTTGTGATTTGTTGGAGATGACAGTTAGAGATCTGGATTTGAACTGAGCTCCCCCAACTACAAATCCCATTGTACCATAGTGCTTATTCAATGATGAGAGACTCAATGCAGGAAGGACCCTATTGGCTGGGTTCACTGATATTAGACCCAAATCTGCTGTGTGTGTGTGTGTGTGTATGTATGTGTGTATACACACATTTTATATATGTGTGTGTGTGTATATACACACACACACACACATACAGAATCAATATAGGGTGTGCTTAACAGCATCAGATATGAAACTCAATGGCAGTGCACAGGCTGGTGGGGGTGGGAGGCGGAAAGAATATGACTGTCAAAGATGCATGAATAGGTATGTGATATTAACAGTGTTGGAGTGGGGGAAGAGGGAGGTTCCTGGGGGTGGGAGGAGGTCTTGGAGTGTGTGAGCTGTTTAAAAAAAAATTACTGGATAAGGATGTTTTTGGGAGATCAAGTGGAATCATTCCAAATAGAGTGGAAAAGAACTGTGAGATAGGAAAATAACAGGCTTAGTGAGTTGTGAACCCAGATTTTTTTTCTCAGTCATTACCTTTCCTTCTCCCACTCCGAGATTCATATCCCAAGCATTAAGAGTAGGTATGTAGAACACTGTGTCACCAAAGGGACAGGGTGTGGAGGAAGAATGATACTCTTGCCTTTTATCTACTCGTAGCACTTAAAAATCCCTAAATGAACTATCGGTTCACTCCCTCAGGGGCAGACTTGAAGAAAACTGTGAAATTGCAACAGGGAGGGAATTAAGATCTGAGGAAGAATATTCTAAATGGTGACGATGTTAGATACCAAAATAGGTAAAAGTTGCAGATCATGAAACTTCCCTTCCTCTGATATAAATCTATAATTGTGGACTCCTAGCAAGTAGGGATTGTTTCATTCTTTGTACTTGCATCTCCAGGGCCTGGTACTGTGCTTGATACATACTAAGTGCTTAATAAATACTTGTAGATTGATACAAGAATAAGAGAGATAATCCTCTGGTTTAGAGACAGACCTTTTTGAAGGCAACGGATTAAACTGAATGTCATCTTGACTTTCAGTCCCTTTCAGGCCTAGGGTTCCATGATTTTCTGTTTTCATCATAGACTCCCCTATATGGCCTGCTTTGGTCCAGATGGTTTTCTCATTGCCCTGTAAATACTTTGTTTTTTACCTCCCTACCTTTATTCACAGTATCCTCTCTCCTAAAAATACCTTTCATCCTTCCTATTAAATTCCGACCTGTTTCAGAGCCAAGATCAAATCACATACATCTTCTATTAAACGTTCTTTCGCTCTCCTCTGAATTCCTAGAAGTACTTATTGGCTATACCAACTAGATGGCCACTGAGTTCTCTTTCAGCTTCTGATCTATGATCCTATGATCCCTTATTTGGCATTTAACTCCTTAATTATCTTTTCATATATACATTGTTTTATCTTTCATTTGGGGCTATGACTTCAGAAGGCCCCGACCTTAAAGTTAGAAGAGCTCTTAGAGTTTACATCCCCATCTAGTTCCAGAAAACTACTTGTCAAAATTTTCTTCCAAGTCCTATGACCCTATCACCCAAGTGGAAAATGAAGTACAGAGAAATAAAGTGATTTACCCAAGGCCACACAGCTAAGAAATGGCAGAGTTAGAATTCTGACCCAGATCTTCAATTTGGCCTTCAGAATAGGTTGCCCTGAGAGGTGGTTTGTTCTGCCTCCCTGGGGGTCTTCCAGAAAAGTTTGATTCATTACATGTTGGGTAAGATATAGAAAAGATTCCTGTTCAGGTATAGGGGACCAAGCAGCTTTCTCAGGGCTCTTTCAACTATGATGTTCTATGGTAAAGGTAGAATTCCCACCCCCCCACCCCCAACCCTTAGCTATGGTACCTTAACTAGGTAAAAACACTTTCTGATTGAATCAGACAGTCAGAACTGAGTCTGAACAAGGCCTGTACTTCTCCTTGAATCAATCAAAGCTATTGTGAGAGAGACAAGGTCATAGCCTAAGCAATTTGTCTAAAAGGAAGAAGCTATCTCAGAAGTGAAAGAAAAGATCCTTAGAGTCTGGATTCACGAGGTTGGGAGTAAGCATGATATTTCTGACACACCTTTGAGGACCAAGGTGGGAAATAAGCTACTGTAGAAAAGGAAACACATAAAGGATAGTCAGTGACTCCACGGATATCTTGGATCAGGGGACCCAGGCTGAACAAAATAGCAAGAAAAAATCAACTACTTATCCAGCTTTTGTTTCTGAAACCTATGTATCCACAGACACCTTAATATCTGCTGTTTTGTTACCCAAATGTTTCCAGTAAAATCAATTTTGCCTCAACCACAAAGAAGTCAGGTGTTAATTAGCAAGACATATATATATGACAAGCAGACAGCCCAATCTCTGCCAGGCTGTTAGGAATTTTCATAACTCCATGCTCAGCCATTGTTACTGAGTTCAACATTTTTCATCTAAAATAAATTCCCCAAAGCCAAAAAGAAGGGAATGAAATGGACATCAGTGGCCATTCCATTGTACCCTGAGCTTAACTGGAGTTAATTATTGTAACAGGGAATTAGGAAACTCCAAATCCAGTACCTTTTCCAATAGATCATAGCCATCGTTTTCTTTAAGGGAAAGTTTAGAAGAGACTTCTTTGCACTCCCTACAGGCCTAGCTCAGTGTCTGGTACATAAATATTTTCTGACTGGTTCCTTGATGGATTTGAGCTGGATGACCTTTTCCTTTCACGGAACACATTTTCTGATTTGCTTCACCAGGTAGACTAGGGACAGGCTAAGTAAGGGTGATATCACTGTTAGAGACAGAGGAAGAGGGGAGTAAGGAATAAGGGAAAGGGCACGCTCGATGTCCCTGGATCGGTGCAAAGAGGATGGGATTTGCAGTCACAGGCCCTGGTTTGAATCCTGGCGGTCTTGGAGGGGTCCCGATCTCTGGGTCTCAATTCTGTTCTCTCTCTGTCTCTCTCTCTGTCTCTGTCTCTGTCTCTCTCTCTCTCTCTCTCTCTCTCTCTCTCTCTCTCTCTCTCCTCTCTCTTCCTCTCTCCCTCTCTCTCCCCCCCTCCTTTCCTTCCTCCCTTCCTTCTTCCCTCCTCCCTCCCTCCCTCTCTCTGTTTTATTAGCCAAGGACTTTCCAGCAGCTCTTATGAGCCTCCCTCCACTCTCGCCAGTCTCTCTCTCTCTGCGATGGCCCTTGCCCCGGCCGGACCTGTCACCCAGCTGCAGGGGAGCTGGCGGCGCAGGGCTTGTTGCCCACCACCGCTACCTGTTAGCGGAGGCAGCTCCCCGGCTGCAGGCTGAGCTTTGTGTTGCTTTGTGTGTATTTCAGCAGTGACAAATTCAGAGACCAGGTGTAGCACGCCGAGGCAGATGGGGGTGCGGGCGGGAGGCAGGGAGCGCGAGCCCACCTCCACGCAGCCCCGGCGCCTCCGCCCCTCACCAAGCGGCTCCCGCTCTACCAGCGCGCACAGATCGGTCCCCACAGAAGCCGGAGCCTGGCGCGGCGGGCGCAGCAGCAGCGGCGGGGAGGGGAGCGAGCTGGCACGCGGAAGCCTGGCAGAATGAGCTAATTGGTCTCGAATCTAAATCATAAAAGACCTGTAATTACAGGGTTTAGCATGGAGGGACCCCGCAGCCTGGGCTTGGCACGCGGGGGGCGGGCGGGGCGTGTGTGGCTGCAGGGGGCGGGGGAAAGTCCGTTTTTTAAGTGAATTTATACTATTATAAGACCTGTCGCGGGTGAGTCATAAAAACGGCGATGCTAAGTTAAGCCTTGTGTTATCCTGTTTGCTCAGATGCTGCTTACACCAGCTGTAGCCCGCAGAAAGCACTTTTCAATTTATTTTTATGACTCCTCTCTAAAAGCATTCCATTAAAGGAATATTACCCGGTATGAAGTTGGAAAGTACCAATCGCACTTTATTTGCTTGTGCCGGGAAGGGATAAACAGCTCTGCGTCGCGACGGTCACTCTACCCACCCAACCTGGCTCAGACCGCTGCTGGCAGGGGCAGATTCTGGAGGCGCTTCCCGAAATCGCAGGGTCTTCTCCCACTCCCTGGGGTCACATCTCAATCCCTGCGGATATTGAAAGGATATCGGAAGGTGGAAGGTCCCCCCAACTTGGCCGGTTAACTTTGTCCACCCCACTGGTAGCTCGGGCAGTCTGTCCTAATACTGAGTAGCAATGAACTGGGGTAGGCAAAAGCAGCCGTCTCCTGAGAAAACTCTTGTTCACTTCTGCCTCCCAGACCCTCCCCAAGTCATTTATCTGACCCTCTTTGTGCCTGTGCAGCTCAAATGAGGATTGGGTTTGCCGCTTTGGGGGTACCTGCGATCACACCCTAAATTACACTGGAACTGCTTATAGAATCACAGATTAAAATGTCTGAGCTCCAAGAAATCCAACTCAGCCAACCTTAATTAAATGTAAAGTACTATGCTATGTGCAGGAGATAATAAAATTGTGTACATGGTTGTGTTATGGTTTGTCCTTTCTTCTGGAAGAAGACTACGACATCAGGGAGATGATGACATGACTTGCAGTTGACTTTGATTTGAGTGAGGGAGGGCTGTGCAAGGTCACTAACCTCACTTTCTCTTCCAGAGCCATCTGGGTCCAGTGGCCAGATATTCATCAGGATGACTGGAGATGACCCAGGATGCAATGGGAGACCCTGGCCCCTTTAGGCTAAGGCCTTTTCAAGTTATGGCAAAAGGGGGAACCGTATACCTATTTTCCTGTTGGGGGAATAGTCCTGGTGTAGTTGGAAAAACTCTGGAGTTGGAGTGCCAAAACCTGGGTTCAGATCCTTCTATTTCTTACTGTAAGACTCTGGGCAAATTATTTCTCCTGGTTTCACACATTTTTATCCCTATAATGGGGGGTTGAACTAAATGACCTGTGATAACCCTTCTAGTTCCAACCTGGAAAGATGATCAACCTTAGTTAGCAGAAAATGGAGGGTAGGCAGTGCCGAAGTCAGGACAAAAACCTAGATCTCCTGAAGCTCAGTTCTTTGTTTTTTCTACATCACATTGCATGGCTTGTCATTTTTGGTTCCATCTCACTTCATGACCCCATTTGGGGTTTTCTTGACAAAGATACTGGACTGCTTTGCCGTTTCCTTCTCCCCCTCATTTTGCAAATGAGGAAACTGAGGAATGTCTGGAAGTAATCAAATTGTTAACCCACACTCTTAGAAAAAGAAGGATCCAGGGGTGAGGATGTTCAAAATTGATTTTTAGGAAGAGATTTAAATGGTACCTACTAAGTGCCAGGCACTGTGCTAAATATGTTACAAATATCTCACTTAATCTTCACAATAGCCCTAAAGGTAAGTGCTGTCATTATCCCCATCTTACGCCATCTTACAGAGGAGGAGACTGAGGGTAAATGATTTGCCCAGGATCACACAGTTGGTAATAAGACCATATTTGAATTGGGTTCCTGACTCCAAGTGCCAAAATGTATCCACTTCACCATTTAACTGCTTCAGTTTAGCTTGTGAAAATTTCTTGGTTAATATATTTCCTCAAACACACATACACACACACACACACACACACACACACACACAAATTTCTAACTCCTCAAAAGAGGTTCAAAAGGCTTGATGCAGACAATCTCTAATTAAAACTTGATTTGCAAGCAAACCCATTTAAAGGAATGGCTACATCTGCCTGGTTCCTATTCTTTGGTTCCCCGGTCCCAGACCCCAGGGTATTCGAGTATTCATTAATAAAACATTTATTTAAGGCACTACAGTGTACAAGGCATACAAAGATGAAAAATGACATACCGTAGATCCTGCCCTTATAATCCAATAGGGAAGATAAGATTTGTAGATCAATCATATACCATATACATTTGTTTATAAATTTGATACAAGGTAAAATTGGATATGGTAGAACGGAGACCAAGTCAAACTGCCCTTTGAGAAAGGAAAGATGACACTTTCAGCTGGAGGGAGTAAGGGGAAACTTCATGGAGAAGGTAGCCCATACTTTGAGTCTGGGAAGAAGAGGAACTGCTGTTTAGGAGTGGGGACTAAGAATGCCCAGAAGTGGGAGATTGGAGAATAAGTCTGGAGAATAGCTAACTGGTCAGGTTGGCTGCAATATCAAGTGGATGGGGAGTAGTGAGAAATAACTCTGGAAAGGTGGATTGGAGCCAATCTAAGGAATTGGTATTTTACTGTAGTTTTTTGAGCATGGGAGCAATGAATGGAGACCTGTGCATTAGGAACATTCATTTGTCAATTTGGGTGAAGGGCAAATTGGCATGAGCAGGGACTTGAATCTGGGAAACCAGGTAGGAGACCATCATAATAGATGTTGAAAGAACTGATGAAAACCTGAACCCATGTGGTGACAGAGAAGAGGGGAAGGGACAAGTGGAAGTGATGATGTGTAAGCAGGATCTTGCAATTTTCAAGATATTGGACCAGAAGCATGATTGGACCATCCACAAGAACAGGAAGGTAGGTTGGAAGGGAGGGTTTACGTTGCTTAGTGGACTAAGTAACTCTGAATGACTTCAATGGAGGTAGGTCTTTACTGATCATAAGGAAGTCGGTCAGGCAGCAAGCATGTTTTAAGCATCTCGTATATGCCAGATACTATCTGTAATAAGCTCTGGGCATACATAAAGGCAAACAGTGGTCACTTCCCTAAAGGGTCTCAGAGTCTAATGGAGAAGAAAGTATGAAAATTATTGGATACATACAGAGAAAATAACAAGACTCATGTAAAGAAGTTTGAGGGTAATCTCAGAAGAGAAGACACTAGCTGCTGGGGGAACAGGAAAGGTCTCCTGAAGAATGTGGAATTTGAGCAGAGTCTTGAAGGAAGCCAGGAAAGCTCAGAGGTGGAGGTAAGAGGAAAAACATTCTAGGCTTGGGGAACATGGTGCAAAAACGCAGGGATGGAAGATGAAATCTGCAGCTGAAGGATCAGAAAGTGGAAAGTGTATTAAAATAATGAAAAGGTAGGAGGGAGCTAGGCTGTAAAGAGATTTAAATGCCAAATTGAAGACTTTCTATTTGATCCCGGAGGTAATAAAGAGCCATTAGAGTTGGAGTTTTTTTGAGTAGGATGTTAGGTAACATGGTTAGACCTGTGTTTTAGGGAAGTACTTTAGCCATTGAGTGAAGGAGGGATCAGAGAGGGGGAGAAACAGGAGGCAGGGAGACCAGCTAGAAGGCTACTGCAGTAGTCTAGCTGAGAGGAGCTGATGACCTGACTCATGACGATGACTGTGTGTAAGGACTGAGGGGACATAGATGAGAGATGTAAAGGTAGCAATGACCAGATTGGGTGACAGATTGGATATGTGCAGTGAGTGGGAATGAGGAAGCAAGGATGACACCAAAATTCTGAGCCTGAGGAACTAGAAAGACAGTGATAGGGATGTTGGGAAGAAGGAAGTCTGGAGAAAAAGGTAGTGGTTTCTGTTTTCCTTGTGTGTGTGTGTGTGTGTGTGTGTGTGTTTGTGTGTGTGTTCAAGTGCTTTTCAGACATATCTGACTCTCTGTGACCCCATTTGGGGTTTTATTGGCAAAGGTACTGGAGTGATTTGCCATTTCCTTCTCCAGCTCTTCTTACAGATAAGGAAACTGAGGCCAACAGGGTGAAGTGACTTGCCCAGGCTCACGTAGCTAGCAAATATGTCTAAGATCAGATTTGAACTCAGGAAGATGAGTTTTCCTGACTGTAGGCTTGCCACTCTATCCACTGTGCCACCTTTTGGATATGTATGTAGAATTTGGGATGTCAGTGGAAATCCATTTCAAAATACCCAAAAAGCAATTGTCGTTGGCTAAGAAGACTAGTTGGGGATCTTGGAATAGTCTGCATATAGATGATCATTGAATCCATGAAAGATGATAAATCACAAACTTAATTGTGATTTATTAATTTATTAAGCACCCACTATGTCCTGGTGCTATTATTGGAGATACAAATTAAAACAAGCAAAATAGTCCTCACCTATAAGAACTTTCCATTCCAATGAGGGAAGACAACATGTAGCAGGGAGCTAGAAAGAGCTGGGTACCTCTAAGCAGCTTGGTGGCCTCATGGATAGAGCCCTGGACCTGGAGTCAGGAAGGCTTGAGACTAAATCCAACCTCAGACACTCACTAGCTATCTAACTCTGGGCAAATTGTCTGTCTACCCCAATTTCCTTATCTGTAAAATGGGGGTAATAATAGCACCTACCTCCCAGAATTGCCTTGAGTAAAAGAGATAATATTTGAAAAGTACTTTATAAATGTTACTTCTATATTGTTATCATTATTATATACATGATGACTTTTTTTGGAAATGTTCAGTAAATGTTGTGAGACTTGGTTCTGGACAAGAGAAATAGAGAGTTCACCTATTAAAATTTGGGGGCCCAGGGTCAGAATCAGAGTTCCACTGAGAAGAAGATGAGGAGGATAACTAGAACATAGGTGCCATGGTTTAGAAACGATCTGGAAGTGGAATGGTGATTAAGTTCCATTTAGTAAAAAAAAATTTAAATTTTTTTGATTGTTCTGTTTTCCAAGAAATTCAGGGCCTTGCATCAAGGGAGGGTTGAAGGTTACAGCAGTCAGAAAGTTTCTAGAGGTGCTCATCAGTACTGTTGCAACTGTCTCTTATGTTGTTAGGGGAGCTGACAGAGCCACAACACAACCAGCTCCCACCATATTTTCTTGCTATCTAAACTTTTTCTCTGTCTGTCCATCACCTGCCCCCATGGATTTCTTCTGTCTAACTCCCAGGGCTCAAAAGTGCATAAAGCTTAGGGCTCAGACTCAGAGCTTAGGACTAGCTCAACGTTCCAAACTCACTTGAACTCATGGTCCGGAGGACCCTGGAATTCAATTTGGCTTAATGAGACCAGGACATCAGGAATATCATAATTATTATCAAGTTACCTATACATCAACGGACCTATGATCTCATCAGCATGAGTATTTGCTTCATTGGTACAGATTATACCCTAATCATGTTCTCTCATCCTGTGCATCCTTTGTTAACATCTCTAGATTTTTCACTCTGTTGGAGTGTTTGCTCTAGGTTTTATTTTTTGTGTGTGTGTGTGTTGTTGGTGTTGTTAAGACATATGGACTATCCATCATGCCTCACCATCACTTATTTGTCCAGTTAACTTCCTTTCCTGATCATACATTTGTACATTTGTACATTTGCTCATCACTATCCTTTAAGCCATGTTTTGGTCACAGGCCGTAATTAAAGTCATGTAGCTTTACTGGGCCTGTTTCCTCATCTATAGAGTAAGAGGGTTGGACTAGATGACTTCTGTGGTCCCTTCCAATGCTGCCTGTGATCTTATGAATAAATTGTGTCCTTTGGCTGATAGTAAAAACAAGCCCTTCAGTGGGAACTCATGAGCTAAAGTTTTTGAGTGGATGAAGATCCATCAAGTATTGTACCTTCAACCCACAGTAACTTAGACCTATGTGTAAGAAGGGGAAGGAGGAGGAGCCAAGATGGCGGAGTAGAAAGATTCACATATGCTAGCTCCGAACCCACAGCCCATAAATTACCTATAAAAAGAACTCCCAACAGGTTCTGGAGCAGTGGAAGCCACGCAGCAATGGAGTGGAGGAGATTTTTGTTCCAGAGAGCCCTGAACAACCACCACCAAAGGTCTGTCGTGCCCCAGACCTGGAGCGGAGACCAGCCCTGCCCTGGCCGCGTGGCCCCAAAAGGAGCAGATCCGAGCAGGCTTCAGGGACGGAATCTCCAGCTGCCACGAAGGTCCCGCAACCCGTGGGCACTACAGGTTAGTGAGAGAGACTTCTGGGCTGGTCAAGAGGGGAGCAGGATGTCTCCATAACTCAGGCCCCCTTGGGAGGAAGCAGCAGGGAAGTGGTGGCCAGGGCCTCCCGGAGCAGACAGGAGCTCCCGGCCATTACTGAAGGTTTCTGTATAAACTCCCTGAGGGAACTGAGCCTGGGAGGTGGCCCTGTCCCCATCTGGGAACCTGAACTTAATCTCTAACACTGAATAGCAGCCCCACCCCCTCTGAAAGCCCTGAGGCTGGGGAGCAGCATTTGAATCTCAAACCCCGAGCACTAGTGAGGCAGGGTGGAGAAGAATCTCAGAAGTCAAGTAATTGGCTGGGAAAATGCCCAGAAAAGGGAAAAAAAATAAGACCATAGAAGGTTACTTTCTTGGTGAACAGATATTTCCTCCTTTCCTTTCTGTTGAGGAAGAACAATGTTTACCATCAGGGAAAGACATAGAAGTCAAAGCTTCTGTATCCCAAACATCCGAAATAAATATTCAATGGGCTCAGGCCATGGAAGAGCTCAAAAAGGATTTTGAAAATCAAGTTAGACAGGTGGAGGAAAAACTGGGAAGAGAAATGAGAGAGATGCAAGAAAAGCATCAAAAACGGGTCAATACCTTGCTAAAGGAGACCCCAAAAAATGCTGAAGAAAATAACACCTTGAAAAATAGGCTAACTCAATTGGCAAAAGAGGTTCAAAAAGCCAATGAGGAGAAGAATGCTTTCAAAAGCAGAATTAACCAAATGGGAAAAGAGGTTCAAAAGCTCCCTGAAGAAAATAGTTCTCTCAAAATTAGAATGGAATAGATGGAGGCTAATGACTTTCTGAGAAACCAAGAAATCACAAAACAAAACCAAAAGAATGAAAAAATGGAAGAGAGTGTGAAATATCTCATTGGAAAAACAACTGACCTGGAAAATAGATCCAGGAAAGACAATTTAAAAATTATGGGACTACCTGAAAGCCATGATCAAAAAAAGAGCCTAGACATCATCTTTCATGAAATTATCGAGGAAAACTGCCCTGATATTCTAGAACCAGAGGGCAAAATAAGTATTGAAGGAATCCATCGATCACCACCTGAAAGAGATCCAAAAAGAGAAACTCCTAGGAACATTGTGGCCAAATTCCAGAATTCTCAGCTCAAGGAGAAAATCTTGCAAGCAGCTAGAAAGAAACAATTCCAGTATTGTGGAAATACAATCAGGATAACCCAAGATCTAGCAGCTTCTACATTAAGGGATTGAAGGGCATGGAATAGGATATTCCAGAAGTCAAAGGAACTAGGACTCAAACCAAGAATCACCTACCCAGCAAAACTGAGTATAATACTTCAGGGGAAAATATGGTCTTTCAATGAAAGACCATGTGTACCTTTGACAGGAGCTACAGATGGAAAATGAGTCAGACTCAGAAGAATTAAAATTGTAGGTTTTCCCAAAGGGCAATGAAAAAAAATGCACAATATTACCAACAATGCTGGGTAATTTTCTAATTGCTTCCAGGAAGAAGCATTTTTTTTTAAAGCAAGTCGTACTAAAAAAGGATGGTCTTTGAGGATTACTCCCTGTGCCTCCTATTCTCAGAGGGAGAGAAGGCTGCTGACTTCCAGGGCCTATTGATAGCCCTTAAAAACCTTTAAAATTGTCATCATTTTTTGTTGTCCCTATTCATTTTGGAATTTTAACTAACATTGCCCCATTTATTCTCTCAACTTCTCCCTTTCTGTTTATATGGATTTGCTATACACGTAAAATTTTACACTACCCTTGTCTCCTTCCTTGCCTCCCTTCTTGTCTACTCTCCAATCCCCACCTCATTCTGTATACCTTTCCCTTTGTCTATTCATTAAATTGTCTATCAATTCCAAGTTTCAAATTCCAGCTTGCTACCTGGAAATACTTACTACCTGCGTGACCTTGAGCAAGCCACTCAGAACTTCCTGGCTTCCAATTCCCAGTCTAGGCTGTGCTGGTTGGCCTCGGAAGGTTCTTCTACTGAAAATCTAGGATGATCCCTTCTTTTGCTCAGAGAGGTTCTTTTATTCTGAACTGTGGAGGTGATGAGGTGGCATACATCTGATGGAGCACCTGGAACCCAGCATGCTTTGGGGAATTCTTGATTTGCTGAGCTAGCTTCAGGACTTTCAAGCATTCTTGATGAAAAGACCAGAGCTGAAAAGAAAATTTGACTTTCAAACATAAGAATGAGAAGAAGTATGAAAAAGTAAACAGCAAAGAGAAGTCATAAGGGACTTACCAAAGTTGAACTGTGTACATTCCTACAATGAAAGACAATATTTGTAACTCTTGAAACTTTTCAGTATCTGGGTAGTTGGTGGGATTACACACACACATACACACACACACCTACACGTGTGCGCACATTCACACATGCACGCACACACAGAGACAGAGAGCACAGAGTGAATTGAATAGGATGGGATCATATCTTAAAAAAAATTAAGGTAAACGATAAGAGAGAAATGTATTGGGAGGAGAGAGGGTGAAATGGAATGGGGCAAATTATCTCTCATTCAAGAGGCAAGCAGGAGACTTTTTAGGGGAGGGGAAAAGAGAAGAGCTGAGAAAAAAAAAACATGAAGTTTACTCTCACCATATTTGACTAAAGGAAGGAATAAAATGCACACTCATTTTGGTATGAAAACCTATCTTACAATACAGGAAAGTGGAGGAAAAGGAGATAAGCAGGGGAGGATGATGGAAGGAAGGGCAATGGGAGGAGGGAGCAATTTGGAGTCAACACTCGGGGAGGGACAGGATCAAAAGACTGAATAGAAACAATGGGGGGCAGGATAGGATGGAGGGAAATATAGTTAGTCTTATGCAACACGACTATTATCAAAGTCATTTGCAAAACTACACAGATATGGCCTATATTGAATTGCCTGCCTTCCCAAAGGGAATGAGTGGGGAGGGAGGGATGGAGAGAAGTTGGAACTCAAAGTTTTAGGAACAACTGTTGAGTATTGTTCTTGCTACTAGTAAATAAGAAATACAGATAATGGGGAATAGAAAGTTATCTGGCCCTACAAGACAAAAAAGAAGATGGGGACAAGAGAAGGGAGGGATGATAGAAGAGAGGGCAGATTGGTGATAGGGGAAATTAGAATGCTTGGTGTATTGAGGTGGGGGGAGGGGACAAATCCGGAGAAAATTTGGAACCCCAAATTTTGTGAAAATGAATGTAAAAAGTTAAATAAACAAATTTATATTAAAACAACCCCCCCACAAAAAAAAGAACGGGAAGGAGGAACCCAGGTACTGTGCAAGAATATCAGTATTGATGTGATCCAAATTTTCTAAGATAAGGGTCATTTGACTACTTTCTCATTTCAAGTATCTGCTATTGGATTAATTTTTTATATATGGTTTAAAATAAGATTCCTTTTAAAATATAATTTTTAGCTTTGGTTATGGTATATTTGGCAAACACCAGTTAATATGAACGTTTTCATATATGAGGAACAGAGATGATTACATATGAAACTATAAATCTCTATTACAAGTTGCTTGCTTTTTAAGGAAGCATATAAAAATTCCATTTGTTGGTTTTAAAAGCTGTCCAGATTGTCTATCTCCCTCTGAACTGCCATCCATTCTCATCTGTATCTTTTTTAATCCTTCAGTGACTCTTTTTCTCTTCTTTTTTTGACATCACTGTCATTCACCCTCCTCTCCTCCTGAAATCCCCACCCCCATTATAAAAAAGACAAACACCCAAAACAAAACAAAACCAACTCACTTGTAACAGACAGGTATAGTCAAGCAAAATGAATCCATACATTAGCCATGTGCAAAGATGTATAAAACTCATTCTTCATCTTGTGTCATTACTTCTCTTTTAGGAATTGTGTACATTATTTGGATCTGCTCATTTTACCCTACATCAGTTCATACAAGTCCTCCTATGTTTCTTTGAATCTATCTTTTGTAATTTCTTAGAGAGATAAAATATAACATTCATATGTCATATTCTGTTCAGTCATTCCACAATTGATTGGCACCTCCTGATATTTCAGTTCTTTGCTATAACAAAAGTGCTTCTATAAATATCTTTGCACACACGGGGCTTTTCCCTTTGTCTTTGATCTCCTTGGCATATAAGGCAAATCTTCTTATTTCTGAGTCAAAGGGTAGATGGAAAAACTCTGATTCCCAATTCTTTCTACTTCCTTTTCTGCGGCTCTACTGCCATCAAAGAAGTTGAAAGGGACTGTTAGGATTGGGGCCCGTTTTATATTTTTGTTTGTTTCATGGGTTGCTGTGACCCCCAAATTCAGCACCTAGTGGCAAGCCTACTGCTGATGAACCTTTTCATATTTAGATATGTTAGACTTTGGAGAGAAGACACAGTTTATCATTGGAACCATTCAGCTCCACTATAGATTAAAAAACCTTTGATGGACTGCTGTGAGAACCTAGCCTAATCCCATATGAAATTGTTTCAGTTGGGAAATTAATCTCAAGTTTTAAATCGATGTAAGGTATATATGCCTGTTTAAGTTTTACACACACACACACACACACACACACACACACACATTTTTGTCCACATGAGATATCTTACAAAGATATATATATATATATGTATATACACACATGTATGTGTATATATATGCATATGTATAAACAGTTCAAGGTGGAAGGATTGGTAGATACATCTGGAATTTTGTTCACCCCTTCCTAAACAGTCTATAATGACTTGAGGGGTGCCTTGAGGGGTGTAGGAAAAACGTTTATAAGACTGGCTGCTCTGTACTCCTTTAAGAGAGAGGTACCAAAACAGAATGATATCTATCTGCTCCCTCAGATTGCTGGTTTATGGAGAGAATTTTGATTCAAACTAACTAAACTCCCCTCAAAGCTATTTCCCTGGCTGCTATCCCTCAAAAAGGGGGAGAGTGGGTGTTATTCAAGGATCACACTCACTTGTGCTCTCTTTGCACCAAACACTTATTACATAAAAGACCATTACAAATAGTGAATAGTGAGTAAACACATGTATCTAGACAGTTAATAAAGAGAAATCATAACAGTTCTATAAATTAAGATATATCACAAAATACATAAATATAAATGAGATCTTTAGATGGGAATAAGATGAGAGGTTGATTCAACAAAAAAAAGCCTCATTTTTAACCCAGGGGAAAATACCCGTCAGTCTATAATGAAACAAGCTGGAAATCAGGGATGTGTTGAAGAGTTGACTTCCCCTACATTGCTGACACTTCCAAAGTCTCTCTTTCTCTCCATGTGTCTGGAGTCAATCTTCAGAGATAGTCCAGAATTATGTGTGTCCTCTGAGAGAGAAAAATGATAAAGAATGTCTCTCCTCTCTAAAGCTTTTCCACCGAGACCTCTTCTCCCACAGCATTGCCTCAGCATTTTCTCCACCAATAAAGAGAATCTCATGCAAGATAGCCCAAGCATGACTGGAAACATAGGTTACTTAAACAACTCACAAACGAGACTGGATGGCCACTATCAAATATATTATGTAGAAGTGAGGGAAGGTCTGGTAAGGACTGGATCAGATGATCTCTGGGGTACCGCCCAACCAATGATTCTTTGAACACTGGAAACAGTCCATTTGTAGTATTACTCAGAACTCCATCTCCTATCTCTATGCCTTTGCTCTGTCTGTCTCCTGTGTCTGGAAAGAATTTCATTCTCATTCCTGTTTTTTTAATTTTAAGAAATAGCTCAAGTGCCACTCTATACATGAGGCTTTTATTCATCCCCTAAATACTACTTCTCTCCTCTTAAAAT
The DNA here is from genome assembly GCA_023548195.1 of Bettongia penicillata ogilbyi. Lineage (NCBI taxonomy): Eukaryota > Metazoa > Chordata > Mammalia > Diprotodontia > Potoroidae > Bettongia > Bettongia penicillata. The sequence continues at coordinate 4,656,418 of JAJHZJ010000070.1, forward strand.
ATCTATTGTAGAATAATAATAACAGTTATTGACATTTATGTAACACTTTAAAGTTCACAAAGCACTTTACAAACGCTTTATTATCTCATTTTATCCTCACAATCACTCTGGAAGCTCAGTGCTATTATTATCTCCATTTTATAGATGAAGAAAGTGGAATAGACAGAGGTTAAGTGACCTGCCCAAGATAGCAAAGCCAGTAAGTGCCTTAGTCTGGATTTGAATTCTGTTCTTATAGACCCCAGAAAACTGGAGAACAGGTCCACTTCACTTATCTTAGATAGAGCTGTGGGAAAAGATGCATACTTGGGCTGGGAATCAAATTGGGCTTCCCATGTATCAGGGAAGAATTCTGCCACTGAACTACCCATTCAAGGCACCTTTATATTTATTTATTTGTCTCCTCCAAATAAATTATAATCTCCTTGAGGGTAACAATTATGATTCTTTGATCTTTGTTTGCCTAATACCTAGCACAATGCCTGGCACATAGTAGAAACTTAAATAAAAGCTTGTTGATTGATTGCCTTGTAAATTGGAGACTGCCTACAAATGAATATTCCGATTACCATTCATTATGTTTTTATAACCCAGATAAATCTGCTGTTAACTCAAGATGACAGCAGTCATTCTATTGACCAGGTACACTAGAATGGTCTGTTGCTAGGATATAAATATTCTGGTGTTGTGGATTATTATGAGAATAATAGACTCTTAGAGCTGGAAGAGACCTTAGAGATTATCTAGTTTTAACCTCCTACCAGTGCAGGAATCCCCTCTATTCCATCTCTGACAGATGGTTATCCAGCCTCAGCTTGAATACATTTAGAAACAGAATGCATTGCCCACAAGCCAGCCAACTCCACCGTGGAAGACTCTGAGAGTAAAAACAGACTTCCATATTCTCTAGTATGTCATCTCCTGACCTTCATCAGCTTGGAGACACCCTTTACCCATGTAGAACATGACATCTCTAGAATTTGTAGATGGTCTTTGAGATTTGAGTCCCCCTTCAGCATCCCCAGCAACCTGCCTGTCTACTTGAAGACCTCTGATGATGGAGCACACTTTACTCCATTCAGAGGCAGTCTCTCCACTTTGGGACAACTCTCATTGTTGAAAAAGTTTCTTTTATTAATAGTAAGTAGGAATCTACACCTCCCACTTAATCTTCTTGTTCCTAACTTTGCCCTCCAGGACTTAGAAGAACTCATCTGGTTCCTCTTCCACATGACTATCCTTCAACTATTTGGAGACCAACCATGTCTCTCCATAGATTGTCTCTTCCTCAGTTCTCTAACCCCCTCATTTCCATGATTGCCATAATTTGGATGTACTCCAGTGTCTAAAGTCAGTCAATAAACATTTATTATCATGTGCTGGGACCTGTGTTGAGCACTAGGGATCAAATATAAAAGACAATGCCTGACTTCAAGGAGCTTATATCTAATGGGGGAAGAAAACAGAAAAAAGGAAGATTGTCTGTGTCTTTTGCAAATTACAGTGCCCAGCTCTGAACATAGAGTATTTTAGATGTGGCCTAATTAGAGCAGGGTAGAGCAGAATCAGTCCCTCCTTCCTCTGGACACTGTGCCTCTTTTAGTGAAGTGGGTGATTGTATTAACATTTTTTTTCTTACCGTTGCTCTGCCATTCTCTTTATTCATATTGAGCTTTTACTTCAGAGTTTACATTTATTCTGTCTGATTTTATCTTATTAGATTTGGCCCAGTATTCTAGTCTAGCAAGATGGTTTTGGTTCCTGACTCATTAATCTAATGAATTGGCCACTCTAGATAAAGTCTGACCTAGGTAAAATACAGCTGGACTATTGCCTTCCTTGATTAGGATGTTTATTAATGCAGCCCTGAGATTACATTAGCTATTTTGGCGGTCATATCACACTGTTGGCTTATATTGATCTGTAACCACTTAAATTTTATTTTTTTAAAAACTGCTATTAAGTCAACTCTCCTAAATCAACATCTGCATTTTTAAACCTAGAGGACTTTACTTCAGGAAGAGCAACTCCATTTGAATCCTAACTCAGTTATGAGCAAATCACTTCCCTCCTTTGGGTCTCAGTTTCCTCGTCTGTAAAAAGGGGGAGCTGGGCTTGGTGATCTCTAAGGTCCTTTCCAGTGCAAACATTTATTTTACTCAATGGGAGAGACTTATTTCTTACTGTCTTCAAATATTTGGAATAATTGTGGGCAAAAACTGGTAACAATAGTAGCTGATGTTAAACATGTGATTTAGGAACTGCAGAGATCTCATTTGCCCCTCCTCACAACCTTGTGAGGTGGATGCTAGAGGTATTATCTCCATTTGATAGAGGTGAAAATCCAAGCTGAGAAAAATTAGTTAACTTGTCTAAGGTCATAAAACTGGTAAGTATGGGAAGAAGGAGGTCCCACATCCAGGTCTTGTTAATTTTGGCTCCAGCATGCCAGTAATTCATATGCTAGGCTGACCCTTGACTAGAATCAATGGGGAAAATTTACAGGGAGGCAGATTTTGGCTCAATAAAAGGAAGCACTAACAATAATTTTCATATTTAGAGGCACACAAAAATGAAATAAACTTGTTTACGAGGCAGTATGCTCCTTGTTTCTGGAGATGTTCAAACAGAGACTAAATGGCCAACTGTTAGATATGTTGTACTGGGGATTTCTGTTCTGGGTTGGAGGATGGCATAAATTGTGTCTTTGCTGTATTGTAGATGACTGCTTGGGCCAGTGAGTGAAGCTTAGGAGTTTCCCTCTCAGAGTAATATTTTTAATGCATAAAAAAATACACAGGAGTACAAAGAAAGCCAATTATGTTAAAATAGTGAGATATACATATATAGACAGATTTAACTATTTATCTACAGCTCTCTTCCCTCTTCTCTATCTCTCCTCCCTCCTTCCCTTTCTCTCTCTCTCTCTCTCTCTCTCTCTCTCTCTCTCTCTCTCTCTCTCTCTCTCTCTCTCTCTGTCTCTCCATCTCAACAGATTCACGGATCCTATGTTAAGAATCCCTGCTTCAAGATCTCATCTTGCTACAAGATTCCATGACTTGAAGGATCATATTACATTTTCTTTTGTTAGTTTTAGCCAGGTTGGCCTAGATTGCCAATATATGCTTTATTCCTCATTCAGACAGACATTCCCTCCCAACACAGTAGTAGTGGCAAATTGAATAAGCATATCTTCTCTCTCTTTGCCCAAGTCCTTGATGGAAATGGTGGGCAGGTCGCAGCCAAGAACAGACAGGCCTGTAGCACGACATCAGCTACCTCTCCCCCCTTTTCGGGTTGATATTGATTCATTAATTGGTACTCTGTAAGTACGGTCAGTAAGTAAACTACGAATCCAGTCCACACATCCTCAGGGATATTATGAAAAAATTTTGTTGAAAAGTCCTTCAAATAAAAATGCATTACGATGATATTCTTCTAATCTACCAATCTAGTGATGCCAAGAGAAAATGAAAGGAGATTACCATATGAGATGAGGCTATAAACTAATGTGATGGATTCTTAAGAAGCCAGTCTAAACTTATTCATTCAGATGAGTGTTGACCCAGGCAGCTAGCTGGCCAGAAATTTTAAGCACTTGTTGTGTTCCAGGCCCTGTGCTAAGAGCTAGGGATTTAAAAAAAGACAAAACTGGTCCCTGTTATTTCAAGGGCTCACCTTCTGACGGGGGAGACAAACATGAAAATAACCTGGAACACATACAAGATGCGTAGAAGGGTAGATGGAAAGCAGTGCTGGAATGAATGACACTAACCCATAGGGGAAGAGAGATGGAAAAGACCTCCTGCTGCTGATGAGATTTGAGCTAAGTCTACAAAGGATGCACTCTGAGAGGCTATAAACATTTATTTCAATGATCTTGCCATTTATCAGAAGATTTTTTGGAATTTTTCTTTAGGAATTGTCTTCAAAGTTGACTCTGCCTTTCTAGTCAAGCATCCCTTGGGAGCTTTTAAACAAATGTCTAGTGGGTTGCTATGGAAGAATGAAACCCATAGGAGTGTATAAAGTGTAAACAAGGTATGCCAGCATACCTGGTCCCCACTCTCTGTAGGTTTATGGTGATCCCCACTCACTAAACAAATACTTTTGCCTGCTAGAGAAGGAGAAAGAGATTTAATAAGGACCACCAAGCACTCAATCTTTCCCAGAATTCTTTGGCTCAATACAAACATGCAAATCTGTCGAGAATTACTCCTATAAAAAAGAATGCAGTTCTTGATAACTCGAAAGATAATAGGCTTGTGAGTACTAGCTCAATAATAACTTACTTCAGCATTATGTGCCAGTCACTGTGCTAACAGACTTTTACAATTAACAGACTAACAGACCTTTACAATTAAGGTCTCATTTGATCCTCATACATACTTGGGAAATAGGTGCATGCCATGTTCTCTACCAGATGTACTCACAGTATAATGAATATGGCTACACAATATTCTTAAGTTCTTTCGAATGCAGCTTCATAAGAGGTCGCTCCATTTCCTAGGGTGTGTAGGGGAGAAGGCGTGGGGGAGACACACACACATACACACAGACAGAGAAACAGAGGCAGAGTTAGAGACAGACACAGAAAGACAGAGATGGAGACATAGAGGCAGAAAGAGAAAGATAGAACAGAGATGCAGAGAGATACATACAGAGACAGAGAGATCGACAACAAGAGACACAGTCAGATGGACAAAGTTTTAAAGAGGGAATTTGGAAAATAGCATTTTTTGCTCCATCAGTGCCAACCAACTATAGAAGAAGGACCTACAAACTATAGGGAAAAGTTGAAGACTTCTTTCCTTATGTCTTTATCTTGTCCATTGCTTATAGTCCAGAGTCTCTAGACCTTGCTCCTAAGTTCCTCTTAGGAGTAGTAAGCAAAAATAGCGAAACATTTCGAGATTTGGTTGTGATTAGAGAGAAGGCCTGACCATTTTGAAGAACTATAGTTTAGTCTGGAACCAAACTGTTAACCAGAGAAAATTGCTCTCTTAATTTACTCGCACAACACATTGCCAACCTCTTTTCTCATAACTATTGTTCTGATTAGCTCCCAACAAGGGAGAGTCATATCAATTTGTCTCCAATACCGAAAAGCTAATAGGTAACAAGTTGTCGCTCAATAATTACTAAGAATACTAAAAATATTACCAAGATAGCTAATCTGGCTGTCTCCTAATATAAGTAAATTCCCTAATCCCAGAAGTAGGTGAGCCTAGAGGATCCTTAATCTAGGATCAACTGAAGGTTAAAATAGGTGCTTGGGGTGGCGGGGGGGTGGTCAGTGGTTTGTAGGAGCAAGAAGTGAATTCATGAGAAACAGTAGACAGCAACAAAAATGTAATCAGGGAGAATGGAGGGGATGATTTCTCAGCCATTATATGGGGCCGACCTTAACTCTCTTCCTGGATCCAATTGAAAGACTCTACTTACAGTAATTGTTGTCCAATAAAAGTCAGGAAAGCATGGAGCAAATTGTTTCTTCTCAGACCTCTCAATTCCTTCATGCCCTGATTAGTTTCTCTGCTGGTATTGTAGCCATTGCATTTTGGGTTTCATATTTTTACTTTATTTCTCTGAGGCCCTGAATCACTCCTGAGATTATCAACCTTAAAAACAAGCCCACACAATTGGAAGAGGAGGCTGGAGATTTGTCTCCTTTGGACCATAAAGATGACAAATCTACCTCAACTCCTTGGTTAGAAAACACAATTAAGTGGACAGGAGTGGGCTCTCTCCAAAGAAAATTGGCTGGATTGAGATGTGAGTATCCCAGAAGCTGGGCTAATAAAAATCAATCATTTCCATCCCCTGGGGAAATGGCACTTGGGGAAAAGTTTACTTTGCTATCTCAGCACTGTGGACAAAAATGTGTGTGATTCTTAATCCAATCAATAGAAATCTCTGAGATGAAAGATTGAAGCCATCAAAAGTTGAAACATCTCTGAAATGAGATATATTTACAGGAAGTATCCCAGTTGAATACCAGTCTCTCTGTTCTTGCCCCAACCTCTCTGTCTTTGTGACCTTCTTAAACCAGGGTTGCTAAAACCTAGAGTATTTTCTATTTTTTCCTTTGTTCTAGTTGAGCATGCTAGATGAAGATCCAAGTCTGTCTGGGGGACCTCAGAGGGAAAAGAAAAAGTAGAGCTTAGTTTTTCATGAGGTTAAATAGAGACCACAAGGCCTAGGGTGACCTGTCCTCTTATATTTTGCAGGATTGTTCCTTATCTCCCTTTTTGCTTTAAAAAAACCAGAGGATTATTTTGCAGGCTTACCCTGTTATCACTTGGAGTCATAACTGTCAGCGACCTTCTTTTGTCTCACCTAAATCCATAATGATGGAGATTTAAGTGCCCTCTCCTGCCCTCCCCCCGCCCCGCCTTGCTTTTGCTAATTGATCAGCAAACATCTATTAAATGCCTACTATGTTTCAGGCACTGTGTAAGATGTTCTGTAATGTCCAGTGATGCTAATGCAGTAGGTCTTTATCATAGGTGTATTTTAATGCATACAAGAGAAGGCTTATATAAAGACAGAAATGGAATAATCTTTGTCCTCAAAAAGCTTACATTCTATATAGAGAGAAAACATATGTGTGTATATACAATATACACAATATATGTATATGCCTATATAGGTATACAAATATATACACACATATGCATGTGTGTGTATACCCACAAAATAAATACAACTTCTTTAAGGTGGAAGATTCTAACATCTGAAGGGATAGGTCAGACCTCATGCAGAAAGTGACCTTCATCTGAGCTTCGAAATAAACTAGTATTCTAAGAGATGGAGATGAGAAGGGAGTATATTTTAGGCATGGTGGGTAAGTAGTCTATGCAAGGACATGAAGATGATTGGTGGAGTATCATGAATGAGGGACAGCAAGAAGTCAGTTTGGCTTGACCAAAGGGGAATAATATATAATAAAGCTAGAAAGGTATATTGGAGCCAGGTTTTCAAATGCCTATAGGGAAGGAAAATATGAATAACATTCACATATGAGTATATATGAATATAAATATATATGAGGCTTGAAATGTCAGTCAGAGATGCTTATATTTGATTGCAGAATTAAAAGACATTGTTGTTTGCTCAACAAACATTGGAGTTTGTTGAGGAGGGGAGTGACAGATGCTTTAAGAATATCATTTTAGAAACTCTGTGGAGGATGAAATGGAGAGTGAAAGGTCTTGCAACAGGAAGACCAATTTTTGAGCTAGAGAAATAATTCAGGGAAAGTGATGAAGTCTAGAACTAGAGTAGTTGTGGTATAAGTGGGAAGAAGATCGATGCCAAAAATGTGGAGTTAGAATTGTCGGGATTGGGCAACTAACTGAATGTGAAAGGTGGGAAGTCCAGGATGATTATGAAGCCAAGTTTATGAATCTTGTGGTGGTGGTAACTTCAACAGAGAGTGGGAAGTTCACAAGACAGGTGGATTTTAGAATAAGGCTAAAGCATTCTGTTTGGGACATGTTGAGTTTGAAATATCTATGGTACTTCCAGTTCATAATGTCCAATATGCACTTGGTGATTCTATATATCCTCTTCCTTAGTTCACATATCTGGTGCCAAAGTAACCATATGCCATGCATTAAGTGACATCGGGTTTGGGAAGAAAGATAGAAATGAGGGACAAAATCTACCAAAAAATTTGAGTCCTTTTGTTTCCCCCACATTTCTTCTGCCTCACATTAGTGTTGCTAATACAGATAGTACTTGGAAGTCAGGAACTCCATATGGATAACTCTTTCCTATGAGGATAGCACAACCCTTTTCTCTATTTTAAATTGGTCAACTGGTCTGTTTCCTGGGTATAGTGGTGTGTGTTCATCTCCTCTGTGCAAGGAAGTCACAGCATTCACCTTGGTTTCAAATTCCAAAGAAGATACTGATCTCTGAAGTTGGGAAAAGACTGTGCTTGGGGTTAAGTCCTGATGTGAACTTGGTAACACTTTCTTGCTTCAGTTTCCACATTTTTAAAATGAGGATAACCATAGCACTTACCTCACATCATATTTAAAGCATTTGCCAAACCTTAAAGTACTATAAAAATGTTGGCTATTATTATTTTAGGTTTTATTATAGTTATTTGTAGACGGGTTTTACTTCCCTTATAGATAACAGAATCTTCCATCTTTAATTTGATATGAAGTTATTTCTCCCTTATCAATTGTCCCACAGCACTGTTCATATGGCTCAGGTGGGCTTATTTTATTTTAGGCAGATAGGTGGCACAGTGTTTAGAATACTGGATTTAGAATCTGGAAAACCTGCACTGTCACTTAACCTCTGCTTGCCTCAGTTTCTTCTTCTGTAAAATGGGGATAAATACCACTTATCTCATAACATATATAAAGTATTTGGCAAACTTAAAATCATTGTAAAAAATGGCTATGATTACTGTAGTTTTATTATAGTTATATGTGGATGGGTTTTACCTCCCTGATTAGGTTAATAGTTCTTTCTGAGGACAAAGATTGTTTTATTCCCTTGTGTCCTGCACAAGACACCCTACTTATAAGATGTGCTTGATAAATATTTACTAAAATAGAATAAAATGACTAGCTGAGTTTCCGGAGGGTGAAAGGAAGTCCTTTTCATTGACTTTCTGATACGCTGAGTACTTGAAAGTGCCATCCGTTGTTATTTGGAACCCATTACTTATAAATTTTATAGATATACTTATATATTTATAAATTTTACTGATATACTGATACTTGCATTTCTATAGATTACATTTGTTATTTACATTGTAAAAGTATATATACGCATGTATTGCACACACTCATCCATGACATATCCAATTCTCCAGGGATAAAGCTTCTTTTGACAGTGTACCTTGACCTGGAGCAGGGTGAGGGAAACTTTTCATTTTCTTTGTCATGGGTCCTTTCACATTTCTTATTTGTAATGTGTTGTAGCTTGCTGAAAGATGTAATCATCAAAGCAATCAAGGAATGACCTGTAACGTTGTGGGAGGGAGAGATAACCATTGGATAACCTATCAATCAGAGGGTCAATAGCTTTTATTAAGCACCTACTATGTAGTAGACATTAAGTGCCAGATGGGGGTGTGTGTATACAAAAAAGGGCAAAATTGTCCCTTGCCCCGAAGGAACTCACAGTCTAATGCTAGAGACTACAAGGATGAAACTGTGTGGTTAGTTAATAAACATTGATTAAGTAAGTCCCCACCATGTGCTTGTCACAATGCTAAGTACTGGGGATGCAAAAGGAAGTAAAGGCAGTCTTTGCCCTTAAGAGGCTCATGATCTAACAGAAGAGACAGCAAGCAAACAAATATGTACAAACAAGCTATATATAAGATGTATAGGAAATAATTTAAGGAGGGAAGGCATTTGTATTAAAAGGGTTTAGGGAAGGCTTCTTGCAGAAAATGGGATTTTACCTGGGAATATATGCAGGGTGATTTGGAGGTCTTAAAGGGAAGGCATTAGTATTAAGGAGGACTGGCAAGGGCTTCTTGTAGAAGGTAAGATTTTGGCAGAGACTTGAAGGGAGGTGGGGAAGCTGGGAGGTAGAGATAAAGAACATTCCAGGTATGGGGTATAAATGGCCAATGAAAATCACAGTGTTGGAAGATGGAATATTTTGTGCAAAGGGCTTTTTTGAATGGTCAAGTGAAAATGAGGGAGGCCCTTCGGACAATCCCAGGATGAACTCGCTGAGATTAAATTATGGGAAGACATGGAGTAGTCTCACAGACACTACTGATGGGTTTCAATCTGAGATTGGAGTTATTAACCACATCGGAGAGATAAAAAATTCATTTGAATATATGAATATTTGAACGTTAGGCCAACTGTTGGTCATCATTCTCCAAGAGGGCCAAGATAGTATTCCCAGAAGAATAGCTATCCCCAGGGGAAGCAGGGACACTCTTTGAGGTACAAACTTCTTTAAATGAACCAAGGCTTGGGCATGTATCAAGAGAGGGTCATACCACTGGAGCTCCAAAGGGACAGAGCCCTGGGAGTTGGGAAGGCATTGCTAATTACCTCCACATCACTAGGTAGAGGACTAGGTTAATTGAGACATTACAGACATTATAGTGGGAAGATGTGTGTGTGTGCACAGGTGTGACACATGTGTGACCATGTGAACATACAAAGAGGCACACATTCGCACACATCCAGAGTGCTGTCACTCACTGTGCTTTGGAGACAGTGGTGTGCAAAATCTTTTTGTGGGACCACATAACAAAGCAGTAAACCTGTAAAATGTAATGGGTGGCAAATGTATTGGAGGCAGGTGTGAAAAGAAGCTCTGCATGTGGTCACAAGGATGATAGAATGCAAAGCTAAGAGACTGGATCTTTGTTGTTGTGGTTTAGTCAGTTTTTTTCTTTTATTCATTTTCAGCATTTTACAATCACTAACATATAACTCAGATTTTTTCCCCCTCTCTCCCCCTCCCTCCCCGCTCCCTTCCCCTTTTCTCCCTGAGATGGCACACCATTCTATATAGGTTCTACACACACATTTCTATGAAATACATTTTCACCATAATCATGTTGTATAGAAGAATTAAAATGAATGGGAGAAATCATATAACAAACCAAAACATAATACAAAAGAAAATGATCTGCTACATTCTGAGATTGAATTCCAAAGTTCTTTCTCTGAATGTGGAAGGTATTTTGCCTTAAAAGACCATTGGGAATTTTTTAAGTCCTTGCATTGCAATGAAGTTCTAAGTCTACCAGAAAAAATCCTCGCACACTGTGGTTGTTGCTGTGTACCAAGTTCTCCTGGTTTTGCTCCTTTCACTCAGCATCAGATCATATAAGTCTTTCTAGGTCTCTCTAATGGCTTCCTGTTCACCATATAGAGCAGTAGTATTCCATTATATTCATATACCATAATTTTTTCAGTCATTCCCCAATTGATGGGCATCCCCTTGATTTCCAGTTTTGATGTTTGGTCATTTTGTTAGTGGCATCCTACTCTTTGAGACTCCATTTGGGGGGTTTTTTGGGCAGAGATATAGGAGTGGTTTGCCATTTCCTTCTCCAGCTCATTTTATAGATGAGCAAATGGAGACAAACAGGGCTAAGTGACTTGCCCAAGGTCACACCACTAATAAGTGTCTGAGGTTGGATTTGAACTCAGGAAGATGAGTCTTCCTGACTTCAGGCCTGGTCCTCTATTCACTGCTCCTCCTCGTTGCCTGATTGTTAGTAAGCCTTTAATATGGGAATATTTTAACTTGTACAAGGGGGATCTTTAAACTCAGAAATACTGTGGTTGTCAGGGGAAATATTAATAAAATAATAATAGATAATATTTATAGAGAAGGGGCAGCTAGGTCTTGTGGTGGACAGAGCACAGGCCCTGAAGTAAGGATGATCTGAGTTCAAATTTGAGAACAACTAGGTTCTTCATTTTCAGTCATACAGAGGGTTTTATAGGGATGGAATAGAATTTTGCTTAGGAATATTTGACTTCTTTCTCTTATATCACAGACAAAGAGAGATCAGGATCCTGATAGGTCTAGTTGAATACAACATAAGGATAGAATTTTTCATCAGAGAAGATTCTAGTATGGAAAATTCCAGATGTGGAGTGTCCTAAGATTTAAAAAAATAAATACATGTGCCTTATGGATCTTAAAGACTTCCCTCCCCCAAATCAGAGGTTTTTCAAACTATACCACAAATGATTATAGCTTTAAATTGGAATATGAATATTTTACATAATATCATATTAATTTGTTTTGAACAGTTCTCCTAAATTTCTTTTCATGATATTGCACTACCCTGATTCTTTTTCTTATCTTTGTGATTTCTTCTTTATTTAATTTATTAACTTCTTCTTTCTACCCTCCCCTTCCCTCCCCTCCCCTCCCCTCCCCTTCCCTTCCCTTCCCTTTTTCCATCTCTCTCTGTCTCTCCATCTGTCTGTTTCTCCATCTCCATCTCTCTGTGTCCTCACTATCTTGAAGAAACAGTACTCTCTCAGCTTCCATTATCATCTTTATGACCTCTCATCCAAGCTTCTATCCTGCATTCCCAAGGGCCTGCAGATGTTTCAAATTTAATTTCCCATCATCACCATAAACTCAAAATATTTCAGATATAACTCATCACCTTCTTGGCAAAGTGACCATCCTTTCTAACCTCCTTGTTTCTGTCATTCTTTAAGTCAGACAGGCTTGAAAGCTCAGTCATCCTTCTCTTTTACCTGTCATATTTTATCAGTCACCAAATAGTTTATTTTTGGTTCTTCACTGATTTCCCTGACTCTAGGCACTTCACACTCCACTCTATTAGGCACACCTTGATCAGATTAGGCATACTAAAATGTGGGAAATGTGTCATTCTTTTATTTAACGATTCTCCATTAACTATAGGAAAAACCTGATATCAAGTTATACCCAAAATCTGGTTCCAATCGACATTCCCAGACTTATTTCCCACTATTCCCCAGCACAAAACTAGCTAGGCTTGTCTACTCACTGTTCTTCAAATATGTTAATCTCGTTTATGTCCTTATATACATATTACCCTCACCCCTTCTCCTCTTCACCTATATAAATTCTTCCCATACTTGAAGAAAATCCAATCTTCTCTATGAAGCTTTTTCTGACTATGCTACAACATAGAACTGAAATATTGGAGAATTTTGTTGTCTGTATCCCTCATTCATACTTATATTGCCACATATTGGTTATATATCTTTACATTTGTCGTTCTTCAGTCATTTTAGTCATGTCTGACTCTTCATGACCCCATTTGGGCAAAGATATTGGTATGGTTTGCCATATCTTTCTCCAGCTCATTTTACAGATGAAGAACTAAGGCAGAGTTAAATGACTTACCCAGAGTCATACAGCTAGTAAGTGTGTTAGAATAGTGTGAACTCTACAAAATAAGTTTTCCTGACTGGCACTCTATCCCACTGTATCACCTAGCTGCCGCTTTATCTTTAGGTAGAGGTATTTGCATTTGCATGCAATACACACGTGTCTACATGATGCATATATTATAAATATGTGATTATATGTATGTGTACATGTCTATGTGTTTTCTTTTATTCTCTACAATCTAGAGAAACACAATAAACATTTCTTGTAGGTAAATACTTGTTTAATTCATGTTTAAATCGACACATTTAAAATCCAAATGATTATCTTTAGAGAGGAGGCTACATAATGTAGTGGGCTAGAACTAGACAAGGAATTAGGAAGAAACTTACTAGTTGTGTGCCCCTGGGCAAGTTACTTGACTTCTTTTTACCCGAGTTTCCTCATCTGTAAAATGAAGGCATTAAACTCAATGGCCTCTAAGATCCCTTTCAGCTCTAAATCTATTTTCCCATTATCCCAGGAGATTCCTCATCCTTGAATTTGCCCTTCTCCATTACAGTTAATTAGGACACCTATTTTTCCAGTAGTAGTAGTAGTAGTAGCAGTAGTAGTAATAGTAATAGTAGTAGTAGTAGTAGTAATAGAAGCAACAGCAGCAGCAGCAGCAGCAGCAGTAGTAGTAGTGACTTCAAATGTTAGGGTTATCATAATTATCATCATTACTATCAAACATGTTTACCTAGACTTTATGTTCAGGAAACTGCTGGTTTCTGATTTGATGTATCAATGGGGTTTTTAGGGCTTTCTATGTCCTTAGGCTAAAACAAGTAAAAAATAAAACATTGCTATCTTGGAAGAGTCTAGTTTGTCAGTTCACATTTCCTCCATTTTTCCTCTACTCCCCACAAAGGAGTGAAGTTGAGAGTGATGACTAGGAAGTAGAAAATACCTTATGGGAGGAAAAAAAGGATGGAACCAGAGGAAAATGTACTTTCATTTCTGCCTTCACTTTCTAAACCCAGACAAATCAAAAGTTACACAGACACCTTTTAAGAGGAAAACCCTTGAAAACAACATGTTACTCAGTCTAATGCTTTATTATACTAGATACACAATAGGAGCAGTGGGATAATGTATTCTCCAAACTTTTCAGTCAAATGGGTGGCTGTAAGGATGTGGTCTCCTATAGAATATTATTTGTAAGAATCTGCCTGCTCTCTTCTAACTTCATCAGAAATGACCTCCAAGAATTCCTAGACTGTTCTCATAAAATTTATTTATGGAATTTGAGTAAGTAAATATTTGAGCTAATAGTATTGATATTGTCTCAGTCTTTTGTTTGGGGGGGGTGTTAATTGCAAATTTTGAGATGTTTTCCAAGTCTTTGGTACACTACTACTGCTATTACTACTCTTACTATTACTGCTGCTGCTGCTATTACTACTACTATTGCCACCACTGTCACCACCACCACTACCACCACCACCACCATTACTACTACTACTAGTACTACTACTACTGCTGCTGCTACTACTACTACCATTGCCACCACTGTCACCACCACTACCACCACCACCACCACCATTACTACTACTACTACTACTACTAGTACTACTACTACTACTACTGCTGCTGCTACTACTACCATTGCCACCACTGTCACCACCACTACCACCACCACCACCATTACTACTACTACTACTACTACTACTACTACTACTACTACTAACACCAATAACTAACATTTACATAGCACTTACTATACGCCAAGCACTGTACTAAGCACTTAACGAGTATTATCTCATTTGATCCTTACAGCAACCTTTGGAGGTAGATACTATTATTATCCTCATTCCACACATGAGGAAACTGAGGCCCTGTGAGGCCTCATGGTAGAGTAGAAAGAACACTGAGTTTGGATTCAGGAAAACTTGAGTTTGAATCCTACCTTATTAATTACGTAACCTGATACAATTCTATTAATCTCCCCAATAAAACCTCAGTTTCACTATTCATAAAATGGTATCTACCTCACAATTTTGTTGTGAAGATAAAATGAAGTACTCGGCGCAACACATTGTAACCCTTAATGTACTATATCTAAATATGGGTGACAATGTAAGTTGCCCATAGCCACACAACTAATAAATGTTTGAGGCAGGAATTGAACCCAGGTCTTCTAAGTTCAGTAAGCTATCTGCTCTAATAAACTTTCTATGTCTGAGAAATCAATTAGTCATAATGTTTCCTAGATTCAGCCCATCCTCTCCTTTCCATTTCTACTGCTGTCACTCAAATACAAGCCCCTATTACCTGAAGCTTAGAGTATTGATGGTACCTGGTGAAAAGAAAGTTTTTTGTCACCAGAGTCCTTGGACCAAATAGTTCAGCATCAAAAATGGATGTGGTTTTCCCAATTCAAATGACTCTAAAGAGTCCATTCCACTCTCTAGCCAAACTGGATTATTTGCCATAGGCCATTTGGTCTTACCATCTGCTCCGCCATTGAACCCCAAAGACCACCGGGAATTTTCCATCTGCCCTAGAGGTTGGATCTCCTTATGTATGTTGTCTCTCCCATATTAGAATGTGATCTGCTTAAGAATAAAGACTGTCTCACTTTTCTTTTGAATCCATAGGGCTTAGCATAGTACTTTTGACATGATGAACACACAATATATGCTTTATTCACTCATTTATTCATTTACTCGTTCATTCATTCATCTACTTGCCTCCATTTTCTCTATCAGGCAATATTGCAAAGTTTTGCCAGATTAATCTTCCTAAAATATCACTTTCATCATGTTTCTGTTCAAAACTCCTCTCAAATGTGCTCAAAATTCTGTTCAATGGTTTCCTATTGTCTATCAAATCTAAACTCTTTGCCTTCATTTCAAGGCTTTTCATAATCTCAACTCACCCCACCTATTCACATTTATTTTCCGCTGTTGAACACTGAACACTTTGTGATTTTGTAAGGAAAGCTAATTTATTCTCCTTCCAACACCGCCTCTGTGCCACCTGTATTCTTTGACTCAGTCATTTCTGCCCCTCCCTCTGCTGATCCACATCCTCTTTATCTTTCAAGGTTTAGCTAAGGCCTTTACTTCTCTATGATGCCCCTCCAGATAGCATTAAACTATATTATTTCTCTCTCTCTCTCTCTCTCTCTCTTACTTTATTTGCATTCATTCCATGTACTGAATAATTAGTCTCTTATTATACAATTTCCTATTCTCTGATTATCTCTAATGCATAATTTAACACTTTATTGCATCAGCATGGATGTTACTATACGTTTTTCTACTTGTTCATTAATTTTTCAAGTATATATGCCAATTTTTCCTTAGTTAGCTTATAGACTTCTTGTGAGTAAAGACCATCATACTTTTGAACTTTTTTGTAGCACCTAAAATGGTACTAAGATCTATATAGGTACATAATCAATTTTTATTGATTAATTAAAAACAAGTTGATTCCATGCATTTATAATACAAGTGTTTTGTGTTAAATACAAATCAAGAGGCACATTAATTCTTTAGTCTCTAAGAGCTCCAAGAAACAAATGTTAGACTGGTGCACCCATGTGCAAAGGAAGACTTGTTTAGTATAAGTCAAGGTCAAATCCCACTCTTTTCATGGAACCTTCTTTAATGACTCCAATCACTCACTACTGAAGTCATCATCATTTTTTTCTCTTCCTAACTACTCATGGAACTTTTTATCTGTTTAGGGGAGTAGGGATTTGATTCTCCCCTCTAGCTTAGTTGATATAGTCATGGCATATTTTCGGAGATGACAAGCGGTGGATGTTGTAAAAATAAGGTGTTAGCATCTGATGATACCTTTACAAAGTAGGAACAGCTCTCTCTGATTGAGTGAAAATGGAAAATTTGATTGGCTGGGCTGAAAATTGGCCATGATCCTGTGGGATTTAAACCTTGGAGCTATCCAGAAGTTCAAGAATTAGAGGCAGTCCTGCCAGGAGCTATCAGTCAGGGAGGAATCTAGGTCTATACCTCTCAGGGGAGGGGGGAGTACTCTCTCTTTGCTCCTCCATCAGCCTTGGCATTGAATCAGGTAGAGAAATTTTGAGGAACAATTGAGGGACCAGAGATACAACACTAGACAACTGCAAACAAAGAAAGGCAATCACTTGAAACCAAAAGCAACTTCAATAATTTTCTGGCCCCTGACGACAGAGAAGAGAGATGGCTATAAATACATAAAAAACCCCGGTAATTAGGAATCCAGCTGCAAAAGGATCAGATCCTGAGAATTCAACTGAACAACCTGCCCAGAGGAGTTTTGTTAAGACCACACTAGGAGAGAAAAGATGAGGCCCTAAAGTTTTGATTTGTGAGTTGATTTGGCCCCCATCATGTTCTCTACATGTATCCTTCAAAACTATCTGTATTTTAAATTGCTGTTCTCATGGATGCTGTGTGTAATTGTTGATAAGTTTGCCTCCACATTTCTTTGGGGGAAAGGAATTATTTGTAGCTAATATTCTTACTGTATTATACTAGTAAATATTTTTTCTTAGAACTAATTAAATCTACTGGTTACTTATTAATGGGAAGAATTCTGGTGGAGGCATCTAAGCTATAGTAGTAGGAACTCAGATTTCCAGAGTACCCTAAATATTGTGTGGACTCAACTTGAAAACCTGAAATGCTAAGTTGGAGTAGCTTAGAGAGAGTCCTAAATCTATACTGCTTGTACATTTTGGTATTTAGATATATTAAGGTTTGTACGTATCTCTTTCTTTCATATCAAATTTATTTCATTGGTGCTAGTTTTGTTTTCTTTTAAAATAATCATCCATCTCATTTAGATTGTCAAATTTATGGGCATACAGTTGGGCAAAGTAATTTCTTATTATTGTTTTAATTTTTTCCTCATTGGAGATGAGTTCACTCTTTTCATTTTTTATATTGGTAATTTGGTTTTCTTCTTTCTTTTTTTTAATCAAATTGACCAAAGGTTATCAATTTTATTGTTTTTTTCATAAAACTTTAACTCCTAGTTTTATTTATTAGTTCAACAGTTTTATTAATTTCAGTTCTATTAATCTCTCCTTTGGTTTTCAGTATTTCTAATTTGGTATTTGCTTGGGGATTTTCAATTTGTTCTTTTGCGAACTTTTTCAGCTACATGCCTAATTTATTGATCTCCTCTTTCTCTATTTTATTCATGTAGGCATTCAAAGATATAAAACTTCCCCTAAGAACTGCTTTTGTAATATCCCATAAAATTTGGTAGGTTGTCTCATTATTGTCGTTCTCTTGAATGAAGTTGTTGATTGTTTCTATAATTTGTTGTTTAACCCACTCATTCTTTAGGATTAGATTATTTAGTTTCCAATTAGTTTTGGTTTATGTTTCCATGGCCTTTGATTACATATAAGTTTTATTGTATTATGATCTGAGAAGGATGCATTGACTATCTCTGCCTTTCTGCATTGGATTGTGAGGTTTTTATGGCCTAGTACATGATCAATTTTTGTATATGTGCCATGTACCACTGAGAAAAAGGTGTATTCCTTTCTATCCCCATTAAATTTTCTCCAGATATCTATCATATCTACCTTATCCAGAATTCTATTCACCTTCTTAACTTCTTTCTTGTTTATTTTGAAGTTAGATTTATCAAGTTCAGAGAGGGGGAGGTTGAGGTCCCCCACTAGTATAGTTTTGCTGTCTATTTCTTTCCTTAACTTCTCCTCTAAAAATTTGGATGCTATACCACTTGGAGCATATATTGCTTCATTATATCTCCTTATCTCTTTTGATTAGATCTGTTTCTGCTTTTGCTTTGTCTGAGATTAGGATTGCTACCCCATCTTTTCTTACATCAACTGAAGCACAATAAATTCTACTTCAACCTTTTACCTTTACTGTATGTGTATCTCCCTTTTTCAAACGTGTTTCTTGTAAACAACATATTGTTGTTTGGTTATGGCTTTCGATCCATTCTGCTCTCCATCTCCGTTTTATGGGAGAGTTCATCCCCTTCACATTCACAGTTATGATTACTATTTATGTCTTTCCCTCCATCCCCTTTCCCCTTGTTTATGCTTTTAGTTCTCCCTTCTCCCTTCTTGTCCCCAATAGAGTTTTAATTTTTTGATCACCACCTCCCTCAGTCTTCCCTCCCTTCTTTTAGCCCCCCCTCCTTTTTAATCCCCTTTTCCCTTACTACTTCTTTCCTCCCTTTTAGCCACCCATCTCTTTTCTTTTCCCCTTCCCCTCCTATTGCCTATGGAATTAGTTGTATATCTATACTTAACTGAGTTTGTTGTACCCTCCTTGAATCCAATCAGATGAGAGTACCTCTCAAACAATACTCATCTCCCTCTTCTCTTTCCCTCTACTGTAATATACTTTTGTGCCTCTTCCTGTGATGGAATTTATTTTTTTCTGCCTCCTCCTTTTCACATCTCCCATTACAGTCCCTTCGCAATCTTAAATCACATTTATTATCATCACATAATTTAATTTATCCCCACTTCCTCTACCTATGTATTTCCCTTTTATATTTCATAATAAATATACAATTCTCAATATTAACAAGTATCATCTTCCCTTATAGGAATATAAACAGTTTGTCCATATTGAGTAACAAGTTCCCCCCCTCCCCCGTTTACCTTTTTATGCCTCTCTTAAGACCTGTGTTTGAAAATCAAATTTTCGGTTGAATTCTGGTCTTTTCATCAGGAAAGTCTGGAAACCCCTTATTTCACTGAATGCCCATCTCCTTCCCTGCAGTACTATATTCAGCTTTGCTGGGTAATTAATCCTTGGTTGTAATCCCAGCTCCTTTGCCTTACAGAATATCGAATTCCAATTCCTTCAATCTTTTAATGTAGAAGCTGCAAGGTCCTCTGTGATCCTGACTGTAGCTCCTCGATATTTGAACTGTTTCTTTCTGGTTGCCTACAGTATTTCCTTCACTTGATAGTTCTGGGATTTGGCAACGACATTCCTTAGTGTTTTTAGTTTGGAATCCCTTTTAGGAGGTGAATGGTGCATTGTCTTGATGACTATTTTTCCCTCTGGATCTAGGACTTCTGGGCAATTTTCCTTTCCAGGCTCTTTTTCTTCATCATGGCTTTCTGGTAGAGCAATAATCCTTAGATTGGCTCTCCTGGTCTATTTTCCAGGCCGGTTATTTTTCCAATTAGATATTTTACATTTTCTTCTATCTTTTCATTCTTTGGATTCTATTTGACTGATTCTTGATGTCTCATAGATCCATTAGCTTTTACTTGCCCAATTCTATTTTTTATCAAATTGTTTTCTTCAGCTAACTTTTGCATCTCCTTTTCCATCTGTCCAATTTTTCCTTTTAAGGAGTTATTTTCACCAGTTAGGTTTTGTACTTCCTTTTGCATTCATCCAATTTTCCTTTTTAAGGAGCTATTCTCTTAATTCTTTTTTCATATTTTTAAAATCATCAGTCAATTTTTCTTCTATTTCTCTATTTTTGATTTTAAAATCCTTCCAGAGCTCTTCCAAGAAGACTCTTTGTTCTCCCAACCAGTTCATATTCCCTTCTGAAGTTTCAGATGGGAGTTCAGTCTCAATGCTGACCTCTTTGATATTTGTGTTTTAGTCCTTGTCCCCATAGAAAGATTCTATGGTCTTTTCTTTTCTGCTTTGCTTTTTACTCATGATAATAACCCCTTTCCTGGTTTTTAAGATAGATCTCTGCGTCTGTGGCACAGGGAGCTCTGTCCCACAGTTCTTGTGCCTAAAACTTGAAGCTTTGTGTGCTGTGGCCTCTGGTTCTTTCAGCTAGAAATTAAATGCTGCAGCTTACCTGGTGCTGAGCTGCCTGGTGTTTGAAAGCAGGGGCTGGTTAGGTCTTTTTGGGTTTCCCTGCAATTACCCTGGAGAGAGCTCATTAAATGTGGAGGAGGGGTGGTCTGGATGCCAGAGGCTCCTCTGTTGAGCTAGAGCACAGGCAAGCTCAGCTTTCTGCGCTAGTGTCTTCTCAATTCTACTGGGTGCTGAGGCATGCCTGCAGTCCTGGTGTTGGCAGTCGCTGGCTTCACCCCGCTGGAGTTCAGGATCTTCACCAGGTTTGTTGAGGTAGGACTGTTTGGGACAGTTCTGATCCTGCAAGGGTCACCTTTGGCCATAGCAAAAGGAGCTCTCCTTAGCAATCTTTCTAGCCTTCTGTGCTGAAAGTTTGTTTTCCCTTTCTGCTGCTTCCACTGTTCCAGGGTTTTTTCTGGGGGAAATAATCTCTGGCCTGGTCAAGGGGAGGGATATAGCAGTTACCAATCACTCTGCCATCTTGGCTCCTGGAATTGGAAAAAATCTGGTTTTGTTTTCCTTAACTGATTATAAGCTTCTTGACAACCTGTGCTTATGAGATTTTTTTTTCTGTTTTCTCCAAGATGTTAATCTAGCACCTTCATTTTTCTTTTATCTTTCATCTCTCTCTTCCATCTTTCTGCCAATAAACATGCTCAAGTTTTCCCAATCCTCATCGCCTTCACAAAAAAAGGAGAGATGACAACATTACCACAACAACAAATTTCCATTGTTCCTGAAATCTCCCTCAAATAGTGATCATATTTCTTTCTCTCTTCTTTCATTAACTGCCATCTTCTACACAAGATAGTTTATGTTTTCTGCCTCCTCTAAATAACAATCCACCTGCTTATTTCTTTTCTTTAGTCTCTCTGAAACTGTTTTTCACCATAGTCATCCAAAGTGGCCAAACCCATTGGACTCTTCCTCCTTGACATTACTGGAATTGTTGGTCATTGCATCCATTTTAGTACTCTTTCTTTCCTTGACTTCTGTGATATTGCTCTTTCCTAATTTCCCTCCCACCTTTCTGATTATCCTTTCTTAGTCTTCTTTGTTAGTTTCTTTTTTTCTCTTCCTGTCTCCCAAGGGTGGATATTTTGCAAGGTTCTGTTCTCTCTCTCCATTGATTCCCTTGAAGAGTTTATGCACTCCTATAACTTTGCTTATAACTTCTGAGCAGTTGATCCCCAAATTTGCATCTCCCCACTCATCTTCTCATCAGTCTCCTATTCAATTGGAATTGAAAACTTAAAGTCTCTTCCTTCCTTCCTTCCTTCCTTCCTTCCTTCCTTCCTTCCTTCCTTCCTTCCTTCCGTCTCTCATTTTCCATATCCAATAGTCAGCCATGTAATCATGGTATAATAGTTAGAGTCCAGGATTGATTATGTCACTTCCCTAATCTATAAACTCCCTTAGTTCCTTATAGCTTCCAGGATCAAATACAAAACCCTCAGTTTAGCATTTAAATTCTTTCATAATATGGACTCTTCCTACCTTTCCACTCTTCTTAAACATTATGCCTCTCCATGTACTGTATGACACATTGTCTTTGTCATCATGGATGTTTCTTACACAAGACATACCATCTCCCAACTCTATGCTATTCACTGGCTATTCCCCATGCCTGTATTTCTCTCCCTTCTCTGTTTCTTCTGCCTTGCATGGTTTCTTTCACATCTCAGCTAAAGTCTCACTTTCTGGAAAAAGTCATCCACAGGTCTGTTTTTGCCTTTTTCTGTATCCCCAGTGCTCAGTACAGTGCCTGCCACATAATAGGTACTTAATAAATGTTTGTTCAGTTTATGATTTGAACTTGGAGTCAGGCAGACCTGCATTTGAATTTCATCTCAGTTATTTATTAGCTCTGTGATTTTGGGCAGTCCATTCCTCTTTCAAACTTAATTTCCTCATTTATAAAAGGGGGGTTTAATAATAACACTTACATCACAGGATTTCTGTGAGAATGACATGATATCATGTATGCGAGACATTTAACAAACCTTAAAATACTGTATAAATGTCTGCTACTATTATTTCTCTTATGGTTTCTTATGGTTTCTACTTTGGAATTATCTCTTGATTCTTCCCCTTTCATTGTTACCATCCCAGTTTAAGACCTCATTACCTCTTTCTAGACTATTAAAATAGCCTCTGTTCTCTCATCCTTCACACTCTATACTCCATCCTGTACATCACCATCTAAATAATCTTCCTAATAATATAAAGTCATGTCACTATCCTTCTTAAATACCATCAATGGATTCATAGTTCCTAAGGATAGAATACAAATACCTTAGCCTGGCATTCAAAGTTTTCTGCTATATGGCTCTAACTTAGGTTTCCAGTTTTATTTTGCACAACTCTCCTTCATATCCTCCACATTATAGCCATATTGAATTGCTAATCATTCCTCAATCCCATCTTGCTCTCTACCTACTTTGTGCATTTATTAGAACCTCACATGCCTAGAATGGACACTCTTCTCATCTCCTCCTGTGGCAATCCTTTTCTTCTATCCAGGGTCAGTCCCAGGTCTAGCACCTTCTTGAAGCCTTCCCTAATTCCCTCTAGTTGAAAGTGAGCCTTCCCCGATCTAATTGAGTTGTTATTTAACAAACATTTATCAAGAAGCTTCTATGAGCAAGGCTCTGTCCTAGGTGCTGAATGCTGTGCCAAGACTGTAATCTCTCTCTTTTTTCTTTTTCTGTTCTCCCTGTGCATTTACCATATTCTAACTTGTATTAAAATTATTGGTGTCTGTGTCTGATTTGCTTCCTCCTATCTGCCCTTCTTTTAGATTGTAACCTTCTTGACAGCAGGAGCTATGCTTCTTTTCATCTCTGTTTTTCCTGGTCCCCTATTGCTTGGTATTCTTGGTTACATAGTGGGCACTTAGCAAAGATCAAAGAAATGGATAATTGAATGAGAAGGCAGGATGTCTCCTTAAAAAGTTAGATATTTGTACATTGAAAAAGCTAGGTTTTAGTTTTGACGCCCATGCTAGATTGATAGGAACACTAGTCTGCTAAGGTTCTTTTTACAAAAATTGTGTGTTATAAATGTAATAGCTTTCAACAAATACAAATAAATCAGATCACATAAAATATGGAGTAAATCTCTCACTCAAACCTTCAAAATCCAAATTATTTACACTTTGATTAGAAAAATATCACCATCAAATGTATATTTCAAGAAAATAACAGTAAAAATATATTTATTCAAAACACATTATTGTATTTCAAGAAAATAACAGTAATAATATATTTGTTCAAAATTCACACTATCACATTGCAAGAAAATTGCAAGAATACATATGCATGTATAACCTTTTCTCTGTTGTAGGCATCTGTAGCCTGCACTGGTACAATGTTAAGCCCATAGTAGGTACTTCAGAAATACTTAATGAATTGAAAACTAAAAGCAGGAATGAGGATGACTTGGGGGATTTCAGGATACCCTCAATGTGTTTCCAGAGAGGAAAAGAGTTTTTGGGTACAAAACAAAAAGCTCCCAAATGAGCCAGGGCAGTTTGGCTCTAAACTCTGGGAGGCCCAGAATGAGCCAGCTGCTGGTCTTCTTAATGAGTTTGGACGTTCCCTATTCATATCATACTTGGAGAGTTTTTCAGTCCCAGTTTCATCATATTTCATCAACCATAAAATATATGTGAAAATCAATGACATTAGATCAGCATGTCTTATGTCTTAACGGTTTCCTCTGTCTTCCTAATGATGTGCCAGATCAGAAAATAATTAAAAATCATTTAGGTGGCAACCTCCCTTTCTCCTTCCCCTTTAGCCCGCCCCACTCCTTGCAAAGAACAGAGGGATTTATCTTTCTCCCTCCACCCCCCCATGCTCCAGATTATGCAGGAATATCTTCAGAGATGGGATCAGTGCCAGGGCTGATAGTAAACCCTGGCCATGTCTGCCTTTCTTTGTGAAAGTGAGCCAGAGAATGGGAAGGAAATGAGAACTGAAGTAAATCGTCTTCAATTGCAAGGGAATACTGGGCATGTTCCATGAATTATATGAAGTAAAGCTGGAAAAGATCTTACAGGTCATTTAGTCCAGTCCCCTCACTTTATAGGAGAAAATTGAATCTAGGAGAGGGGATGTACAGAGGTAGATTTCAAACCAAGAGTCTTATGACTCTCGATCAATATCCAACCTGCCTAAAATAAGCCATTGCTAGGCCTAGGACTTTCACCTTTTTATTAAAGTTGCCTCATTTTTGAGGAGGGATATGTATGGGGAAGGATGAAGGGGTAGTATAAAGGGAAAGAAATTGGTAGGACATGTTCCTTCATTTTCATGTTCAATTCCTTCTTGCTGTATCACCCTGAAGCTGGGTCCTGGATCTTTGGTGAAAGACTGATCCCAAGGGTAGGAGTCTACAATTTCATCTGAGCCAATCAGTATCCAGCCTGCTTAGGATGAGCCATTACTAGGTCTAGGTCTCATTCTCCATTCTTTCCAAGCAGCCATCCCCCAGGGACTGCAAGAATATATCTCCAACCCTGGGTCCTCACATGCAAAAATGACTAGTAGAGTTGTTGTATCAAGGGTCTACTCAACTAGTGAGACAAATTCCTTATCCAGTCTTGGAAAAGAACTCCTGCCTAAAGCTTATAATCATGTCTATAGAGCCCAACAGACTGAATTGTTGTGATATAATGTATAGAACTTTGAAGTACCATATGGGGTAGTTATTGTTGAGAGATAGCAAGATATGGTGGATTGAATACTGACTTTGGATTCAGGATGACTTGGAGTCCCCCAACTGTCATGAACTAAATCCAAAGGGTATTCCAAAAAGAGGATTTGACAGATTGTAGGGATTTTACAAGATTGAAGGGCCAAAAGGACATCAAATCCTGCCAAAAATCTCATTATGGAGCAAAACTATTTGCAGGTAGAGTGGGGCTTAATGTTTCAATTGGGGCTATCTATACAAGTGCAGCTTCCTGAATGGTTATATGCTACTTTCTTTAGGGATATGACCTAAAAAGGAGCCATGTGGCAGGGGGCCAGAGATGCTCAGGAAGACAGATTTCTTCTAGCAGCAGATATATGGATGAGTGATGAGGGCCCTGGTAGTCACAGGTTGGTGGAAAGGGGGTGGGGTTCATTCATTGGCTTCTTTGGGTAATAAATCCCAGAAGGGATACCAACATATTCCTGGTATCATAGAGAAACCACTCTTTAATGTCAGCCTGATAATGTCACTGAGCTCAGTCTACCTAAATTTAAATGATTAGCAATACCCACACCTGCTCCTGGTTGATGCATCACTTAACCTGGTAATCAGGAAATCTATTCCACACCTCTGCTTAGATTGATGATGTCACAGTGCCCTGGTACTTTCTTTCCTCCCACAATGGGTGCAAGCATGTTATGATGTATCAGTCCTAAACATTTGGGCTATAGCAGCCACTCGTGAATTTGATTAATACCATGGGTTCCTTTGGTATGTCTCAGCATTGCTGAATCTAGAATCCTGTGAAGTATTATGTTTAGAGAGCATTGAGATGTCACTAATGGAGACTGTCATAGAATGACTTTATTGATTTCACTGTTTCTTGACTTATTGTAGATTTTCTTAATAGCTCTATGTCTGTTTGTGTGATATGTGTTTATAGATACAAATGTTTATATGTGTATATATTTAATATATTTGTTTATAGATATATGTTTATAACAATATTCACGTATCTATAGGCTATAAGATGGTAAAGTAGAGAAAGTGTTAGGCTTAGAGTCAGGAAGACCTGGATTTGAATTCTGCCTTGGATGCTAGTTGTGTGACTCCGGCTAAGTCATCTAGTGTCTCTCAGCCTCAGTTTCCTTATCTGTAAAACAAAGACAAAAAATAGCATTCTACTTCACAGAATCATTGTGAGGATCACATGAGATAACATATAAAAAGCACTTTGCAGACATAAAAATGTGGCATAAATGCTAGTTGTTGTTATATGTCTATTTGTAGGGAGGCAGTGTGGCACAGTGGATAGTTTGCTGGCCTCAAAATCAGACATCTATTCAAGTCCTTCATCTGCCACATACTGCCTGTGTTACCCTGGGCCAGTCACTTCTCAAAGCCTCAGGGAATTCTCCAAGATCTCTCTCCTATCCAAAATTGCTGAGAAGGTGCTGACCTGCATTGGTACAAAGAATTTCTTCCTCTGGAAATTTCCTCTACTGAAGAAATCATAAGTCCTGTGCCGCATGCTGTATGACAATTCATTAAACCTCTTGGTGATTTAGGAAATGCTAGGAACATAACTTGGAGGTGAAGGGAGAAGGGAAGGGAATAGCCATTTATATTGCACCTACTATGTGCCAGGCACTGTGCTAACAAGCACTTTAGAGATATTATCTCCTTTCATGAATAGCCCAATTGCATTAGTGGAGGAAATTTCTACAACAAGAGTTCCCTATATGATGAAATCACATCTAAAGGAAAACAATCATCATAGGAGCTAATGGCTTTTAGTCTCAGAATTTCATAAAGATTGTTTTCTCTGATGCTTAGAAGGTTTTGTGATGTTTATCAGTGGGGGGAATATCCAGACTGAGGAAACCGTAGATCTTTTAAAGTCTTTAATATATATTCCGCTGGCTGCCCTATGGATAAGCCCAGATTCCCACAGGACTTCTCTGGGAACTAAACTAAGCTTACCCTGGACTGCTTAAGGGACTGAGCTTGTTGTTTCTTTTGTGTAGTGGATCTTTTTGAAAATGGAGGAAAAACATAGGCTATTTTTGTGGTTATTTTTACATAAAGAAAATTAATAAGCATACATTTTCTCTCCCTTCCATCTCCCCCTTCCTATTTTAAAAGGAAAAGCAAAGCAAAACAAAACACGACCCTTGCAATAAATTAGCATAATCAAGCAAAATAAATTCCTCTGTTGTCCATGTCTAAAAGTGTATGGTTCATTCTACATCTTGAATTCATCATCTTTGTGTCAAGGAATGGGTAGCATAGCTAACATTAATCCCGAGATATTTTCTAAGCCAACTTTTCAGGCCCAGATCTAAATCAGAAGCTCCCCAAAAGTAGACTGGAAACTAATAGAAGTAGATTCTTACCTGGCAGGTTTCCTGACAGGCTGTTGCTGCCACACATGCTGCCTTTGCCATCCATGGTCTTTCAGGATTCCTAGCAAGCAGGAGGAGAGCATAGTTGGCAGATGCATAATCCCCACCTTCACTGCTATCATGTTTTGGGACTTCACTGAGAGTATCCCATCTACTACTTGTAGACTTCACTAACAGAAAACATTCTCACCCACCTGTGGTAATCCTTAGACTTCAAGGAAACGAAGAAGTTTCGAATCCTTAGGCTGCAAAATTCTCTTAATGGACAGTTTACAGATTTAAGGGGAGGAAGGAAAAGAACTAGAGAAGAAAAGAAAGGGAGGAAAATAAAAAGGGGGGAAGGGATGAGAGAGAAAATAGAATGGTCAAAGACCAGCAACAATTTGATTCAATCCAACAAATGTTTATATGTACTTACTATATACAGAGTGCTGTGCTGGGTCCTGGCAATATACAGATTTGAAATAACACGCAAAAATAGCTTTCCACCCCACACCTATCAGATTTGCTAATATGACAGAAAAGGAAAATGACAAATGTGGGAAAATCGAGGCATTAATGCACTGTTGGTAATGATTCAAGCCGATTCAGCCCTTCTCTAGAACAAGTAGGAACTATGCCTAAAGGAACATCAAACCGCACATAACCTATGACCCAGCAACAACACCACTAGATTGGTGTCCCAAAGAGATAAAAAACAACAAGGAGAAGGAACTATATGCACAAAAATATTTATAGTAGCTCTTTTAGTGGTGACAAAGAATTGGAAAGTGTCCATTAATTGGAGAATGGCTGAACAAGTTGTGACATATGATTATAATAAAATACTATTGCGTTATTAGTAGTGGTTTGAATTTTTAAAAATTTAAATTCTACAACTAATTATTGATGCAATGCAGGCTGCTCTCTGAAAAACCTGGAAAGACTTACATAAACTGATTCAAAGTGAAATGTGTGGAACCAAGAGAACATTGTGTACGGTAACAACAATATTGTACAATTATCAGCTGTGAATATCTTAGTTATTCTCAGCAATACAGTGATCTAAGGTAAATCCAAAAAACTTAGATGAAAAATGTTGTTCATTTCCAGAGAAAGGATTGATAGAGTCTGAATGCAGATTAAAGCATATTTTTTTAACTTTATTTTTCTTTTCTGCTTTTTTGGTATGTTCTTTCACAAAAAGATTAACAAGTCACAACATGACTAATATAGAAACATGTTTTGCATAACTGCACATGTATAACCTACATAAAATCACTTGCCTCTCAATAATGGGGGAGGGAAGGGAAGGATGAAGAGAATTTAGAACTCAGAATATTTTTAAAAATGAATGTTAATAATTATTTTTGTATGTGATTGAGAAAAATAAAATGAAAAATATCAACCAAGTTCCTTCCTTTTTGCAGTGATGACCTTTACTCAAGAAGTATCATAATGAATATATTATTTTAGAGATTCATGATCAGCAGAAGAGGCAGATTAGTCATGTGGCATAAATGGAGGATAATAAGCGGAGAACATGAGGGTTCCAATGGCATCTTTGAAACACAAAATGACTTAAAAGAAGGGCTCTAGCACAAACACCTTGGGTGTGTCCTTGTGCCTTAAGGACCTATGACCAAGCATAGACAATAATATGATAGGATAGGTGTGGCCATTTGACTTTTTCTTTGTTTTAAAATTTTTCTCTCATTTTGTTTTTATTTTGAACTTACCAAATACAAAATATAATTTTCCATATATATATATATTGTCCAATAAAAGGATGAAACTATAAATGTAGAGCTTGTTTTCTTTTTTATTACATAATGAAGCCAACCTGTAAAAAGAAGAAGAAGAATTAGAATTACTTTGGGGTGGTGGTATTGACATTCCTTTGCACCCATGACTACCTCTCTTTCAATGGATGGAGAGGAAAGATGAGAGATAACTCAGAGTAGAAGAAGTCTGCTCAGAGTCTCTATGGAAGGGAATGTCACTAAAATAAATACAATCACCCCAACCTTTAGCTCTGCCTAAGATTCATCAGATTTGCTTGTAAGGGTGCTTGAAGTTATAATAAGGAACTTTTGCTCGAAGGGCAAAAACATCTGAGGGCAATGGCACAAGAAACAATCTGTGGATACAGTCATTCAAGGAGGAAAAGTAAGACATTCCTCAGAGAATCAGACTCTTGTCTCTATGACAGTTAGGGAGAAAGATAGCCCCTAGAAATGGAGCATGGAGGTAAGCCTCTGGGGGTGATTGTTTGAGGCCAAATGAGTAACTGAAGTTGTACTGCTTGGTGGAGGATGGAAAGGCAGAGCCACATCTGGATCCATACCCTAAATAGGAAGTGTGCCCTCTAAATCTTCAGAGTATAAATATATAGCTCTGAGATATATCAACCATCATCAAATCAGTGTTTTGCTCCTGGGCTTGCATGTTGAGAGATTATTAGCCTAGAACACCAACTAGGTAGACTGTATTCTTACTGAAAAGTTATTGGCCTTCTCTGACTATTTTTTTTCTACTGAGATTTCTTAGGACTTCTCCAGTAGGTCTAATTTCCCCCTTTTACTGGCAACCATACTAGATGACCTGGCAGCTTGGGACTACAAGAACTAGAAATGACAGCTCTGAATCCTTCCAGAAATGGATTCTTAGGTCATTTGCTTGTTCTCTGGCTCCTCTCTGAGGTGGGTGACCTAAAATGTCTCAAATACAAACTGTGGACATCATCAATCACAAATCTCATTGTTTCCCATTTCTCTGGTCAAGGATTCTTGGACTTGTGGGGAAGGGAGGAGAGAGGTCCTCAGACCACTTCCCACAGGACAGAACTGCTCAGTTCTTTAGGCAAAATAAAGCATTCATTTCCAAGTCAGGGAGCAGCCCACCTCTCCAAACAGAAGTAACCCCACTGAGATGTCAACATTGTAGATTGAGGTGAATGTGTCATGTAATAATGGGAACTAATGAAAAATACATAGAGAAGAGAAACATATTCCCAGACTGGAGAAAGATTGAAGGGTTAGAACCCAGGAAAATATCATTTTAGAGGGGAAGAGTTTTCTCAGCTCCATGAATAAATCACTGACTATACAGAGCCTCCTTCCTTTTACTTTATTTTTTTTATTTAGAAGCTAGTAAATTGCCCCTGGATTTGGAGAGGAAGGAAGAGGCATGCTCTCAGTGTTGGCTGCCTCTTGCAGCAGATAAATGAGGCAGCAATTTTAACTTTTTATGAAGAGGTTTATTAGGCTTCTGTGCTGTTCTGGCCTAATGTTCCTTTGTTTGTGGCAGTTCATTTTTTCCTTGATGAAGTGCTGCAGAAAGTTGGATGTGACCATTATGACTTGTGACCACTATGACTTTTCTCCATGCAATCACAGCCTGTGCCTAGGATGACAGGGCTTTCCCTTGCCCCTTCTTTTTTCTTTTTCTGCATGGCAGTATCTTAGAAGTCTTATGAAGATTCCCTCCCCCACCCCCAACATTTGAAAGGAAGAATTTCTACATTAGGGAACTAGATGACCAGATTGTCCTTGGGACCAATCACTTTTGTCAAGGCGGAAAGTAAGCAGAACTTTTGGCTTTTCTAAAATACACAACAGAGCACTCATGATCCAGAAAGAAGCATCTCTCAATCTTTCATCTCGCTCTTCTAGGTGATGCCATCGTTTGTCATCACTAATGAAACTGTGTCTGAGGGGAATTATGTAAATTGAAATATCATTTTAGTCAACAAATGTTTATGATGCATTTTTAATACTATATAACAAATGTGTTTTTATCCCCTTTTGTCTTTATATATCTCACTTATTATTAAATATTTATGGGAATTATTGGTTGCATATTTTTTGAACTACTGAAATACAGCTCATTGTATTTACTAACACATTCCTATATTTCTTCTCCTAGAAGATGTTCAATATTGTCACATATTTCTGTCCCTGTCGAGTCTCCAGCAGAATTACCATTTCTTGATTCAAGATGCAAAGGAAGTCTTCTTCCAGTTGCTGACTCTCCCCTCTTAAAGGCTTCTGCAAGAGGTGAAATGTGTAGGTGATTTACTTTACCTGAGACAAGCAGATGCAATTGTCATCTATGGTGACTCTTTGTAATATGAGCTATGACTCTGCCCCTTATGTGAGTATAAATTCAGCTTTATCTTTTTATTAATCGAGTACTGAATATACAGCCCAGAAATTCTATTTGCAGTTTTCATAAGCACACCACAATCAAAACCTCTGGAAGACAGATTATATGTGCATGTATGTATGCACACACAACACATGTGTATATATGATAATATACATGTATATATAGACACATGCCCATATATGGATCTATGACACACATATATTAGTAGAATCACACTGAATCAACAGTATCAACATAGTTACCTAGATAGATTTTGACTAACAATGCCACATAGCCAAGTCAAGGCTAATAAACTGGATTGCATGATGCCAATGTGGCAGCTGGCAAGAATTTAGACATATCAGGATACATCCCATGGCTTGGGGTTATCCATATGAGAAGCAAGTCATTGTAGCAATGTCAATGCAATGCTGAAGCGAGCTATGATTTTGCATATGCTGACTCCTTTTGCTAATGGACAACCAGCCTTAGGGATGCACTAGGAAGAGCCAAGTGTGTTCTTGACTTGAGATTCCATTCCTGAAGATAACATAAATGCTAAGATTTAGTCCCCTGGTGGATGTTTTTCTTTTCTAACTAGTAGGATTGCCTTGTCTTCAGCCTTCTGATAGTCTATATTGTTTCATAAAGGATAATAAGGATAATAGCATTTATATAATGCTTTCAAATTTACAAAATGCTTTACATATTTACTTACTTGATAACTCTGATAGCCTGATCTTGGAAATTATGGTTTAGATTCACAGATTTTGGGTTTCAGCCTAACTCAATGACTTATAACCTAACCTGGTTATAACCTAAGGGTACCTTAGAGATCATCTGGTTCAATGCTCTTTTACTAATGACAGCCTGAAGCAAGTTGCCTCAAGTCACACAGGTCAAAGCAAAATTTGAATTGAGGTTCACTGACTCTCTTGTGCCCCACAATAGATAATGTGGTAGACCTGGAGTCAGGACAATCTGAGTTCGGACTAGCCTCACACATTTACCAACTGTATGACCCTGGGCAAATTATTTAGCCTCCATTTGTCTCAGTTACCTCAACTGTAAAATGAGGATAATAGTGGTACCTATTTCATAGGGTTGTGGTGAGAATCAAATGAAATAACATTCATAAAGTATTTAGCACAGTACCTGGCATATAGTAGGTGCTTAATAATTGTTTGTTCCCTTCCCCTCTTTGGGTCTCATTTTCTTCATCTACAAAGCAAAAGAGCTGGACTAGTGGTTTCCAATCACACAGTCAACAAG
The DNA here is from genome assembly GCA_023548195.1 of Bettongia penicillata ogilbyi. Taxonomy (NCBI): domain Eukaryota; kingdom Metazoa; phylum Chordata; class Mammalia; order Diprotodontia; family Potoroidae; genus Bettongia; species Bettongia penicillata. The sequence goes on from JAJHZJ010000070.1 coordinate 4,689,602, forward strand.
CATTTCTTAAATACCTACAAACAGTTATTTGATACTCACTAGCTGTGTGACCTTGAGCAAGTCACTTAACCTCAATTGCTTCATCCTGGGTCATCTCCAGTCATCTTGATGAATATCTGGTCACTGGATTCAGATGGCTTTGGGGTAGAAATGAGGCTGGTGACCTGCACAGCCTTCTATCACTCAAAATAAAGTCAAGTGCAAGTCATGTCATTATTTCTCTGATGGCATGGTCTTCTTTGGCAATGAAGGATGAACACACAACAATATGGCAGATACTGGGAAGCGGGGTGGTGTAGTGGATGGAGCACTGGGCTTGGAACCAGAAAGATGCATCTTCCTGAGTTCAAATCCAGTCTCAGACACTTATTAGCTGTGTGTCTCTGGGCATACCACTTAACCTCAGTTTCTCATCTGTAAAATGAGCTGCAGAAGGACATGACAAACCACTCCAGTATCTTTGCCAAGAATGAAGTCACAAAGAGTTGGATATGACTGAAGTGACTTAACCATAACAGCAAATGGCAGATACTGTGTTAGGGCTTCAGGAGGAGAAGACAATAATGAAACAGTTTCCGCCTCAGAGGAACTTGAATTCCAGAGGTGGTAGAAGATCTCTTTTCTTTGCAAATCTAATAATACCATGAAGATTTTATCATCAAACAGAACTTGTTGGGTTGAATGTCACATGACCGGAGAATGTGAAAGAAACTAGAAATGTGAATGTGAAACAAGGGTCCAGAAGGAGTAAAGAGACTTGAGCCAAATCACACAGCTACTAAGTTTTGGAGCGAGGATATGTACCCACATTTTCTAATTCCAAGTCTAGCTTTTCTGACAGTATATGATGCTTCCTTTTTATCTACATTTTTCATTACCTTTAGACTTCCCATGATGCTTAAGAGTATTCTGGTTTGTTGCCAAAAGTGCAAATAGGGTCAGGTTTACATTCCTGAGAGAGCAGATCAGGTTAGCATGAATACCAGTAACTGCCATTCATGAGGCCAAGTGGACCTACTGTATCTTCTGGCAGTCATATTGCAGTACTTTTGTTATCATGCAGGTTAACCTTCCTGAAAATTCTTCTAGACTGGAAAGTTTTGATTTGTCAGCACAGACTCTTTGTGACCCCATTTGGGGTTTTCTTGGCAATGATACTGGAGTGGTTTGCCATTTTCTTCTCTAGTTCATTTTACAGATGAGGAAACTGAGGCAAACAAGGTCGAGTGACTTGCCCAGGGTCACACAGCTAGTAAGTGTCTGAGGCCAGATTTGAACTCAGAAAGATGAGTCTGATTCCAAGCCCAGTGTTCTAGCCACTGTGTTACCTAGCTACCCCTATGGGGGAATCAGCACATATTAAAGAAATGGCGGCCATGGAGGGTTGTTTTGGTCTGAGAAGACACAGAGATGGAGCCTTATGAGAGTTGTTGGACACATCTTTTCTGGTAACTGTGTTAGTATTAATTTAATTATGGTTCCAGAACTGGAAAGTGGTGGTGAGAGGAGGAAACTGAGGCCCAAAGAGGTTACCCAATTAATTAGCAGTTTGGCTAGGATTAGATTTCTCCATGACAACATCCTGCTGCTTCTCTATTTCTGGGTTGGGTGGGGTAGGATGTTTGAATCTCAAACACAAGTCCCCAGCGACCAACAATCTCCCCGACCACGGGGGATGGATTCTGTGTGGGAAAATCAACTTTTGGATTAATGAATTTCTCTTAATATTTCCCTTCCAGAAACATGAAATGCCCCAGCCTGCCCCAAACTCCTTTCAGTGCTGGCTTTCCAGGGCTCATTAAAATAATGTCTCATGGATAACCTTTGGCCGAGCCCATTCTTAGGAAGACTTGAATGCATGTTAATAAGCCCCACTTTAAAGGAGGCAAAGAGCTCTTGCCGGTGGACTCTTTCATACCTCAGCAGCCTTGATGGCAAAAGGATGACATGGCTTTTATCAGGGCCTTTGGTCATATTCATGTCTCATGACATCTTTTTTTAAAAGTAGAGTTTCAAAGAAGCCCCCTTATCACCATATCTTAACAGTTCATATGGCTATTTCTTTAGAACCTGCTTAATCAAAGCTATAAAGTCATTTGTACATTTATATGAATATATATATATATATATATATATATATATATATATGACCTTTTTTGTTCAACAGCTCCTTTCGATGCAGAGCGCAGTCAAATAGCTGTTTAGACCTTGGTGTGGGGAAAAGCCCATTGATTTTCCCAGTTAGGGGCATTGAATCTTTGTCTGCAGGAAAGACTGGTGCTGGGCGGGAAGGGGGAAGACTGGGTTGGGTCTGGTTTTTCCCAGGTGAGCTTCTATTGGTGGAGCAAACTATACATATCTATGCCATCTGCTCTGCCCACTGAGCCTTTCCTGTCCTTCTGCACCTCTGACCAAGGGACTTCCATTGAAGGAGGTTGGTTGGGGAAAATATTTGACTAGGAAAAAAGGATTTAGATGGGCATCATATCTTGCATTTCCACTCTATCCTCCCCTTTGCTAGAGTGGAAAATCCTTGAAAGTAGAGATTTTAAAAAAAATATACCTAGCACAATGCCTACCGCAAGGTGGGTACTTTGAAATGCTCTTTAAAACATTTTTTAAATTCACTTTTAAAAATTTTCAGTTCCAAATTATCTAACTCTAGGCTCTCCTCCATTGAGAAGGCAAGCAATGTAATAGATCTTAATATTCTTTCCCCCCCACTTAATAGTATTTTATTTTTTTCCTATTATATGTACAGATAATTTTCAACACTCACTTTTATAAGATTTTGAGTTCCAAATTATTTTCTCCCTCCCTCCCTCCCCAACCTCCCACCAAGATGGCAAGCAATCTGATATAAGCTATAAATGTACACTCATATTAAACATATTTCCACATTAGTCATATTGTGAAAGAAGAATAAGAACAAAAAGAGGAAAACCATGAGAAGGAAAAAAATGAGAAAATAGTCTGCTTTGATCTGCATTCAGATTTCATAGTTCTTTCTCTGGATATGGATAGCATTTTCCATCATGAGTCCCTTGGAATTGTCTTGGATCATTGGATTGTTAAGAAGAGCTAAGTCTATCAAAGTTGATCATTGCACAGTGTTGTTGTTACTGTGCACAATAGTTCCTAATATTCTCCAGTAGTTTTTGCCCTAGGATTTCTCAACACCATATATAACTGAGCTCTCAGAAAAAGACATTCTATCCACAAGTTCAGGTGCCTACACAGACCCTAGGATTCCAAGAACCTAGGCTCTCTACAGCTGTGATCTTTGGATTTGGAATTAAGAAAACCTCCCAATTTGAGTTCTGGTTTTGCCATCGCCTAGTTTTATGCCCTTGGGAAATTCACTTCACCTATAGGAACCTTAGTTTCCCTATTCGTAAAATGAGAATAGGGATAGTGGTATTATTAATCACTTGTACCAATGATCACTGAGTTATTGGGAGAATCAAATGTCTGGAAAGTGCTACAAAACACTTAGAATGCAAACTATTGTTATTATTTATTATCATCCCTCCCATGATCAACTCACCTGGGCAATAGTGAGTAGTGAGTAGTAGTAGAGCAGTGAGTGGCAGTAGAGAGCAAACAGGCTTCGTCCCATAGAATTGAGTTATAAAAATGGCCAGTGCTTTGAGCTAATGGGATCTCTTAAGAATAGTTGCTTTATCCCAAATTCCCTGTCTGGAAATCTTCATTGTATTATCTGCCAGAAGACTGTTTCCTAATTAGAGTCGGGAGTGGGCCAGTCTCTGTCCCATCCTGTCAGCTGACTCCTGATATCTCTGCCAGGCAATGATGAGCCAACTCGATCTTCATAAAGAACCACAGTCCATCTACCAGTGCAATTCTAGAAACTCCTTTTCATCGCCTTTCTTATTTCAGAATCTGTGTTGCTTTGGGGAGCTCAGAAGATGGGAAGGAAGTGTTGGGTAGCATTCACCACCCCCATCTCCCAGAATCTTTTTAGCTGCTGCTGCTATGCAAGTTAAGCCAGACAATGAAGGATGAGCTACACTTGCAACAGGCTGTTGGATAGAGTTGTCTCATTGGAATCCCAGGCCTGCTGCAGCTCCCTGAGGATGCTCGTGCTTGGAGCAAATGGGTCAGACCATATTCCACATGACTAGACAGGTTTTAATCTGTTCCCAGTAGAGTAGCCTGAGGTACCTAGACAAGATGCCCCCAAACAGATGCCAATCAAGAAGAGTTCATTGTTCATTCATGCCATTTCCAGGATGGTGTTTGAGATGGTCTCATCTGTTCTTTCTTTGCAGTCTATTTAACAGGTTTCAGAGCAGTGCTTTGATATTTCAAGAATTTGCCTCCCCATTTGATGCTGGTGCTTCCTTTGTCAGCCTAGATTGTAGCCTCCTCCATCCCTTAGAGTGCAGTTCTAATTTGCTATTGTTAGAAAAAAAAAATCAACACCTGGTAGTCACTTCTGGTGATGAGCCCATCTAAATTTAGCTAAGCTGGGCTCTGGATGACAGATACACAATCTATTGTCAGACTTGCACTCAAAGGCTTTCTATGTCAGTAGGACCTGCCAGTGTTTACAAGTCCCTCGCATGGCCTTAGAGAATTCAGGGTCAGCTCCACGACTCAGTGGAGGGATGAGCAAATAAGTACAGAAGATTTATTGTCACCTTTCCTTTCCTTTTCTCGTTAGCCAACCAGGACCAAAGCACCACAGAGCTCAGAAGTCACCTAGTCCAAACCCATTATTCTATAGGCACAGAAGATGAAGGTAAGTGAATTTGCCCAAAGTTACACATATCACATCATAGGTGAGATTTGAACCCAGGTCCTCTTACACCAGAATTGGTGCCCTTTTCACTGTGTAATGCCAGCCTGGATTCTTTTTTATTTATTGCCACGTTAATCACATTCCCAAGGTAGCATGGTATTCTGGGCTATTTCTCGCTTACTGCAGTCCCCAGGTAGTTTGTAATTGATATTGGAACAAAATGAGACATTCATTTTAACTCATAGATCATTCAGTAATTAACAAAAGAAAATTTACTTAGCCATAGCAGGAGGCTATTCAACATGGCTAGTTAGGAAGATCCTTTGAGTAGATTCAGCTGGCTCCATTGAGATCCAACACACAAGCACTGAGAGCTATCTCTTGTTGTGGGGAGGGGTGGGCAGGACAGCACAGTGCCAGCACATAGTAGCTGCTTAATAATTGTGTATTGACTGTCCCCATATACTCATGGATGTTTTGTACTTAAATGATAAGGGAAGTGATGTCAACAGTTTGAGCCCATAGTCTCGGAGCCAACCATGTCTTGAGGAATGTCTCAATACCTTTTAAGGAAAAAATGACTTAACTGGCATGGGGAAGGGGAGGAGTTAGGATATTGCCTTTATCACACATGAAAAGTGGAGAGTTCTGGATTTAGAGTCAGAGGAACCATGTTCAAATCAAAGCTTGGCCACTTACCAGTGTGATCCTGATCAAGTCACAACTTTTTGGGCCTGTTTCTTTATATGTAAATAAGGGTTGGAATGGATGAGACAGCACCATGTTTTACTCAAGATCCTTTTTAGCTTGAGACCTTGATCCTGTATAGGGTCCTGAAGAGAGTGCTCCATTCCTGAGGAATGCTACTATACCATCCCCAATGGGTACTATAAGAATAACACCACCTTAACATTCCCAGGGTAGAACATCTGTTACACACTCAGTGAGCTGGACCCTATGCCAAAGGTCCCAGTCTCCTAGAAGGTCAGTTGCTTTTGCGATCATCATGGGCCAGGGCATACATTCTCAAAAGACAGGTCTGCTCCTACTAGAACTGTTATGGGTGAATCTCTCATAGGCAAAAAGATATCCTTCCAGTAGGAGCACAAACTAATGAATAATGAATCATTAAGTATTTGTATCCTGTCAAAGCTCTAGCCCTCTGTTGGGGATGAATTCTGCCTTAATAGGATGAACCCGGGGGTGTAAGCCACAGCTATCTGGGAAAATAAAGCCATTTTGTAGTTTTCACAGTGAAGCATGCCTGTCCTACTACACAGGGCACATGTATGAAGAGGCGTGTGAATGCACACATTATCTGCAGCCATCTGTCCAGTCTCCTTACACAAGCAGCACGTTCTCCTTTCTCTTGCTGACTGTCACCATATGGCCCTTGTTAATGATTTATACATCACACCCTTCATTAACTGATGTAAAAGATACTCATGGTAATTTCCTTCCATCAACTTTCATTCCTCATAGGATCCCAAATAATTTCAAAAAGTGTGGCCTTTTGGTTAAGTTGTTAATGAAGCGAACTCTAATTAACATTAGGGGTGTCCTTCATACATACTCTATGAGAATGGCAAGATCTTAAAAACTCCATCATCATTAAATTAGTAAATTTTTATTATAGGAGCCTATGTGTGTACTAACTCTGGATTTTAAAATTTTCATCAAGTGTTGATATGTTGTGTTTATCTTCCCCTAATTGAATGCTACCTTGCATTTAATCAAAGCAAATTGGCCTTCACTCTAAATAGATCCAAGGGCTTGAACACTTGCTAACTCTTGCTCTATTCCATTAGGCCTGGAATGAGAAGCAAAAGAGCTATATCAAGAAGCCAAGAAAATGGTTATGAAGGAAGAAAAGAGGTAGGTCAGGAAGAGTCGTAAATAGTGATTTTTGTACCCAGGGCCAGCTGCACAAAACATATCATCAACTCAGTTGACAAGGATGCTTCCTGCCAAGGAGATCAATATTAGGGTGAGAGGAGAGGGTTAGGTAGGGCTTGGGGGGAGCTTAACAGAAATGTGGCATTGGGGGTGGTAACTTCTTGTTTTAACTCATTATTCTTGCTAATTAGCTGATAAACTTCATCATTCTTATTATACTAAAAGTGCTGTTATTGTCTCTCTAAATTCTGGTACCTTGGGAAAACACTTATCTCGCCCTAATTAGAGCCATGGTCATGGGTTCTTGCTTGATGGTAGTGGCCTCTACATAGTAGCCTATGTTGTCCTGGTCCCATATTCAGAGAATCTTAGGATCATCTTAGGATTTAGAGCTGAAAGCAACCTTGGAGGTCTGCTGGTCCAGAACCATCATTTCGTGGATTGGAAGTTGAGGCCCAGTAAAGTTAAACTGTGCCCAAGGTCACAAAGGTTATAAATGGCAGGGAGCAGTGGGATTTCATTCAGCCCCACTTCCCAACTCCAGAGCCAACGTTCTTGTTACAATGTCATATTCACTAAAAGATTTGATTGAGGACCTGTCCTTTCCATGTGAAAGCTGGAGTTGTGGTTGTGTGTTTGGAGTGCTCAAAAAGCACAGGGTCAGATGATGGTAGACTCAGAGGTGCCGAAATGAGACTTTCTTTTAAAGCAGCTAAATAAATGAATGGGCCCCAGGAGATGCCCAAAGTCAGCTCCATTCTGTCAATGGCTCCACTGGGGCTGCCAGCTCAAAGTGCATGCTGTCAATTTAGGCAGCAGTGGGGAGAAGGTTTATAATTGGCAGGTTAGAGGCAGGATGGTGGCTTCCTCAGTTGCATCAAAAGGAGGTAACTGATTATTCCTGGAAATTGGAGATGGAATTGAAATGGTGTTTTCTGATGGAAGGGAAGAACTAAGAAGAGAACTTTGCTGTGGTTGAGAAGATTAGATTAAAAGAAAATGTAGTCACTGGCTTCCATATTATCTATAGTATATAGATATTCTATTATTCTATATTATCCCCATGAAACTACATACACTGTTTTCCTTGACCTCTTCTAGCTTACTCTCTTCTTGATGAGCCACCTTCTTTTCAACCTCCCACAAATGTGATTGTGGTTCTCTGATGACCCCTTCTAATAAATGCTGGATGATGGACTTATTACACTCAGGTGTACTATGACATACCCAAGACCTTGTGGGAAGATCATAGAGTCATAGGTTCAGAGCTAGAAGGGACTTCAGAGGTCATCTAGTACACTTTCCTCATTTTACAGGTGAGGAACTGAATACTAGGGAAGTTAAATGAGTTGCTCAAAGTTACAGAGGTAGGAAGTGACCCATCCAGTATTTGAACCTAATTCCACTGACTCCAAGTTCATCACTTTTTCCATTGTACCAATGTCTCTTTCTCTGTAAAGGAAAGGGGCAGCCTCCTTTCCATTTGGTCTCATCTATCCACTTAATAGATGTGACCACTTGTTGCATTTGGATTTGTACTACCAATATATGGTCTACCATCATCGCCATCATTTACTTCATCCAAACTCCATCCATGCTTCACTTTCCCATCCCATTCTGCCATTCAACCATGTCTTTTGCCAAATGTCTTATTATCATTATCCCACTTCTCCCCAAATATGCCATTACCTTCAGAGTACCATTCCTCTACACAAGATCTCTAGAATCCATGTCTGCCGGTTCTGAGAAAGGTAATTTACCCATCTTTGGGAATACTGTCTTGAGGTCTAGTTGACTTGATCAATGACTGAGTGAGCATAAATTAGTCCCCTTAGCTCAGTATATCTATCTGGTCCCAGACTCCAGACCTTGTTTCACATTCACATCCATCTAATTGTTTACCCAGGCCATCTTGTTATCCGCCAGATATACTCCATCCATCCCCTTTTCACCTCTTTGCTCTGGACATAACAATCAAATCAATACTACCATTATTTTTTTTTAAAGTGCACATCATTCAATTACCATATGGATCAACTCATCAGCCCTAGAACAGAATCCCCTTCCCTGGCTATTACTCTCCCGTAAGTATTCTCTTCCCCTATTAGAACATAAGCTCCATAAGTATGGATATTTATCTCTATTTTTTGTATTTGTATGTCTAGTATTTAGGCACAGAGTTGTGTTAAATAAATGATTTTTAAAAATTCATTCATTCCATGCAGGTGCATCAGACCTTATCTAAACTTTGTATATCCTCCCTGTGTTAAGCACAGTTCCTTACTCCCTAGTAAAGGCTTAGTAAATATTTGTTGAAACTAAAATAAAATCATTGTCATAGAGTCATTAATTTAGACTATATGATAATCTTATTTAATTTCTATACAAATTGGAAACCCTGTCTATAGTGTCCTCAGGAAGGGGTTGTATATTCTCTATTCAAAAATCATTGGAGCTCAGGCACTTGCCAACCCCTGAGGCATCCTTTTTCACTTGAGGATACCTCTTGGAGTGAAGAAATTTTACTCATATTGAGCTAAAATCTGTCTCCTATAACTTTGATCCTAGCTCTGCCCCCTGAGGGCTAAGCATATATATATATATATATATATATATATATATATATATATATATATACATATATATGTATATGTATATGTGTGTATATATGTATACACACATATGTATATATGTTTATTACATTGAATTTAATTTTTTCAATTACAAGAGCTTTTTCCCCTCTTCTATCCCACTTCTAAATTGAAAGAAAGAAAAATTAAACCTTTGTAACAAATATGCATAGTAAAAGCAAAACACAGTCCTGCATTGGTTACGTCTAAAAAATATTCTGTGCCCTGAATCACCTGCCTATCAGAAGGGGGATAATATACTTAAGCCATCATCAACCCTCTGGAATTGGGGTTGGTTACATATTGATTACATTTCTTACGTTGAAGCAGGATCTCCTAGAGGCCCAATTTTAAGGACACAGTGGTCAACCATGTCTTCATTTCTCCCCAGGACAGACTCCTGACTCTCCCACACTCAGCAATGTCCTTGCACTAGGTACTTTTATCTCTCTCCCTCATCCTCCATCTTCCTTTTATGGATTGTCTTCCTTCATTACAATGTAAGCTCCTTCTGCTTGCAACACAATAAGCACTTAATAATTCCTTGTATGCTCCTCATCATCCTCATCGACAGCACTATCTACTATGGACAGGTGACACACTAGACTAAAGGGAACACAGTCCTTCCCCTGAGGACTTCACATTCTTATTTGAGAAACAGGGTATGTGCAAGGCATCTGGTACATATAATAAATGCTTGTAATTGATTGATTGACTGTTACACAAGGAGGAATGATTGAAAGTTTTTTTTTAAAGTAGGAACAGAGGGAAGTACAGTATTTTAGGAAAGTTACCTTGGCATTTTTATTCAGGATGCATTGAAGAGGGAGAGATTGGAAGCTAAGAAAACAAACAGGAGATCATTCTAATAATACAAATAAGATAGAGCAGACATTCCTTAAGTACTTACTGTGTGCAGACTATTGTGTTGTGCTAGGTGTTATAGATATTTTAAAAATGATTTAATGTTTTATTCCCCCTCAAATTACATTCAAAACAATCTTTAAGAATTTTTTTTTAAATTTTGAGTTCCAAATTGTATCCCTCCCTCCTCACTCCTACTCATTGAGAAGGCAAGTGATTTCATACTGGTTATACATATGCAGTCATGCAAAACCTATTTCCACATTAGTCATGTTGTGAAAGAAAATACAGACAAAAAAAAATCCCAACATGAAACCCAGGAAAGATAAAGACAACAAAATAAAAGTATGCTTTGATCTTTATTCAGACTCCATCAGTTCTTTCTCTGGAGATGGATAGAATATTTTCACCATCTTAGATTATTGTATTGCTGAGAATAGTAAAATCATTTACAGTTGATCATTATACAGTATTGCTGTTAATATATGAAATATTCTCCTGGTTCTGTTCATTTCACTTTGCATCAGTTCATGTAAATCTTTCCAGGCATTTGGAAAGCATCCTACTCATCATTTCTTATAACACAATAGTTTTCTGTCACAATCATATAAAATAACTTGTTCAGCCATTCCCCAGTGGATGGTCATCTCCTCAATTTCTAGTTTTTTGCCTTGGTGTTGTAGGTATTAACAAAATTTTGTTAAGATACGATCCCAGTCTCAAGCAGCTTATATGTAGTCTTGTAGGAAGATAAAACCAACCTAGATAAATAGAACATACAACATTACCGGATAAAAATATTTGAGAATTTTGTAACAAAGTACCATGTGAGGTTTCAGGAGGAAGGTCCTTGTTAACTGGTGGAATCATGAAGGAGGTGGCATTTTAGTAGGGCTCTGAGGGAATGAGTAGGTGATGAGAGGGCATATAGTGCATTCCAGGCATGGAAAACAGCTTGGACAAAGACATGATCGTAAGAGAACACGCTCTGTATTCTAGGGTACAAAGAGTGTCCAGTTTGACTGGAGCATAGACTATGTGGAGAGAGTAACATGAGATAGGACTGATTGGGTGGTGCTAGGTTAGGGAGGGTCTTAAATGCCTATCAAAGGCATTTGGAATTTACTCAGTTGATCATAGATAGACACTTGAGTGGACACATATATTCTTTGTTTTGTTTTGTTTTCAGCCAAATTTTATTTTATTATATTTTTAATAAATATATTTATTTATTTTTAGTTTACAACATTCAGTTCCACAAACTTCTGAGTTTTAAATTTCCTCCCTTTCCCTCCCTTTTCCCCTCCCCAAGACAGTGTGCAATCTGATATAGGCTCTGCATATATATTCACATTAAACATGTTTTCTCATTAGTCATGTTGTAAAGAAGAATTATAACCGATGGAATTAACTATGCAAAAGAAGAAACAAAACAAAAAAAAGGAAAGAGAGCCAATGGTATGCTTCAATATGAATATTCTTCAATTCATAATTCTTTCTCTGTATGTGAATAACATTTTCCATCATGAGTCTTTTGGAGTTGTCTTAGAAACTTGTATTGCCAAGAGGAGCCACGTCTATCAAAGTTAGTCATTGCATAATGTAGCAGTAATGACATGTGTATTCTAAAAGGTTATTTTGCAGTGGTATAAAGATGGAATGAAGAGGGGAGAGACTTAAGGCAGGAATATATAATCAGAAGTTATTAAGAACTATTAGAACTGAGAGTAACAAAAGCTGGGGTGGTGTCAGTGGGAGCAGAGAGGAGGGAAAATAAAGATATTTGTCAGAGATGGGATAGTCAACACTTGATAAGTGATTGAATGTGAGAAGGAAAAGTAAAAAACAACACCAAGATTATGACTGAGAGAGAATGGCTGAACAGTGGTGCCACTAGCGGAAATCATCAGATCAGAAGGAGAAGGTTAATAATCTATGTGTGAAGGACCAGGATTCATATACTCTCCAATGTGATGGAAAGAGTAGTGGATTTGGCGTTAGAAGAATTGTATTGGGGTACCAGTCTTACTTTTTACTGCCCATGTGACCTTGGAAAGGTCATTTCTTTCTTTCTAGCTCTAAATCCTAGGATCTTATAATTGGCATGACTTTACTTTCCCCTAAATCCCTTCTATGTTTAGCCTGATAGATCTCAGAGCTCAGCACTTTATAGACATGAGTGGGTGCTTGTACTCAAGAATGTTCCCCATTTTTAATGAACAAATACAATCTGTCTTCTAAGGGGCTGGGAGAAAAAACTTTGTCATGTTGAACTGATTTTTCTTCTCCAGAGTCAAGTTTGGGAGCCAAGAGTGGATTTCTTGGTGGAGAATTGGCATATGGTGGAACTCTGAGCTCACTATTAGCTGACAAACAACCCTGAGGCAACCTCCTTTCCCCCTCCCAGCTGTTAAATTTATAGCTACTTTGTTTCTACTGTAGAGAAAATTATAAATGTGGGAAAATACTTATATTTGTACTGAGAAAATTACAAGATCAGAAAAGGTGTGACTTCTGAACTCATCTGGGCTGTTGGGGAGTATGTGATGGAACAGAGGTGGGGATGCATGTGCTGGCATATGAACATAAAAAGAAGGGAACTTTTAGGGAGAACTAAATGAGACAGCAGGATAGCTTGATGGAAGTTGTTGAAGAGCTGTGGGTGGGCAGCATAAAAGAAGGCCAGAGATGGAGGACTTGTATCTCAGGGAAGCTAACTAGTAGCCAGGAAAGAGAAAGAATGGTTTGAATTTTAAAAAAATTTAAATTCAACAACAAATTATTGACATGATGTGAAAGGCTATTTTTGACTAGGTGAGGAAATTTTTGTCGGGGAGAATCTATGGGAGGATAGAATTATTCAACTGAGTATAGACACTTGTGGAAAGATTATTGACTTGAAACAAGGGAGGATAAAAAGCCCAGAAAGAAATACTTTGCTTCTTTACTGCCCTAGTGTACAAGAGATCCTAGGCAAAATTTGGAGTAATAATAGCAAAGGGGAACTAGAAAATAAAATTAGAGACCACTTTTGAGCTTGCTGCATAAATTAGATTTCTTGGAGCTAACAAATCTGTAAGTTTTATACTTATGATGCATCTGTCTACTTGAAATGTGCAAAACTTTATCAACTGCAGTAAGACCACTTATGCTCCCACTGACTGATTGGATGGATTTATGCAGTTCTTGTTTAAGTGCCATTACAGGGGAGAGATAAAAGTAGAAGTGAAAGGAAAAGGCCAGGGTCTGAACGGTATGGTCAACATCATCATCATCATCATCATCATCATCATGATCATCATCATCATCATCACAAGAATTTATATAGTTTTTTAAGGTTTATAAAGCACTTTACACATATTATCTGACTTTATCCTTATAACCCTGAGTGATCAGTGCTATTATTATACCCATTTTACAGATAAGGAAATTGAGGCAGACAGAAGTTACATGACTTGCCCAGGCTCTCACAGCTAGCAAGTATCTGAGGCTGGATTTGAATTCAAGCCTTTCTGACTCCAAGACCAGTGCTCAACTGATTGAACGACCTAGCTGCCTAGGTCTAACAAGAAGAAACCTATGGGCCCTTGGATGCTGTTTGCTTTTAACTCTCTTTCTTCTTTTATGCCCTTCCTTAGGCCCTTGCTCCCAGTTCCCCAAGACTTAGGCTCTGTATTCCCTGGCCCAGTGACCTGTCATTGTCTTTGATTGTCCCACTGTCCTTATTGAGCTGACCAAGCTAGGATATTTTTTTTCTAATTAAATTTATTAATTTTCAGTTTTTAACATCCACGTCCTTAAAATGTTGAATTTCAAATTTTCCCCCCATCTCCCTCCTCCTACCACCCCAGGAAGCATGTATTCTGATTACCCTTTCCTCTAATCTGTCCCCCTTCTATCACAATCCCTCTTTATCCCCTTTCCCTTCTATTTGCCTGTAAGGCAAGATAGATTTCTATACCCCATTGCCTATACATCTTACTTCCTAGTTGCATGTAAAATCAATTCCTAACTTTTATTTTTAAAGCTTTGAGTCCCACATTCTCTCCCTTCCCTCCCTTCCCCAAACACCCTCATTGAGAAGGCAAGCAATTCAATATAGGTTATACATGTGTAGTCATGTAAAACACTTTCATAACAGTCATGTTGTGGAAGACTATCTTTCCCTCTGTACTGTCTTGCCCACCGTTTATTCTTTTCTCTCCTTTGCCCTGTGCCTCTACCAAAGTGTTTGTTTCTGATTACTCCTTTCCCCAATCTTCTGTCCCTTCTATTATCCCCCTCTCTTATCCCGTTCCCCCCTGCTTTCCTGTATGGTAAGATAAACCATACCCAATTGAGGGTGTATGTTATTCCCTCCTGAAGCCAAATCCAATGAAAATAAGGTTCACTTATTCCCTCTCACCTTCCCCTTCTTCCTCTTCATTGTAGAAGCTCTTTCTTGACTGTTTTAAATAAAATCATATACTACATTCTACCTCTCCCTTTCTCCTTCTCCCAGTATATTCCTCTCAATACTTAATTTTATTTTTTAGATATCATCCCTTGAATTCAAGCCTTTCTCACTCCAAGACTAGTGCTCAACTGATTGAACGACCTTCACATTCAGCTCATCCTGTGCCCCCCTCCATACATGTACATGCACACACATATATTCACACATACATACATACATATTCACATATACATATACACACACATATGTATTCACTCCAACTACCCTAATACTGAGAAAGCTCTCATGAATTATAGATATCATCTTTCCATGTAGACATGTAAACACTTTAATAAGTCCCTTATAGCTTCTCATTCCTGTTTACCTTTTCATGTTTCTCTTGATTCTTGTATTTGAAAGTCAAATTTCCTAATCAGCTCTGTTTTTTTTTCAACAAGAACAGTTGGAAGTCCTCTAGTTCACTGAAATTCCATTTTTTCCCTGAAGTATTGCACTCATTTTTGCTGGGTAGGTGATTCTTGGTTTTAAACCTAGCTCCTTTGGCCTCTGAAATATCATATTCCTAATCCTCTGATACCTTAATGTAGAAGCTGATAGATCTTGGGTTATCCTGATTGTGTTTTCACAGTTGTTCTTTCTGATTGCTTGTAATATTTTCTCCTTGACCTGGAAACTCTGAAATTTGGCTATAATATTCCTAGTAGTTTTCCTTTTGGGATCTCTTTCAGGAGGTGTTCAGTGGATTCTTTCAATATCTATTTTACCCTCTGGTTCTAGAATATCTGGGCAGTTTTCCTTGATAATTTCTTGAAAGATGATATTAGCTCTTTTTTTATCATTGCTTTCAGGTAGTCCAATAATTTTTAAATTTTTTCTTCTGGTTCCATTTTCCAGGTCAGTTGTTTTTTTTTTTTAAATATAATAATAATAATATGTATATATACATGTATATATAAAAATAGTTGTTTCTATTTTTTTATTCTTTTGATTTTGTTTTATAATGTCTTGATTTCTCATGAAGTCCATTTGCTCCATTCTAATTCTGAAGGAATTAGTTTCTTCAGTGAGCTTTTGGACCTCTTTTTTTTCCCCATTTGGCTCATTCTACTTTTTGAGGCATTCTTCTCATTGACTTTCTGGACTTCTTTTGACATTTGAGTTAGTCTAATTTTAAAGGTGCTGTTTTCTTCTGCATTTTTTTTTGGGTCTCCTTTAGCAAGCTGTTGACTCGTTTTTCATGATTTTCTTGCATCACTCTCATTTCCCTTCCCATTTTTTCCTCAACTTTTCTTACTTGATTTTCAAAATCCTTTTTGAGCTCTTCCATGGCCTGAGACAAAATTGTATTTTTCTTGGAGGCTTTCATTGCACAATACTTGACTTTGTTATCTTCTTCTGGTTGTATGTTTTGATCTTACTCATCACCAATGATATAAGAAAATACCTTTTCAGTGAGAAAGTAGTAATCTATAGTCTGCTTTTTTCCCTTTGTTCGCTCATTTTCCCAACCAATTCCTTGACTTTTGAGCTCTTTGTTAAGTGGAGGGTTTCAGAAGCAGCCACCATTTTGCCAGTGACTAATGGAACCCTGGGGCTGGACCACACTCCCCTCTCAGCCAGGTGAGATTCCCTTCCCACTGACATTCAAAGCTGTCTTTGGTGTATGTATTTTGTTGAGAAGTCTGAAAACTACCACACCCACCAATCATTCAATCCCTTAAGGCCTGCTCCATCTCTGTCTGCACCAATGCTGCCCATGCTGATCTGCACTTTGCTCCCAGTCTGGTGTGATAGACCCTTCCTATCAGTCTTCCAGATTGCCTTGCGCTGAAAATTTGCTTCAGTCTGTCATTTTGTGGCTTCTGCTCCTCTAGAATTTGTTTAGAGTAATTTTTACAGGTTTTTTGAGGGGTTTGTTGGGGGAGAGCTCAAGCAGGTTCTTGTTTCTACTCTGCCATCTTGGTTCTGCCACCCCCCTCTCCCAAGTTGGATTTTCCTCATGTAATGTCCTGTACTTCCCCATGACTCAAAGCTAGTTATTGTCATGATTCCTTCTTTTTTTTGAAAAATTAGCTATCTTGTGTCTTATTTTCTCTGTGCTAGACTCTCTGTGCCTTCCCAAGTGACAATAATCTAATTTGTGTTCATGAGAAAAGTTAGAAAGAATTCTCTCAAGGCCCTATCCTTGCAAAACCAGATTGCATAAGACTGGCTTTGGTCCAGGCCATGTATCCATTTTGGGCCTCAGTTTTCTTTATAAACAAAGACGTCATACATCTTCTGAATCTATACCCAATACTCTTGTCTTTTACTGAAGTTTATGAATGTCTATCTATATATGTACGAAGCAGCTAGATAGCTTAGTGGATAGCGTGTTGGCCCTGGAGTCAGGTAGACCTGAGTTCAAATCCAGCCTTAGAAACTTACTAGCTATATGACCCTGGGCAAATCAGTTAATCTCTGTTTACCTTAATCCACTGAAAAAAGAAGTGGCAAACTGTTATCTTTGCCAAGGAAACCCCATGGATGGTAGGGTCCACAAGATCATGAAGACTTAGACATAACTGAACAACAAAAATATTGTATGTATACACATACACACATATTTATATATGTGTGTGCGTATATCTCACAAATACCACCATAAACTGCCAAAGATAGAAATAGATCTCTATACACAGGTGCATGCGCACACACACACATCTACATTTCAATATAATTGATTTCTTTTGAAATTCTAAGTATCTCAATTTGTGCATTTAAAACATTGTTTTGAGAATAAATCCATAGGCCTCATAAGACCACCAGAGGGATCAAAGACACACACACACACAAATAACCCTAGTTCTACAGTGATCTGTGGAGCCCACAAATGCTGAGCCTTCTGAACCAGGACAAATCTCATTCGACTTTTTAAAAAAGTATAGTTTTGGGGGGTAGAGCCAAGATGGCAGTATAGAAGGACAGACCTATTCTAGCTCTTTCCCCATAGCCCATAAAATATCTGTAAAAATGATTCTAACCAAATTCTAGAGCATCAGAAGCCACAAAATGACAGAGTAAAAGAGATTTCCAGCCCACACTAGCCTGGAAGGTCGACAGGAAAGGTCTAATGCACTGGGCTCAGAATGGATCACAGTCCAGCCTTGGTCACGTGGCACTGCATGGACAGGACTTGAGCAGTTTTCAGAGCATAGGATCACAGGTAGCAGATGAGTTTACCAGACTTCTCAATCCACAAATGCCAAAGATAGCTTCAAAGGTCAGTGAGAAAGCTCTTTCACCTGGGTGAGAGGGGTGTACAGTTTGGTCCCAGCCCTGGTAGTGGTGACCACTGTGACAGTAGCGTTCACTTTTGGAGCCCTCTGACTCAGTTGCCAATATATTTGAGAAAAGAAAACTCTATCAATTAAACTTGTGCAAATTTTGATATTATGACATTGGTACCTTTGTCAAAATATAGTTTTCCTGATTATCTCTTTTAATTAAGTCTAATTTCACTTTTACTTTGTCTGAAATTATAATAGTAATCCCTGCCTTTTTTATTTCACTTAAAGCTTAATAGATTTTGCTCCATCTGCTTATTTTAGTTCCATGTGTGTGTCTGTTTCAAGTGTGTCTCTTGTAAGAAACAACATATTGTTGGATTCTGGTCTCTAATTCATTCTCCCTATCCAATTCCATTTTATAGATGAGATCATTCCATTCACATTCACAGTTATGATTATTAATTGTGTATTTTCCTCCATTCTATTTTCTTCTGTTTATCATTCTTTCTCTCTTTTTATCCTGTCCCTCCTCAAAAGTCTGTTTTGCTTCTGACCACTGCCTTCTTTTATTTGCCCTCTTTTTTATCACTTCCCCTGCTCCCTCTCTTATTCTTTCCTCCTCCTATTTCCTTGTTGGGTGAAATTGATTTCTATACACAACTGAGTGTGTGTATATATGTGTCTATATGCATGTGTGTGTATATTCCCTCTTTGAACCAATTCTGATAAGAGTAAGGTTCAAGCATTGCTAACTCCCCCCCCCCCTCATTTCCCTTCCACTGTAAAAGATCTTCCTTGTGCAACTATTTTATATTAGATAATTTCCCCATTCTACATTTCCCCCTTCTCTCATTACATTTCTCTTTCTTACACCTTCTTTTTCTTTAATCATTGCAATATAATCAACTCATGTCCATGCCCTCATATCCACGTGGACTTCTTCTAACTGCCCTAATAATTGATGGTTCTAAAGAATTTTATATACGTGTGTGTGTATGTGTGTGTATGTGTGTTATGTATGTGTGTGTATTTGTGTGTGTGAGAGATCTTCCCATATAGGAATGTAAGCAGTATAAATTTATTGAATCCCTTACAAATTCTCTTTCATGTTTACCTTTTTATGTATCTCTTGAGTCATATGTTTGAATGTCAGATTTTCTCTTTAGCTCTGATCTTTTCATTCTCCCTATCCAATTCCATTTTATAGATGAGATCATTCCATTCACATTCACAGTTATGATTATTAACTATGTATTTTCCTCCATCCTATTTCTAATTTGAATTCATCCTATTGAAATTCTTGAAAGTCATCTATTTCATTAAATATTTATTTTTTTCCCATGGAGAATTATGCTTAGCTTTGGTGAGCAGGTTATTCTTGGTTGTAATACTAACTCCTTTGTTTTCTAGAATATTATTTTCTAAGTCCTCTATTACTTTAATATGGGAGCTGCTAAATCTTGACATCATGATATTTGAACTGTTTCTTTCTGGCTTCTTACAGTATTTTCTTCTTGACGTGGGAGCTCTGGAATCTAACTAAAATATTCTGGAAGTTTCCTTTTGGGTATCTTTCAGGAGGTGATCAGTGGATTTTTTTCCAATTTCTATTTTACCCATTGGATGTAAGGTATTGGGTCAGTTTTCCATTTTAATTTCTTGAAATATGATGTCTAGGATCTTTTTTTGTCATGGCTTTCAGGTAGTCCAATAATTCTTAAATCATCTCTCCTTTGTCCATTTTCTAAGTCAGATGTTTTTCTGATGAGATTTTTTCTATTTTCTTCCATTTTTTCATTCTTTTGTCTTGGTTTTATTGTTTCTTTATATCTCATGGAGTCATTAGATTCCTGTTGTGCAGTTATAATTTTTAAGGAATTATTTTCTTCAGTAAGCTTCTATATCACTTTTCACATTTGACCAATTGCACTTTTTAAGGTGTTATTTTTTCATTAATTTTTGTGCCTATTTTTCCAAGCTCTTAATTCTCTTTTCACAATTTGATTGTATGAATACCATTTCTTTTCTTTTCCTAATTTTTCCTCTACCACTTTTATCTCTTGCTTTAACTGTTTCAGGAATTCTTGTTAGACTTTTGTCCAAATAGCAGTTTTCTTTGCGTTTTGCTTATTGGGGTTTTCATATTGCCTTCTTATGAGTTTTTGCCTTGGTCTTCCCTGCCACTATAATAGTGTTTTTATGGTGAAGTTCTTTGTTGTTGTTTGCTAAGTTTTCCGACCTATTTCTTGACTTTGTACTTTATGTTAAAGTTGGACTCTGTTCACCTGGGGCCTGAGAGGTGCTGTTCCAAGCTTTAGGCTTTTTGTGTTACTATTTTTAGAACTTATTCTGGGGTCCACAAGTTTTTGGTGTTTCCAAGATAGTGTGATCCAGGGATAGATATGGTCACTGCTTATCTGATCTGTACTCTGGCCTTTACTCAGGAAGAGTCCTACTCCCCTTAGGTGAGAACTCTAGCAATACTCTTGTCCCTAGAATTGTGATTAGGGCTCCTGTTCTCCTGCAGCCACAAGTACTCCTCTCTGTCTTGGAACTGTGACCCAGAACAGTATATGGGTAATAGAGTTATCAATCAGCATCAGCTGTACCCATTGCTAGCAGAGGATCCCCTGTAATCTCTTTCTAATTGTCTGACCCCCTTACCATCTCTGGGCTAACAGCTGCTGAAGCTGCTGCTGCTGTTGCATACTCTGGGCCAGCCCCAACTCCAGTGTCACAGACCTCTCCTGCTAATGTCCTGAGTTGTCAGACTGCAAAAATGTCTCAACTCAACCTTTTGTTGACTCAACTCCTTCAAAATTCGATTTGAGGCATTATCTTACAGTTGTTTGGAGAAGAAAGTCAGGAGAACTTGGCTAAGTTGCTGCCTCTAAACTGCCATCTTGGCCTCATTCAACTTCTTAACGTGACAGCTCTTGAAAAACCTCAAGAAGCTAACGCATTGGAGGGCATATGGCAGGGAAGAGATTCAGCTGAAAAACCAGCTGCTGATTTTTTCCTCTCCTTCTTGTTGTATACAGTGGGGAAAGGCAGGAGCTGGATTGCTGCTGTGTGTTTACTTTGTTTGTGACACTATCCAAGCCCTAGGTTTTTAGTAAGATCACCCATGAAAGGGCAGCAGGGGAGCTAGAAGCAAGAATCCTGGTTATCAGAAGGAAAAAATTCCCAGGCAGCAAATGTTTATTTTTAGCTTTGCCTTGGTCCTAGTTCGAGGTACCCTGCATCTGTGACCATATGCCCCACAACGATGCTTTGACGTCATTCCAACTCCCCTTCACCCTACTTAGGAGGCATCTACTCTTGAGTGCAACTGAAAAGTTGAGTTATTTTGTAAACTGAAGCCAGCCTAACTGGGATGACCTAAATTGCATTTCCCAAGAGGAAACAGAGAGCCCACTTGAGGATGGAGGTTAATTGAATGTGATGTTAGATTGTGCTTCACTGAGTGAGCAGGATTGCCTAGATGGCCCAGCACAGCCTGACTCTGATATGGAGCTGCTGGTTTCATTTTTTTTTTTTTTTCACTTTGGAGCTCTGCTTAACAGAGACAGAGCCTGGCATTTGTGAGCACACGCATATCCACACAGACATACGAACCAGTATGTTCATATAAGTATATAGTGAACATACATATTATGGGAAGAGGACTACATTTGGAAGAAGGAGAGCTGGGATTTCATCCCAATGTCAGCACTTTCTACCTGTGTGGCCCTGGACAAAACACTTAACTTCTCTGGGCATCAGTTTCCTTATTTATAAAATAAGAGGGTTGGACTAACTAGCTTGTGAGGTTTATTATTCTAGGAGGTGATACCTGGAGAAGGAAGATAAGGATGCTGAAAGGCAGAAATGAGGAAGGTGCAGATTTCAGGTCATGAGGAACAGCTTATATGAATACATGCACTTAACTAATTATCTGATTTATTTCCTTTATATGGTCTCCATAATATAAGCTCCCTTCATTTAGAACAAGTTAACAAAATTTGTTCTACCTTTTGAGAAGAAACAAGTTATAGGGAAAGCCCACTGATTCTGTAGTCAGAAAACTGCCTCTATTTGCATTATCTTGGGCAAGTAGCTTAACCTCCTTGAACCCTTAGTTTCCTCATGTGTAAAATGAGGGGATTGGACTATATAGCCTTTAAAGACCTTCTTGGTTGTGGATCTATCACTCATTTTCATCCGACCCTATAACTCTCAAATGATTATGGAAACCTAATGCAATGTGGTAGATAGATACACTAATTGTGTCATCATAGGTAAATCACTTAACCCCTAACAAATTTCAGACAATTATGAAAGATCACAGATAGATTGTGGATGAGTTGAATCTATATTTGTGCAAAAATATTACCACACTTGTATGGTTACAGATAGTCGCTAAGTTGCACCAGTGTTAGGAGTTTCCATACTTCTATTTCCCTACATTGATGAAATTACAGTTCTGGACTAAAAAAAAAAAGGTACCATAGAGGTGGGGGTGCAGAGCTTCTCTAGTTAGGGCCCTAAGCAAAGCTGTGAAGTAATTATAACTGATATTTATACAGCACATTAAAGTGTGTAAAGAACTGTGCATAATCCCATTTGATCCTCACAACAACCCTGTGATGGAGGTATTACAGATTGTATTATCACTATTTTACAAATTAGAAAACTGAGTCTCAGAGAATGAATTGCTTTACCCAGAGTTGCACAGCTGTTAAGAGTCAAAGGTTGGATTCATATCCCTGATCTTGCTCAGCATTTCCTTGTATTTGATGCCCACCCTCCACGTGCTTTGCTTGATGAGGGTGATGCTTACTCTTTCTGCCAGACATTCAGAATTTCCATGATGCCCCCTTGGTTCTTCAAGACAATCCTCTCTGGGACCTTACTCTGTCCTGTCTTCTTCAGACATCCAACCCCCTTTACCCCAGACCTTTCCCAGACAATCAAACCCTCCTCAGATTTTTAAAGTGGAAAAATCATGAGACTGTGAAGTTAGGAGACTAAATTTGAGTTTCAGCTCCATTATTTATTAACTGTGTGATC
The DNA here is from genome assembly GCA_023548195.1 of Bettongia penicillata ogilbyi. Lineage (NCBI taxonomy): Eukaryota > Metazoa > Chordata > Mammalia > Diprotodontia > Potoroidae > Bettongia > Bettongia penicillata. The sequence continues at coordinate 4,712,534 of JAJHZJ010000070.1, forward strand.
TTGGGCAAGTCATTTCCTTGAGTCCAGTTCTCCCTTATATGGAGAAATATCCCTAATATGGAGAAAAGTGTACTATTAGGTAGGTGCTGTTATTATTCCCATTTTACAGATGAAGAAATGGAAGTAAACAGAGATAAAGTGATTTGCCTCAGATCCCACAGTTACTAAGTATCTCAGCCTGGTTTTAATTCAGGTATATCTGACTGTGGGTCCAGTGATCTATCCATTATGCCAGATAGCTAAGTGGTGAAATTTCAGTCACCATGGACGGATGGATGTTGGGGAAAACAGATTTTTGAGGGTGGGGTGAAACTGAGGCCAGTTAATTTCTACTCACTCTCTAGTTAATCAATAAAAAATAAACTTGTTTTTGTATTCTTCCAGAACCTCCCCAACCCCATCCCCAGTGCACACTTTTTAATTTTTAATCCAAAACTATACTTTTATCAGGGTAGCGAAATATCAGTATGGCAATTCCTAACACTAGTGCACATACTGCTGCTATTTGTAACCATGCAAATGTGGCAACCCTTTCCACAAATTACAGATGAACAATTCATCTGCGGTCCAACGTAATTGGCTGCAGTTTGTTAGGAGTTGAGTGATTTGCCTAGAATGACACAGCTAGTGTATGTCAAGACAGGAATCAAGACTTCCTGACTTCTCAGTGCAAGTACTCTGTTAAGTACTGGGGTTACAAAAAGAGGTCAAAGACAGTCCCCATCCTCAAAGAGTTTGCAATTTAATGGGAGTGATGTCTCATCTCATAGCCAACCACATATTCCCCCTATGCATCAGGTTGACTTTTCCATCTTCTCTTGCCTATGAAGATACACCATATACTTCTTGCAAACCTCAATACTCAATCGAATAATATCAGAGAAACTATTATTTTATTAGCAGTGGAGTCTTATGAATAGAATCTGTGTTGAGAATTAGGGTGCCTGAGTTCTCTCTGCCATCACAAGAAGGATCCATCATAGGCACCTCTCAGAGTCTCAATGTTTACATTTATTTATTAATTCTTTTTACCTCTATCCCTTTACCTTGGATGAGTCTCCATAATCTTCTCAACCACCCATGGAGGAAATGCCTTATAGATATAATCTACTTCTCTCTTTTTCTCTTCTCTAACTCCACCATATCCTCAAGGAGAATCAGAACGTTAGAGAGCTATCAAGTGGTTGGGGTTTTTGTAACATATATTTTCATAACAATTCAATTAAATTTAATCAACCAAGTATTTCCTATGCCTCTACTATGTGTTAGGAAGGACAATCTAGGCCCCAAGCTCCCTTTATAATGATTTTTCTCACTATTCTCCAATGTTAGGTCAGAGAGTCCAATACTTCATCAGCAATGGAGTCTCATGGAAAGAGTCTACACTGAGAGTTAGGATTCCTGGGTTCTCTCTGGGTTCAACACAAACTCACTCCATCCAGGCCAGACAAGTCACTTTCCCCTCCACATGTCTTGTTTCTTCCATCTCTTGGAATGTTTCCTTTATATGAAAGGCCTGCCCTCCTTCTCTTAGCTGAAATAGCCAGCTCAATCCTCTAAGAAGCTGCTGCTTGTTTTATCTCTGTGTCCTCTCTCTTTTCTGAACTTTTTAAAACTTGTAGTCTGTATTAGAGGTGCCAAGAATGTGGCAATGCCTGAACCAGATCAAAATAGGGCTAGGAAATATTTAACAAAATATAAAAATACAATAGAACATAAATGATGTTAATATGTGGTTTTCAAAGTCAATGTGTAAACCACAGGGATCCTTATATAGAGTTTAATGGCTCCCATTTCTTTTTTAAAAAATTTATTTATTTTTAGTTTTCAACATTTACTCCCATAAGATTTTGAGTTCCAAATTTTCTCCTCATCTCTCCCCTCCCTCCCCCAGAAGATGGTGTATAATTTGATATAGGCTTTACATATACATTCATATTAAACCTATTTTCACATTAGTCATGTTGTAAAGAAGAATTAAAGCCAATGGGAGAAACTACTAGAAAGAAGAAACAAAGAGAGACAGAGAGACAGAGACAGAGAGACAGAGAGAGACAGAGGAGGGGGGAGGCAGAAGGAGGGAGGGAGCAAATAATATGTTTCTATCTGCATTCAGACTTGTTTTTTTTCTGGATGTGGACAGAATTTTCTATCATCAGTCTTTTGGAGCTGTCTTAGATCTTTGCATTGCCAAGAAGAGATAAATCTATCAAAGTCAATCATCTCACAGTGTAGCTGTTACTGTGTACAATGTTCTCCTGGTTCCACTCATTTCACTCAGCATCAGTTCATATAAATCTTTCCAGGTTTTTCTAAAGTCTGCCTGCTCATCATTTCTTATAGCACAATAGTATTCCATTATATTTATATACCACAACTTGTTTAACCATTGCAATGACCCCTATTTCTATTTGAATTTGACATCACTGGTCTACGCTGCTCATTAAGAGTCTTGAATATTGCTGCCATATATTTCTATTATCTTCATCTCTGTCTCCGTCATTATCTTTGTATCTACCTCTATGTCTGTTTTTATCTCTGTTTCTATTGCTATTCTACCTCGGACTCAATCATAAGGTCTTTATGTGAGGCAGTGTGGTATCATGGATAAAGACCTTAACTTGATGTCAAGGAGACCTGGTTTCAAAGCCCACCTCAGCTCTACTAGCAATGTGACCATGGACAAATCATGTGCTCTCTTTTATTCCCAGTTTCCTGAACTAGAAAATGACAGAGGTTAGACTTGGTGACCTCTCAGGTCTCTTCCAGATCTGAATCTATGATCCTAAAGGTGACATATTTTACATACCTCTCTTGTTGCCATGTTTTAATGTGTGAAGTCACTAGTGCCTATGGGGCATTCTTCTTGCTTCTTCACCTTTTGACAACTTCTCCTTTTCAAAGTCCCAGCTGAGGGGTTATTTCTTTCATGACCCCTCAATTAAAAAGTGATCTGTCCTTCATTTCACTTGCCTCTTTGAGCTATCCTATGCATTTAATTCTGACTTGTTCTCTCTTTCTCTCCTTCCCTCCCTCTGTCCCTTCCTCTGTCCCTCCCTCTCTGTCTGTCTGTCTGTCTGTCTCGCCTATTTTATCTTTGTGTGTGTATCTTCTCCACTGGATCTCTGTTAGATAATAAGTTTCTTGAGGGCAGGCACTGTGTTGATTTTTCACATTTGTATCCCCAGCACCTAGCCCCATTCCTTACACATAGAACACACTTCATATATATCTTGAATTTAATTGAATTAAGGGGAGGAAGTGTGTCTTCTATTGTATTTGTGTCTTCAATGCCTGGTGTATAGTAAGGACTTAATAAATGCTTACTAAATTAAGCCTTAATAAATAATGCTTAATAAAAGACTGTGTCTTATGTCTCTTTGCTTTCTGAGTACCAAATAGGTTCGCTATACAGAATAGATGTTCAATAAGTGGTGATAATGATGATGATGATGAAGATGATGACAATGATGTTTCCAGTTGGCTGGGGAAGCCATCCCATTCTGTTTCAAAGACTTTTTTGAACCCAGCTCAGCTAGCCTGGTGGTGAATTCTCAGTCAGAATTCTGAATCTCTAAGGATGCCCTGTGCTCCAGAATTGAATTTGGCAGGGGGTAGGAGTAACAAATTTGTAATAATGGGACAAGAGCAAGCAATATCTTGAACATACTTGCTGCAAAAGAGAAAACTATGGCAGGCAAGCAAAGCAACATCTCCCTCTTTTTTCCCCCAAAGCTGCTGCAATTTCCCGACTTGCTTGGATTTAAAAACTGAAATCAATTCGTATTAGATTAGCTGTATGTCAATGTAGAGACAGGCTTTCAGGCTCCACCAGTTTTAGGTAAATTGAATTGGCAATTCTGTATCCTTTTCAGGTCTGGGGGTCAGACTGTTGACCTAAGGTGGGAGGGGGAATAATCCATGGCCTAGACTATATGGTAACAAGAAGAGAAAAGGTAAAGGAACCTGCAGGTCATGTCTACAGAGGCACAGCCCTACACACTCCTCTAGCAGGAATGGTCCTTCTGCTGCCTTCAGGAAGAAGACCTCTTTAGGCAATCGAGGCTATTGCTAAAGGTCATCCAGAAAGATTTGTTCCTCATGCTTCTGAGCTCTTAAGTCAGGAAGGGCTTTCTTGTATTTAACTGAGTTTGGGAGATTGAAGCCTGACCTTGATTTATAATCCTGATGAAAGTTGTTTATCTTAGATCAATCTTTTTTGTCGTTCCTGTTTCCCACACTTTCCAAGAATTTTATTTCTCTTGGTTCCAAAAATGACACATTTTGGTTTGCTTTCTATGTCTATGTATGTGTGCTATAACTATGACGGGGAGTGTTCTTCCAAATAAAGAACATTCAGTGAAATATTTTTCGTGTGTTCCTCCCAACCCCAGTCTCCAGAAAGCACTGGACCAGTCCAACTCATTAGAAGTATTTGAGCATAAATTTCACTATGGCAAATGGAAATTGGAAAGACAATCTGATGTCTTTACTCTCCATCTTTCTTCAACCCAGATGGGAGGATGCATCATGAGTTTTCTATCCATAGAATCCTAGTCTCTCTCCTTTCCACTCAAACCTCTCTTCAAGCTCCCCACACCACCCACATCCATCCACTAAGGGACACCTCTGTCATAATCATCAATTAATATTTATCAAGCTCCCACTGAGGTCCCCCTAGCAGATCAGAGAAGAAACGGTCTGACTCTTCTGTCAACAACTCGCTCCCTACCTCCTGCAAACAGCCAAACAATTTTGATGTTCTTCAAACATATTATAATTAAAAAATTACACGCTGGGAGAAAAATTATAGGCATTTAATCAGGAGGGAGGGTCAAGCTGAATGCAATTAGAGAGAGATGCACTGGTTCTTATCAAGAGAGCCATTAAAATTTTTTTTTTTTTATCTCCAGTGAGAGAGATTGGGTTTGAATCTAAGATGTTTCCATCAAGTTGTTTTTGAATCGAGAAAATATTGTAATTTCATTTTGTTTGTGCTAAAGTGTTTTTAACCTCACTGCTAAAAGCTGAGGTCACTTTCGGTTTGCAATTCATTTATATGTCCCAGGTCTGCTCTTTGACTGCCTCTTTGCAGACCAATCGTGGCCTGGTATGTAAATACATTTAAATAACTTTTAGCCCCGGCAACAATATCACAGTTGAGGAATGAGGAGAAGCCAGCTGATGTATTTTCACTGAGAAAATCCTTTGGTGAGCTGAGATGTTTTTAAAAGAGCCAAATCATTCAGTGAGTCAGAAAATTGCCCCAGTGCTGGAGCCACAAATGATAGGCCATGGAAAACTAAATAGAAAAGAAAGGAAGACAAAAATATGAATTATTTACCAACCTGGTTTGGGTAACTCATGAAAGGGGTGAAACTGCCTGGAGAGGAGGGGAGCTCTCCTCAAGGCCTCTAATATATGTCCCTTAAACTCAAGCTCCCTGATTTTCATTTATCATGATGGTAGAAATGTGGGAAGTAAGAAAAGGGATGGGATTTGTCATTTCATTGGTATAGGGAAGTCCTAAGTGAGGAAAATCTTTCTACCATTGCAGGTTGACACCTTCTCTTCAATTTGTAGTCTCAGAGAGATGCCCAAAACTAAATTGCCCAGGGTCACACAGTCAGTATTTGTCTGAAGCAGAACTTGAACCCAGGACTTCCAGGCAGTTTTTCTATCCATTGCACCATACTGAAGTATGGTATAGTGAACACTAGATTGGGAATCAGAAGATATAGATCCAAGTTGTAGCTCTGCCTAGACTCATTTTGTGACCTTGGGAAAGTCACTTTCATTTTCTGGGCCTCAGTTTCTCCAACTGTTAAATGAAGTAGTTGAATAACATAATCTCTTAATATGCCTTCCAGCTCTAACATTGAATGACACCATGCATCATTGTTCTCTGCTTGTAGTGAATGGTGATTTGCTGCCTTCCTCAGCACAGGAGTTCCAGCTTGAAAGTTAAGGGAGGGAAGGGAGTAGTGGGCATCTCCTACTCTGGACTGATATTTCAGGGCCCTAGATCTTCCTAGGAGAAAAATGACCTTGATTTCTTATGCAGAAGGTCATCTAGTGCCTTACTTTTGCTCTAGACATGTCCCTTTCCTTTCTATCTGTAGCATTTTTTAAGGTGGGGAAGTAGGATTCTGTCCTGCTGTTGAGCATCTCTAGAAATGGGAAATTCCACATTAACTCTTAGATCTCCTGCTTCAGGGATTTGCAGTTCAGGCAACTGGGAAACCTCCTTTCCTGTCTAACCTAAATCCATGTTGCTACAATTTAAGCTTTCAGGAAAATGGTTGTTTTTATTCCTCTTTTGTGCTTAGCTTTATACTTATTACTTATATACTTTATACTTACTAACACAGATTCCAATTTTCTACCTTTAGTCCTATGGACTGTTCTGCTTCCCCACCCTCATATGGACATGTGCAGCATCATTTAATAGAAGTAGCACAGGACTAGGAGTTCTAGTCCTTGCTGCTTGACGGATTAAAGGGAAGCATTCTTATTCACGAGTGGGCTGGACTCAAGGTTCCTTCTAATTCTGAGATCCTCTAATTCTCTAATTAACTTGATCCGTGATTTTGGGCCATTCACACTTCCTCTCTGGGGCTCAGTTTCCTGACCTGTAAAATGAAGATTATTCCTCCTCTGAGAGATGGTAGACTCTCTCACAGGGTTTTGGGGAGGATCAAATGAGATGACAGATGGGAAAGCCCTTTGAACATTATCAATAATTATAATAATTCATAATTTGAAAAAAATGGCAAACATTTTGCAAAAGTAATAATAATGCATGTGATCATTCCCCTGTTCAGTTTATTTTCTTTTCTTCACCGTGACTCTGTGAGGTAGGTAATCAAAGTATCATTATCCCTGTTTTAAAGATGAAGAACCAAGGCTTTGATAAGGGAACTAATTTCTTCAAAATCTCACATCTAAGGTACTGAAATGAGGATTCAAAAGCAGGTCTCCTGACATCAAGACCAGCATGTTCTTTACCGCATTGTGTTGCTGATTCTCTATTATTATCACTGGGGAATACTGACCACATTCTGCTGTTCCCCACCAAGCTGGGTTCAATTGGAACCAGTGACTCGGTGACACAGAAGATTCTTTGCCCATAAATCCCTAGCTCCACAAGCATCCTGTTCTCTATTCATAAGGCAAATGCTAAGGACAAGGCCTTGCCTGAAGATGAATGCGGATGGAGAGAAATGCAATAAAAATGACAAATAGATATTGGGCAAAGACATAAAGTAAACATGGCAAGAAGGGAAATTGCCAGTGCCCTCCTCTTAGTGGAGTGAGAACACTGAAAACCAACCCAAGAAGAGAGGTAAGAGGGATGAAGACAGATGCCAGAGATGGCAATGGGGATTCAGACAATGTCCAGATCTATACTACTGATATTAAACGAGACAGTTAGAGAGATGATGGGTTGGAACTGTTGACAGCTGAAGACAGGAAACTGAAGCAGAAGGAAACATCCCTGAGGATTAGGTTCGACAGCACTGGAAGGCCTGGCTCAGCAGAATTGTATGCCTCCGGAGCAGCGGAGGAGACAGGATAGCAGCGTGTGTGTGTGTGTGTGTGTGTGTGTGTGTGTGTGTGTGTGAACCCAGGCTGTGTGCATTTTTGTGCAACTGTGTAGATACTGGTGTGTGGGAGGGACCATTTGTTGACTGTATACACTTATGGGAAGACCCACCATTTGCAATTTGGGCACTGTGGACAAGAGGTACTAAATATACCCTTAAATCAGCCATGGACAGTTAGAAGATCCTTTCCCCTGCTTCCTCCTCCACACTAGGCCTTTGGGAGGAAAGTCTTACAGTTGGGGTAGGGGGTGAGGGTTGTGAGGCAGAGAAGACAGGGCATTGGGCCTTCACTGGAGAAGTCCCTGGGGCACCAGAGGCTTCTCTATGGGAGACCACCCATGAAAGAGGGGGGAGGAAAGCTCATCTGATATATATTTGTGTAGCTTCCAAATTTTGATACTCTGGAGCAAAGTCTCAGTTTTCCTGCCTATGTAAAGGCTCTGCTTATGAGCCTTTGCTGTGTTGATTTCAGTCTATACTTATCTGGGTGTTCAGAGATATACATGTATATTCTCATATATACATATATATATATATATACACATATACACATATGCATATATATTTATACATACCCACACATATATTTGGGCATATGTATGAATGTGTGCCTCTACAAATATTTGGGTGGATAAGTACTTGTGAACATGTCAACATGTTTACTTTTGAATACATTTTACAGTGTATGGCTCCTGATAGCATGTTTTTGTGCATATACTCATATATGCATGTCATGTAGTCATGTAACAACTAGTACCTATGTCCTGGTGAGTGTGTATGTGAGTGAGTATGCATCTCTGAGGGTATGTTTTTATGCAAGTATTTGTGTATGTGTGTGGGGGAATAAGTTGTGTACGTTGGAACATGTTTGAACTGGACCTTTGTATGTGTGCATTGCCACTGAGATATGTGTGTGGAAGTATACGTGAGCCTGTGGGCCCATCTTAGGTACTTATATAGAGCTCATGGCCCTGAATCACAAAATTCTTTTCTCATAATCACCCAGTGCCATAGATTACATATTATGTCCACTTCAAAGGTGAGGAATGGAGGCCTTAGAGCAAGATTTCTTAATGTTGGGTGTTTTAACTTAAAAAAATAACTGTATTTCAATAAAATTGATTTCCTTGGTAGTTCTATATATTGTATTTTATGCATTTAAAAACATAATTTTGAGGAGGGGTCCATAGGCCTCACCAGATGGCCCAAAGATCTGTGAATCTAGATAGGGTTAAGTACCCTATCTAGAGGATATTTGACTTATCTGAGGTCTCACTGCCTAGGTGGGCACAGTCTTACTGGGGTAGTAAGTACCAACACAGTGCCTGGCACATAGGAAGTGTTTAACTAATTAAACTCGTTAACTGACTGGCATCAGTAGCCTTGTGTATCGTTTTTCTGGTTTTTTCTCTAGATTGCTGGAAGACAAATGTTATATTGTTTCTAAAACCTGTTTTATTTCATGTGTCTGTATTAAGAGTCAGTGCTAGAATGTGAACATCAATTTTTCTACTGCAGGCCCTGTGTTCTTTCTGCTGCATGTCTGTCTGCATACCTCTGGACATATGTTTGCCGGTATAATTGTACATATAGATCATCCTCTTGCTTGTGTTCTTGGGTAATTATGTTGGCGTAGGGGAGGAGCATTCTTGTAGATCCTCAGCCGTGTGCGGAATGCCTTCTCGGATTGTTTGACTGTCTGTTTTATTTGGATGGCTCCTGCAGTAATCCTATTGTCTAGAGAGACAAACTTAGCTGATACATCTAATTTTTAACACGACAGAGAAATACAGACTTAGAACTGGAAGGAATTGCCAAGGATATTTAGTCCAAACCTTTGGATTTTTATAGATTAAGAAACTAAGAACCAAACAGGTTACCTGGCTTATGAGTTCACCCAGGGAGAGGACTTGAATCCAGCTCCTCTCATTCCAAATTCTGGGATCTATTTATACCAGATAAAGTATACTGTATAATAAATAGTGTAGACAGACTTGGCATCAGGAAGATCTGAGTTAAAATCCTGCCTCAGTTACTTATGAGCTAACATTCATTCTCTTCCCCTTGGATCTTCTAACTTGTCAGATTTTATCACCATGTCTCCCTAGTGGTCTCACTCAGGAATCTTTCTCAATAAACATACATCCATTATACCAGACCCCTTTTCCAATGGATAAGTTCTTTCTGCGGCCTCCATTTTGGGGAGAAGCTCAGGCAGGCCAGCCTTCATTTCTGGTTTTTCTGGGTGGTCCCTGGAGGGTAGAGTCAGTAGCAATGAATGAAAGTTATTAAGAAGCCAATTTAGGCTTCATGTCAAGAAATACTTCCTACCAGATAGAGCTATCCCAAAGTGGAAATGCTTGCCTCTGAGAAATGGTAGATTGCCCTCTTTGGTGGTCTTCAAGAACAGGTTGGACAACCCTTTGTTGAATATGTTATAATGAGGTCAGTCAGGCTCCTTTCCCAGTCAGGCTCCTGACTGGCCAGACTTTGCTGCCTTGTCTCCTAGTAGGAGACCTTCCCTCACCAGCCCTGCTTTTCATTCCTCTTTGTGCTCTATCTTCCCCCATTAGAATGGAAAATCCTTGAGGGCAGGGCTGCCTTTGTTTTTGTTTTTATTTGCATCCTTAACCCCTGGCACAGAGCCTTATACATAGCAAATGTTTAATAAATGCCTGATGCCTACATGCCCCTGAGCAAGCTATAATTTCTTTCAGCCCTAATAGCACCTACCTACCTCATAGGGTTATTATTAGGACCAAATGCATAATGTGTAATCAATATGTGTATATGTGTACATGCATATATGCACATGTATGCATTTTGTATGCATGTAATACACACATACATTTTATATTATGTATATATTCAATATATGCATACATATGTATATATATATGTGTGTGTTCATATATGGCTTATATAACCTGTGTAGTTTTCAGCTATAATAGCTTATATATCTCATATATACACAAATACATCTCTGTCTCTTTATCTATCTATCTCTACATAAACACACAGACCTGTATAGTCTGTTACAGCTTAAAACTACAGTAAGATTTTTAGGAGATCCTCTATATAATGTTATAAAATCTGAAGTGCTATATAAATATTATTTAGTATTACTACTATGATGATGACAACTGCTACTGCAACTACTACCATACCACGTATCATCATAGCAACCTATACAGATATAAGCAACTCCACAATGGAAGTCTGGAGAAATAATATATCCTTTGGGGATCATAGAACTGACTAAGAGTCATACATAGCTCAAGGAAAGCTCGAGTAGAGCTATGAAGAATCTTTGATCTTGTCTTCTGCAGGGAAAGGCAAGATTATTTCCTTTGGTTCATCCCCTAGTAAATTATCAAATCTAGTTGGAGATGACCAATCTATGTAGCTTGGGGTGGAGATGAAAGAGAAATCAATGATACATGAGAATATTACCCTTCTAAAAACTTTGTTACCTTGGCATTCATTGGTTGTTTTTATTTTCTGTGCTGAGATATTAGGTCTGAAAGGTCAGACCTCTGATCACTCAGTACTTGTATCTGTAAAACCAAGGTGTCTAATAATGGTGCTGGTGCTGGTGATGATGGTGAAAATGATTGTGATGGTGATGAATGAATGAATAAAAAAGCATTTATTAAGAGCTTACTAGGGGCAAAACACTGTGAATATTAATGATGGTGGTGATAAACGTCTGCTGATGTAATGATGACATCGATGATAGTGATGATGACGGCAGCAATGCTATTGCTTGTGGTGTTGTGATGCAGATCATTGATTAGGAGGCTATTATACATTACTTTCCCTGACTCTTTTTTTGACAGTTGCATTTTCCCCTATGATGGTGGCCAAGGGAACCTTGGAAACTCCTCCTTTTTGGATTTCCCATCTTATCTGCTTGTCGGTTGGATCTCTGGTTCACTGTTTACTGCAACCACCCAATGGTTAAAAATAAAAGCATGGAGATGTCCCTAAGCTCCTGGATCCCCATTTCCTTCTTTCTCAGGCTTCTTTTTCCCTTGCCTGTCTACCACAGTTTGCCACATGTGGATAGTTCAATATATGAGAAAACTTTACTACAATGTAAAGAAATTCAAGGGCTAAACTCTACATTAATAACATCATAAGCAATTTCATCTCAAGTTTAAATATGAACAGTCTTTCCAATACTCTCTGATATTGCTTCCCTTTAGTCTGCAGGACTCTTCTGTAAGGGTCTGACTTTCAGGATTATGGTTCTTCTGATCAACCCAGTCATCTTTTAAAGTTACTCATTGCCTTTGGTCTCTTCTTCTGGTCTTTGAAAGGGGAAAGCTTTTTCTGGTATGGTTATTTCTGGCTTCTGACTGAATTATGCCGATTTCAAAGGTCTCTCTTCATAGGTCCTTTATCACTTTGGCTGGTATGTAATTGTTTTCTACTCTAGGAATTCTGGTTTTCTTCTATCTGTGACTTGGAAACTTCTCTGTTCATTTGCATTTTTAGACGTATTTAGACGCATTGAGTTTTTAGAAAAGGGAGAAAAAGCAGATAAGCCGATAGGTCTTGACCTGTTCCTTTTCTCCTCCTGTTCTATGTTCTCCTCCTCCATTCCCTCACCCATTTCATCCTTTTTTTTTTTTTTTTTCTGTTTTGGTCATCAAGTTGCCTCTATTCAAAATCATGCATGAAGGCATCCTCATTATAACATATTCAACAAAGGGTTGTCCAACCTGTTCTTGAAGACCACCAAAGAGGGCAATCTACCATTTCTCAGAGGCAAGCATTTCCACTTTGGGATAGCTCTATCTGGTAGGAAGTATTTCTTGACATCAAGCCTAAATTGGCTTCTTAATAACTTTCATTCATTGCTACTGACTCTACCCTCCAGGGACAAATAGAACCTGTCAAATCCCTCCTCCATATGGCAATTCACCAGATATTTGAAGAGTGTGATCTCCCAGACTTATCTTCCACAGTACACAGTTCTCTGATTTGACCCTCATAGCACATGGACTAAAGGGTCCTCACCACCCTAGTTGCCTTGCTCTGGGCACTCTAGGTTATTAATATTCTTCTTAAACCATGGTGTTCAGAGCTGAATCACAGATTATACTTCCTTTACAATATTTCCTTTTGATGATTTGTAATATATATTTGCATGTTAAATGAAACCCTCTTTTACTTTCATTAAATATTTAAAAATACTTATGACCCCACATTTGCATTTTAAAATAGCTGTTTCCCCCAGGCCCCAAGTAAGGAGGAGGAGGGAAAGAAATGTTAAGCTGGTCACCTCTAAATTCTTACAGAAAGTGTATTCTTCCCACAGATGTTCATCTTCATCTAGGGGCATGTTATTAGATACTTTCTTGGGCAGCTTTCCAGACAGAGTGGAGAAGATGACCCTGACCTGCCCTGGAGAGAGGAGCTGTCTACAGGTAGCTGTTTATGTGCTGCTGCCCATATGTAGACATCTGCTCAGAGAACTTTGGCTCAACACAATCATTTTGGACAGTGGAAACTATTAGGAATATTTGATCTGGCTGGAGGTAATCAGATGATCAGAATAAATTCATTTGGAACTTAGCAGCTGTGGCTCTGGACAAGTTCCTTTGCCTCTGTCAGTCAACCTCAGTTTTCTTTATAAAATGGGGTAATAATAACATCTACCTTACAGGATTTGTTATAAGGATGGAAAGTGATAACACATATAGAATGTTGTGCAAATTGTAAATCTTGGTGCTAATTTTGACTATTATATTTTTCATCATTATTTTCCAAAGAACCCCACTCTTGGGGTCTAAATGTCTCTGAGTACTCTTTAATGACAAGGTTTTCAGTATGGGGTCCTATATTCTCCTCAAGAAAGTGGACTTCTATTTTTTTTTTATTTTTTTATTTTTTATTTTTTTGTGTTGTTAGTGTTTAGCACTAGGCACTGGCACATAATGGATGCTTAATAATTGCCTTTTGACTGACTTGAACTTTTGTTAAAATTTGGTCATTGTTTTCCTTGTCAATTCTATGCTTGTTGGTTTTTTGCATTTAAAACCATTATTCTGAGAAGGGGTCCATAGTAGAAGGGGCCATGACTCAAAAAGGGTTAAGATGTCCTAATCTAATGAGTTCATTGCTCTACTACCTCCATCTTCCTACTTATAATAAACTATTAGTAACTTGACATTGTAATCTTGAGCCTTCAGTTTTCTTCAGTGGTCCTAAAGCAGTTTTCCAAACCTGGCTGTGCTTATCTATTTGCAGATGGACAAGACACGATAATAATGATGGCAACATTAATAGATTCTACTATGAGATATTATAATTTTCATTTGACATAAGAGGAAAACAAGGCTCAGAAAGTTTAAGTGACTTGCCCAAAGTAATGAAGCTGGTTAGCCCCAGAAATAGGAACGAGAAGTTCTACTTCTCTCCACAATGCCATGCTAGTTACTCACATGGATCAGGAAGCAACAGGTGTGGCTAAAAAGTCGATGAGATTGATTTCATAAGCAAATCAGTCACATAACTTTGTAGCCATGTCTCATGTGACTTTCTGACTTTTTAAAACAATATTCTCCTTCCCTCTCACCCCATACCCTTCCTTGAGAAGACAAGCACTTTAATATTGATTATACATGTGAAGTAATGTGAAACATATTTCCATATTAGTCATGTGGCAAAAAGACACAAACAAAATAAATCAATAAAAATAAATACAATTTAAAAAGTAGGCTTTGATCATCAGACTTCGTCAGTTCTCTTTTTGAAGGTAGATAGCATTTTTCATCATTGGTCCTCTGGAATTGTCTTGGAACGTTATTTTGATCAGAGTAGCTAAATCTTTCACAGTTAATCATCCTTAAGATGTTACACTTATTGTGTATAATGATTTCCTGGTTCTATGCACTTTGCTTTGTATCAGTTCATATACGTCTTCCCAGGTCTTTAAAAACAACTCTCATAATTTATTCCAGCGCAATAGTATTTTCTCACAATCATATACAGCTGTTTGTTAAACCAATCCCCAATTGACGGGCATATCCTCAATTTTCAATTCTTTGCCACCACAAAAAGAGCTTCTATACATATTTTTGTACTATATGTCCTTTTTCTTTTTCTTTGATCTCTTTGGGACACAGACTTAGTAGTGGTATTGATGAATCAAAGGGTATTCACAATTTTATAGCCCTTTGGACATAGCTCCAAGTTGTTTTCCAAAATAGTTCACAATTCCAGCAAGAGTACATTAGTGTTCCAATTTTTCCACACCCTTCCAGCATTTGTTGTTTTCTTTTTCTTTCATGTTAGCCAATCTGATAGGTCTGAGGTAGCATCTCAGAGTTGTTTTAATTTGAATTTCTCTAATCAGTAGTTATTTGGAGCATTTTCTTTTCAAGTGACTATTGACATCTTTGATTTATTCTTCTGAAAATTGTCTGTTCATATCCTTTGACTGTTTATAAAGTGGGAAATGACTCTGATTTTCATAAATTTGGCTTAGTTGAAAAATGAAGCCTTAATCAGAGAAACTTGATGCAAAATTTTTTTCCTGGTCTAATTTTGGGTGCATAAGTTTTGTTTGTGCAAAAGCTTTTTAAATTAATGTAATCAAAATGATCTTTTTAACTGTCTGTAATCCTCCCTTTCTCTTGTTTGCTTATAAACTCTTTTTTATCCATAGACCTGACATGTACATTTTTCCATGCTCCCCTGATTTACTTAGACATTATGCTTCACATATAAAACCTTTATCCATTTTGACTTTATCTTAGTATACAGTGTGAGATGTTGATCTTTGCTAGTTTCTGACAAATTATTTTCCAATAATCCCAGCAATTTGAGTCAAATGTTGAGTTCTTACCCCCAAAGTCTGGATATTTAGTTCATCAAATACTGGATTATTATGTTATTTAGCACTGTATAATGTGTATCTAAATCTATTCCACTGATCCCACCACTCTTTTTCTTAGCCAGTACCTGATCATTTTGATGCTTACCACTTTTTAATAAAGTTTGAAATTTGGAACTGCTAAATTTTTGTCCTTCACATTTTCCCCCCATTGATTCTCTTTATATTTTTGACTTTTTGTTCTTCTGGATGAATTTTTATTATTTTGCTACTTTTCTGGCTTTATAAAATAATTTTTTGGTAGTTTGATTAGTATGACACTGAAAAAGTAAATTAACTTAGGTAGAATTTTCATTTGTATTATATTATTGCAACCTTCCTATGAGCAATTAATATTGTTTAGATCTGTCTTTATTTCTGTAAAAAGTGTTTTGTAATTGTCCTCATAATGTCATGGAATTTGTCTTGGCAGATAGACTCCCTATTTTCTGCTATCATTTTAAATGGAATTTTTCATTCTATCCCTTCCTGCTGAGTTTTGTTGGTAGTATAAAGAAATTGCATGACTTATGTGGATTTATTTTATTACGTGTAACTTTGCTGAAGGTGTTAATTGTTTCAATTGTTTTTTAATTGATTCTCTAGAGTTCTCTAAGTATGCCATCATATAATATGCAAAGAGTGGCAGTTTTATTTGTCCTCACCTATAGCCAGCATTTCTAGGTAAATATTGAATAATAATGGTGATAATGGACATTTCTAGTTTTACTCCTGATCTTGTTGGGAAGGCTTCTTGCTTATCCCCATTAGAGATAATACTTTTTCTTGGTTTCATAAAGATACACTTATCATTTTAAGAAAGGTTCCATTAATTTCTATGCTTCATAATGTTTTTTTTAAGAGGAATAATTATGTGTGTGGGTGGAGCCAAGATGGCTGAGTAGAAGGATGACCTGTAGGAGCTCTCCCCCCACAATCCATGAAATACCTGTAGAAATGACTCTAAACAAATTCTAGAGCACCAGAAGCCACAAAAATTACAGTGAAAGAGATTTCCAGTCCAAGGCAGCCTGGGAGGCTTACAGGAAAGGTCTATTGCACTGGGCTCGGAGTGGAACACAGCCTGGGCTTGGCCTCTCAACCTGGCAGGGAAAGGACTGGAACAAGCTTCAGGGCACCACCACTAGCAACAGCAGTTCGCAGATCCCTCAACCCACACATGCCAGAGATAGCTTCAAAGGTCAGTGAGAAAGTTCTTTCACCTGGGTGAGAGGGAGCAGGGTCCTCCCTTAAACCAGGCCCCAGGTGGTGGCTGCAGCAACATCCATTTTTGGAGCCCTCAGCCTAAAGATCCCAAAGGAATTGAACTGCCGATCTGAGTCTCAGCCCTGAGTGGCAGTCCTGGGGTGAGGAGGAGCACTGGCTGGTGGAGCTGGTGGAAGCTCTGGAGAGGGAATTCTACTTGAAGATCCTGGGCAGGAAAACTTGTGGTAGCTCCCAGACAAAAGTGGAGGCCAGGAGAGGAATAAGCTCCTCTCCCTTGATTGTGTCACCTTGGAGGAACTGAGAACTTATGGGTTCCCAAGTATACCCTCTTCTTGACAAAGGACTCAAAAGTCAAGTAACTGACTGGGAAAATGCCCAACAAAGAGAAAAAAACAAGACACTAGAAGGTTACTTTGTTGGTGAAGAGGTATTTTCTTCCATCCTTTTGGATGACGAAGAACAATGCTTACCAAAGAGAGAAAGACATAAAAGTCAAGATTTCTGCATACAAAACCTCCCCAAAAAATGCAATGGTCTCAGGCCATGGAAGAGCTCAAAAAGGATTTTGAAAATCAAGTAAAAGAGGTGGAGGAAAAATTGGGAAGAGAAATGAGAGCAATGCAAGAAAATCATGAAAAGTTCATCAACAGTTTGCTAAAGGAGATCCAAAAAAATGCTGAGGAAAATAATACCTTTAAAAATAGACTAACTCAAATGGCAAAAAGCCAATGAAGAGAAAAATGCTTTAAAAAGCAGAATTAACCAAATGGAAAAGGAGGTTCAAAAGCTCACTGAAGAAAATAGTTTTTTTTTAAAAATTAGAATGGAGCAGATAGATGGAAGCTAATGACTTTATGAGAAACCAAGACATTACAAAACAAAACCAAAAGAATGAAAAAATAGAAGATGATGTGAAATATCTCACTGGAAAAATAACTGACCTCAAAAACAGATACAGGAGAGACAATTTTAAAATTATGGGACTGCTTAAAGCCATGATCACAAAAAGAGTCTAGACATCATCTTTCATGAAATTATCAAGGAAAACTGCTCTGATGTGCTAGAACCAGAGGGTAAAATAAATATTGAAAGAACCCACCAATCACCTCCTGAAAGAGATCCAAAAAGAAAAACTCCCAGGAATATTGTATTCAAGTTACAGAGTTCCCAGGTCAAGGAGAAAATATTTCCAGCAGCTAGAAAGAAAGAATTCAAGTATTGCAGAAATACAATCAGGATTACACAAGATCTAGCAACTTCTACATTAAGGGATCAAAGGGCTTGAGATATGATATTCCAGAAGTCAAAGGAGTTAGTATTAAAACCGAGAATCACCTACCCAGCAAAACTGAGTATAATAATTCAGGGGAGAAAATGGTCATTCAATGAAATAGAAGACTTTCAAGCATTCTTGACGAAAAGACCATAACTGAATATCAGTTTCAATCACAAGAATCAAGAAGTATGAAAAGGAAAGAGAAGTCATAAGGAACTTACTAAAGTTGAACTGCTTACATTCCTACATGGAAAGATATTTGCAACTTTTCAAACTTTTTCAGTATTTGGGTAGTTGGAAGGATTACACACACTTGCACACACACACAGACACACACACACAGACACACACACACAGACACACACACACAGACACACACACACACACACATATATATATATATATATATATATATATATATATATATATATATATATATAGAGAGAGAGAGAGAGAGAGAGAGAGAGAGGAGAGAGAGAGATGGAGGGCACAGGGTAAGTTGAGTAAGAAGGGATGATATCTAAAAAACTAAAATTAAAGGGTGAGAGAGGAATATATTGGGAGGAGAAAGGGACAAATGGAATGGGGCAAATTATCTCTCAT
Organism: Bettongia penicillata ogilbyi; assembly: GCA_023548195.1. Taxonomy (NCBI): domain Eukaryota; kingdom Metazoa; phylum Chordata; class Mammalia; order Diprotodontia; family Potoroidae; genus Bettongia; species Bettongia penicillata. The sequence goes on from JAJHZJ010000070.1 coordinate 4,731,132, forward strand.
AAAAGAGGCAGGAGAAACCTTTCTCAATGGAGGGGAAAAGAGGGGAGGTGAAAGGGAAAAAGTGAATCTTACTCTCATCACATTTGACTTAAGAAGGGAATAATATGCACACTCAATTTGGTATGAAAATCTATCTTACACTACAGGAAAGTAGGGGAGAAGGGGATAAGTGGGGTGGGGGATGATAGAAAGGAGGGCAAATGAGAGGAGGAAGTAATTAGAAGTAAACACTTTAGGGAGGGATAAAGTCTAAAGAGAGAATATTAGAAATGAGGGCAGGATAGGATGGAGGGAAATATAGTTAGTGTACCACAACATGACTATTATGGAAGTCTTTAGCAAAACTACACATATATAGCCTATATTGAATTGCTTGCCTTCTCAATGGGTATGGGTGGGGAGGGAAGAAGGAAGAGAAGTTAGTACTCAAAGTTTTAGGAACAAATGTTGAAATTGTTTTTGCATACAACTGGGATATAAGAAATACAGGTAATAGGGTATAGAAATCTATCTTTCCCTACAAGAAAAGAGAGAAGATGGGGATAGGGAAAGGAGAGGTGTGATAGAAGGGAGGGTAGATTGGGGGAAAGAGTAATCAGAATGCATGATGTTTTGTGGTGGGGGAAGGGAGAGATGGGGAGAAAATTTGGAACTCAAAATCTTGTGGAAATGAATGTTTAAAACTAAAAAATAAATAAATTTTAAAAAACAGAAATGTGTTATATTTTGTTAGAGGCTTTTTTTTTCTATTTATGGATATAAATCACATGACTTTTGTTGTTTTCTTTATTGATTTGATCAATTATACTGATAATTTTTCTAATATTGAACCATCCCTGCATTCCTGGTATAAATCCCATGTAGTGATAGCATATGATCTTTGTGATACATTGCTGTAATCTCTTTGATAGTATTTTATTTTAAAATTTTGTATCTATATTCATTAAGAAAATTGGTCTATGGTTTTCTTTCTCTATTTCTACTCTCCCTGGTTTAGGCATCAGAATTATATTTGTGTCACAATAGAAATTTAGTAGGAGTCCCTCTTTATCTACTTTTTCAAGTAGTTTATATAGTATGGGGATTAATTGTTCTTTAAATGTTTGATAGAATTGACTTGTAAATCCCTCTGGTCCTGAGAATTTTTTCTTAAACAGCTCATTGATGACTTATTTGGTTTCTTTTTTCTAAGATAAAATTATTTAAATATTTTATTTCCTCTTTTGTTAATCTGGGCAGTTTATATTTTTGAAAATATTTACCCATTTCACTTAGACTGTCAGTTTAATTGGCATATAATTGGGCAGAGTAGTTTCTAATAATTACTTAAATGTCATTTTTATTGGTGGTGCAGTCACTCTTTTTATTTTTCACATTGACTATTTGGTATTCTTTTTTAAAAAGATCAAATTAACCAAAGATTTATCTCTTTTATTAATTTTACATAAAACTAGCTCCTAGATTTATTTATTAGTTCAATGGCATTTATACTTCCAATTTTATTAATTTCTCCTTTGATTTTCCAGATTCCCATTTTCATTTTTAATTGGGGATTTTAAATTTGTTCCTTTTCTAGTTTTTTTTAGTTGCATTGATCTGTTTTTCCCCTCATTTATTGATGTACTTATTTACAGATATAAAATTTCCCATTTATTACTTTGGCTGCATTCCACAGAATTTGGAATGTTGTCTTATTGTTTTCATTCTCTTTAATAAAATATTGTTTCTATGATTTATTCTTTCACCCATTCATTCTTTAATATTAATATTGCTTTATTATCTCTTTCCTCCTGTAATTCATTTACTTTAAGAATTTGGATACTATGCCCATTTGGTGCACATATGTTTTATTGTATGTGGTTCCTTTTTAGCAATAGGTAGTTTCCCTGTTTATCTCTTTTAATTAGGTTTGCTTTTACTCTTGCTTTATCTGAGGACATGATTGTTATCATGTCCTTTTTCGTTTTTGTTTTATCTGATGCATAATAGATTCTGTCCTAACTCTTATTTCAACTCTGTGTCTTTCTTTCTTACCTATCCATCATTTTACACCATTCCAACATAATACATTCAGTCTCAACCCCCTTTTTATGTATAGTCCTTCCAACTGCCCTAGAAATGATAAAGTTCTTAAAAGATACATGTATCATTCTCCCATAAAGAAAGGTAAACAGCTTAACCTTACTGAATCCCTTGTGATTTCTCTTTCTTGTTTACCTCTTTATGCTTCTCTTGAGTCTTGTATTTCAAAGTCAAATTTTCTATTTAGCTATGGCCTTTTCATCAGGAATGCTTGAAAGTTATCTATTTCATTAAATATTCATTTCTTTCTTTAAAGGATTATACTACATTTCCTGGAGTATGTTATTCTTAGTTGTAATCCCAGTTCTTTTGCCTGGGAAATACATTCTAAGACCTCCACTCCTTTCGTGTGGTAGTTGCTAAACCTTGCATGATTTGGACTATCATTCCACAGTGTCTGACTGGTTTCTTTCTGCCTGCTTGAAGTATTTTCTTTTTGACTTGGAAGCTCTGGAATTCAGCTATAATTATTCCTGAAAGTTTTCATTTTGGGATCTCTTTCAAGTGGTGATCTGTGTATTCTTTTGACTTATATTTTACCCTCAGGTTCAAAAATATTGGGGAAGTTTTCCTTGATAATTTCTTGTAATATGATGTCTAAACTTTTTCTTTGATCATGATTTTTAGGCAATCTAGTAATTTCAAAATTATCTCTCCTTGTTCTATTTTCTAGGCCAGTTTTTTCCAATGACATATTTCACATTTTCTTCTACTTTTCATTCTTTTGACTTTGATTGTTTCTTGATATCTCGCAGAGTATTAGCTTCCTGTTGTTCAATTCTAATATTTAAGGAATTATTTTCTTCAGTGAGCATGTGTACCACTTTTTTCCATTTGACTGACTGCATTATAAAGACTTGTTTCCGTCAGTGAATTTTTGTACCTCTTTTTCCATTTGGTCAGTTCTGTCTTTTAAAATGTTAATTTCTTCATCAGCATTTTTGGGTACCTTTTTCACCAAACTGTTAATCACCTTTTCATAATTTTCTTTTTCTTTTTTTTTTTTTTAAGATCAGTCAATCAATAAGATTTTATTTTATTTTTATTTATTTATTTATTTATTTAGCTTTTTACATTCATTTTCACAAATTTTTGGGTTCCAAATTTTCTCCCCTTTTCTTCCCTCCCCCCACCCCAATACCCCAAGCAATCTAATTTTCCCTATCTCCAATCTGCCCTCTCTTCTGTCATCCCTCCCTTCCCTTGTCTCTATCTTCTCTTTTCTCCTGTAGGGGCAGATGAGTTTCTATTCCTCATTAACTGTATGTCTTCTTTCCTAGTTGCAACAACAATACTAAACAATTGTTCCTAAAACTTTGAGTTCCAAATTCTCCCCATCCCTCCCTCCCCACCTATTCCCTTTGGTACGGCAGGCAATTCATTATAGGCCATATCTGTGTAGCTTTGCAAATGACCTTCCTGATAGTCGTGTTGTGTAAGACTAACTGAATTGCCATCCCTCCTAACCTGCCCCTCATTGTTTCTCTTCTGTCCTTTGATCCTGTCCCTCCCCAAGTATTGACTTTCAATTACTCCCTCCTCCCTTTGCCCTCCCTTCCATCATCCCCCCCCCAATATCTCCTTCTCCCCCGCTTTCTTATCCTGTAAAATAGGTTTTCATACCAAAATGAGTGTGCATTTCACTCCTTCGTTTAGTCAAATGTGATGAGGGTAAACTTTTGTTTATTTGTTTGTTTTTTTTTTTTTCCCTCAGCTCTCCTCTTTTTCCCTCCACTAAAAAACATCTCCTACTTGCCTCTTAAATGACATATAGTTACCCCCTTCCATTTCCCCCTCTTTCCTCTCACTACATTTCTCTCTCACCATTTACCTTAATTTCTTTTAAGGTATGGTCCCATCCTATTCAGTTCAATCTGTGCTCTCTGTCTCTGCATGTGAATGCATGTGTGTATGTGTGTGCATGCGTGTACATGTGTATGTGTGGTCCCACCAACCACCCAGATACTGAAAAGTTTTAAGAGTTAGAAATATTGTCCTTCCCTGTATGAATGCAAACAGTTCATTTCTGGTAAGTCCCTTAATACTTCTCCTTGCTGTTTACTTTTGCATGCTTCCTCTCATTCTTGTGTTTGAAAGTCAAATTTTCTTTTCAGCTCTGTTTTTTTCATTAAGAATGATTGAAAGTCCTCTGTTTCATTGAAAGACCATATTTTCCCTTGAAATATTATACTCAGTTTAGCTGGGTAGGTGATTCTTGGTTTGAGTCCTAGTTCCTTTGCCTTCTGGAATATCCTATTCCACGCCCTTCGATTCCTTAATGTAGAAGCTGCTAGATCTTGGGTTATCCTGATTGTATTTCCACAGTACTGGAATTGTTTCTTTCTAGCTGCTTGCAAGATTTTTTCCTTGAGCTGGGAGTTGTGGAATTTGGCCACAATGTTCCTAGGAGTTTCTCTTTTTGGATCTCTTTCAGGTGGTGATCGATGGATTCTTTCAATACTTATTTTGCCCTCTGGTCCTAGAATGTCAGGGCAATTTTCCTTGATAATTTCATGCAAGACGATGTCTAGGCTCTTTTTTTGATCATGGCTTTCAGGTAGTCCCATAATTTTTAAGTTGTCTCTCCTTGATCTATTTTCCAGGTCAGTTGTTTTTCCCATGAGATATTTCACATTCTCTTCCATTTTATCGTTCTTTTGGTTTTGTTTGGTGACTTCTTGGTTTCTCATAAAGTCATTAGACTCCATCTGTTCCATTCTAATTTTGAGAGAACTATTAAATTCAGTGAGCTTTTGAGCCTCTTTTTCCATTTGGCTCATTCTGCTTTTGAATGCATTCTTCTCCTCATTGGCTTTTTGAACCTCTTTTGCCAATTGAGTGAGCCTATTTTTCAAGGTGTTAATTTCCTCAGCATTTTTTTTGGGTCTCCTTTACCAAGATATTGACCTTTTTTTCATACTCTTCTTGCATCTTTGTCATTTCTCTTCCCAGTCTTTCCTCCACCTGTCTAACTTGCTTTTCAAAATCCTTTTTAAGCTCTTCCAAGGCCTGAGCCCACCCAACACCCCCCTGAGGTGTCTGGGGTGCTGAGGCCCCGCCCTCCACATCTTTCCCTGATGGGAGAAATACGTTCTCGTCCTCCCCATCAGATCTTTGCATTTGTTGGAAAAAACTCTCCAAAGTCTTATTTTTCTTCCCCTTTCTAGGCATTTTCCCAGCCAGTTACTTGATTTCTGAGATTCCTTTCCACCCCCGCCTGGATCCGCCCAGCAAGTGCTTGGCCTCTGAGATTCAAATGCGCTTTCCCGCGGCAAGCTTTAGTTCTGGCGCAAGGGTGGGGGCAGGGCCGCCTTCTAAGCTTGGGCCCTCAGGGGCTTTCTGTAGAGACTTTCAGGAACGGAGCGGGTGGGGGTGGGGGGCCCCTGCCTGCTGTGTTCAGTTCCCTTGGGGGTTTTATTCAGAGGCGTTCAGCAGTAGAGCAGGGTGGGGGCAGGGCCGTCTCCCCTGCTCGGCTCCCTCAGGTTGGAAAGACCTTCAGGATTGAAGATCCTGCCTGCTGCTGGGGGATTCCTGAGTCCCGGGCCGCTGCCGCCTCAGCTGCCCGCCCACGCCTCTGCCTCCGCTGCTTCCTGCCCCCGTCTCTGCCGCCGCTTCCTCCCGAGGGGGCCCAAGTCACGGAGACGCTCCGCTCCCCTCCCCTATCGCAGCTTTCTTTCTTACTGACCTGTAGCTTCTGTGGGCGGAGGGACTTTCCCGGCTGCCGGAGCTTCCCCCGGAGCTTTCCTCTCTGAAGCCTGTTCGGGTCAACTTCTCTGGGTCGCGGCCAGGGGTGGGGGTAGGGTCCGCTTTCCGGGGTGCGATGGACCCCGGGGACGGCTCTCCAGGGTTCAGTGGAACGGAAATCTCTTCCCCTATGTTTATGCACCCCCTGCAGAGATTCAGAATTTATGGGGATCTCCTTTTACCTCAATTCCATGGGTTGTGGGCTTGGAGCTCGTAAATGTGCGTCCTTCTACTCCGCCATCTTGGCTCCGCCCCCTCATAATTTTCTTTAGCTAATTTTTCTCTACCACTCATTTCAAAAATAATTTTTTAGCTCTTCCAAGAATTCTTGTTGTATTTGGGTCCAGTTCACATTTTTTTTCTTGGAGGTTTTGTTGGTAGCTATTTTGTAAATTTCTTAAAGTCATAGACTGTGTTCCAATTTGTTGTTGTATCTCTGGCACCTTTTTAAAAAACAGATTTATTATTTTATTGGTATCAGAAACTTCCAAGGAGGAAACTATTAATGCCTATCTGCTCCTGAGGCTATTCATTGCCTTAAAAAGTTGCTTGGGTGCAAAAGAGATTGTGTCTTCCTTGGAGGTCATACATCAGGGATTTAAATCCAGGTTTTCCTGACTCTGAGGCTGACTCTGTATTCACTACTCCATACTTTCTCTTGCTTTACACATAGTAGATGTTTCTAAACTTTAGTGGGAATAGATAGAGTTGGTTCTATGAAGTCATATATTTAGGTATAACTACCTAAATAATTTTCTATCAGCACATCATGTCATATCCCCAATCAAGAATCTTCAATAGCTCCCTCTTGTCCATGGGATATAATTCAAATTCCCAATTAAGACTCTCAGTATGCCTTTTTAAACTTACTTCATTATGCTTCTTTATAATTTTTTTCAGCCAAACGGAAATGCTAAAGGATTCTAGGTATTAAGTTGGCCAAATCTGTCATTGTACTTTCCACCTTGATGCATTCACAAAAGCCATTCCTCATACCTAGATTACACTCCTTCCTCATCTATGGACTACTAAATTGTTATCTTTCTTCAAGGCTCAGGTCAGGTTCCACAATTTTTAGTTGATCCCTAGTCTCCTCTACCTGACTGCCTGTTGTTCCTCCTCTTTAGATTGCTTTGGATTCATTCATCTGCATTAATGTTTTATTTTCCAAGTAAAATATATGTTCATTGAGGTCAGGGACTATGCTATTTTTTGTAGTTCTAGCACTTGAAATAATGCCTTGC